>OW026366.1:236024217-237224217 GCA_932273885.2 Leucozona laternaria | reverse complement strand
TAGGTCGAGATATCGACAGACATACGGACATACACACTTGTGGGACCCACTTTTTTCGTGTTCTCTATCATCGTAATGTCATGTTTGATTGAAATTTCAAATTCGATTTTGTTTACGAATCCTAAACTTGCCCTATAGTACCTATGAACATACATACATACATATATAGCAAGTTAAAATAGGAACGATTGGATAGCACAAACTTGCTCTTGTGGTAAGCAACTGGAGTGTAGCAACATTGTAATGACGTTAATGTAATTAACGAGACAATGTTAAAAAAGTCAAAAGTATAAAAATGCTTTTTACCAAATTTGAAGCAAACGACGCCTTGAGGCCTGGATCGTAGTATTGTTAGTTTTGATTACAATCTCGAAATTTTATTTTACGCCAATACTTGCCCTATAGAGCAAGTAAGAACCTTCTTTCACCTATCAGTAGTGTGCTTTTGATGAGTGATCCAGATCCGTCCAACCAAGGTCCTGGGATGCTTTGGAACCCGAACTCAGCTGCTTTATATAACCGTCGCAAATTTGTACCTAATTCTTATAATATTGATATTAACATGACCTTCAGGATGATAAAGTTAAACGAGAAATAACTTATTGCTTTAAAGTTTAGTGACATTACTGCAACTCTAGGTGGAGGACAACTGCAAAGGCGGATCCAGTGGGGGCTACTCTTAAAACTCTCAAGTCTGAAGGGAATATTGGACTTACAAAAGAGATTGGTGGGGCTAAGAGATTTGCTGGGCTAAAGTCCGAAGGGAATTCTGCGCAAAATCAAGGTGGGGCTTTAAAGATTTTTACAAATATTCCATATTTGTAAAAATACCTCATGTTAAATGCATCACCAGCGAATTTCCTGTGGCCTAAGCGCAGAGAATTTTAGAGACTGGACTCTAAAAATTGTTAAATCTCTCTAACTCACTATCGCTGAATATCAACTTTTTCCATATTTCTTGGATCCTTGGAAATCGGAGCGTCTCAAACCAATTTTATGTTCGTCCACAGTGGGTTAATTTACTTTTAGAGTAAGATAACTTTGATTTAACCCACCACTGAAAAACTAGGCCTTAAGCTAAGTATACACGATTGGAAGATCTTCCAGATCTGTTAGAAGTCTTCCAATTGCATCCAATAATCTTCCAATTGCCAATTTTCTATCAATAGAAATTGTCTGTTTACACTATTGGAAGACTTCAAAGAACTAAAAATTGGCAGACTCATTGGAAGACAATTGAAAGATGACGAATCTGAAAATTTAATTTAGTAGTGAAGTAGTTCTTAACAAATTTTGAACAGCTTGTTAAAAATATTCATAAAATATTAAAAAAAAAAAAATGAAAAACTATATGAATGGAACAATAGTGATTATCTCCTGGATGAACTGTAAAGTCTGCTCTCTGGCGTCCATTCCTTTTGGACTTTCTCTTTATACATTTTTTTCTTTGCTATTTTGGCGGGCAGTGATTTCGGTAATTTGTTACCACTTTCTGCACCCATTTTCTTTATTTTTAGAAGCACTTAATTTTGTTTTGTAATATAAAATAATATTCATTACTCGGCGACAAATAAAACAGATCTGCCAATTGAAAATTGGAAGATGTTCTTCGCACGAACATCTTCCAATATCCAATTAGTCTGTCAATCGTCCAATTATCTGTCAACTAGAAAAATTGTGTGTAAACACCTGTTCACACGATTGCAAGCATTCGTCCAATTTTTTGCTAAACTATTGGCCGACAATTGGCTGACAATTTTTTTTCTGTCAATTTTGGCAGATTAAATTGGATGTTTACACGGTTGAAAGAAAATTGGTAAAATTTTTTTGCGAAATATCTGCCAATATTGGAAGATCTTCCAATCGTGTATACTTAGCTTAAAGACAATGACGTTTATTCATTTCATTTACTCAACACATTTTTTTCCCTATTATATGTCTTTTTAGACTGGAGATTTCGTCATTCGAGTTTATGGGGAGTTCCCCAATTTTAAGACAACACCACTAAATATTTGGAAATATATCTTATATGGACGACTTGAAAAAAAACTCTGGTTGCCTGAAGTTTGCCCAGCGGCGGAGGGCCCTGGCGTTGCGGGGCCACATAAACAGTACTTTAATAAACCAAAACTTTTATAATTGGCATGTCTAGAGTCACTTCCCTAATATATTTATATCTCAAATTGCAGCCTCCCAAAAGCCCAATCCTAGATCCGCTACTGGACAGCTTCCCCTTGGTAATTCCAGCCGTGATGATTAAATGCATGATGTTGTATAATAATTGTATTAAAATTTTCCTCATATAGATTTTGCAATTTTCAAGAACAATTTGTGCAAAATATAACTTCATTTATTAATAAGTGTTTGCTTAAAACCCGTCGTCCAACCTTGACCTTTGATCTACCTTATACATATATTTGTTTTTATTTAAGATTCTTTTGTGTGTGTATTTTCCACTAAGCGCCATTCTTTGCCATCGAACAAAACATAATTAGATATTTGTCAAAGATGTGAATGCTATTTAAATCAAACCAAACAGAAAAACATACCTACGTTCCTACAATCTTCACCGGTCATTTTTAGTGTAGCCAGTTTCCCTCCCACACAAATATAGGCAGTTAGCATAGTTTGAGTACTCTACAATAAATTGAAGCGTTAATTAAACTCTGTAATTCAAGTCCCATGGTTGACTCTATCGCGTCGTCCTCGTCAGTCTCTGTCGCTGCCTGTTCGTCACTGCTCTTCCTTTGTGTTGGTTGCTTCCATTGTCATGTCAAAGCTATACCTATACTTAGCCATAACCAAACCATATCCAATGCCAGCATTCGTTTCGTTTGCGTAAATTTTCACATGAATAACAAAATACGAGTAGCTACATCCTCGCATAAAATAATTTCTGCTGATTTGTCAGTTTTTGCACTTTGCAGCGCGCATCAAACTGCGCCATTAAAACAAGTGAAGGTCCTTTGCATGAATATAAAGCGCCCTCATTGTGCGATAATACAAAACACACTTTCTGCTGCTGTGCGTTTTGCTCTGGTATATTAATGTATATGTCTGTGCATCAAGCGCGCATAATTACTATGATGATGAACTAATTAATGCGTAATGTAATTTTTTGGCAGCTTGCACGGAGCTCAGTTTTATTTTATTTATTTTTTTTGTTTTATATGAGCGACGAAAATTTTGTCGCAAATAAATTGAAAAAATAAAATTAAAAAAAAAAAAAACAAATTACGTATTCACTGAATTAAAATTCCAAAACTTTGTTGGAAAAAGTTCACACGATAAATTTTGTCGCTTGTGTGCGCTGCGCTGGTGACCCACATTATGGGAAAACATATTCCAGGAAAGGATCTGCGGCAATGCTTTGGCAAGGAAAATAAGGCAAGTTTATATTACTGTGGGATTTATATTGTTTCTAATGGTGCGAGAAAATAATAAGTATTATTGTTTAATATGCATGTGATTTTAGATACCACGTGTAGTGCCACCATTTTCATATCAAGCCTTGCAGTTAAATACCAAAGTTATGGAACAACCGAGGTATGTTTTGTGATTGTATATAAGTATAGACGAGGTTTGAACTATTAAATTCTTAAGAATATAGATAAATGAAGGGTGTGTTGTTAAGAAGCTATGAATTATGATAGTCTTAAGTCGAAACCACATCTGTCTCGTGTGGCGTGTTGTGTAATGATGTATCGCTATCGCTTCAACGATTTCAAATGCGCAGAACCATATTTGTCTCGTCTGATGTGTTGTGGAGTGGTGTGTTGTTTCGGAATTCATCTTGTTCCTATGCTGTGTGGCAGAGAATCTGTTCTTTGTGTAGGAAACAGAAGGCATAGTATGTTCGCAGAAAGAGAATATAATCAAATTGGTGAAGAAAAATATGACAACGCAGCACGACTGATTAGGGTGTATTTCATAGTCGGAGATACACCACTCTTGGTTTTCAACGAACCACCGACAAATTATTCGCAACGTCCAATGTAAGACAATCTCATACTTTCGATATAGCCTGTTTTATGCCACCAAAGTAGTTGGGACCACCCCTACAACCGTCTCAAGTGGATCCCTTTATTAAATTATTCTACCAAATTTTTTAAAATTTTCAATTACGTATGCATCTGAGCCGAGGTTATCAATTATTAATATGGGAAACAGTCGTACATATGTCACCATCAAAAACACATTTGATTACATTTTAGATTTTGTAATATTGTTTTTTGTTTCGTGTCGGTGAGTAGGTGTGAATTGCAACAATAATTTAACGGTGAGTTTATATTTCGTTTTGGCAGATCGACCATTTTTATGTTCAAAAGCGCAGACATCTTTAAAGAAATGTCAACTCGCTTCTTTTCTTACCACACAAATGGCGGTTGCTAGGTGAGTTATCGCGGGATTTATTTAAAAAATAAAAATAAAATATTGTTCATAAATCTAAAGCTGGCCATACACTAGCGAACCAATTGGTAATATTTTGTTTTGGCCGTTAATCGATTGATTTTATCGTTTTTTCTTTAAATTTTTATTTCTTAAATGTGCAATAGAATTTTGACATTTTGAATGGATTCCACTTTAAATGCATTCCACTTGGCTTGTGTGTGTTCGTGCGGAAACGTTATGAATTTACCACGTGAAACCTGTTTCGTTCGTATAATTCCACAATGTTCCACATTAAGGTTTATACTGAAAAACAAATATGCTGTTAACTTGTTGTTGGTAGAATTTGTATGTGACAACTCGGTTCAATGTGAAGAATTCCTTGATCTGCACATTAAAGAGCTTATTGTCAATATTTTTTTTTTGTATTTTCCGGGCCCCAAAGGGTTATGGATAGGCACCCCTAAAATTATGCAACTCATTACCAGCGTTTAGGAAAGTTGGAGGCGATTTGAAAGGAGATACCGATTCACATTGGTTTTAAATTGAGACGAGTAGTTAAAGCATTCCAAATTCGTGTAGTTTGATTAAAGGAAGAATCTCTGTACGTAAAAGTACCTACGTCCGAAGTTTGGGAGCAGGGGTAAAGTGATGATCATTCCTAGACCAATGAGTATTATGGTTGAATTGTTTTAGGGATGAATGCAACTCGTTATTTCACTAGAACACTGTTGCGGCGGTGCGGTGTTCGAAAGTAGCAACTGCTTCCGTTGAAGTTATATTGCCAATTATTTTTAAAGATCTCTTTTGAATTGTTCCAATAGACTCAAGTTTTAAGTGGGTAATTGGAACATCTGCCCAAATCTGTGATTTGCATTCCATGTTATGGACGAATAAAGGCTTTATAGATCATAGCCAGTTCAGAAGAGGAGACAAATTTCTTGCATCGTCGGAAAAAACCTAAACACTTAGTAGAGTAGGTTTTGGGGAAATGAAAATGTGAAGCTGTTCAGTTTCCTTGAAGCGAGTGCCAATCATGGATAGCGACATTGGGAGCGGTTTCCGCTTTAACTACAGGAAGCAGCATTGCGTTTTTGAAGAATTCAATTCTACGTGATTTTTGGTTCCCCTTTGGGAACTGCTGTTGAGATCAGAATTTAATGCCGAAGGACAAAGATGTGAATCTATAAACGAATATCAAAACCTGAGAGTTCTGTCGTCAGCGAAACAGTTTAATGCATTACTCATTACAGGTGTCAGATCATTTATGAATGTAAGGAAGAGAGTCGGAGACAAAACGGAGCCTTGGGGCACACCGGCATTTAGTTAATGAACTTCAGACCTTGAAACCGCCCAAACCAATTTGTATTGATCCTTCCAAAAGGTAATTACTAATGGGGTTTTCCATTGGTAAAATAAATCAATTTATTTTTGATTTGGATCTGTCAAAAAGCCGATTTTGACCATTTTTGCGTTCCATTGGGCAACATAAATTGATATATTTTTGATTTAAAAACAATTTTGCAAATCAATTTTTTTTGGCAGATTTACCCCTTCCACGTAATAACACCGACATAATTCACAATCATTGTTTATAATAAATAGAAGCAATTCAAAATGAATCGTTAACTTCTTCAAGCTCATCTTTCTCTTCTTAAAGTGCATCAAGGGATGAAATTTAGTTTGAAATATTGACACAGAATCGAAACTACACGAATACAATGAGAAAAATAAATCAATTTGAAAAAGTGTTTCATTCGCCACGAAAAAAAATCAATTTTTTAATTGAAATCTGAATTAACCAATGGAAAATCCCATAATCCAACAAAGAGGAGATCATAGTTGACATTTAAAGCTAAGATATGATTTTTAAAAATTCGCAGGCGGAGGGGTTCCAAAATAGTAATGTTTCTTTGAGATCTTTTGTTGATGTCAGAACATGACAAACAAATTGCCTTCCAACTTTGCCATGAAATGTTCAAAATTTCAAATCAATGTTTTTCCATTTCTTCGAAAAGAACATTCTAGTTTTAAATTTAAATCATTTAATTAACTGTCCCTCCAAATTCTTGCTGCTACCGTGCTCAAAGGAATCACCGTTTGGACTCTAGTTGGTTACACCTACACAGACACATGATCGAGAAACATATGTAATTTCATCACCCCGTCCTCATGTTAATGTCGTGCTTGCTTAAAATTTTCGCTTCAAGATTAAAACACATTCGTTTCCTAATTTGAAAATATTAAAAACAAAACAAAAGAAATTCTTATTCGAGAGAGAGGCAATTGGAAAGTTATGGCATTGCTATAGCTATTCAGTGCCTGACAAAACCGATTCAATATGGTTAACCTTTTGTTTTTGACTAAATTAAGGATTTCTTTTGTATTAAAGTCTTTGGTTGACTGAAGATATAAAACATTTTTAAAGAACCGAAAAGAAAAACAAACTCCTTTGTCCTTATGCAATAGAAAAGTCCTTTTAAGTTAATTAATTTTAAATATTTCAACTACTATAAAACTTTTCGTATACTCGTATAAGTTGTGTTTTCTTGCCTTCTTTCTCCAACCTGCCACCGTTATACATATATGTATACCTTCATATACCTACATATATGTATATTTATGTCTTTTTTGTGTAGGTAGTAAGGTACCTCTTTGTGACTTAGCACAAAGCTCAACAATTACAAACCTTAATTAATGAGCTCACAACAAGAAGTTCGCTTTTTCCATTTGACTTCAATATAATTTTTATACCGTATGATGCTTGACTACTATACAATATCCCATTTTCCTTCCCTATCCAAATAAAGTTCAATAATAACATTTCCAATTAGGTTGATTGGAATCGAAAAACCAAGTCGATATACATATACCTATACAAACCGCCCATATAGGCACCACTTAATATCCATATTTTTGTAGACACAACACAAAACCCATTTTACAACCCTGAATGGCAATGTTAAGGGTGCACATAATAAACTCTGGAACACAACATGACAATGCCACTTCAGTAATTCTATGGCTAGAGCCTTAATTCCACAACTTATCCCTTGCAAATCTTTGTGTAATTTTTCTAATTAAAAGTAAAAGAGGAAAAACCACAACAATAATAGAAAATACAATACCCTTATGGTCTTTTACTTCCATATATGTATAGTACTCTGTATACAATAAGTCCTTCTCTTTTAACAGGATCTATATATTTACACCCAGGCCAGCCAAGCAAACATTCTTTCGGACATACTTCGAGAGGGGCGATATTCCTGTGTGCAGTATTGGAATGCCGATAAAGCTCAATAACCCCAAAAAACAATTCCCCATTAAGTGGGACTGTGATCCAGACAAATTGGACTATTGCTATTATTTGCCAATATTTCTTGATGGGTATAATGTTTTTTTTTATTTTTTTTTTTAGGTTTTGTAACATGCTTTTTAAGGATTTCCTTTTCTTTGTCTTGACATTTGGCTTATTGACTAGCTGGAAAGCTGGAAAATAAAACGATTTATGTATTTCAGATTGTCGGAATACGATTCACAATTGCGACATATTGCACAATATGCTGCAATGGATTTGATATTGCGTGGACGTAACAAGGTAAAATATAATTTAATTTTTCATATTAATTAGTTTCCTGTTTCCATTACTCCTTCACATCGAATTGCAAACACAGTTCTCAGAAAAAAAAAATTAAACAAAGTGAAACCTTCGAAGACTATACATAATTTGATGTTCTAATGCGAGCATTCGTTTAGATAGTTTAAAAAATCCATGTCAGTAGGTATAAAGTTTTAAAATTTCCATGAAAATCTAATTAAAAAAATAAAATATCTAATGTCGCAAAAGCTTGTGGAAAACCAAGGCCTATACTAACCTCTACCACTCGCAACCATTCCTGTTTGCGTGTTGTAAGTTAGCAGAAATGGAAAAACCTAACCTTCAAGTTTCTACTGAGTGCGAATGGGTACGATGTGGGGCACTTTATCTTCACATAAGATATACTCTACGAGGATTTGTCACTTCCTCGTCACTACTCGTAAAAAAGTACAAAATTGGGTAGTTAAGGGGTAGACATATGTATGTACCTACTACAAAAAGCTGATTTGAAAAAAATATGGTGAGTGTACTGCATGCTCATGTGCAAGCTTTAGAAGTTTTGCACCAACAATTCCATCCCAAATTATTTTTATAAAAGTGCACTTTTTCCTTCTGCCGATTCAGAGGAAACAAATGGACCCAATAATACGAAATCATAATAAAGGGTGTTTATTTTTAGACATGTGTTTTTCAATATGGCAAAACTTTTTTCGGAGTTGGTCTTTTTGACAGTAGCTGTCACTTGATTTATGCTCAGTTTGTCTTGTCATCGCACGCTGCGTCCAATATTCGATGAAGCTCATTTTTGGTTGAATGGTTACGTTATTATTAAGCAAAATTGTCCTATTTGGAGTGATCATAATCCACAAGCCATTGTTGAGACGCCGCGCCACAGCGCCGTTACATACTCAAAAAGTCAATGTTTGGTGTGCTCTATGGGCATAGCGAATCATTGGTCCATATTTTTTCAAAAATGAAGCCGGCCATACTGTTACAGTCAATGGGGAACTCTATAGAGCCATGATTAATGACTTTTTCGTGCATGAATTGGAGGATGATGATGTGGACTACTTTTAGTTCCAACAAGACGGCGCTACATGCCATACAGCCAACGAAACAATCAATTTACTAGAGGAAACTTTTTGTGAGCGCATTATCTCGCGTCGTGGGCCTGTGATGGCGTGGCCTCCATGATCGTACGATTTAAGGCTACATGAAATTTGGCCTAAATGAAAAATAACCCCAAGCAAAAAATGAAAATTGGCACCAAAATTGGGGCTTTTTTTCATAATGAAAAATTGCCCCATTTTCAAATTGGAAAAATTACCCCAAAATAATGAAAAAAAGCCCCAAAATAAATTATTAAATCAAATCAGAAATAAAAAATGGCCCCAAAAAATGTAAATGACAAACAACAATAACACAAAATGATCAATATGTGATTTTTCATATTTTAGGGCCTTTCTTCATTTTCTTAATCATTTTTTTGTTTCAAAATATAAAAAGAGCATTCTAGTTTTTTATACAAATTTTTTTTTTTAAAGAATCGAACACTAAAATCGCACGATTTTTCAAAATTAAGAGAGGAATCTTCTATTTTTTGTACGTTTATTAATTCACTATTACAGAATGGTTCTTTTTAATTTTGAAAAATCTGATTAAATAATCGAACACAATTGTTTAAGATTAAAAGTATGGGGCCATTTTTCATAATGAAATTTTACCCCAAAACTCAAAATGAAAAATCACCCCAATTCAAAGATGAGCAAAAAATCACGACCTGTGATTTCGGACCTGTGAGTCAAAAATCACAATCACTACCTGTGAGTGCCCTCAATGTGATTGAAAATCACAACTGTAGTAAAATCACAACAAAAAGAAACGATTCACAAATCACGACAATCGGACAGTGAATTTTAGGAACAAAATCACGACGAAAGAAAAGTCAACAATGAGTAAAATGAATCAGAACGAGAACTGTAGTCGTGATTTAGTTATTATTTTAGCAACTGAACGAAATCACAATACAGAAAAACAAAATCTCAGGACTCAGGGTGAAAATATGAAGAACAGATTAATTCTTTTATTTTTAGTTTAGGATCCAGAAGGTAGAACTGAATTGTGAACCGAGGTCCTGGCCTGGTTGTGATTTTGTACACAAGGACAAGGAAAAGTGAAACTAAAATTATGACATTGCAAATTTTCGGATTTCCACTGGAGCTAGAGAGCTGGGCGAGACACTATGGTAATTTCCACCTCCTAAATCGATTGGCGTACTCCGTTTTTCGATACGCCGTAATAAAATTTTGACAGTGCAAATTTTAGACATTCGAGATTTTGCTATTCGATAATTTTCAATTCGGGACTTGAGATTTTTGCATTTTTGTATTCATGGTTATGTCCTACGAGCTAATTTTAATTACTTATTTGTTGTCCTCATTTAATTACATACTTTATATTTTACTGAGAATTTTTTTTTTTTGGCCTCAAAGATATTCCAAACTTGAAAATCACAATTACAGGTTAAACTTACAGTGATTCAGAAATCACAGTCACAGTTATACCTGTGATTGGAAAATCACAGTTTAGCTCATCTCTACAAAATTTAATCTTTTTGTTGTTGTTGTTGCTTTTCATATAAATATTTGGGGCTATTTTTCATTTTTTGCTTAGGGCCAATTTGGAATGGGGGCCAAATTTCATGTAGCCACGATTTAATACCGCTGGGCTATTTTGTGTGGGGTTATGTGAAGTCGCTTGTCTACGCAGATAACCCCGAGACGATTGACGCCTTGGAAGAGAATATTCGGGGTGTTATTGCTGACATACGGTCCCAATTGCTGCAAAAAGTGGTAGAAAATTGGGCTTCTCGGCTGGAATTTATTCGAGCCAGCCGCGGCGGCCACGTGCCCGAAATAATTTTTAAAAATAAAAAATTTATCTTTATAATAAAGCTAAATTCTTGGCCATAACCTTAAATAATATGCGTTTTATTTCTTCTTGAAAACCACACGTCTAAAAAAAAACACCCTAAATAAGTGCCTCGCTCCTAAGCCGTTTGGATTAGGCAGAAAATTGTAGATCCCTTCTATTCCTGCAAACAAACAACACGCACATATGATTAGTTGAGAGTTGTAACAGAGCAAACATTTTCATTCAGAAATGAATCACAAATGGATCACAAAAGTGAAGAAATCAATCGAAAAAGAGTATTCACTTATGATTCAATTTGAATCACTTTACTTCTACAATTAGATACCGATATGAATCGTTTGAGTGACTCATTTATGATCCAAAAATTCTTCATTCAAATGAACGTATATAAGGCTTCTATATATATTTTTAATTTTAGATTTCCTCGTGCACACTCACGTTTATGAAGAGAAGTGAATGAAAACTGAGTGCTGTTTTTTATTTTTCTATCGGTCGACACAGAGAATACACATCTCTTTGCATCTCCCAGTAAGAATTTGTAGGTATTTTTGTGTTCATTCACATAACTGAAGGTTTTACGAACATTATTCTTCATTTTTAGTGAACAAAATCTGAACATTCAGAAAAATGTTTGCTGTGAAGTTAATATAGAGCCTGGCTCTCCTCATGGGCCTCATGCCAACAAATTTATTTATTTATTTAAACATAAATGCAATAAATTCTCACTTCTTAATCATATTTTAATTTGCTTACTGAAAAAAAACTGATATGTAAATTGTGGAACACTTAAAAACATTTCAGACAGACACACACACGAAGAGTTTTTTTTTCAACTTAACCAAGGAAATAAACTATGGAATTATGTAAATGCAGGAACCTTTAAACCATCTATAACAACAAACAGCAATTAAATCTCAACCCTTGTTGTTTTGTTCCGTCACACAGATTCTTGCTGTACTGCCAAAGCTCATTTTACCCCTGAAGCGAGCATTCAACACGAGAGTAAAAAGAATCATCATTGCTGCACTCAAGGTCCTTCAAATGATGGTAATCGTAGGTAATTAACAAGCACGCATCCTTCTTAGAATTTGCATAATTGTAAGCCGCCATCAAATGGCAAACATGTCAAATAGGTCCTTGTGTTGGACAAGCACTTGTGCCCTACTTTCGCCAGTTGCTGCCAGTGTGCAACCTGTACAAGCACATCAACGTTAACCTCGGCGATGGTATTGATCCTGACCGTGATGTGCGAATCGGTGACGTCATTGAGGACACTTTACAAGCACTCGAGCGATGCGGCGGCCCTGATGCCTACATAAACATCAAATACATGATACCCACCTACGAGAGTTGTATGATGAACTAAACTGAAGAGAACCATCTGATGTGGTTCCCAGAACCAGGATTCCTTTGCAAGCAGAAGCAATTAAATAAAATCTCGTTTCTTATTTCACCTCAAGTTTAATTTGTGTTCTTCTTCCAACCTGAAAAGGCAAGGGAAATTAAAAACTAACTAAATTCTCCGTTTAGGTCTTCGGCGTTCGGCCATAAATTCGAGGATTTATGCGGCAGCTAGGAGATAATAACAGAAGAGCAATGCCGACCACCCGAATATTAACTGGATGGCCAGGACACCAACATCGACACCGCCACCGACAACGAGTATAGAGCTAGTGGCACGGGACCTCAATCCTGGATTGCTTCTCCTTTTCCATTCATTGGGGAAGTTGGTTGGGTAAACGTGTGGAATTTATCTACGACAAATAATTCCACTTTCGAGGGCCCAATAAATTATTTTGTTTGCCTTGCAAACATTGCTCTTTGGATGGCTTGCCGCTGCTGCTCTTCGGCGATTGGAGGGCACTCGATAAAACATGTTTATATATACAAATACACGGACAATTCTCTGCAACATTTTGTATGCATAGTTAAGGTTGGTTTGGTAGGTAGAGGTATAGGTACCTAGATCTGGAATAGCCAGAGGGGGTGGGAGACCGTAATGTGGACTTTGTGGTGTGTAATGGTCCTTAACACGTACTATCGGTGAGGAGCATTTATTTCAGAAGTTATATACAAATAAATTTGCATTCAACCGAAGGAAAAAAAAAAACAGGCATAAAAGTGGTGATAAAAACAAGGACAAGTTAGAGAGAAAAGAAATGGAAGATACCGAAGAATTTTCATATTTTACTTTTATTTAGAACAAAGGGCAATTTTCAATGACACTTTATTTATTGACGGCTGGCCTATATAAAGTTTCTATTTGAAACGTTTCGAATTTATTCAAATAGATGGTTTTAAGATTATTAGATACCTAGAACATTCAGTGAGAAGAAATAAATTTATATATATACATATCTACACTCTACAGACTACAAACACCTTGAAATATTCTACTGTGTTTTGTTGTCTTCCTTTTTTCCTGGGTTTGTTGACTTTGAAATTATAACTTTTTAGTTTATCGATTCAGCAGCTTTTCGTTTAAGAGATTTAAGGAAAATAAATTCAGCCTTATTGGTAATTCCGGCGGAGATTGATCTCCCTCGGATTTAATTTTTTCCAATTTTCCATGACTTTTCCAACATTTGTGGCCGTATATCGGCAATAACGTGGCAAATGTTGTCCTCCAAGTGGTCAATCGTTTCGATCTTATCGACGTAGACTAACGACTTCAGCCTGAAAATAGTCAAGCGGTGTTAAATCGCACTATCTTGGAGGCCAATTCACGGGTCCGTAACGTTGAACTATGCGGTTACCAAAAGTTGCATTCAATAAATCAATTGTGGCACGAGCTGTGGGACATGATGCGCTGTCTTGTTGAAACCACAGCTCCTGCACATTATGGTTGTTCAATTGATGAATGAAAAACTCAGTTATCATGGCTCTATAGCGGTCACCATTGACTGTAACGTTTTGACCAGCATCGTTTTTAAAGAAGTACGAACCAATTATTCCACCAAACCATAAAGCACGCCAAATAGTCAGTTTTTGTGGATGTAACGGTGTCTCAACATACACTTGAGGATTATCATCACTCCAAATACGGCAGTTTTATTTATTTACGTATCCATTCAACCAAAAGTGAGCTTCATCTCTAAACAAAATTCGCTTATGAAAATTTGCACCAACGGAAATCTTGTTTTGGGCCCATTTGGGAACAATTTGAAAGCGTTGTTCAGGCGTCAGTCTATTCATGTTAAAATGCCAAACCAAACTTAAAATAAATCACTTAACAGCTGACAAAATGGCGGCCAGTTAAAATAGTGTTGCCAACTTGAAGTTCTATACCCCTAAAATAACACCCTTTATGTACATATAAAAATAAAAGACGTTCAAAAAATAAAAACAGTTTCAATCATACAGAAAACGGTTGCCATATCGTTGAAACTCTTAGAATATCGTCACTACAATACAGAACTAGCCTAAGGGCCATTTTCTGAAACGAAACTTTAGAATTTATGTTCAACACAAGAGCTTATATGACAGCTTTACACTGAGGAAAAAGTAGAGCATAAGCGTTTTAAATTAAACATAAATATTTAAGTTTCGTATCAGCAAGCGGCTCTAGGTCGCATTTGCAAAGTTTTTTAGCAGAGTGATTTAAAACTTTTAAAAAAAGTTTTTATAAGTCCCTAACTAGCTGGCCCGCCCGGCTTCGCATGGGTAGACAAACCTAAGCCTCGCATAAAAACTACAAAGGAAAATATAGATAAATATTTAGGCTACTTTTTGTAATTGAATACTAGTTTCCAACACAAAACAGAATTTCAAAAATTGGATTTCCTTTTTTTGTTTTTACCCCACTTTATCCGTTAAATATCAGTTTTTTGAAAAAAAAAAAAAAATTCCTAAGCCCCTCGCCTAAAAAAAAACCTTTGATATACAAAAAGAATTTTTGAAATCGAATACAACTTTTCATTTTTACCCCATTTCACCCTATAAGTACCAATAATACCAATAAGCCATTCACTAAAAACGACCTTTCGAACGGAGAAATTACGAACAAACTAGCAGAAGGAATTATCGAATTTGGTCCAGTCGTTTTCAAGTTTTAAGCACCCGAAAACACCACGATCCATTTTAATATATACTGTATGGAGGATGAATGATCAGCACAGATGATTTTAGAGTACAAAGAAATCTTAGTTTTGTTTAACGGCTTTAGGTTTGGTGTTTTTTTATGTATTGTCGACTTTTAAGAGCCTTTTAAAAATGTATCCTCTTCCTCATGACTAGGGTTTTTCAATTGGCGTGGGTAGATTTTAGCGGCCTGTGGCGGCCATGTTGTTTTAGTGACATCTGTTAAATCTGATGTTTATTATTCAATTTTTGATGCCAAATCACCAGGACATGTTAGACGATTGACCATCACGATTGACTTTAATATCAATATGAACGGTTTACATTGTTGTCCTACCAAGTCAAGCAGTTTAGTGTCCAAATTTGAGTCGACTAATTCAGTGAACAATTAGCCAACGCCCTTGTTTCAACGAAACGCATCAGGATCAACCGAAAACATCGTCGCTGTGAGAGTCCGTATAGTTCTTCGAAAACGACGATGTCTTTGCCATAAGCATCAACGGATAACGCTACCGATCGATGATAACCAATTGGGCCATTTTTCGAAAATGAGCAAGGAGTGGCCGTTACAGTCAATGGCGATCGTTATCGGGCCATGTTGAACGAATTTTTGTTCACAAAAATTGAAGAGGAGGATATTGGCAACATTTGGTTTCAACAGGACGGCCCTACGTGCCACACAGCCGAAGCTACACTCGATGTTTTGCGCCATTTTCAAAAAAAAAAAGAAAGTTATTTGGCGGACAATTTATAATACAATATTAACATTTTCTGTGAAGCATAGGAGAAACTATGAGCAAAGGTTCTCATTTTCTGATATAAACAAGACAAAGTTTTCTGTGATGCGTGCTTGTTAGTATTATTTATATCTACATTGTATAATATATACACCAACTTATTAAAAAAGAGGTTAAGGAAAAAATAAATATAAAAATAAATGTATAAGGTAAACCGTAAACCTAAGGAAAGAAGCAACTATTATCGTTTGTTTAACATGAAACCTTATTATCAACACATCCGTTGAAGTTCTCTTCTCATCTTGCACATCGACAAAGAACGCTCGGATGCCAAGGATAAACTTTAAACGAGATTAACAACCATGAACCATCCCTTGAATGGTTTGACTGCGGAAAAATAAATATAGGTATATAAACGGTTGCTGCACAACATTACTCTTGATGGAAACAAATGCGCGAGAAACAATTTTTCTTGCCGAAAGGGTGTGAAAAGTTTTTTTTTTTGTGATGATAATTTATTATTAACCAGTATTGCCGCTGAGGAATTTAAAAAGATCGCACAAAAAGGGGTCACGAGAGAAAAAAAAAGTAGCATTAGAAAAATTTAATATTTATGTATAGGTACATATGTTCATGTATGGCAAAATCAATTGAAATCCGTATTATTTGCAAAGAAATTAAAAAAAAAATTTGTTTATAGTTTTTTTTTTTATTAAATTACCCAGACATTTTTTTAAAATTTTTGTTGATTGGTTTACAAAAAGCAAGAAGACTTTATATTTAAAGTCATTTTTGTATCTATATAAATAGATAATATATGTATATGTGTATATAATATGAAATATTTGTTTTGTATATTGTGGACTTGTTACCCTGTCCCAATATTTAGGTGTCAAATTACTAATCAGAACTTTACTCAAACATAAGCTGTGTTTTTTTTTTCAAGCCCGGAGGGATTTTGTCTAAAAAAAACGACATCGGGGATTAGTGACGCCATTACAGAAACAAAATTGAGTTTCCATGCATGATACCAATAACAATTGAACAAAAAAGCGATAGGGTCAGAAAAGTAGCAATATTTAAAAAAAAGGGTCAAAAAAGCCAGTTTTTAAAAATATCGTCTCATGGTCGCATGAGGCAAAAAAGGGGCACAACGGCAACCGTGGAACATTAATTCTGTAGTCTAGGAGGTAGGTATGTACATTTATATGTACGCTTAGATGAAACTTTAATTTAAATAAGAAAGTGGTGAAAAGAACAGTTTTAAATTGCAATGCCTAGACGCAGACAATATTAAATTTGATACAAAATTGGGCTTTAAAGTTATTCAACTGGCGAGAAAGTAAAACGAAATACATACTGATCTGCCTTCAGAAGGTGGATGAAGCTTCAACTATTGTTCCAAGCCAAGCCACCGTTGTTGAATCTCAACGAAACTTAAGCTTCGTTCGTTGAACTTTACCCATCAGCTTTTCTTGACAACCCCAAAAATTGTAAAAAAAACCCTGGGTTTTTCCGTTCTCAAAAAACACCCGAGTGCTGCTGACATTTAAAGCAAGACAAAAAAATTATGTGCTTATGTAATTAAAACCTATAATTTATTCTAAATAATATGCCTTTAAAATGAATAAATTAAACTTTCAACGTTTCCGTTTTCTAATTCTATTTATTAGAATGAAATTAAATTTGTATATTCTTTCATTTTCTTAACCTACAGCAAGTGAATCCACAACAAAACAAATGCCTCGCAACTCATGTCATTTTGGAAGTTTATTCGTTACCTCAACTCGCCATAGCAAAAAACCTAGGTCACATAAACACGCATTCAACAAGTTGGATAATTTTTTCTCCAAAGCTTCACAAGTCTTAATGGCCGAGTTAAGTCCCATCCCAAACTAAATTTTCGAGGAAAATTACCATAAAGAATAGTTACAATAAATGATTCGAGAATGATTTGAAGAGCGAATAAACTATTCAGAAACTATTCTTTCCAGATGAGAGAGAAGAATGTATAATTAACACAAACCCTACTTTTCTAGTTATTAATTCCGATAAACCTTTTGTATTTAGAATTAAAGAAGATAAGAACTTGAGCATTTAAAAAGGTTAACTACCCATTTCACTTACAATAATCAATTTTTCTCGTAACATAAGACCGTCTACATGATTAAATATCTTGTGAATTTCGGAACCGCCTTTTCCACTCGATTTTTAAAATCGCTCGAAAACCCGTTTTGTTATTTTTGAAAAGTGCTGATTAAGTTCACCATTGGTTGATGGAAACATGGTTCTCCTCAACCTCGAAATAAAAAAGGAAAGTAATGGCTGAAACAGATGTGCTGTTTTTCGCGTGGACCGAAATTGAATTACACGGGTTCTTATGGGAGAAAATTCAGTCAAGGATTGCATGCAGCTCATCACTGCTCGAGTGCACGTTGCACGATATTTCTATTTTTGAATTGACTGCGCAGCTTCATTGCAGCCACAACAACATACAAACATATCTCAAATAATTGCTATCTGACATTACTGATATTGACCGTACCCGTATCTGTCATTCGTAGTAAAAAAAAACGTTTTGTTTTGTTTAGGTTTCCATTAAAAGAAAAGTTATTGGAGTTGGTGAAACAAAAAAAAAAAAAACACTGAAATGATCCTAATTTTTCTGATCTAGTGATTTAGATAACATTAATTTTAAAAGTCAATAAAATATACTTTTTCCCCGAAAAAAGTTACATATATGTTTGTTTGTGTAAAAACAATGAAAAGTTGACTGTTGCCATTTCGTCTTGACAGAACTATGAATCAAAAATGTCCAAGTGTAAGCACATCTGTTCTGTGTGCAGCGCTGTATGCATCGATGTGTGCAGAGACGCTGCAGATCTGTTTCAGCCGAATTGAATCGAAGGGCTGGTCATTGTTGCAGTAAATTTTACTTTCACACTAGGCGCGTTTTTTTGGAAGCCCGGTGGAAATTGGTAAAAAAATGACATTCGCGATTAGCGACGCCATCACAGAAAAAAAAGGAGTTCCCACACAAACTATCAATAGTAAGCACAGTCGACTCCGCTTATTTGCAACACAACAAATTCAGAAAATTTGTTGCAATCAAGCGGAGTTTTCATATAAAAGAACTAAGGATATATGCAACCTAGTTTCACTTAATCAAACTTCGTATAACTGCAACTTTATTTCCCCTTTAAACGATGTGATGTGAAACATTTCCAAAGATAGAAAAATTAAACATAAACCTCGAGCAACAAACAAAACAACTTTGAAAGGATATTCGAACGAAACTTAAAATGTCATTTTTTAGGTTTGTTCAAACTTCAAAAATTTATGGATGCATTCAGTGTTTCACTTAAGCGGAGTTGTTTCAGAAAAAAAAATTATTTCAAAAATAATGTTTTTAAATAAGCCGAGTGCAGTTTTCCGTACTAATTTGTGTGAAAACGTCTTAAAAAACTAAACCGTGATAAATTTCTTGTTGCATATAACCGAAAGTTTCATTTAAGTGGAGTGCATATAGGTGGAGTCGACTGTATATAATTCACGCCGATAACATAGTTTTTCTCCGCGCTCAAGTTAAGCCCCCAGCATTTTCTGCGCTTAGCTAAGCCCTTAAGGGGTTAGTTAATGCTGTATTTAACATTTAAAGTGCTTTGCCTCGACATTTTATTTTTACCGATTTCCCCTTGGCTTGCAAAAAAACACGCCACCATTAATAAAATAAAATGTATACTTGTAAATCTGCAACTTGTTTTGCTTTGTTTTTATCTATGATTTATTAAAAATATTGTGATTTCTCATAGATCCGTGGCAACTTAAGTCAATTCTTGTTTTGACGTTTAAAAAGTGACAGGAATTGTTGCCTACAAAGTGTTCCAAATTTTGTTGGCTCTCTCTGAGAGGTTTTTATACCCACCCCTTAAAATTTGACAGACTGCCCATTTCTGCCGTCTAAAAATCTTCTTGTGACAGTATATCAATTTTGAAACATGCACATATATTAAATTTCTATTAAATTCTATCCAAATACAATGTATGTATGTATAGACATGTTTACAACTTTGAAAAAATAATTTTAAAATAAATATAATCCACATAAACAAGGACTTTGTTGTCCTCTCAAATATACTTTGATGTATACCTATACTTACTTAATATTTAGGTAAAATATACTCGTAGTCGTATGTTCTTGAAAGACGAAATTCAATTCTCTATTTAAGAGAATAAGGGCTCTCAAAGTTGACAAACACATCATTTTAAAAAGGAAACAGTCCATTTCAAAACCCATTTAGTATAGCATCATATATTTAACTACACTTTATAACACATAAAGGTACGGACAGGACATACACTCATTATTTATCTAATTTTGTTTACAAAGAAATTTCAAGCAAGACCAGACTGATGCACTTTGGTAAATTAAATAACCTCAATACTATAGAATAAACCACAATATATCTCTTCAGTGCTTTTAAAATTAAGTAACTTATCAAAATATCCCATCAATAGAAATAGAACCCACCCACAGGCCTGTCAATTCTGAATGTGTATGTACACACACACATACTATGTAGTTGGTTGAATGGACATTTGCTCTTAAAGTTGACTAAATAAAACTTCTAAAATCACATCCTCTCTATTTGGAACATTTGATTCATCTGACTTTGACAGTTTGAGACTTAACTTTGTGTTTTTTTTTTTGTTGTGTAAACGTTTGAAGTTTGACGAAGGGAATAGCATACTGTGGTATTTATCCTCGGAGTGAACTCACTAAAACTTGTTAATGATTAAATTTGAGTAAAAATTTACTCTTAATTATAACACAAATATCTATAGCCCATATTGCTACAGAGTTAAGACTTCAAAAACGCACATTTAACAAAATTATTTTTAAAATGTTCAAAATTAATGTGAGAGGCACTTATCCATGACAGGAGATACTCTTGGACTTTGGAGGATTTGTCACTTTCTTGCAAGAGGCAGTAGCTGCGAAAACAATATTTTGTATTTTTTGTTTAGATGGCCAGTGGATGGGAATCGAACCAAAAAACTCGCTATGACAATCACACGCACTAACTCTAATAATTACAACCGGCTATTGAATTTAAATGTATCTTATTACATACTTTAAACGAGAAATTCTTGTATATAAAGGGTGATTTTTTATCTGGTTTGGTTTTGGCAACACTGGTTTTGACAGCTGACGTGTGTTTAGTACCTTGTGTCACTGTCAAACAGCTTCAGTTTGGTTTGCAATTTAACCATGGATCG
This sequence comes from Leucozona laternaria, assembly GCA_932273885.2. Classification (NCBI taxonomy): domain Eukaryota; kingdom Metazoa; phylum Arthropoda; class Insecta; order Diptera; family Syrphidae; genus Leucozona; species Leucozona laternaria. The sequence goes on along the minus strand of OW026366.1, from coordinate 237,203,199 downwards.
TCTTACAAATGAACAACGCTTGCAAATTATTGAATTTTACTATCAAAATTCGTGCTCGGTTCGAAATGTTCATCGCGCGCTGCTTTCATTTTATGATCGGCATTCTCGACCTTCTGAGTAGTCTATTCGGAAGATTGTTACCAAATTTCGCACCAAATTTACTTTGTTGGACATTAAACCACCAACACGTTTACGTACTGTGCGTAGTGAAGAAAATATTGCGGCCGTATCAGCTAGTGTGACAGAAGACCGCGAAATGTCGATTCGGCGCCGTTCCCAGCAGTTAGGCCTTTGTTACAGCACTACGTGGAAAATTTTGCGGAAGGATTTGGGCGTAAAGCCTTTTAAGATACAGCTGGTGCAAGAACTAAAGCCAGCCGACCTACCACAACGCCGAATTTTTGGTGAATGGGCTCTTGGAAAGCTGGCCGAGGATCCGCTTTTTTATCGAAAAATTGTGTTCAGCGATGAGGCTCATTTTTGGTTGAATGGGTACGTAAATAAGCAAAATTGCCGCATTTGGAGTGAAGATCAGCCAGAAGCATTGCAACAGTTACCAATGCATCCCGAAAAAGCCACTGTTTGGTGCGGTTTATGGGCCGGCGGCATTATTGGGCCATATTTCTTCAAAGATGATGCGAATCGCAGCGTTACTGTCAATGGTGAACGCTACCGAGCGATGATAACAAACTTTTTTTTGCCCGAAATGGAAGTTCTTGACTTGCATGATATGTGGTTTCAACAAGACGGTGCCGAGTTTGGTGAACAGTTAATTTCACGTTTCGGGCCGGTCAATTGGCCGCCTAGATAGTGCGGTTTGACACCATTAGATTATTTTTTGTGGGGGTATGTCAAGGATAATGTCTATAGGGACAAGCCCGCTTCGATTGACGCACTGGAAGCCAACATCCATGCATTCATTCGTGAGATACCGGCCGATATGTGTGAAAGAGTATGCCAAAATTGGACTCAGCGGATGGGCTACCTGAGACGCAGCCGCGGTCAACATTTGCATGAAATTATCTTTAAACATTAAATTGCAAGGTTCAAACTATCGATTCAAATAAATATTTCATTCATTTTTTCGAATTTTTTGTGTTTTTTTTTTTAAAAAAGTTCTAAACCTCTTAAAAAATCACCCGTTATTTTCAAATTTCTCTCTTAGTATAGAGGTTCCATCAGAAGGATCAAAATTAATGACGCATCCGTAACAATCCGCCAAATCTTTCCATTTCTGAACGCAATGTCCGTTATTTTCCATCATATGTCTTAAAATAATATTTGGTAGGCGCTCCTCCTCCATTTCCATCACTTTAAGTACATATTTGAAGTGTGAATTAAGTGTTTCCAAAATAAGGGGTGAAGTGTTTCCCGTCTCTAGGTGAATCATATAGTTCGGCGTGTTGTTAGGCAAATGAAATATATGCGTTTTATGCAGTAGCGATTAAATTTTTCTACGGGCTTAAAATAACCATATCCCCAAATTTGTGCAGCAAATAAAAGTATAGATTGGGCAGTCGCTCGTATATTTTTTTGCTTAGAGCTATGGGCTATAAATTTGCTTTTGATACAAGTGTTCCAGACTGAACTTACAGCCCACTTGGCTTCTGATAGTTTAGCATTCAAATGTTTTTCCATATTAAGGTTTAATGTTATCAGAACACCAAGATACTTATTCTCTCTTACAACTTCAATAGGATGCCTTTGGTAAGATCAGACTTCGTTTCTCGAAAACCTTCCTCCACCATTTCTGAATATTAGTATTTTCGTTTTTTCAAGATTCACAAATAAATTCCAGGCTTTACAATACTTCTCAAGTCTGTTTATCATAAGTTGCAAACTTGTGACTGAACCATCTAGGAAGACAATATCGTCTGCATACATTAGACCTGGGATCTTTATTACGTGGTTAACTTCAACTCCACCTCCAATATCATCTGTTATATCATTTATAAATCGTCGTTTCGAATTCATCAGACAACTTGTCACCATCACATACCACTGCTTTATTATTCTCGTAAAGTGCTCTTATAATGCTTAACAATTTTGGTACTCATACCAATTTTGTATAGTTTGTAAAAGACTGCTTCACGTGGAACAGAATCAAATGCTGATTTGAGGTCCACAAATATGGCGAATTCAGTGGTACAGTTTTTGCAGAACTCGAAGGGAATTCCATTTTTCTTCTGGAGCTTTGTTGTTCTTGGAATTTTTCATGACTTGAAACAATTCTGAAAGTTCGAAGGGTTTATCTAGAAGATCATCAATTATTTGCGGTTCTGCGTACTGAATTTTAAGGTATGTCGGTGCAATATGCAATTTTTTCTTCCATTCACAATTGTAACTGCTTTCCAAAATTCAAATGAAGATCTGCAACAATTTATCTTCGAGATATTTTGACGTTCATATTCTAGTTTTTTTAGATGAAAAATTGTTTCGGAGATGTAGATCAAGTCACATTTTCCTAAATGGCAGATTCCGCAAAGTTCATGGCGCCCCGAGAACTTGGAATTAAGCTTTTTCTAATAGCTCTCATTTATAGGTAGGATGGAAAAAATTAACCCTCCCATGTGTCTTTTTTGACTAATAGCTTTCCTGTACTAGGAAGTATTAAACAAATAAATGAAAGAAGTCCACCTTATTATTCGCTATAGCTTCTCCAATGTTAATCTAGAAAATTTACTGCTTCAACTTACAAACACTTTTTTGTAAGCATTTCACAAGGATGAACGCACGAGTTTTCAAAATTGTATAGAAGAACATTTTTAAGCTTTCAAAAACTTTTGTTTTTTTAAAGGCAGTTCTAGCTATACATTTATATTATTCCGACTTACACCTTATTCCGACTTACACCTTAAACTATTACCATAAGTTTCACCCTCACTTCACTTCACTTCACTTCCCAACAACAACAACAACATGATGCATCTGTTGCAATATAAAGTGGCGCTTATTACCAAAGCTTCTTTTCTCTTATCCGGTTACGACTTCTATAGAGCCCAGAAACTTTTACCATATAGCCCATTCCCGAGGACGCAAGGATTTATGAGCGAAAGTCTTTTCCAAAGAACCAAATCCCGAGTTTTCTGTATTCTCTGCATCCAAAACAAAACCCCAAAGGCAGTAAGGATATTATTTGGAAAATATCTATATAATATATGTACATAGAACAGGACAACATGGACAGAATGTGCGCCCCGCCAACCAGGTAATTCTGGTGCATGTCGTTCCTAATAAGAATTTATAGTTGACAGAACTTAATAAAGTTAAAGGTAAATTCAATTTAAAAACTTCATTCTGCCTGGATTCAGATTTCACTTCGCTGCGGTGCACCGCATGAATGTGAATGTAGAACCTTTCTTTTGCGCTGCGCACACAACATTCTCGGGGATCCGGATTCTGGACGAATTGGATGGACTTGGACGCGGACCCGACCCATGGAATGGAATCGGGTAGCGTGTGAAATTGTGTTTCATTATACTTCAACAACACAAAAAATGAAAAAAAAAACACCAAACGAAAAAAAGGATAAACATATGTTGTTTGGAAGTTCAGTCTTTAAAGAATGGATCTGAATAGAGTTACTGTGTGTGTGTGTGTGTGTTTGTGTGCTTGTGTGTGGCTGATAGAACTGCAAGTATAGCATTTTTTCAAAGAATGGATTTCTTATTTAGGTTGAATTCTATAGTGAATTGCGAATTTTTTCACGGTCAGTTACTCGTGAACGTTCGTTAAATTCCCTCAACATTGCATCTGCCCTGCTAAGTTAGCGTATCTACATGAAGAATATATTACTTTTGAACTGCAGCATCTGTACCAATTATACTGTGGCAGTACAAGTGAAGTTAATTGAAAGTTCATTATAGACATGGTTGGTTTGACTTGATAGTTGCATAGCTACCTATATGTATGTATTGAAAATGCAATGTAAAATGTGTAGCTTTTCAATTTCCTTGGGGTACTTTTTCTGGGAAAATATTAAGGACGTTCGTCAATTGCGTACAAATTAGAACACATTTCTGATAACGATGATATTTTTATTCATTGTCAAACAAATGAGTGCTGAAAATCATTGATCACCTTGAAACACTTTAACCATTGATTCAAAATCTGAAACTATTTTTTGACCAATTACTGCGGTCTCCACATATGGGGTGCCAAAAGATCCAAGAAAAAAAAAAAAAAAAATCACATGAAAATCTAATTTCAACCTTATTAGGTAAAGTTGACATTTTTGATTCTTCCCAAACGATGTTTTTCTTGAGGTCGTTTAGGATACCGAATAGAAAGTTAAAATCCGAATTTTCAACCATCGACTCCTTGCAAAAGATTCGTTTTGTCTAGAATAAAATCCGTAATTTTGATTTTATTGACAGTAAAAAGTGAGTCGACGCGTCGCCGTCGGATGCCTTAACACATATGAAACTTCTAAATTTATATATAAATATTTTTTTTATGATTTACACTGGCTGAAAATATTAAAAAAAAGGATTCTATCAAAAACTTTCCATTAACTTTTGAATTAAGAATCCCAAGAATCGCATTGATTTTTTCCTAACGCAACTCTATGAACATAATGTTTATGTATGGGGAAAGATACTCCATACCGAAAGAGAACGACAGTTTGTTTAACAATCGTGCTGAAACTCATACGATTGCACTATTATTATTTGTTTTGTGTAACGTGCATATTAGTGCAATTTTAATGAAAGAATCAGCTGTTTTTTTCGCGATCGCGAATTCCAATTCAAACGAATTCACTCGCGGTAAAAAAAAAACAGTTTCTTAAGAAAAGGAGAATAAGTTCTTCCAATTGATAAAATCATATTAATTTGTGAATTGAAGTTTGTGAAGCTTGTTTAGCGAGAAGTTGCAGTTTTTCAGTACATATCAAATAATTGTAAGTTATTCTCGAATCAAATTGATCTCGATAAATTTTTCCGTTTCAAAAATAAATATGCAATGCATATATATGAATATATATACATGAGCATATATCTGTATAGATGAATCAATGGTGAGGTATTTATTAGAGAAATGCCTGAGTGATTCAGGTTCAAAAATTGGATGCTTTGTAGTAAAGATGGTTACATGTATCAATTTGAAAGTTACTGCATAGCTAAAAATGTAAAGCCCTCTTTAAAAGCATCACCGTTAGAGTCAATAATGGTTCTTGACCTTCTAAAGAATATTGAGTATCCAAGTAACCATGCTGTTTATTAACTTTTTTACTAAAGCTATGGACTTCTCAAGACCTTAAAAGAAGAAAAAAAAAAAAAAATAGAGCAACTGGAACAGTTTGGGATAATCCTCTTCTCTCTCTTGTCTTCTTCCTCCCAATATAGAATTCCAAAAACAGACCAGAGGTACTTTTGATAACCAAATCAAATTGCTCTTTGTTAAATGGAAGAACAACACTTATAATGGCCACGAATTATGACCAAATCTAACCCTGTGAAAATGTCAAGAGGTGGAGCAAGGACTATCAGAAAAGATAAATATTCGTCAGACGCTACTATTCCAAAACTACAACATGAACATGGGTGGTGTAGGTGTTGACCTGCATGACCAATTTATCAACACTAATTGTATACCTTTTTAGTTTTTACATCCATGATTTCGTCGGCGATGTCCATAACGCCTTGAAGCTCCACAAGAGGGTCATGACCCCCCCCCACAGAACTCAAGAGAAAAAGATAAACACAAACAATCTTCACATATATTCTAAGAAATGGATACAGAAAGAATCCTTTTGTTAACATTTGACATGCTTGCATACATTTTAATGCTTGATTCTGATTATATTGAGAGAAAAGTGCTCTGTAACTAAATGCACTCACCCGACATGACTAACGTTTAGACGAGAATCACTTGTTTGGATTTAACTAAAATCGTTTTTCTAGATATTATTAAAATTATTCAAAAGGCCACGAATGTATTTATTTTGTGTTATACAGCAGGTTAAACTTTATAATTTACCCTATGATTGTTTGATAATGAATTATTTGCTTCTGACTTTGTTGTCTTTCGTGCAGACGGTCAACTTAATTGCAATGCTCTCTCTGGGCGTGGTGACCTCTTGGCAGTTCACAACCGACTTAGTGCGACCCTTATTGAAACTTCCAAATCACCACTTTTCGAATTTGTGTGCATAAAGGTGACTGTCAACAAACGGTGTTTTTACATCTTCTGCTTTTATATCCGCCCCTCACAACCTGCTCTTGCATATCAAGTAATTGCCGACTCATTTGATTCCCTTTTCGAAGATGCGTCGCCCGGTGACGATTTTATTATCATTGGTGACTTCAACTTACCAGACTTACGTTGGACACCATCTGAGGACGAATCTTACTTTGTTCCCTGCAATCCGTCTTCTGAGAAAGAATCTCTTTTTACCGATCGGTTATTTGAGTCTAGTTTATTTCAAATGAGTGGTATCTCTAACAACTTAGGGAGGCAATTAGACCTCATCTTCTCATCAGATCCACATAATTCAGTTGTTACCGAAAGCCCCCATCTTCTTTCCACCCTTGACCCGTATCACCCTCCCTTATGTCTCTTATTTACTTATGGTCAAGGTATTCCAACCATTGATTCTGAAATCTGTTTTTATTTCAACTTTCGTAAAGCCGACTTTCATCAACTTAATATCCTTTTAAGCAATATTGATTTCAACCTTTTTATGAACCCCTTCACTCCCATCGACATTGTTGTCTCTTTTTTCTACACTGCTATCTTTGAATGTCTAATCCAATGTGTCCCTTACATGCCTCAAAAGAATTATGTATCATCCGCTCCCTGGTACACTAAGGAGTTACGTGGCCTTCGTAATCTAAGAAATAAGTTATGGAAAATCTACTTAAAATCCCGTAATCCCTTAGATTATTCACGTTATCAACAAGCTTTCTCCAATTTAACTTTTCTTTCCGAATCCCTTTACCGTAACTATCTCGACATAATTCAGACTAGTCTTATTACCGAACCAAAGCGATTTTACCAATTTATAAATGTTAAAACAAAATCTGATGGTCTTCCTTCTACCTTCAATTACTCCCATAAAACATCTTCTGATCCCCAAGTTATTGTTAATCTTTTTGCTAATTTCTTTAGTGAATCATACAGCGTTACTGTCAATAATCCTGACCCTGATTTTTTTAGCTACTTGTCAAGTAGTCCACATACCTCACTCGTTTCTCTTGCTGTTAGTCAATCATCGGTTCGTAAAAAGTTAGACTTCCTTAATGATGACTTTTCTCCTGGTCCAGATGGTATCCCAGCCATTTTTCTTAAAGAATGTACCAACGCACTATGTGAACCCCTCACAAATCTTTTTCAACTTTCACTTTCGCAAGCAGTTTTCCCTACTTTATGGAAAAACTCATAAAAAAGGCAGCAAGACTGAAATATCAAATTATCGTCCAATAGCTAAACTTTCCTCAATACCCAAGCTCTTTGAAAGCATCGTCTACGACTCTCTTAGCTTTCACTGCAGATCAATAGTTTCGTCTCTGCAGCATGGTTTTTTAAAGGGTAGGTCTACAACCACAAATCTAACTCAGTTTGTTTCCATGTCGCTTTGTGCTCTGGAGAAAGGCTATGATGTTGATGTAATTACTACTGACTTCAGTAAAGCTTTTGATAAGATCTCTCATCAAATTATTTATATCAAGCTAAAAGCCTTTGGTTTTCCACCATTTTTCATCCAATGGGTCAGATCCTATTTAGAGAACCGCCTTTATAATGTAGTGTTTAGATGTTCTGTGTCTGATCCAATTTTTGCAACCTCAGGTGTCCCTCAATGCATCCATCTTGGCCCACTTCTATTTGTCCTTTCCATAAACGATATTGAGAACATCATTTCCTTCTCGGACATATCTATATATGCCGATGATATGAAAATTATGAAAATAATATCCTCATCGTTAGATTCTTCCCTGCTTCAGCAAGACCTCAATTCTTTTCTTACTTGGTGTAATCAAAATTTTCTAGAACTCAATGTAAGTAAATGTCAATCTACGACCTTGTCTCGTAAACGCCTCCCTTCATTTCCTCGAACCTATCACTTTTGCAATGTCCCTGTTCCCGTCGTTTCATTTATTCGCGATCTTGGCATAATTTGTGATAAGGAACTGAATTTCCGTTCCCACATTGATCATATTGTTGGTAAAGCAAATTCTTCCCTTGGCTTTATAAAGCGCTGGTCTAAAGAATTCTCAAAACCCTACGTTACCAAATCTCTCTTCACCACATATGTAAGACCTATTCTTGAGTATGCCAGTCAGGTTTGGTCACCCCATCAATCCACGCAATCACTTAGAATATAAGCAGTACAGCGCAGATTTCTTCGTTTCGCTCTACGCAATCTTCCTTGGTCCGATCCATTTTGTTTACCCCCTTACGAAGACCGTTTACAATTAATAAACCTAAATACCCTTGCTAAACGTCGTGCAGTCGCGGATATCATCCATCAAATAATCACTGGTACCATCGGATCTCCGGCAATTTTAGAACTGGTTTTCCTTAATACTAATCCACGTAATCTTAGATCCATTCCTTTCTTCCGCCTTCCTATTCACCGCACCAACTATGCCAATTTTAATCCTATCACAAGAATGTTACGCTTAGCCAACAGCGCACAGCATATCCTTGATTTTAATCATAGTACCTCATCCCTTAGATTGATCTTATACTCCAATTTCCCTTAATTCCCCAATTTCATTAGATTAGGTTAGAATAAGTTTATTATTTATTTATTTATTGTTATTATAAATAGTTTAAATTAAGCGAACAGAATAAACAAGGTTTTTTTCGGTACATGCATATGCATTTATATTCTACAACATAAGTTATTTATTTCATATATACCTACCTACACATCTTTCGAAAAAGAATTTATTAATTATGTAGTTAATTCAGAATAATTATTCTCTTGTTGTGCAGGCTTAAAGTTAATTTTTCTAGCTTTTTCTTATATTTGTATCGTGTTAAAGTATTTTTAGTATGATACTAAGTTAAAAAGACGATTTTCCAAGACTTTAATTGAGTTAGCAACGTAGGTACTATCTTTTTAACATTTGGGTAAAGTTAAAATCCTCAAATGGCAATTTTATCGTTTTAGTATCATACCAACTCTATTATGCCATTTTGACAAAACAAAATGTGAAAAAAGTCTGTTTGCTTACTTTATTGCACGATCTGGGACTGTTTTAGGTAAGTTTTAAGAAAACACTGTTAGTATAGTACCTACTAGTTCAAAATTGTTCAAAACAAGGAACATTTTAGAAAAGAGCTTTAAAGTTAGTAAATTGTTAACTACCTTCTCATCAGGCTGTCTTAAATTTAACGCCATTGTCTATAAAAATCTACCCGATTTGCCATTCCAGCATAGTTGAAGTAAATTAGAAATAATTAAGCATTTATTTTAAAACTTTGAATTAATCAAATTTTATATAGTTTTGTTTAAAGGTATAAGTAAATATGCCTTTATCAATTTGTTTTCTTTTTATTTTTGGTTTATGTTCATTTTCTGAATCACAATTAGGATTATACATATTTGATATGTACATTTTTTCTTTCAAAAATAATTTTTTTTTGTTTGAATATTCAGCAATTTTTATGTAACATTTCAATTTTCGATTTTTTTTGCATTAATTTATATTTCATTAAGAATTTAGGAGCCGGGGTTTTTTTTATTTTGAGCTCAAAACTTTTTTAGGAGTTGTTATAATAATTTACCATTTTCTCTAATTTATTATTACCCATTCTTAATAATTTGAAATTTTAAAATTTCTAACAAACTTGAACCACAAGAGCATAAAGCAAAGAATACAAGATTACGCCACTTGTACGTCATAAACAAAACAATACCAACAAATATGACAGACAAGAAAATTTCAGTGAAAATATTTTTCGTGTGTGAATAATTCAATGATAATAAAAGCTTTTCGTTTTAAAAGTAAAAAAATATCATCGACAATTATTTTTAAATTTATATTAAATTGTTTTAAATTATAACATAATAACTGACCCACCCGGCTTCGCACGGGTAGGCAAACCTATAAGCTTCGCATAAAATTACAAATTTTGTAATTGAATACTATACTTACTGAGTTTTGACTCACTTCACGTTATGAATGGCGAAATTCGTTAAAATATCATCTACGTCCAACCTTTATTACTTCACCAACGCAGAAAGAATTATTGTAATCAAAAACCTTTTTTTTTGTGTATATTCCATTTCACTCTATAATTATATTTTTTTTTAAAATAACCCTTCCAACACAAACAGAAATTTGGAAATCAGATGTCACTTTTCATTTCTACCCCATTTCACCCTATATATTCTGAAAAAATCCCCGAGGCCATCCACTAAAAAACCCTTTCAATTTAAACCTGATTTTATTTTATTTTTACTACCTAAACTGAATTTAAAAAAGAATATCCCTAAAGTTATTTCCTTCGAAAAACCTTTTACAAAAAAGAATTTCCTAATTCGGACAATTTTTTTTGTGTACCCCATTTCACCCTACAATTGTCAATTATTAATATTTTGAAAAAGAATATCCCGAAAGCCTTTTCCTAAGAAAAAAACTTTCAAACAAAAAAGAATTTATTTTTTTAATATTTTTTAGTGAAATTTTTGAAAAAGTTGAATGTTAGATAAACATATATCGGAGAATAGCTAAAGATGATTATCATCAGCTTTGTTGGTCGTTATGATGATAAAATGAAATATTAATTCATTAATTCCCAACGTTTCGACGGTGGTTGCCGTCTTCTTCAGGGGATTTTTATTAACATGTGTTAACATCTAGAGGAACACCCCAAGGGGGAGTCCTCTCACTACTTCTCTGGCTTCTTGCAATGAACGTCTTACTGAACTAACTTACATACAGTGGGGTCAAAGTAGTAGCTTACGTGGATGACTTAGCACTACTAGCAATAAGGAAGTTCCTATCCACTATTAGTGAGCAAATAGAACATGGTCTAACTGTTAATTCTTTAAAAACAGAACTTGTCCTTTTTACAAATAAAAGGAAGCTACCCGTCTTCAATATTCCATCGATTGATGGTATTCAACTTAGGATCTCAGGTAGTGCAAAATATCTAGGTGTAATCCTGGACAAAAAGCTAAACTAGAGTCTAAATATCAAGGAAAGAGCTCTTAAGGCAATGTTTGCACTCTACTCGTGCAACAGAATTTGCGGAAAAACCTGGGGACCTAAACCGAAAATCATTCTAAGGATGTATACAGCAATAGAGAGGCCGGTACTCACTTATATGGTTGTATTTTATTTATTTATTTTTTTTTTTTTATTTATTTATTTTGCCAAAATTAGACAACAAACTATTTAACAATTTTTAAATGTTGCATGGTTGTAAAAAAAAAAGAAAAAAATATAATTTACATACAAATGTCTTCATATATTAGAAAACAATAATTGAAATAAGAAAGAAAAAACAAAAAAATCAGAAAATATAAAATAAAAAATAAAAAGAAGTTTATCTATATAAATAAAAATGTAAATGTTGGTTTGTTCCTATTCGCTAATCTCTGAAAGTTCTTAACCGATTGCTTTGAATTTTTGGAACACCATTGCATTCAAATACGCGCGTGTTTATATATACTCTTTTTTGGAAATAATAGAGCGGGATATGTTGGGCATGAAAACAACACCCGCTATACTGATATATAAGCAATACAGGAACTTTATTTATCAGAAAAATTCTCAGTTTTATTGTCAAAAAATTAAGGAAAAAAAAATACTATAAAGCCGCGTCCAGATCAATAAAAATTTACGTTATGGGCCGTGCGTCTTGAATTTTCTATTCCCCGCAAATATTTTCGCCGAAAATTTCAACTTATTTCGGAATTAATTTTTGCTTAAAAGTGCCATGCGTCAGCGCTTAGTTTGAGCGGAACATAATTTTAATAAACTGATGAATCAATTTGCCCGCATCAAAACACCTTTGCGCGTCAAATATTTTCGTGTGCGCCGAAAATCCATCGGAATCGGATAGCATGCGTTGAATCTGACACAAAAATTTGTGTGCGCCCGGACGTCCACATTGACGTATTTTTTTGCATCTACACAATTATTATTTGCGCCGAACACGGCGCACAACGCAAATTTGTATTGATCTGGACGCGGCTTAAGAGAGCTGACAGCTAATTTTGGTTGGAAATGTAACTTTTTAACCGAACCTAAACGGATTTTGGTGGGGACTTGTGTTGTCGATTTTTGGCTAGGAATATAAGAGGACTTCGCTCATATGTGAACCTTCATTACATGGGATTTTTCTGCGGACCGAATATAAATTACCATCAAACAGACGTATGAAGTGAGGTATAATTTCATATTTGCAATCAAAACATAAGATCTCCGAAAGTTCTTCATAGATTGCTTTGGAGTTTTGACTCAACGCAACGTTGCATTCGCATTCGCATCCGTTTTTCTATAGGTCTTAAAAACAGCACCATCTGTTGGACGTACAAGCAAAGCACTCTTTACTGAGATCTCAGAAATCTCAATTAAAAGCGGAACAGGATTCCTCAATTTACTTCATCTCTTTCTGAAAGAGCAAAATATTCGAAATCTAATTTTTGAATTTTGATTTAGTTATTTCGTGATATTAGTGAGCGGAAGATTTGCTCTGAAATTTAATGGAGACAAAAAAGATATGTATCTATGTGTTGTGCCACCGGAAAAAAATTAAACTGGTTCAACTTGGGGTTTGCAAAACGTCAATTATTTATTTGAGTGTTTATTTATTGTTTGAATTGTTTTCTTTAAAAAAAAAACAAATTTAATTAAAAAATTGTAAATGATGGATTCTTATGGAGTTGTCCATTGGTAAAATAAATTAAAATATTTTGATTTTCTTTCTGTTAAAATGCCGATTTTGGCCATTTTTACCTTTCCATATACTAACAGCAGTCCAGTTTCCAAAGCGGATTTTGATTCGGTTAATTTATTTCGGGTGTAAAAATTGTGTCAAAAATATTTGAGAAATAATCGTTCATAAAAAAGAGAAGCGGTTTCAAATGAATCGGTAACTTCATCATGCTTATTTTTCTCTTTTAAAATGCATCAAGGTATGAAGATTTTTTGAAATATTGACACAGAATCGTATTCCATTCGCAACGCAAAAAATCAATTTTTAAATTGAAATCTGAATTTACCAATGGAAAACCCCATAACACGACTAATTATGCGTCGTGGCTTATCTTCGAATTCTTTCTTGAAATTTTAGTCTGTGAATTGTGCATAAGTCCGACCCTTTACTTTTTGCATCGAAACTCACAGACAGAAGAGCAACGATTAAATTCACAGCATTCCGTATTATCTAATCTGAATCTTCTTCTTTTACTCTCAGACAGACATTTTGCTGAACTGTGAATTACTGTCCTGAGAAATTGTTTGAACAGAAAATCACCGATATGGGAAATTTTTAAATCATACAAAACAAAGTATTACTAAAGTTAAATTTACACCCAGCGAAGCGGGCGGGTAACAGCTAGTGTTATAATAAATACATATGTAGATACATAATGTCAAGAAGAGCCTTCAGCCATCAATTTTTGGATGATTTTATTTTTAAAGCAATCTCTGCTTATATTCGTATTAAACAAGTCAAAATATTTGTTAAAAGTTTTTGAGCAACGATTAAATGTATCATTTGTAGCATAATTAGTCCTTGAGTTAGTTTCGCTTAAAAACCTGGTATGTCTTAGAGTACGAGCATTTGGATTGACAGAAATTTTGGAACATAAAGAAAAAGAATCAATATTACATTTAAAAAGGTCGAACGCAAATAGAGCCTCAGACAGTTCCCTACGACGACTACACATACTAAGGAGTTTTAGACGGTGATTATAACTAGGTAACAAAAACGTGTCAGGACTCCAACCTAGACCTCTTAATGCAAACAACAGAAATTGCTTTTGCACAGATTCAAGTTTATTATCATCAACAGCATAAAAAGGAGACCAAATAACACTGCAATACTCAAGCTGCGAACGAACCAAAGAACAGTAGATGGATTTGGTAATGTAAGGGTCATTAAATTCCTTAGATCTACATTTAACAAAGCCTAGCATACACATACTTTTTGAATGTACTTTGTCGATATGTTGCTTAAACGTTAGTTTTTTGTCAATAATAATTCCTAAGTCTTTTATCACAGCTTTACGAGCTAATATATTTTCGTCAATAGTATAGTGAAGAGATATTGCACTTTTTTTTCTCAAAAAAGAAATAATATTGCATTTTTCCACCAGTTTACAACACTGTTTAAACATTGTTGTAGTGATAAACCGTCGTGAATATTGTTAACATTTTGAAAAAGTTTGAGATCGTCGGCATATAAAAGATATCTACACCCTTTTAACAATAAGGGCAAGTCATTTATAAATAGAAGGAAAAAAAGAGGGCCAAGATGGCTTCCTTGAGGCACTCCTGAAGTGACATGTATTTGACGAGAAATAACATTACAAAATCTAACACACTGAGTTCTGTCCGACAGATATGATTCAATCCACTTTAATAATGCAGAACTTATGCCATACTTCTTTAATTTGAAGAGAAGAAGGCGATGGTCAACTTTGTCGAAAGCTTTACCGAAGTCGGTATAGATTGCATCAACCTGGTTTCCTTTTTCCATTTCCAAAAGAATATATGAAGTATAATCTGCAAGATTAGTGGTAGTTGATCTTCCTTTAAAGAAACCATGTTGATTCTCACTAATAACCGACCTCAGCTCAGCGCTCAACTTATCAGTAACTATTTTTTCAAATAATTTGGGAATAGTAGACAAGATTGCTATACCCCGATAATTTTTTATGTTGGACCTATCACCATTCTTGAAAATTGGCGTTAAAAAAGATTTTCGCCAAGTTTTTGGAAAATAACCACAGGAAAGTGAGTGGTTGAAAAGTTCAAGTAATGGTTTGGCAATAGTATCGGCTGTTTTCTTGACCACTACTTTTACTGACATCAAGGGATGTTAGTTCACTGACAAGGTCAAACATACATAGATATTGACATAAAATTTAAAATTGAGTTGTTTTCATTAATATGATGGAAGTCATTATTGTTAAATACTATTGGTGTTTGATACACAGTTTTAAAAAACGAAGCGAATAATTCACAAATATCCTTCGTTTCAGAGTATAGCACATTATCTGAATGCATTGTCGATGGAAAGTTGTTAACATTTCTTTTGATGTTGACGAATTTGTAAAAATTGCGTAGATTTTTTTTATCATTGACCCCGTCTTAAGAATATATCTATCGTAGCACAATTTGTCATAGCTTTTGAACTCATCGTTAAAACTACGAAACATTTGCGATGAGCTCTGTTTTTGCGATTTTTTAAATTATTCAATATTTTATCATACCAAGGAGGAGATTTATTGGATGTAATAACTTTTTTCGGTATGTAATTATCAAAAACTAAATATAACACTGATAAAAGACTACGAACTTTATCATCAACCGTCGTTGAATCAACAAACCATTCAACATTATTCAAGAACGAGTTAATTAGCTCGTAATTAGCTCTTTTAAAATCAAAGACTAATATTTTTTCATTAACATTAGCACGAGTTCCATCACGATAAAAATAACAAAGCTTAAACATTTTATGAAAGACGCTTGTTTTGTTAACAACAATAGATGAAGTCTCTTCCAAAACGAAATTATCACAAACATTGGTAAAGACAAGATCAAGAACATTAGAAAAATTATTTTTTAAGTTACAAATTTGACTACAACCATGAGCATTAAAAAATTCAATGATATTAGATTGCTGCTCAGACATAATGTTGATTGCGTCAAAGATTGTGTTGTTACTGTCACAAGTAATCCAGTCAAGTCCAGGTAGATTGAAATCTCCGAAAAAGAAAAAATCGTCAGAGTCATCGATGGAAGTAAAAACGGATGAAATAATGGTTGTCGCTGCTTCATAAACTTCTATAGGTTGATTTGGATGGATGTAACAACAGCCAACATAGATATTTTTGTCTTCTACAACAATTTTGGCCCAAACTTGTTGATGTAAATTGTAGTCAGATGAAGGTGGCTGTACAGTTACAGGAAAACAGGGCAAGGAAGTGTGAATTGCCAATAAAACCCCTCCTCCTCTGCTCTGTCCTGGAAGGAGAGTCCGATCACATCTAAACACCTGCCACATGGAGTCGAAGATTTCTGCATCAAGATGATCAATTCTCAGCCAGGTTTCAATAAGTATGATGACATTGTATTCGCAAGAATAGGTGGCGCGATGAAGGTCAACTAAATCTCCTCTCATTCCAGACATATTTTGGTAAAAAATCCTTAACTCCTTGCGGAGCTGTGTCTTTTTTTTCGAAAATTCTGTTTAGAAACATCGGGTTTTTTTAATAAAAATTCCCGAACCACGTATTCTTTTGGCCATTTTGTGGAATTGAGAAGTGCAGGGCTATGTTCTTCAGGAACACTTATCTTGAAGTTGAGATGTTTAAGCTCAGATCTTTTTTTGTTCCAAGGCACAATTTGATTGCATACAACGTATAGTCTGGTGGAATGCGGTAGAGAAAGCTACCAATCTTAAAACTCTAACGAAAGTTCTAAGAATGGCATGTATTGCGGTCACAGGAGTAATGAGAACCACCCCGACAGCGGGGCTTGAAGCTATACTTAATCTTAAGCCTCTTGACTTATTTGTACAAGAATCAGCAGCTAAGAGTGCACTACGACTAAGCCAGACGAATGTCTGGAAACACAGTCAAGATAGATTTCTATAAACCATTCACCTCTAAAATTCCTAGTAGACAGGAATGGGATGTCACCCATCCACACATCAGTGACCCGACAGTAGCAGTCTTCACCGATGGCTCAAAAATGGAATGCGAAGTTGAAGCGGGATGCTTTTCGGAAACCCTTGACTTAGCCAGCTCATTTAGACTCTCTGACAGCAGTAGCGTTTTTCAAGCTGAGGTTTTGGCAATAACCAAAAGCAGCTGAACGGCTGTCAATGTTAACGGTACCAACAACCGATTTTACCTTCTTCATTGACAGCCAAGCAGCCATAAAGGCACTCTCTGCCATCGAAATAAAGTCAAAGCTCGTTTCCCGCTGCGGCAAGGAGCTCAAGATTCTTGGTTCGCAGCACAACGTTACGCTCTGCTGGGTGCCTGGCCATATAGAGATTCCATGCAATGAGAAAGCAGACGAACTTGCACGAATGGGATCGTCATCTGATCCTAGCCACGCAGAACTAGACGTGTAAGCACCTATCTGCACCTTTAAACAGAATGTGGCAAGGAGATTTCTTGAGAAAACAAATGAAAGATGGACCCTACTTGACTCCTGTTCTTACGTCACTGCCCAGCACTCTCTCAACTTAGATATAAACTCTTGGGAAGCTACTTCTTTGATAACCTAGAAGAGCTCTCCAACTTTTCCGGGGTAAAACTGTCGAATTTTATCAAAGCCTCCAAATGGCTTGACAATCCATGAAAACTTTTATAGGTTAACTTATTGGGAGCATTCAATCCTCCAGGGTATCACAATGGATCTACATTGATCTAAGTGTGATAGGAATAAGATCCACTATCAGCCAAAAAACCTAACTTAACCTTTTTTTAATAAAAAAGAAGCAATTACATAAAAGTGTAAATGTATGAAGGGCGGACACGATATACACTTACATAAACTTGAACAATAGTTCAATAAATACATATTCAAGTTTTGGATCTGCTGTTGGAAACTAAGGAGCAGTTCACCGCTGAGATGTTTTGTATGTCTTGTTTACGGTTCATGTTGTTCTTGTTATTGATTATGTGTAGTGTTTGCAAGTGTGTTTCTCCATTGTCAAGATCTCCACACCATCAAAGTCCAGTTAGTGGCCACTTTAAATGCTGTGGCAAGCCAGTGCCATCTTTTCAGAATTTTTCGAACTAATGTCCGACTTGTGACCCAACCAACCAAGCCAATGAGAATCATCTTTAATTATTCTCAGATATACATCAAAAAAGATTTTCTTGAAACGGACAATTTTTTATTTTTACCCCATTTCATCCTACAGATAATAAAACTTGAAAAAAATATCCCTCAAACCATTTCCTAAGAAAAACTCTTTAAACAAAAACGAATTTGTTCAATCGGACACTTTTATGTTTAACCCATTTCACCCTATAAATAAAAAAAATTTCACAAAAATATCCCTTAAGCCATTTCCTAAGAAAAACCTTTCAAACACAAAATAGAATGTCTTAAATCGGACAATTATTTTATTTTTACCCCATTTCACCCTACAAATAAGAAAAGTTGAAGAAGCATATCCCAAAAGCCATTTCCTAACCGCCAACAGCGCCATTTGTTGAACGGTAATTGAATTGATCTGAAAAACAAAATTTTCGCCTACAGCACCACCTGTTGAGACTTTTCGACTTTTATTTATTCCTTAACCTTCGCGGTACAATTACGCACAAACCCGTAGAAGGAAGTACCCAATTTGGTGCAGTCGTTTTCAAGTTTTAAGCATCCGAACCCACCACGATTCATTATTATATAGATAAGCCTTAAAAAAAAACAACATAAAAAACAGAATTTGTTGGAAAAGTGAAAAAATCTGCCATGCTTTAATGAATGCTCATCGAGATATAGGTATCAATATGTTGATGAAATAATTACAAGATTTCCCAAGAAAAACCAGAAAAAACTATATGAATTCTAAACAAATTAAAAAGATATATTTTTAAATACAAACATACATACCCCACCCACATATGCACATTATGCATAGAATAAATCGTCGTTTGTTGTTTAACTGTTTATAAATACATATTTGTCCACAAGCTAGTAAATAACTATACAAGAACGATGAACTTGAGTTCACAAGGGCAGTAACACTCTATTACCTACGATTTCAGACTTTGGCGCATCCTAGACTTACTGTCAAACGAAGCATTGCGGAGAGCCCAGGGTACCACTTTAATCAGATATCGCCAGTGCCATTTTTAAGATCAAAATGCATGATACCATTGCACTAAATAAAGTACACCTTCATAACCTCTTACATACATTTTTTAAAATAATTATTTTTATACATGTCTTAGATTTAACCTTAATAAACGAAAAATTCCATTAAAATAAAATATTTTTAATTTTTGATACCCTTGGAAGTTAATGGGTTAAATGTCAGGTTTTTCAGTTTTCGAATTTTAAAAAGTTATGTATTCGTAAAAAAAAATTAAACTCCAGATTTTGATCAAACTTGACGTTACGATGAAGACGAAATAAAATGGGTCTCGCAATTCCATCCGTCTGTCTGTTTGGCTACATCCTAAACGGAGTGCTCAATTTTCTATAAACTAAAATAGAAAATATAATTTTTCTCAACATTTATTAAAATTTAATAAGTTTAAACAAATTTTTTCTGAAAAATGGTTCTAAATGGCACTTCCCAAAGAACAATTTATTATATTTTTGCTTCTCTCGAAAACTGATTTTTATCAATTTTGGCAATATTTTCAAAAAAATATTTTTTGGATTTTTAAAAAAAAGTTTGAAAACTAATTATTTCAAAATTGACTCGATGGACTTTTATTGAACGGTAGGTAGGTAGGGAATCTTAATTGGCTGAAAACGTCTCCTACGATTTTGATTAGAAGTTATCTATGCATAAAAATTAATATGATCTAGCATTTAACGTTACTAAATTTAACATTTTACCATTATAAACAGTACCTCGCTTGGAACATTTTTTTTTTCTTATTTTCGACTTTCTCATTATCGGAATAACTGATTTAAATTACTTGTATTACACAGAAACTTGTAATAAGCTTAAATGATATTGCATATACAAATTTACAAAAAAATTAATTTTTATTAAAATTTTTTTTATATAATTATGTTCTTAAAAATGTTTACAAAATTATATTCATGGTGTCCCGGACCTGGTGTGAAGTATTTCAGTGTGCGTGGTTCTTGGGTATATTCTAAGAAAAAAAAATCGATTTACAGTAAAGGTCTATCTCTCATTTTGACATCATTTATCGTGGATTTAAGAAAACGCTTACTTTGGTGTATCCTGACCCATGTTAACAAAAATTGCTCTGCTAATTCTTGTAGTAGAAACTTTTTTAAGGACTTTATTTTTAGAAGATATACTAGCCTAGAAATACTGGCGCAAAATTTTAAACATTTAAAACCTACTCTAAATCATTTTTAAATTGGACGCCGACTCTAAAAATGAGTTTTGGAATGAGAGTCGACGCTTTGTTAATTTTAAACGATATAAAGTATACTTCAACGCTAAAGCACTCGTCTAACTTTAAAAGCAGCAAAATGCTTCTCTATCTTTTTTAAAGTATACTTTATCCATTCAACGTTTGTAATTTCATAACAAAAATTTAAAGAAAAATGTTTGATGAAGATTTTAAGGATATAAATCAACAATCACGAAAACTGTCTTAGCTTTAATTTGTGGTGCATGCACCCAGTAACCATTACCACGACAAAACAACACCATCTCCACCCCCCCGATTGAATAGACTACGACATTAAACAATATACAATACAAACTTGTATTCGGTCGACCGCCCCAACAAAAACAAAAAAAAATGTGGTACATAGTGTTGGACTACCATATCGCGGCAAATCATTTTCTACTCACAAAATCGCGCGTCATCTTAGCTGAAAAGGGGAAATAGCTAAAGGGGAGTTAAAAAAAAAAGAAAAAAATTACAAAAAAATTTAATTTTCAAAGGGGACACCCGGATTTGAACCGGGGACCTCTCGATCTGCAGTCGAATGCTCTACCACAAATCATAAAAAAAAACCTTACAAATGCGTTCTTAGCGCATTTGTAGGGTTTTACTACAAATGCGCTAAGAACCCTACAAATGCGCTTAAAACACTTCATTAGTTAGAAGAGTTGTTTAAAGTGTTTAAAATTAAGAAAAGGTTAGACAAGGGCTCGCAACTAAACGACTGCGTTTAATAGAGTCGGTTTTATTACTTAAACGAGGACTGTTTAAAAATTTGTGCCACTGCGTTTAACTCTTTCGACCCTGTTGGGTGCATATGTCCCTTAGAGGATATATAATATGGAGTGCTTGTTTTTATTCGAATGCCTTTCATAGGGGTCGCTGTTTGAAGTTTCGGTCTGAGTTTTCTGCACATTGGAGAAAACAACTAAAAAAGAAGATACCTATTGAAAGCTTTAAAATAATAAAAACAATAACAAACACTTATTAATTTCAA
The DNA here is from genome assembly GCA_932273885.2 of Leucozona laternaria. NCBI lineage: Eukaryota > Metazoa > Arthropoda > Insecta > Diptera > Syrphidae > Leucozona > Leucozona laternaria. Next base: position 237,181,948 of record OW026366.1, on the reverse strand, counting down.
GAATTACTTCAAATTAGAACAATTTAGAGAGAAAATAAGCAACATATGACTTTGAGAGTAGCTGTACGATATTCTAAGACTTTATCCAAACCGAAATAGCGCCTCTATCAAGGGCCCAGGCGTTACAATGCATTAGGGATAGAAACGAATACTCCATATTATATATCCTATAAGATATGTCCCAACGAAAGTTCTTTCTGCTCTGAAATTTAAAATACACTTCTGATTTGGGTGATATAAGTCCCACATCGTGAATTTACTATTTCTATTGTGTAAATATTGGCAAGTCCAGTATCGTTTTTATGGTAGTAACTGTTTTTGGTGGTTATTCCAAATTTATGCGAAATAAATTAAAATTTAGAATTATTAAGTTTTATACGTTTACATAAAAAGTAAAAAAAACTGTACTTTGTTTTGTTGTGAAAACATTAAAAATTATTTAAGTAAAAATTTACAAGTTTTTGTATCATTATTGTGAAGTGGGTTACATGTGTCCCGTTAGTATTTTCCACCATATAAATGTAGGACAAAAATATCCCGTTAGTTGCATTTTCTGAAAAAATAATCTACAGCAAATAAAATAGACAGGAGATCTGCGTCAAATCAAACTGTGACTGACCTAACTTTATCCGACGAAGATGATGAAGATATCTGTGGCAGTGAGAGTATTTTTGAACCATCAGACCACAGATAAGCCACATGAAGATGAGAATCCCCGACAGCCATTTTAATTTGCCTACAAGCTTGAACTGGCAGTTATCAGATAAAAAATGAGAATGTGTGTATAAAAATCTCACACATAGACAGTAGGGATCTTCACACACCTGGTTAAATTGTTGTTTCAATTCACACCTATTCATCGAAGCGGGAAGAAATTACAAATACAACAATATAAACAATTGGGTTTTAGAGGGTGAAACGTACGAAACATTCTCATCTTCATATGGCTAGGACTTTGGTGTAGAGGACTGCATCAGGGAGTGGATAATATCCATGCTCAGCGATAGGAGGATTCAAGCTACTTTAGGTAATAATAAATCGATCAAACACGTCAATAGAGGTACTCCGCAGGGTGGAGTTCTATCTCCACTTCTCTGGATCCTAGTCATGAACAGAATTCTCATTGAGTTGGAGAGATGCGGGGTGAAGGCAGTTGCGTATGCGGATGATTTGGTGATTTTGGTTTCAGGAAAGTTCCCAACTGTGATTACTGAAATCACAGAGATGGCTTTGAGGAAGTTTAGTAACTGGGCCACGAGCTGTGGACTTGGTTCTTGGTGTTAACCAAAGCAAAATGGAACTGATGCTTTTTACCACCAAAACAAAAATACCTTCCTTCACGCTGCCCCGACTCAACGGCGTAGTTCTCTCACTTTCTTCCAATTCGAAATACCTGGGCGTTATTTTTGACCCCACTCTGAATTGGAAACTGAATATTGAAGAACGGGTTAAGAAGGCCTGTATAACCTTTTATGCCTGTAGTAAGACCTTCAGAAAAAAATGGGGCCTCCAATCGAAGATGATACTGTGGACGTATACAGCCGTGGTTAGACCGGTCCTTACGTATGGCTCTATTGTCTGGTGGTCCGCACTTAGCAAAGCGTATAACATTAATAAACTCAAGGTTCAAAGAACAGCTAGCGTTGGCACTACAGTGGCCCTACGCTCCTGCCCGACGGATGCCTTAGGCGTCTTCCTGCACCTTTTACCCCTTGATTTACATATTAAATATTTAGTATCCTGCAGCGCGTTAAGACTTAAGGAGTCAAATTGTTGGTTTGCTAAACCATATGGTCACAGCAATATCACAAGTTTGATTCCTAATGATATGTTTTCAATGCAGACCGACTACTGCACTCCTGGTTTGGATTTGAGAAATGTTTTTAAGGTCAAATTTCCATCTAGAAAAGATTGGAAGGATAATGTCGTGACGAGAGACTTCGACACTACTATTTTTACTGATGGTTCCAAGATGGAGTGCGGTGTTGGTTCAGGAATTTTTTCCGAATCCTTGAACATCTCTTGGTCCTTTCGGCTACCTGACTTTGCAAGCGTATTTCAAGCTGAATTACTAGCAATCAGGGAAGCATGCAAGATACTCAAACAAGATCCCAACCAAAACCGGAACACTGCTATCCTGACAGACAGTCAAGCAGCTGTGAAAGCAATTGATTCGTCTATAACATCATCTAAACTGGTCCAGCAATGTCGAGATGAACTACTTAGCCTTAATGTTCCAGGGTCATTGTGGCATTGAGGGAAATGAGCGAGCTGACGAACTGGCCAGGCAAGGATCAGCCCTTCATAGCTCACTTGCGAAAAGAGTTAATATTCCGCTTGGAGTTATGAAGGGCAATTTATTCTCAATTTTTCTTATTGAATCCAATCGCAGGTGGGAAAGTTTAACAAACTGAGTCATATCCAGAAAGATATGGTAGATCTATAATAAATCTCGAACTACTGATCTGATTTTTAGGCCCAGGCGAGACATAGCCAGGGTTGTTGTGACATGTTCTGGCCACTGGCCTATAGGAGAACATGCGGCGAAGCTGGGCATTCCGTACAATATTTTTTGTCGCATGTTGTGGGGACCATCAGGAGAAGGAAACAGTGGCCCACTTCCTCTGTAAATGCCCTGCTCTGGCCAGATCGAGAGCGAAATCTTTTGGAAATGCTTTTCTTGAAGATCTACACGAACTTTCTGAGATTAAGATCAAAGATTTGATTGCTTTTCTCAACGTGACAAAATGGATCTAGGTCAAGCTTCGACCTTAATTCCTTCACCTCACCCTTCAAAAATAAAAATTAATCCGTTTTTCACCCAACAGGTCAATACGAGTTATGGTGTCAAAACGGCGCACTCTAGCGCTAATTGGGTCACGGAGCGAGTTTGCTCTGGGCCGCCATCTCTACCTACCTACCTCATATGGCTAATCTGTGCATCAGACGATATCAGACGATGAATCTACTTCATAAGACACTGATGACACTTCTTCAGAATCCACTAAAACGACGAAAATCTTTCCAATACAAGTGTTATTCAAGGAAAGGCTTTTGATGATGAGTTTGTTGAATTCACACATCATTCATTCGCAACTTTCACGAACAAAAACTCCTTTTATAGGATCCTTTGTAAACTTAGCAGAAAATCTTATAGCCGAAGGAAAACTTACAAAAAGATTTATGGCTCGGTCAGATCTGGATGCATATCTAAAAGATAAAACGGATATATCTGCAGTCCACCTCTTGTCGAGGGACCTACTAGAAGAGGTTGCACTAATTGCAGTGCAAACAAACGACAGAGGCACACTAAAACTATATGCGAAGAGTGTCAAATTCCATTGTGAAAATATTTTTTCACCAGTTATCATTACTCTTGGATGAATTCATATTAATTTTTTCGCCTTTTTTCGCAACATGTAAACAAAATAAACTATTAAAATACATTACTTACTGTCTCTATAATTGCCTATTGGGACAAATATATCCCACTCATCAAAAAAACGAATGGGATACAAATGTCCCAGCGCACCCAGCGCTCCCTACGGATATTTTGTTGATCGGATCAACAAAAAATATTTGATGTTAGATAAATAACGGCATTCCGGGTCGAAACGGTTATAAAGTCTTTTTTAATAGTTTTTCCTCTCTTGAAATTCATAATATCATCATGGGACTTAAGAATTTGAGCTCTACTTCATTGGATATGGTTTCAAGTAAAATTTTAAAAAATATATCTTTTTTAATTTCCGATGTCTTGAGTCATATTTTTAATTTTAGTGTTAAGAAAGGTATTTTTCCTTGTAATAACACTCTATAAAAAAGGTGATTCGTCATCACTAAACAATTATCGTAATATTTCACGGCTATCAGTATTTTCAAAAATTTTTGAAAAAGGCATTAAGTCAAGAATGGTTTCCTTTCTGGATAAAACAAACTTTTTAAGTGATTTGCAGTTTGGTTTTCGGCATGGAAGATCTGCAGAAGATGCTGTGTTAGAACTTTGTAGCGAAATATACAACAGCCTAAATGAATCCATGATCCCTGCTACTTTATTTATAGACATTACCAAAGCTTTCGATATGGTTGATCATTCCCTGTTGCTATGTTAACTTTATAAAGTTGGCTTTAGAGGGTTCATTTATGACTGGTTTGTGTCTGACTTAGAAAATCGTAAGCAAGTAGTGAAAAGTAAAAATAGCTGCAGTTCAACTAATTTGATTAGCATGGGAGTCCCACAAGGATCTGTACTGGGTCCTTTACTTTTTATTATATTTATAAATTCCTTATTTAAACAAACCCTCAAGGGTAAATTAAAAGCTTTTGCTGATGACACAGCATTATCCTACTCAGGTGGCAGCTATTTTAATTTGTTTAACCAAATAAGTAACGACTTTGAGGTTTTGAGAAAATGGTTCTATTTGCATAAATTGGTTATAAGTAAAAAAACTAAATCTATGCTTTTCAACCTGGCAGGAAATGTATGCGTTGATTTCCCCTTACAATTCCACTCACCGTGTTGCTCTTAATTTCGTTTAGATAGCCTTTGTCCTCATATCGATAGTCCAGCGTTTAATAATGCAATTAAATGCTCTGATAACTGCTTCAATATCGAACGAGTTGACTGTTTTAAGTACTTAGGCATTACGATTGATTTTAAGATGTGTTGGAAAGAGCATACATTATATCTGAAGAAATATTTGAACAACGTTATTAGACAATTTTATCACCTTAGTCTTTACTGCCAGTTACCTTTGCTAAAGTCAGTCTATTACGGTTTCATAAATTCTAAGCTGGAATATGTTCTCTCGTGCTGGGGTGAAACTCATTCAGTAAAATTATAACCTCTTTTTGTTAAGCAGAAAGATCCCATTAGAATTATGTTTAAAGTAAATCGTCTAACCCCTAGCTTTGAACTTTTCAAAAAACTTAAAATTCTCCCTTTGAGGCATTTATGTATATGTTTACAAAGTACTTAAAATATTTTTCTTAATTTCGGGATAAAATGTTTCTAGATCTTATAATAGTCATAGCCTACGAGTTAACACCATGAATTTTGTAACTATACTTAGGGCTTACAAATTACATTTTTCTCACTTTTATATTGCAAATGCCGCTCGAATTTTTAACAAATTACCGGATGATCTGAGATGTATAAGAGAAATAAATCTTTTTCTTCGTTATATTAAAACATGGCTTTTTACATTTCATCATGATGAAATGAGAAACTTGTTGCACTTTTCCTTCTCCTTTGGAAATGGGTATTCAACCCTTCTTTTACTTATAAATTTTATTATTGTAATTATTGTTATTATTATTATTATTATTATTATTATTATTATTATTATTATTATTATTATTATTATTATTATTATTATTATTATTATGGTCTTAAAGCGAACTTGAAAACCGCGAACAATTAATTAAACAAAAAAAAAGTATCCACCTTGCGCGCGACGATAAAAGAAAAAAAAGTGATTTGACAGACGGTTAAAACAATAAGAAGAAAAGAGCTAAAGAGAATAAAAAAGTGCACACAAGCAGCACGATAAAAATAAGCTGCCAACCACGACTGCTCAGCTGGGGTGGGTTCTCTCTGTGGAAGAATTATGCCAACGAGAATAAATTTAATAATCGTTTTAATCAATTGATTAAAACGAAAGAATTATTTTCTTATAAGTACAGTGGGGCACTTGTAAGAAAAAGCGGGCGCCAGGAATTTTAATTAGGCTAAATTAGCAAAATTCCAAATCTAATTTTAAGAAAAGTACGACCAATAACGAAGTGAAAAACAACAATTTGAATGTAAGGAAATAAAACACAGAGTTTGTATGCCCAGATGGGGCCATTAAAATAGATTTTATTTAGGAAACCGTGGGCGAACCCTGGATTAAAACCCAAAATTTTTTCCAATTAAAGAAAAGAACACAGTAATGAATTTTAACAGGCTAACGGGGAATCGTTAAGCCGTATAATAAAAAAAGAAAAAAAAAATGGGCCGTTAACGCTCAGTTTAGAGAATAAAAAGAACTCCCGTGTCCCTCAACTAGTTGGGATGAAAAGTCGAAATTTCCAAAAAAATTACTACTACCCGTCTATCAGAATTTGTAACTCTTTTAACGATGAAAATAAATGAATTAAAATTCACCACTCTACTTATCTTTTTTTTTTCTCGCCTCCTCTACCTCCTCGAACTTAATTCTTTCTCCTAGATTTCCTCGCTTTTCGAAACACCTTGTCTTTCAGATTTTCCTCGATCTTTTCCAAAATTGTATTCCCAAAACTCTTCCTCGATTTCTTTTTTTTTCTTTTTCCTTTTTCCTCGAATTTTCCAAGTTTCAACTTATCGCTTGGTTAGCTCTCCAAAGAGTGGCTTTCCAAAATTAACCCATTTCCTCCCTCGACCATTCCAATCACACACACATTCACATATTCAGCCATTCGCTTTCGTGATCATCGGTCACGGGATGCCGGCTTCCTGGAAAGCTACATGCTCTCCTAGAAAGCCGCCGTTGTTGAATCTCAACGAAACTTTACAACCACTCTCACAAACACGGAGTCAACAAGTTGTTGGATGTCTTTCCAAAACTTGCCGAATCTTAATGGCGAGTTCAGACCCATCCCAAACTAAATATTTCGAGAAAAATTAAAAAGAATTAAACCGAGAAAAAGCCTTCGCTAGGCATTCTCCTAGTTAACACAATTTACACGCGGGTGATTCGAAGCACGGCGAAACAAAACCATTCAGAAACTATTCTTTCGAGATGAGAGAGAGGAAGGCACATTTTATAATCGCGAACCCTACTGTTCTAGATGAAAATTCCGATAGACTTGTGTTTAAAATTAATAAAGATACAAAATTTTAGAGACTCAAAAACTTTAACTACCCATTTCAATACAATAATAAAGTTACGTTAATTTTAGGATGCTGTGTTGTGTTGATGATTTTAGAGTAGATAAGAGTCCGCCTGACTCGTTACCTCTTCAGCTCATCCGCTGGCATTATTTTCATAACATGAGACCGTCCGTCTACATGGTTGGTAAACTTATGAATTTTGGAACCACCTGTTCCTCTCGATTTTTAGAGTCGCTAGAAGACCTGTTTTTGTCGCTTTTGCAAAATGCTGGCTAAGTACACCAATGGTTGATGGTACCACGCACAGATTAGCCATATGAAGATGAGAATGTTTCGTACGTTTCACCCTTCAAAACCCATTTGTTTACATTGTTATATTTGTAATTTTTTCCCGCTTCGATGAATAGATGTGAATTGCAACAACAATTTAACCAGGTGTGTGAAGATCCCTACTGTCTATGTGTGAGATTTTTATACACACATTCTCATTTTTTATCTGATAACTGCCAGTTCAAGCTTGTAGGCAAATTAAAATGGCTGCCGGGGATTCTCATCTTCATTTGGCTAATCTGTGGTACAACGGTTGCCCTCAACGTCACCAGCCGCGACGAAAATAAAAAGGGAAATGAAGGAATTGAAGGCTGGTCATTATTGCGGTAAATTTTACCGTAACAAACTTAATAAGTTCAGTTGTTTAAATTGCTTTAATGTAAATTATTGTTTTTCTCTTTTGTGTATCACTACCTAGGTATTACTTCTTATTTTTCTTTTCTTTTTTTTTTATACATAAAATTAAATTGAATTCAAATATTAATTTTGTTTACAAACTTTAATTTTTTTATTTAACTTTTTTAATTTAAAGTTCCCCATCAATTACTTTTTGTTTGTACATTAAATTTATAAATTATTACGAGCATTCGCCACTTGTCTGTAAGGCAAAAGAATGTTCGAATCTATTTCTTGTTTAATTTTTTCTTATTTTGTATAATTTAGACTTAAGAATTCTGTAAATTGGCAAACATGAAATAAAGAACTATTTAAATAAATAAAAAAAAAATAAGTTGACATCTTGTCTCAGTCTTAAGATACCTATCAAGTTTCTAGTCTGTTCCATTTTTCCTGCCCATGCTAATTTTTTGACTTTGAGGTCAATTTTCTCCAGAAAATGTGTAATAAACATATCGTTTTACTACTTTTTATTCTTGTGACCGTAACAATAATAAAAATAAAAGTCCGAGACACCCTGTATATTAAAAATTAATTTTTCTTATAACCGCTCCTACGAATTTATCACATCTGCCTGACTGACTCTCAACTTCCTATAAGCAAGCAAAACAAATATTTTTCTTCCTAAATTAAATATTAAATTCTCATGAATCAAGATCAAGACTAACCAGCATTATACTGGATTAATGGTATCGTATGTACTATTCTGTCTATAGTTTGTTGCCATACTAAATACAGAGTCACAACGCAAATTTGTCTTAACGAGTTGTAAACAAAACAATTCCAATATTTTCATTGCTTTATCTTTGTCAATTAGAAACCAAGTTGCTAGCAGAAGTACAGCCTTTTAGCACTTCTCTCGCTTATCCGAGGAAAACTTTATTAGAAAATTGTGTAGTTTTAAAGTTAACAATGAAGTGTTCTCCGTTTTAATCTACGAAATACTTACCTAACCTTGCTCATCCTACACCTATGAGTCCTAATGCATGTTCTTTTATGTAGGTACATAATGTATCTCCACATCTTAAATTCTCAACTTGTTTGCTTAACAATTTCGGATGCATATACGATACGAAAAACTTCAACCAAACTTTAACAAGAAATCATTCTATATAACAAAGTTTCTGTGAAATGTAATAAAAGTCAAATCATCTGGATGAATTATCCTGTGCTTCGTGAGGCTCTGTATCATTTAACAATAAATTACTACTGAAGAATCTGAATTCTGAGAGGAAACGTCACATAGATAGGTGGGTATCTGGATATTCATATACATTTATAGTAATGCACTTCCATAGCTTTTGTGCGATGATGATAGAAATAAATATTTACATATCGGATGTGTATATACATATAACAAGAGCAACAATCATTGTTAAGGATATAATGAAAGGATATGAATCTGACAGGATATGTGTGTTGCCTGTGAATTGTTTTAAATAGTTTAAGTAAACAATACTAGTTGTGATTTATTATCCCATATATTGCTTTCAATTACTCCTGTTTGGACACACAAAAGGATCTACATCTACCGCATGATATAATCCAGTTTTCGAAATGAATTTACATTCCATCATGCACACTAAATTTCTGAAAATTCTGATGAGTCGAAGTAGTATAGTGGCTATGAATATTATTTCTGTTATTATTTTAGCTTTTAATGTGTATCAATGATGCATTTGAATGTAATCCATCAGCATATAATTGGATAATTATTTGTAAAAAAAATTGTATAGCTTTGCATATCAATTATTGGAAATTTCTATCAGATGCCAATTAATTTTGATTTTCATTCATTTCGCAAAACATATATACATATGTACATAGTTGAATTATGGCTAGGAAATCTGCCCAAACTGACCATTTTGTTAACTATTGATTTACCAATTATGCACTGCATGTGGGGAATTCAAATTGTTATTAATTAAAATTCAAACTAATTATGCATATGAAATTCGTTTCGCACACAGTCATGTTTTGTTTTGGTTTTCGAGCTTCTGATTTAAAAGAATTCTCAAGAATTATCCAAAAAAAAACAACAAAACAGCAAAAGTACTTTTGTGAATGTGTAGAAGACTCAATTTTGGGTGCCTATTGGTTTGGGTTTGGGTGTTGAGGTCTCCTCGGGTTTTGTGAGATCGTTTGAAGTCTCGCTACATATAGAACAAACAACGTGTTAGGTAATACTGCTTTGTCCCGTCCTCCACCGCTTGACTGTGCTGTCCGTGGACGGCAGCAGAAGCTGAATGGGCGACCGAACAAAGGGGAATTAATAAAAAAAACGCCATCTGTATTATTATTATTAAAAATATAAAAATTTCTTTATTTATTCTTAGCAACAAATTAGATGTCTATCTATTATAATAATTAAAATTAAGGGAAAAAATATGGCGTGTATTTCGTATAGTTATACGGTAGCGCGTACAGGTTGTAACATCTACAGAAACAGTGGATTACCCGACCGTCGTCCGAAAAAATCAAAACCCTAAAAGCAAAAAAAACTGACCGGTTAATACTCAAACTCCTTGTGTGCTGCTTTGCAAGGACAGTGGAAAGAACCCGACCGTCGCTTGAGAAACATCAAACAAGAATGATTTCACACTGAAATAACTCCGCCTTTTATATGATTCTTGTCTGAGCTTTTACAATGTATTTTCTTTTCTGTATGTCTGTTCTTTCTTAACACAAAGCTTTTTCTGTATCTGGTATTTATTTTATTAGTATGCGTCGCAGCTGAAGCTTTTATGATGTTGTATTCGTAGTTTTTTTATTTGTGTCTCTCAGCTGGAGCATTTACATTGTTGATAAAAAGGAAAAGGCTTTACAAATACATATATGTTGTGTTTTTTGCAGAGTTGCCACAATGTTTTTTTTTTTTTTTTTTTTATTGACTTCATGATATTTTTTTTTGTTAATAATAATAAGATAATAATATAAGTAAAAATAAAATTAATAATTAATTAAAATTATGTGAGTGCTACAAATGTATATAATTGTATGTATTTTATTTAAACACAAGGAAATACACTTTGTTTTATTAAACAATGTATTAATTTTTTATATTTTTAATATTTAATTTTTACTTAATTACGTTGTAAGAGAACGAGTAAACTTGGACGGGATACAAAGAAACTGACCACACAATTATAATGTTTTGGACAACCCAAGCACACGCAAAGCTTAAGCACGCAGCTTAACTTAACTACAGGACCCAAAGCTTAGCTTAATCCATAAGCTTTAAGTTCAAGGATGTTCGAGAAGAATCCTTTAAAGATTCAATTTTAACTCAAATTCGGCATTATATACAAAATGGTTGGCCAAATAAATGTTCTGATCCAAGGTTGTATCCTTATTTTATTAAAAACAACGAACTTTCCGTTGAATCTGATGCAATTTTCTGGAATTATAGAATAGTTGTACCAGAGTCTTTACAGGAACATATATTACAAGAATTACATAAAAATCGCATTTAGGGATTGTTAAAATGAAAGGGTTATCAAGAGCTTATGTGTGGTCGCCTTCAATCGACAAAAAAATTAGAGGAAGTTTCCAACTCCTGTGAGCAGTGTTACCTTTGAGAATTTTCATAAAGTGTCAAAAAAGGTGTCCGAGAGGAAAAAAGGTGTCCATTAGAAATTACAATTAAAACACAACATTAAATTAAAATTTTAATGCACAAACAAGTAAAGGGTTTTCCAATAAGAGGTGTTTTTTTGAATAGCCCGCTATTTCGGTAGCTGTCACTTTTGAAGCTGTCATTTTTTGACATTTGACAAGTAGAAACTACGCCATTAATAAAAATGGAACGATTCACGCTTCAACAACGCATTTAAATTATTAAAATTCACTATAAAAATGGTGAAAATTTGGCAGAGACGGTTCGTAAAACTAAAACATTTTTGGGTCGTCGTGAAGCACCTTGTCGGACCGCAATACAGAAATTGGTGGACAAATTCGAGCTGTTGGGACAAGTTAGTGATGTGAAGAATAAAACCCGTGCACGTCGCTCAAGAACAACTGAGAATATTGCTGTTGTAGCCCAGGTTTGTTCATTCCTCGTCGTTCTTTGGAATTAGGCATTCCACAAACGTCATTACACCGTATTTTGCATAAAGACTTGGATCTTAAGGCTTATAAAGTTCAGTTAACACAAGAACTCAAGCCGGCTGATCATCAAAAACGTCGTGTCTTTGCTGATTGGGTCGTTGAAATGCATGAAAATGATCCGGAATTTCATCGAAAAATCATCTTGACTGATGAGGCCCATTTCCACCTCGGAGGCTACGTCAGCAAAACTGTCGCATCTGGGGCTCGGAAAACCCAAGAGTTATTGTTGAAAAGCCTCTCCATCCTCAACGCGTGACTGTTTGGTGCGGTTTATGGTCCGGCGGGGTCATTGGACCTAACTTTTTCGAAAATGAGGCTGGAGCAACAGTTACGGTCAATGGATTGCGCTATCGAGAGATGATTAATGATTTTTTATGGCCGGAATTGGATGGTATTGATCTGGACAACGTTTACTTTCAACAAGACGACGCTACGTGCCACACAAGCAATGAAACCATCGATCTTTTACGGGAAAAGTTTCCGGACCGTATTATCTCTCGAAGAGGTTATCACAATTGGCCACCGAGATCTTGTGATTTAACACCTTGCGACTTCTTCCTTTGGGGCCACGTGAAAGATAAGGTCTACGCCAACAGCCCAGCGTCGATTCAAGACCTCAAAGATGGAATTCGTGAGGCTATCGAGGACATAGGGCAGCCACTTTGCGATTTGGTTATGGAAAATTTCATGAAAAGGATATGGTCCTGTAAGCGTGGTCGTGGCGGCCATTTGGCTGATGTTGTGTTCCATTATTAACGGCATACCTTCTTCTTTATAATGAAATAAACATCCGATCATTTATCTCAAAAAATGTCATTTTTCTTTGAATATCAAAATAACACCTCTTATTGGAAAACCCTTTATTTCAGAAATTGCGTAAAAAGTTTAAAAAAAGTCTTAAACTTCATCATATTATTTCTTTAATATAGTTTCTAAAGTTTACTATTTTGAACCAAAACAGTTCAATATTTTTAATTTTAAAACAATTTTCAAAATCAACATCATTTTACTGGCTTTTAGTTTCCAAGCTTTGTACTCTTTCCCGATATTATAAATTAATTTTTTAAATTCAGAAACCAAATCAAAATGGTCTAATTCTTTTCCCAATTTTAAAATTTCTGGGTCCAAGAAACGTTATACAGATAATTTCTTAGCTGTGACTATTGTTCACATATTTTTTGATAATATTTCAAAACATTGGTTTTTATTAAAAGTACTTCATGGTCTTATAATAATAATTTGGGGAGTATGAAAGATGGAACAAGAAAAAGATATGGTGTAGGTATTTTTATTTTTTGATTGACTGTCAACGGGTTCTGTTCAATTTTTCGAACAAATTGTTTTTTTTTTTTAAATAGTGTCGAAAGGGTTGCACGATTTCTAAAAAGTGTCCAAAATCGATGTATTTTTAAAAAGAGGTGTCCTGGTGTCCGGGTGCTGAAAAGGTGTCAAAATGACACTAAAGTGTCCCCAAAGGTAACCCTGCCTGTGAGCAGTGTTTACCATTTAAAAATAGTCCACCAAAAATTCCTTTAATAAATTGGAGTTGGCCGGAAAAACCATGCGAGAGACTTAATCTAGACTATATGGGTCCATTTTTTGGAAATAACTTTTTGATAATGGTTAGAATGCATAAATATGAACAATAACATCACCAGCTCTAAAACAATTGATCAGGTTAATTTAATTTTTGAGCGTTTTGATCTAACGAAAACCATAGTGAACTACAGTGGTGAAATTTTCCTACATCAAAACGGCATAGCACATTTAACATCTCCTGTAGGCTGTAGGTCATCCTGCTTCTAATGGCCAAGCTGAAAATAGTGTTAAAATTGTAAAGACATGTCTTAAAAAAGCATTAGATAAATTTAAAAGACTCACAATGTAATCTTAAAAAATGTTTGGACGCATTTTTAATAGATTATAGGAGATCTGTTCATAGTAGGTACTACTGGTTTCTCCCTTTCTCAGTTAATGTTCAATAGAAATATATAAGAACAAGATTCGATTTACTTAACCTTTAAGAAAATAAAATAAATGTAGTGTAACCGAATTAAAACAAAATGTTTTAAAAATGCAAAACAATAAAAAAAAAAAAATTACATCGGAAGAAAAGAAAAAAAATTGATAATTAATCAAAAGAAAGATTTTACCATGCCAGGAAAAGTTCAATGGCCTAAAGGAAAAATTATTCCATATTATTTAGTTGAAATTTGTTCAAAAAACAATGTTGTTTGGAAACGTCACATAAACCAAATCAGATTTAGCTTCAATAACGATAACGATATTTACATTCCGCATACATTAAATGATCCTTGTATTAAAGTTCCTATAAGAAATAAAGATTTTGTAAATGTTGGAAATTTAATGAATTTAAATGTACAAACTGGTGCTCCAAATACTAGAACAAATGAACATGTTTCTTCCCTTGTAGCCAAATCAAAGTTATATCATTTTAACTTGTGATATACATGGTGTCCCGTAAATAATGGATAACCTTGCAACCGGGTAAAGAAGGCTTTAAGACCTTTTAGAAATAAAAATTGCCCATGTGGAAAAAAAGTTTCAAGAAGTACAACCTTTACTCAAAAACCTGAACACTACGACCACGAATGAATGGTTCTTGTTGTTTTTTATTTTTATAATATTGTATAAAATAACTGCTGAGAATCTGAAACGATTTTTTTTTAGACTGCTAAACGGTAGAACCTTGGCATAGTTTGTCCCATTCATAAAAAAGGAGACGCTCTGATATGCCATGCGTCAAACTATGTACAGAGGAATAAGTCTCCTGAACGTCGTCGCTTCAACTTAGTTACTTATTAGAAAATTAAAAATTAGATGACGTTAAAAAAAAGTTCAGCTTCACAGTGAAGCTTGATGTATTTGACAACGGGAACACGACCTGTGTTCTTTTTCTGTAAGCTTTGCAGGAAGAAGGATGGAATATCCTTCTAAGGAAAAGATTGGAATAGTGTCAAACTGCTAAACTATTTTCCCGTAAATCAGCCATAATGATACCAAGGGCAAAACAAACAACGACTAGCAATTTATAGTTATGTAGAATATGTTGGTGATATTAAAACAAGGCGGACAGAAGCGACAAGTGAAGGTGCTATGGAAGCAATCTGGCTTAAACATCTTTTGCAAGAACCTATAGGACAGAAAGAATTACCAACTATATTATATGTCGATACTCGACAGTGCTATGAAACTATAGGAAAAAACTCAGAATTTTATAAAAGAATGAAGCATATAGAACTTCGTCATTTGTGTGTTCGGGAGCTCTTCCTTGAAGCTAACTTAACGCACATGTATTTCAAAAGTGTCACAACTCAAAAATCTTCGTTTTTCAATAGAGTCGAAAAACCATTTTACAACAATAGAAACAGTAAATTTATGATATAATCAATGTTTAAAAAATGAAATACACTATTAACCAACTATACATAACAACCAGCATCAATTCTACATCTTAAACCACGAAAATTCACGTTTTAGAGTTATGACACTTTTCTGTGTTTTTTTTTTCATAAAAAAAAATAATGTATTATTTTGAGTTCAGCCACTTTAGTCAAATAATTTTTAGTTTTTTTAAGAAAAATTATTTGTCCGAAGGAAAATTTGTTTTGGGAAAAAATTATTTCAAGTGATTCCTAATAGATTCGTATCATTTTTATTTTTCAAATTGTAAGCTAACACATTCAATTATCCAAAAGAAAATTTTTCCTGATGCGTTTTCCTGATCGCTATAACCGACCCCTAAGTCTATATTTCTCCACATGGTGGGCCCATTTTTTTTGCAGGAAATCGTTTCTTTGTTTTTGATGATGAGACATAAGTTTTTCCCGAATTTCTTAAAAGTTTCACTTTTTTGCCGGCGCAATTTTTGGGATTTTGGTTCCGTTTCCGTCTTTTTAATTCTTCTTCAGGCTCAGAGGAACTATCTCCACTGTTGGAAGAACTAGTTGAAATGGTGTAAGAATTGTGAAAATGAGGATCTGCGTCAGAATCGTCAAAATCACTTTCATGACTGTGTATTGGGGAAACTGAGTAATATTTTTGTTTGGCCTTGGTTAGACGAATTTTGGTTGTGACTTCTTGGTTTTGCGAAATTTTGTAAAAATTATTCAAAGCATTATTTGATGTGGTTGGCATTTCATCAAAATCTCTAGTTGTTTCGTGCGCCTGGTCATCGGTATGAATGTCGAAAGTTTTACTTTCCAAAATTTGTATTGGCATTTCGCCTGTGAAGCTCGCTGTATTATTTAGGATTAAATCGTTAAAATTCCTTATTTCAGGAGTGATTAAGGGTGTTGAGAAACTGAAAACATCTTCAGGGTTCGACAAAGTTATTAATTCAGTTGGCTCGTTCTGAATCGAATCAGAAAAAGTTGAAATAATCCCAACTGGAAGATGTTTTTTGGTAGCTAATTGCACTAATAATCTTGAGCGACTCCTCGAATTCATTATAAAATACCTACTGAAAAATAGCACTGGTTAACAAAAGTAAAACCGAAGAACAAAACTACGTTTTCTAAAGGTTTTTGGTACGATGAGTCCCAATCTGGATTCGAGGTCAGCGTACCAAAATTATAGTTTTTCTTAACAAGTGTGATTTATTCATCTAAAGTGTCATAACTCGGAAAATCATGAAAAAATGTATGAGAAAAGGCTTATTTTCGAATTAAAGTGATTGTAAAATATCTGCCATTAAGGTTTTATATAAAATTGGAAGCATTTGGTATTTAATTGAGCTTTAAAAACTTAAATCTTTATTGAAACAACAAAACTGTATTAACTCTAAATTTCAACTTTTCATGTTTCTAAAGTGTAGTAACTAAAAATAATACAAAGGATTTATAATTACCTCAATCAACCTAAACGTCACAACTCAAAATGAAACAAATATTTTTCCACAGAAAATACAGCAAAAATGTTTCAACTCAAAATACAACACTTAATTTTTTCACAAATGTAACCACTAAAACGACACAATTCAAATTAAAACAGTTTTGATATTTATTGCACAACTGTTTACAACAAGAATCGCGTCACAACTAAAAATATGTCATTTTTGTCAAAGAACCTTTGATTTCAATTGTAACATCTAAAAAAACATTTTACCTTTAAAAAAAAAAATAATCAAATTATATCAATGGCCCGGAAAATTTCAAAAATTTTTTTGCGGCCAAAACTCAAAAAAAGTGTTTTTTGAGTTGTGACACTTCTGAAATAGATGTGCGTTATGATTGGAGCATACAAGCTTCAAAATAAAAGATTTCATTGCAATCATCGAAAACAAAAAAAAAAAACCTTCTATGAGAGCTATACTGCTAATAATCATTAAATGTTAAATTTATAAATGTTTATCGGAAGATCGTAGTAATTTTGCCACATACAAACATTTTGATCAAATTCGTAGGAGTCGTTTTTGAACAAAATAAGATTTTCCTTAACAGTTTTTAAACATTTGTATTTATAATTTTTGTTCCAAAAAATTCCAAAAAACTACTTTTTACCAAGATTAATAAAAATCAACGAAGTCAAATATTGTGTTAAAAAAAACTCAAACGTATTTAAAAATTCATTTTTTTTTTTTTTATGAAACAAACTATTTTTGAAAAGAGAATTAAACATTGTTTTTTGCAGTTTAGTTATTTTCTTGTGCTACAAGCAATACTAGTAAAAATGTAAGTTTAAGTAAAGGCAACAGTCATTTTCAATAAAAGAATCTTAAAAAAAATGCTATTAAAAAAAGGCTCATAGTAGCTTGGAATAATACTATTTTTAAGCAGGCTTAATATGTCTGCTTTTTCCTTTAGTGCCAATGGTACTTTAGATCACAGTACACAAATCTAAGGTAATATATTGCGCAGGTTGTCAGTCAGATATTAAACATGGTGGATCGAGTGTCTACGAAAACTGCACATGGCATTACTAGAAACAACAACAAATATTAGCATTTTGACAGTAAAGAGACACTGGTTCCGCCATTTTCAGAGATGCGCAGAACTGAACAACCTTGACCTTGACTTTAGATAAGTATGCGGGCTTTAAATTTATATTTTGCAACTCCATTGTCGTAAAAGAGCGCTGGCTTACCCTATCGTAAAAAGCGCCGAAATGCACAGTTACTTCGTTGACTTACTAATTGAAGTAGTTTTCCTTGGAAATTTGTAACACAAATGACAGATAAGGCTATGTATTCCCGAAACATTAATTTGAAAACTGCGTGGAACGGTACAAAGAAACATCTGCCCCCTGAAGACAAATACAATATTTTCAATTGGGTCTTTGTTTTATTGGAAAGAAATACTTTTTTGGAGAATTGTGGAATTCTTAACTCAGAAAATTTAATATTTGCACTTACGTGTTACGCCGCCGCCGTTATAAAGGGTGATTTTTTAGCTGGTTTGGTTTTGGCAACACTGGTTTTGACAGCTGACGTGTGTTTAGTACCTTGTGTCACTGTCAAACAGCTTCAGTTTGGTTTGCAATTTAACCATGGATCGTCTTACAAATGAACAACGCTTGCAAATTATTGAATTTTACTATCAAAATTCGTGCTCGGTTCGAAATGTTCATCGCGCGCTGCTTGTGTTCAGCGATGAGGCTCATTTTCGGTTGAATGGGTACGTAAATAAGCAAAATTGCCGCATTTGGAGTGAAGATCAGCCAGAAGCATTGCAACAGCTACCAATGCATCCCGAAAAAGCCACTGTTTGGTGCGGTTTATGGGCCGGCGGCATTATTGGGCCATATTTCTTCAAAGATGATGCGAATCGCAGCGTTACTGTCAATGGTGAACGCTACCGAGCGATGATAACAAACTTTTTTTGCCCGAAATGGAAGTTCTTGACTTGCATGATATGTGGTTTCAACAAGACGGTGCCACATGCCACACAGCACGCGAAACAATGGCGCAATTGCGAGGCGAGTTTGGTGAACAGTTAATTTCACGTTTCGGGCCGGTCAATTGGCCGCCTAGATCGTGCGATTTGACACCATTAGATTATTTTTTGTGGGGATATGTCAAGGCTAATGTCTATAGGGACAAGCCCGCTACGATTGACGCACTGGAAGCCAACATCCATGCATTCATTCGTGAGATACCGACCGATATGTGTGAAAGAGTATGCCAAAATTGGACTCAGCGGATGGGCTACCTGAGACGCAGCCCCGGTCAACATTTGCATGAAATTATCTTTAAACATTAAATTGCAAGGTTCAAACTATCGATTCAAATAAATATTTCATTCATTTTTTCGAATTTTTTTGTGTTTTTTTTTTAAAAAAAGTTCTAAACCTCTTAAAAAATCACCCATTATAACCGGAGGTGCGGTATACACTCGACTCCGCTTATTTGCAACACAATAAATGCAGAAAATTTGTTGCAATTAAGCGGAGATTTCATATAAACGAACTTCGGATAAATGCAACTTTGTTGCATTTAACCAAACTTCGTATAACTGCAACTTTATTTCCCCTTTAAACGATGTGATGTGAATTGGAACGATGAGAATGGAATGAAACTGAAAATGTAATTTTTTAGGTGTGTTCAAACTTCAGCGTTCAGTGTTTCACTTAAGCATTGTTGTTTAAGAACAAAATAATTATTTGGGGAAAAAAAATGTTTTAATTAAAGGGAGATTTTAAATAAGCGGAGTGCAGTTATCCGTACTAATTTGTGTGAAAAAGCCCTATAAAAAAACGTGATAAATTAATTGTTGCATAAAACCGAAGTTTCATTTAAACAGAGTGCAAATAGGCGGAGTCAAGTGTATTAGAGTGACTAACTCTAGTTTAACTAACCACTGAAAAACTGGGCCTTAATCATGTATATTCATTTGTATAGCAGTTTGACGAGTAAATAAGAGAAGCTCTAAGCAATATCTGTAGATAGAGGTATCGATTTTAATAATAAAGGGTGTTTTTTAGAGGTATAGAACTTTAAGTTGGCAACACTATTTTAACTGGCCGCCATTTTGTCAGGTGTTAAGTGATTTATTTTTAGTTTTGTTTGGCATTTCAAAATGAATAAAGTGAGGCCTGAACAACGCTTAAAAATTGTGCCCAAATGAGCCCAAAACAAGATTGCAGTTGATCTTAATTTTCATAAGCGTATTTTGTTAAGCGATAAAGTTCACTTTTCGTTGAATATTTATGGATACCTTAATAAACAAAACTGCCGTATTTGGAGTGATGAAAATCCTCAAGTGTATGTTGAGACACCGTTACATGCACAAAAACTGACTGTTTGGTGTGTTTTATGGTTTGGTGGAATAATTGGTCCGTACTTCTTTAAAAACGATTCTGGCCAGAACGTTACAGTCAATGGTGACCGCTATAGAGCCATGATAACTGCCTTTTTCGTTCATCAATTGAACAACCATGATGTGCAGGAGCTGTAGGAGTGTTGCCAGATGGAAAACAAATTTCCCCCCAGAAACATTTATAAACCCCCTAGATTACCACATTTTATCAACAAAGCCCCTAAATTTTTTCATAGCTCCTAAATTTGTTTTTAATTTTAAATTTAAGTAATTCACAATAATAGTTGAGTAGCTACAGTAAAAAAAAGGTACTAAGTAATAAAAGAAAATTTGCTTAGATTAAGTTTTGATTATTTATTCGACATTTAAATTGTGCGCAAATTAAATCCTCCCAGTAAAAACCTTTCACAAAAAAAAGCGTTTCAGAATTTTTTCGAAATAATAAATGTATGTGTCAATTAGATGTTCCAGTTTTCCGGAAAAAATAGTTTTGGCTGATGAAAACTTGAAAAAATCAATAAATAATATTTAAATTGCCAAGTAAATGTGCTAATCGACACTTCATTTGGCCATTAAAATACTTTGAACTTTAATTATAAGTTATACGTACTATTCAGATATTGGGAAACATTAGGTAGGTTGATAATCGACTAATAAGTTCCAAGTTGCTTATTAAGAACTTTAATCAGACATTGTTTAACAAGCCTAAGACCTAAGGTCCAGTTTTTCATTGCGCGATTAAAGTTAAACGCGCGTTAAATCATAAAATTTAGTGTGTTAACTCAGGATTAACTGAACAGATGCTTTTGATGTTTTATGCAAAGAGTTTGTTAAGTCATTCCGCATTCATTCTCCACCGAAAAACTGCTTTCTCAGTTCATGTGGGTTAATTTACTTCTAGAGCTAGCTAACTCTGGTTTAAGTCACGAGAAATAAATACCAAAATATGAAAATAAAAAAATAAAGGAATTACAAATTTTTTTTGCACTTCTTTAAAAAAAGTTCTAATACATTATCGTGATATTCGTTTTGGCTGTCGTGTCGGTTTGATAGATATTCTCACTTGTGAAAGTTTTAAGCATTTCTTCTGTTCGTGTAAAATTATGACATCCAGAATTTAAGGAATGTCTAGCTCGTAGAATACTGTCAGCTGTTTCAATACTCATACGATTCCTCAACCTTTTAGCTCTAAATTAATCCCCCCAGATTTAACCCCAAACACCCCCCCCCAGATTACCACCCAACTATAAAAAAAGCCCCTAAATCTAGGGGGGAAACACCCAAACTGGCAACCCTGAGCTGTAGTTTCAAGAAGACGGCGCAACATGTCACACAGCTCGTGCCCCAATTGATTTATTGAAGGAATCGTTTGGTAACCCGCATAGTTTCACGTTACGGACCCGTGAATCGGCCTCCAAGATCGGGCGATTTGACGCCGCTTGACTATTTTCTGTGGAAATATGTGAAGTCGCTAGAAGATTATCTTTCAAATAACGTAAATTTCATGTCAATTTAAAAAAATCATGTTTGGTTTATTCCATTTCCAAGTTCTATCCCTCTAAAAAAAACACCCTTTATAGGATTATTACTAAGGCCTATCTCTGCATGGGGAGTTAAACTAGAGTTATCTAACTTTAGATGTAAATTAACGGACAATAAACGGTGGAGAAAAGATGCGGAACGACTAAACAAACTCGGTGGATAAAACATCAAAAACATCTGTTTAGTTAATTATGAGTTAACTCACCAAAATTAATGTGTTAACTCGCGTTTAACTTCAATCTAGCACTGAAAAGCTAGACCTTGATGTCTATAAAAAAGAAACATTTACTTAACAATATGAATTTCTTCGGAAGTAAATTTTGTTTATGCATTCAATTGTATGCACCTAAGCAAAGTACACAACCCCAAAAAACAGCTTCATCAAATCCCCAACCTTAACAAAACCAAATATGGAAACATCGAACTTCAGTGGTTTTTGGAAAACAAGAAACAATCAGACAACAAGTAATTAGATGAAAGTTATTTTAATTTTACAGCTCTTCTAACTTAGCTTCTCTGGATAGCCTTGTACGAGTATACTACAACTGGCAGTATTCGACAAGAATAACGTGTACTGTTAACTCCAGTTCTATATCCCCAGTTCCATACCGAGGACATGTTGTAATTCCTTTGGCTGACTATTCAGACAGTGTGTTTTGTGGGTGGCAGAGCCAGGGAAAGATAAACCAAGGCAGCGTGTTTCTCTGATCTATGCAAATGATGTCCTGGGGTGAAATAAATTAAGTAGGTGTTACCAAATGGAGTTGGATGAGCTGCGAAGTTGGTTAGATACTGTTGTTTATATGTATTAGGAGGGATGAGCGTACACGAATGCGTTCCCAAAAGAGTGTACGGTATTCTGTTCGGCTTCAATGAGGATATACTATACTCGTATCGTAGGTCGTATTGTAGGGAGATAGACAATTTGGGTGTGGCTACTTAACGATGTTAATTCCATGCGAAACACTTGAAATGGAATTGCTGTCGAAGTCGCAGGCGATGCTGTGTATATGTTGGGGTCATGTTTTCTGGATTCAGTTATTTGAAACAGAAATTTCGAACAAAATTTCATCGTGTGTGATTTCTTGTTTTAGGGACGCAAAATTATATACCTTAATCGAGATGTGTGTTGAATTTACATTTTAAACAGTGACTACAGGCTAAACAGGATATGAAGGAAAATGTCACATCGCAATACAACAAACGAAGATTTATGGGGAGGGCATTATGTACAATTGTACATATGTGATGTTAGGGGTTGTGTTTATATGAGTTGGAATGTTTTCAAAGTAGGTACTTTATTTGGAAATGACTGGGATTGCGTTGTAATGAAGGGATCCGGTGCGTTATAAGCATTAATTTTACATTAGTAATTGTATGTGCTTTGTCTAGATAATCTTGTTTATGAGACACGATAGAATGGCAATGATTTTGTTTTTTGATAATGACGGACTTTGCTCCTGGGTTCGTTGGGTGATTTTATATTTGGTTATTTTATGCTTATGCTCTCAAACAAGCTCTTAAAGGGTCACTCATCTTGTCACCCCTCCTTATCAACTTAGTTAAATGTATTAATTAGATTTCTCTGTGAAGTAGAAAGTGGTATTACTTATGTTTTACACATACCATATAGCATTATAACATTTTGACAGCGATGAATGTTGTGTTGGGTCAAGAAAAAAAGAAAGTATATATCAAATAATTGTTTTTCATCACTATGCGAAATAAACAAAATAATAAGTACGCATACTTCTCGAAATGCCCTGTTTAGTTAAAATTCTGCTGTCGTATTTACAATCCCACTCCAAGTACACATGTCTTACTTAAGACAATCTATCGATTGCCTAACTTGGACACTGCAATTGGTTGTCCAAACCTATTCTAAAGTGGGTAAGTTCAATGACAAAGCAAGGCATGTTTCTTAGTTACGAATTGAAAAGTTAACTTGAAATTAATGAAATTTTCGTCGAACGTATCGCAAAGTTCTTAAAATTGACAGATTACAGGGATGTCTTCGAATATATAAGGACATATTCCAACAACTGTTGGAATGCGATTATAAATAAGGAGATGTCCAACTTTTTAGACACTGTCCAGCTGGAAAATTGACTAAATAGTCACATAACTAAATTCTTACGCAGATGAAGCGAAACAAAAATTGTCGATGGCCTTAGACAAAACAAAGAAATTCTGACCACGTTATTAGCTCGTATCTCAGGAAAAGAAACGGTTTTACCTTCCCTCTTAGAGTTAGAGGGAGAGCCTTCGACAAAACGTAACATGAGGCCGTTCGTAAAGCTCTTATATGTAAGTGTTTATCCATCACCATAACCAGATGGATAGAGGAAATGCTAGGCACTAGAACGGCAGAGGCAATAAGAGGATTAACTGTCATCACAACTAGAAGCTGACCTCAGGGAGGAGTACTTTCACCCTTGCTGTGCAGTCGTGTTGTCGATTAACTGCTAGAAAATTTTCCATCCCAAGGTATACGTTGTATTGGCTTCGCTGACGATAGGTATATTGTTATTACGGCCATAGGGAAGATCGAAGAAGCTCTTTTTGATGTTATCCAAAGAGCACTAACAATAACTAGGCAATGGTGTCTATCTGAAGGACTATCAGTTAACCCTACAAAGACGAGGATAATACCATTTTCCAAGAAGAGACTTCTACCACGCATGAAACCGAATCCGGTCGATGGTGAAGTAATCGAAACAAATCGAAAGAGGTAAAATATTTAGGAATTACACTAGATAGTAAACTATTCTGGAATAAACACTTATAGAAACAGTAAGTCGGGAAAGCCACAAAAGCCCTTATGATGTGCAAGAGACTTGCAAGTAACTCATGGGGTTGCAAACCAATCATCCTCTGGTGGATGTACATCATGATGGTAAGATCCATCATTACCTATGGTGCGGTGACATGGCACAAAAGAACCGAATTTATATTACTACTAGGAAAGCACTAGATAAAATACAAAGGCTCGCATGTACATACATAAATGTACTATTGGAGCAATGAGAACTTGCCCTATCGCAGCTATGGAGGTCATCCTTCATTTGTCTCCTCTACACGAGGTCATTGAAAATGCTGCATAGGGAGCTATAATGAGATTTGCCAAAGAGGGAACTGCGACTGGTAAGTGTATAAGACTTTCTGCCAAAGTCTATAGTAACAAACCTCACAGACATTCCAAGACATTCAAACGAAGTTAAGTTGCAAATAAGATTGGTTAGGTAAAATAGTTAACTACACTTTCAAAGCAAACGCCTTTAGGTGGTACACTGATAGATCGGGAACGATGGAAGGGACTGGGGCAAGAATCTTTGAGCCTAGAACCAACTTACCAGCATCTTCCAAGCAGAAGTACATGCTATAGAAAGAAGTATCGTATAAGCACTACATTTCCATTATGTCGGACAGACAAGCCGCACTCAAAGCACTAAGCTCCTATGCCATCAACGCCAAAATAGTGTGGGATTGTACTTAATGAACTTGGCAAAAATATCAATGTCACACTTCATTATGTACCTGGTTACAATGGTGTCCAGGGTAATGAAGAGGCAGACTCTTTAGCAAAAATAACAAGTCCTGAGTCCTATTGCGTGATAGGAGAAAATGTGATTCAAAATGAAATCAAAAAAGAAGGCGAGGCCAAAAGATCAAAAAATTGGAAAGAAGATAAGTTGAGGCAGGCCAAACTCCTTCTTGGGAACTATATCCAAGAATGCCTTGCAAATTGTATCGGTTTAAGTAGGACAAACCTTAGATTAAGGAGTCCTTTACTGGTTCAGTGAGAAGTGCCTCATGCAGATTCTGCAATATTCACGAAGAAACACCGGACCAAAGAAAGAAATACCTGGGATATCTGTAGGTAGAAGAGAGCGACTTGACTCTTTGAAGATACCTCCAATACTCAAATTTCTTAGAGAAATATGTTTGGAGGATGAAATGTAAATGAGAAATTTGATTTAGCTCTCTCTTTACGGGGGCTAAACATTCAAGCTCATATCTCAGTATTTATGGTAACAGAATAAACATTTATTTGTAATTGCTTCGATTTTAAGGTTAAAGATAGGTGAAATTATAACTTTTCGAACTTCCGTGAAGAAACATTATAACTTTTACACTTGCATCTTTTGTCAAAGCGTTTCAAGCCAGAAACAAAAAAGTCTATTCATTCTTCGTCGACTTCAAAGCTGTTTTTGATCTAGTCAACAAAAATGCACTTTTTTATAACTTGTCACAAATTGGTCTGTCTACAAGCTTCATAAAAGTAATCAGAGAAATGTACACAGACACGAGTACAGCTGTTTGGGACGGAGAAGACTTTTCGGAATGGTTTAGTACAAGTACAGGAGTGAAACAAGGATGTCCACTGAATGCCCTTCTGTTCTCTCTGTTTATAAATGATTTCCCTGGCGGAATAAGAATTGCCAACACAACCGTTAATGTGCTATTATATGCCGATGATCTTGTCATGCTTTCAGAATTACCAGAAAGTTTACAATTAATGATTAAACGGCTATCGGCCTACTGCAGGAGATGGCGACTAACTATCACCGCCGAAAAATCGAAAATAATGATGTTCGCCTGATCTTAAAATGCTCACATTGGAAGAAGATTCATCTATAACGAGAATGCTCTAGAATCAAAAAAAGAGATTTTATACCTGGGCTTAAAACTGAACCCAACATTAGATAACAGCAAACACTTATCTTGGAAAGCCAACAGCTCGCAAAGTCTGGTAAATCTAGCATGGAAAAATATTTATCTTCTCGAACAAACGCATAGCTCTATCAGCAAAATATGAAATTTTTGATTCGATTGTAAAATCAACACTATGCTGCACTTCTCAGGTTTGGGGAGCAGAAGAATATGTGGTCATTGAAAAATTTTATAGGAACTTCTTAAAGAAAATTTTCAACCTACCCCAAAATAAAGCCAGCTATGCAATATATTTAGAATCTGGGCTACCAATACTCAAGACTTTCGAAAAAAATGCTATTATGAGTTGCGAAATAAAAACTGGTGGTTCCCAAGATCGCAATCTATTGGCAATTCTTGTGGAGAGATGTTAGATGTTGATTTGAACAATATAAATTTTTTAAATGAGCAACTGTACTGCATGATACAGAAGAATGATAACTCAATCTGAGACGTACTTATGGAGAAAGCACGAGAGTCTAACAGTAGGGTAATATACTGTCTCCTAAATTACAATCTTGGTGACAGAAACTATTTTCATGATTCACTTAGTTATGAAGAAATATCTTTAATCTTCAAGGCAAGATGCGAAGTTCTGCGAGATTAAACGGCAGCCCTTACAATGGTAGTTTTGACCAATTTTGTTCGCTATGTAACTTGAAATCAAATGAAGATTGTTTCCATTTCATCAGTATATGTCCAATATTCAAATCACAAAGACGTTCATTTTTTGGAAAAAAAACTATTACTTTACAAGAAACTATCTACATCCTAAACAGAATACGACTGGAAAACGTTAAGCAAGTTTTTGAAAGAACTTTACAAGTATCGATTTTTATTAATGGCCGAGTTCAACGCACATCTGAATATTCAGAGTTCTGAATTTTTGAAGCTCTTGATTGGCCAGCTGTCAGAAAAAGTTCTGAAAAGTCAGTTGACTTCTGACAGTTGGCCAATCAAGAGCTTCAAAAATTCAGAATTCTGAATATTCAGATGTGCGTTGAACTCGGCCAATGACAGAATACAACTAAATCTTAAGTTTTTCTTTTTATATTTTTCAGAATCAAAGCAACAATTGTTAAAAAAACTTTCAGAAATTTGTCAACCTGGCTGACGGCATAGCCATAGCTTATAAATTCAAATTATTGTATAAAATTGTTAAGAACTAAGTAAATGTAAACAAATGAATTACTTACTTACTTACTTACTTACTTATAACCTTCGATTTTTGCAGACAGGCTGAACATTTATATGGGCGCTTGGCTCTTCCTCTCCTTCCGCTATTTTTTTCCATTGCTAGCCCTAAACAAGTTGAACGTCATGGACGGTCGCTTGGCTTTCCCTGTAGCCGAAACCTGGGAAGGCTATTTATCTAAACTGCTTCTTCCACTCATTGCACATTCTACTATACGGAACATCAGATCGAAACTCTCATAAGCCTAACGCCACGCTTCAACTCAAAAATTATTTCGCTTCGAGTTAAAAAGATTTAAAGCTGGGTTTTACTACGGATGCATACAAAATATTTGTATGATTATGCACCAAATAAAAAAAATACAGAAATTCTAAAATCTTTAAGTATTCGCCACAGTGACCATACAAAACATCGAAAATATGTACTCAAAAAAAAATTACAAAATTCAAGTAGATGGGTTAAGATTAACCGATTATAAGTTTCCCTTAAAAAAAGCAAAAAAACAGAAAGATAGAACTCACCAATCTGTCAACTTGTAATTTATGTAAATACATAAATGTGGAACGGTTTGTGATAGCGAGCAGAGAACTTCAACTCGCCAAATTTGGCGTTTAAGAGAGGGATAACTTCTTAATATTTACATCTTTACATCTCATAGAACGGTTTAAAAAATCAGTGCATGTATATGTGACACACACGTATTGAAATGTTACTACATTTCGATGAAGTGTTTACGTACTTTCAGCAATAAAGACTGGAAAGATATCATAAAGCAGAAATATGTTTATTGATGAGAAAAGTTATCAGGCGAACAAGTTACCTTTTTTATTATAGGTAAATTTTAAGACAGTAACATGCTATTTCAGATTAGTATCACTCCTACCGAAAATATGAACAAAAACATTTTCGTAGAAAATTTTATTAATTTAATTTTTTAGTGTTGGCCCCATTTTCAACTTAGCATGCGGTCCGGCAGGGACAGGGCCCTCTACCTGTTGGCTAAACTTCGGGCACATAGTTTTTTTTCAAGTCGTACAAATCGAGTTAATGCACTTTCTCTTAGGACGAAACTAGAGAAATGCTAATTTATGACAGCCTTAAGCACTTCGCGCGACTTAAAAGAAAACTCTGGGTGCCCGAAGTATACCCACTGGAACTCAGAGGGCCCTGATGGCCTTCCACATAAAAAGTACTTTTATAAACCAAAACTTTTATAATTGGAATATCTAGAGTCACTTCTCCACTTTAAGAGGAATAGAATCTTATAATTGATATAAATTGATAGTCTCGTCCACCTGAAATACCCTATCTGACTGCCATCCGATTGCGCCATTGCGTGAGTTTGAATGGATGAATTTCGGGAGATGCAGAAATCGAACTATTTACTTACAATAAGCTAAGAAAGCCATCGAAATGTTAATTGCTATAAGACTTACAAGAAATGCGTGCGCATATAGGTTGGGTTATATCTTATATATGTCTTGTGAATAATCCCGTAGGTTTCAGCCCCTACCTCAAGAGATGAGAAACGCCAAACCGAGTGGATAATTATAATTAAAAACAGTTCTCATAAAAACCTAGACAAAATTAAAAAGAAGTCCAACATATATGTGGGATGAGTAGCAGACAGGAACGTACGACCAACACAGAACCCCTTAGACAGAGCAACGACGCACAGTGGTTCGGTTTGTATGGGAGAGCGGAAAAAAGTCTGTTTTATCTGAACGGTTCAACGGATTTAAATGAAATTTGGCAAACGTGTTAAGATTAGTCTTGTACATATTTGGTCAAAATTTGGTTGAAAAATAATAATTAGAAACAAAGTTATTGACATTTTTCTAAAATTTGAGGGTTTTGATGTTTGTATGGGAGAGAGGAAAAAAAATCTGTAACATCTGAACTGTTTAATGGATTAAGATGAAATTTGATTCGCATTTTAAAATTAGTCTTAAACACATTTTTTCAAAATTTGGCTAAGAAAAAATCATTAGTAAAAAAGTTATTGACTTTTTTTCTAAAATTTGAGTGTTTTGATGTTTGTATGGGAGAGCGGAAAAAAGTCTGTAAAATCTGAACTATTTTACGAATTTTAATGAAATTTGACACACATTTCAAGATTAGTCTTATACATCCTTGGTCCAAATTTGGTCCAGAAAAAATTATTAGAAAAAAAGTTATTGACATTTTTATAAAATTTGAGGGTTTTGATGTTATATTTAAATAAAAGTTTTTTTTAGTAAAATCTTATTTTTTTATTTTGAATAAAATATTATCATTAACTATGTATGTTATACAATTAAATAAATAAATAGATAAAAACTTACAAAAAATAAATAAAAAACAATTATGAAGTAGTGATTTTATAATGCGAAAATGAGGTTTTTAGCGTCTGATTTGATTGGAAGTATTTTCTTTTTTGCCTGTGGCCTTAAACCTGTTATTATTGGATCTGAGGATATGAGTATATGATGCATCACATCTTCATTCGTCGCAATTCGGCTGCATTTTCTCAAATGAAACCTGCGGTAGGCTTTATAATCCCTATTTCGGCATTCTTGGGCTTCCTCTGAGAGCTATCCAACAGGAAATGCACAGATTTTAATTATTTCTTCTCCATGAATCAAAACCTTATGTACGGTTGCTGGCATATTGTACAATTTATATTTCTCAACAAACAGTTCAGCAGTTTCCCACGTGTAAGCTGCATATTTTTTTAAGTCTAATTTTTCATTCGACGTTATTACTTCAAGGATAACAGCAAACCGCCGAATTATGGATTCACTAACTCCAGTGATTTCTGAAGTCATGGTTGGATTTGCAAAAAATCTTCTGGAGGTGTTGCCGTCATTACTTGTCCCCGTACCTTGTCTTACAAGATCGACAATGATGCCCAGTTTTTCACGAAACTCCTGCTGAATTTTCTTCTTCTAAGCATATACAACAAAAACAAAGCAATAAAACTTAAAAAAAACACTTTTTTTTATTTTACCTGCCTTACTTTTAGCGAAAGATTAAAAAAAAATAAAGAATTATCCCTAATCCTTTTCTTTATTTTGTATTAAGCTCTATCATATAATTCAAAATATCATAAAACTATATTATTTTTCGTGTGTTGCTTTCAAGAAAATTGAGTTGAAAGTTGAAAAATTTTCCAGGCAGAAGTAAATGCTTTCGCAAAAATCGAAATTCTCAGCCCTGGGTCAATGTATTAATTTTGTTTTATTTTTAAAATAAAGTTTGACATTTTTTCTTAAAATAATGGGCTTAACTAGTTCATTCTGACAATTAATACCGAAGTAATCAAACTTTTTGGTAAACACCACCGTCAAGACGGAGTTTTTTGAAATCCGATTAAGTGAAACATTTTTGAGCATAACTTCCACATCTGCACGTATCTGCAGCTGATTTTTTCTGTGCTTTAACATGAATGTATGGAGCATATGGTGGCATACTTACTTTCTTGGTATCTTTTGGAGCTGTTTTTTTAAATCAAAAAGTTTTAAAAAAAAGCATTTTTTCTTAGTACTAAAGCTTCAGGCTACTTATAGAAGGTATCTTTTATAAATAATCAATATTTTTTTTTATTTTTAGATAATCGAAAATAGACCAATTAAATTATTTAAGAAGCTAGCGAATTTATCTACAGGAACTTCGGAAAAAAACATCTCAAAATTTGTTGAAAATACGGTTCGCGATTTGAGTAAAATTATTTTTCAACTTTGAGGGCTTGTAAATCAGAACATACAATATATATGTTAAAAAATACTTTTAAATCATACGATCGGGTTATCTAAGAGTACTTAAACATAAAGTTTAAAACGATAGACATGACTTTTTCAAAAGACTTTTTTCCGCTCTCGCACCACTGTGCGACGCACCAACACTTACGCAACAGATACCGAAGGAGAACGGACAAGAACGAACAAACATTTACGAAAGTACATAACGAACATGCAACGAACTAGCCAACGGGACAGTAGTACATAGCACGAACAAAGAACAAAAGACAATGATCGTCCCTCCTTTAAAAAATCCAGCAAACTAGTCAGTGTAAGATTTCATTTTGAGTTGGCCGGTCGTCGCACATTTAAATGTTAACTTATTGACATAAATAAAAGTAATTATAACGATTAAACGGGACGCAAGTGTTTCTTTGTAGAAAGTTATCCTACATATATGCACGTCGTCATACTACCTACCCGCCCTCAATTTTCCAAGTTTTTAAATAAAACACACATTTTAATATTTTGTTAAAAAATATACTTAAGACATTAATTTTATTTAAAATAATTGGCCATTTTTCGATTTTTACAATTTTGTTTTTATGTGATAAAAAAAAAATTACAACGCCAAAAAATTTTTTTTTTGTTTTCTTTAATTAATTTTTATTTTTGTTTGTTATATTATCAGTTTAAAGAGTGTTAAGTTTAATATTATTTTATTATTATTTTTGTTGTTTGTGTTAAGTTTAGTTCGATTGTTGTATTTTGCATTTATATTATTATAAGAATTATTTATATCTAGAAAATTTACATACGATTAAAAAGTCGTGATTTAGTTTAGAATAAAAAAAAAATTAAAATATCAAAAATAAATACATACAATTTTAAGATCAAACATAATAATCCTGTCAGAGAAAGGTATTTTACAAAAATAACTTAACAGAATCTATAAAATTTTACATAGACGAAAATATATAGTTTATATTTAAAAGTCAGTTTAAGGAAATAAGATTTAATCGAGCAACATCATGTAGTTAATTGACACACTGATTTTTCTTTTCTTTTTATATACTTCTATTTATTCACATATCTTAATAATTATAAATTACACATTCATATTTTTTTTTCATTTGTGTTTATTTATTTTAATTATCTGTTTATTCGTTGAGGGTAGAAAGAGGGTTATAAATTTATTTAAAAAAATAACTACATATATATTTATCTATTGAGTATTCGTTGTATTTTTGTGTTTATGAGTTTATGTTTGAAAAAAAAAAAAACAAATTGGGGAAATGGAATTTGGACTTGAAAGAATAAATACATTATTATTTAGTATAAAATTAGCCAATGGCATTAATCAAAAATTTAGTATCCGCATTCTAACTCAGAATTGCACGTCCCGATAAAATGCATTACTTATTACTTATGTCGTTTTGTTTCAATGTTCAGAGTACCTATGTATGTATACTCTTGTAGCGCTCCTTTTTAACTCCTATACTATACTCCAAAAGCCTTCGATTGGATATTCCGAGTAATGTAACGAAGAACACACATCGTCATATACTTTTTCGTTTGACTACTTGTCAAAAGTGATAAATGATTTCAGAAGCCATTTTGTCAAATCGCGACATTTTGTATTGTGTGTGTAAATTTACGAAGTCGATGTTTTCATATTTTCATATTTTCATTTGGAATCAAAAAGGAGTAGAACAGTCGAAACTTACAATCGAAAACAACGACTCACACGAGGAAAATGAGTTTTCCGCAGGAAAGGGGATGAATAAAATCGCCCCGGTCAAAGATTGGAGGAGTTTTTTGTGACACTTCATTTCACATTTCACGTAGTGTGCGTTCAAACCTTAGAGGATATATAATATGGAGTGCTCGTTTCTATCCCTAATGCATTTTAGTGCCTGAAGCCATTATAGGGGGCACTGCTTCACTTTCGATAACTACAGCTGCTATCAATTGTAAGCCTTAATTTGCTTATTTTCTCACTAAATTGTTCTACTGTGAAGTAATTCTTGAAATTAATTAGTGTTTGTTTATTATTTTAAAGAAATTTTCTTTTTTAGTTTTTGTCTCCAATGTGCAGAAAACTAAGTGCCTTTAACTTACCGAAACTTAAACAGTGACCCCTATGAAAGCTTTGCATTCGAATAAAAACTAGCACACCATATTATATATCCTCAAACGTTCAAACAAGATATTTACAATGTGTGAGTGCCGGGACTCACGGTTAATATGTCAACATCAACATCAACGTTATATATCGATGTATTTCACCCCTTATGCAACTCAATCTTTCCATCAAGTAAATTTTACACAAATTTCAGTCTTTATTTTATACTGGGCGAAACTCCAATGAATGTCACTTTGTATTTTGAAAGATAGCTGGCGATTTATATATTTTGACATAAATAGAATATTTAATTGCATTTTTCAGTGGAAATCATTAATGGCCTTTTCGATTGGTAATCCGGGAGAACGATTTGATACGTGTGAATCCTTCTGGAACGATTCTGAAAACAAAATCAGAAGCAAATTTATCTTCTTTTCAGAAGAAGAACTGTCATTCTGACTCCAATCGAAAAGGCCATAAATCTCGGTTTCAAATCAATTGACACCGCAGCCAACCTCCAGTGGAATTTGACACTAAATAGTTTGACAGATAGGGTAAGCATTATAATATTTATTCGAACTGTCAACCAACTTCCAACCCTAAATGCTCTCCCAAACTGGCACAAAACATTCAGAGCGAATGTGCGGCAACAGAAGAATTGTCAAAGACTCTCATTAATAAATTGAGACAGGCGAAAGTTTCGTTGTCGTTGCTCAGTATTCGCGTTGGTTTGGGAGAGCCTTAATCCAACTCGATCTTTTGGTCCTGTGTATATAAAAGTGGAATAAAATTGAGATCTTCAGGTTGTTGTCATTGAACGTACCCGATATTCTACTATAGCTACAGCAAATTATCAGCCAAAGGGGGGCAATACAGATTTTCGTAACGTAATGTGCTACAAAGCAAAGTGTGACCTCGTAACGTATTATAGAAGAAAACAAACGTTTTTAGTTTCCCATACCGCCGGCATAGATGTTAAGACATACAAAAACTACATAAAATCTCTTACGTTTCTCTTTCCTCGTGTGAAAGGTTCAAGATATTTTTGAAGATATGAAAAGAAAATGTACAAAACTCCAGCAACTTCTTGATAAGTGTGACATGGGACTTACACCCAGATGGCTGTGTTTGAAGAGTGCTTGCTAAATGTTTTGTCTCCACACTTATGTTAGGTTTTTTTTTCAGAGCCGAAAAGAAGTACCTACATAATTTCGAAAATTAAATAAATATAGTTTTCACTTAAAATTTGCTAATTTCGCCTAACAGGTCATTTCACTTAGGTATAACTCTATTTAGCTGTTAAACGCTTGTTTCGGTTGCTTTCTCTTTCTACTTTTGCTTTTTATGCATCGTGTTTTTCAATACAAAAGCTTTATTTAAACAAGATTCCAATTGGGTGTGTTCGTAAGGTTTGGACGTGATTTCCAACCTATTGAGCTAATTTGAAATCGAATTTGAAAATTTTCAATGAAACATGGGTCGCACAGGTTCAGTTATCCATATTTTGTCTTTTAAATTATAATTTTTTTCGCGACACAAATCGGCATGGTACTATCTTCTAACAATATTTTAAACGTCAAAAAAGCTGTACGTGAAATATTCAAAACTTGGTGGAATCTTCCAGCTCCGATTGCATTGTGTGTCGTAATCATAAGTTTGAATTTACATTACACGATTTTTCCAGTGTCAATCTCTTGTTTGTTGGTGAATGAAATAAAAAGAGAGAAGGACAAAATCGGTCGTTCCTCTAAACAAAACAATTTTTCCAGTCTGTTTTAGTTCTCTTTCACTTTCTTTCCAGTTGCTTTTGTGTATTTAGTGTAACTGTGCCATCTATTTGATGGTGTGAATAAATCGAAATGTAACATGACTGTGACAGCAATGCAAAATGAAGAGATAGGACGTGGAAAAATTGGTCAATGGGCCCATTCGTGCAATCCCTAGTTAAAAAACAGCTGATGCAACAACAAATCAAAGCTATCTGAAAATATTTGCACAGGTAGCATATCCGACTACCACTCGAGCGCGGGAAATGTAAATGTAAATCCACACACTCAATATTTTGACAGCTTTCTGCCTGAGCACACTGGAGACGAAGATGCAACTGGAACTGCAGCCGGGAACGCAACGTAGCTGCAGACGTTCACCAACTTTAAACTTTTGCATGGAGCACTTTTGACATTTCAAATCGTTAAAAGACAAAAATATAATCGACTGTGCCGATTCCGAATGCAAAAATTATTGATTAAATGAATAAAAATATCATAATTAAAAAATACGAAGAACTAAGAACATTGTGCAACAACATTTTTGATTTTTTGAAACATTGCCAATAGATTCAACTCTTTTCAATAACTTGCAATTAAGTGATATAATGATAATCGGAATTAAACCAAAGTTAGTTAAACCTGTAAATTAATTAAACGTGAGTCAACTACAAAAGCAGTTTTTCAATAGTTTTTTTGACATAGAAACGCATACTATGGCAAATAATTCAGTTTATTCAGAGTTAACTCATCAAATTTGATGAGTCAACTTGAAATCATGTTTCTGGAGTTAACTCAGGTTTAACCCCAAGACTAGGATGATCTGGCACTGAAAAACTTGTGTAACCTGCAACAATATTATTTGTGTAACGCGTTAGTTTCGATTGGTATTGTCTTATAGGCAGGTGTACCATATTAAATGTATTCACAGATACTCTCTGAAGATTAAACATTTTAACCGCAAGTCTCGAGTATTTTAAGTTAAGGTTTAACATCTATGAACTCAAAGGGTTTTAATCTCTCTATCTCTAATCTACCCTCATTACAAAACTATATTCACTTATATTGCCGCTTAGCAAATATACAGCGCATTTTTTTTTTTTTGTAGAAAAGCCCATTCACCCATATTTTTTATAAACATTAAACATCGACCTGTTGCAAAGCATACCTAGACTAATTAATTTTTAATTAACTTCATAAAAAATTGCTTTATCAGTGCATACAAAGGATATGGTTGAACTAAATAAAACCCCCAAAGAAAAAAACTAACAGTAAAAATAAATCCTTACATAAGGTCCTTAAATAATTCCTAACTAACCAAATTTTCTACATCTGAGACCATTACCTCGAGGTCTGAGGGCAGTTGTTGTTGTTGATGATTTTGAAGCTGGTGATGCAGCCCTGGCGATGCGCTATTACGGCTTCCTCTTTTGATTTTGTCCTGATTGCTACTGCTGCCATGACTACTGGGACCGCTGCTAGACTGCGTCCAGTCGAAGGGACGAATCTTGTTGCTGGTTTCATCACAGGTGGCAGTGTGGGGGCTATTGTTACTTATACTATGATGATGATTGTTAAAACTACTACTAGTATTGTTGCTACAACCAGGTTGAGATGATTGACGCTGGAAATTAAGACTGGCTCGGGGTATATTACTAAAGCTCCCACGAGCTATGGAGCCTCGTTGTGGGAGCAGTAGTTGGGGCGGGGGAAGGCCTGCTGGCTGAGTGTTGTTGCTGGAGCTGCGCTTTAATGGCGGCGGTTGTTGCGGCGACGGTGTTTCGGTGTCCTTGGTTGCTGAGTTTTCTCGACGCAGGTTCAGATTAGAATTGCTGCGCTTCGTTGGAGGTTGAAAGTGTCCCGCTGCTGCTGTGGCTGCAGCAGACGAGGAAGTCTTGAGATTCAGACTGCTGCGCTTCTTTGATTTGGAGAGGTTTGTCTGACTACTACTTGGGTGGATGAGGTTCTGAGTGCTACCAAAGTTGCGACTCAGATGCACAGAGTTGTCGCTGTACTTGCGACTAGCTGGGTGCTTTGCAGCTGCGGACTGATTTGATATGGAATTGCTGCGGCTGTAGCTGAGTGGCTGAGGGTGGACAGCATTTAAAGTGGTGTTGCTTGAGCTTCGGCTCATGTTATGTCCTGAGCTCATTCGGCCCGAAGACTTCGATGTACTGGGCTTGGGATCTTTGCCTTCGCCCGCTGGCAGCATATTCTCATACAATGGGGAGCACTCCATTGGAATCGATGGAGGGTTCTTAGGATTCAAAGTCTCATAATTAGGCTCACTATTCGTTAAGACTTGATTCTCTTCATCGACGTTTTGCCGAACAAGAAACGCGGTTCTCTTACCGCGTTCGCTTCCAAGTCTATCTGGAGCTATTGCAGTTGCATTGACTCGCTTTTTATCACTAGAGCGAGTCTTTCGTTTAATTTTAGTCAAGCCGCTTCCTATCACATGCGTCTTCACAGCAGAGTTCTTTGATAGCCGCAAGGAGAATTTAAATGGTGGTTTATAGACGACTTGAAGCTTAACCTTCTCATTGCTTAGATTGCCCACAGACTTAGTCTTTTGAGGGGACTTCTGGACAAGTCGTTCGGGGGTTGATTGGGACTTTGACATAACTTTGCGGACTTTTGATGAATGCTCAATTTGTGAAAGAGGCTGCGAGACAATCGGTGATTCCAGCAGCCACTTGTGCACCTTTCCAAAAGTATTTGTGTGCCCACTAGATGGCAGGCGAGTTCCGTTCGAGTAATCTATGATTTCCTTGTGTTTCTTACTGAATTTAGATTTTGATTTTGATTTTGACTCAATGGGTTTTGTTAAAGGCGGGGAATGCTCTTCAGTGGTGGCAGTTGGTGGAAGTGCTGGTGCAGCCTTAGTTGGTAATGGTGCGGCAACACGATTCTTCTTCCTTGATGTAGGCTTCTTCAGTATGGCATCACGTTGTTGTTTAGAATTGAAAAGATTTTGTTGCTTTGAATTACTGTTTGTTGTTAAACCATTAGCAGATTTGCTGATTAGTTTCGTCTTGACGGTTCGTTCGCCGCGAACCTTTTTCTTGAAGGGCACTTTTGTACGGACGGCCGTGTGCACGATAACGCCGTTGTTGTCTTCGGGCAAACGTACTGTTTCCGTGGTTGCGCTGTGTATTATTGTGACCGATTTCAGTTTTAAGTTGGATCGTTTGGCTAGTAATTTCGTGCTGAGGATCTGTTGAGTAAAAGTAAAATAGAAATAAATATACAAAAAACATGTGGTAAAAATTAGGTTAAGACAATTAGCAATATATAAGCTAAAATTGTTAAAATGAAGAACAAAATCAAATTCAAAAATTACTTTCAAATAAAAAATAAATCGACAATTGAATTAGATGATGGATCGAATTTAAACCCTACCAAAGGTGTCCAATAATCCACACAATATTTGAATTTCGCGCCGTTCCTTGGTGCGGTTAAGTATTGCCAATGAAAAAATAAGCAAGACAGCTTACAATTGATGGATATTAAAAATGGAGCGCTACATGAAAGAAAAGTGCGTTTTCAACATTTTAAAAATAGTGAAGGTTTCTGGCAGTGATTTTTTGAACAAAATCATTTTCAGGAATGAGGTGCATTTTCATTTGGATTGCTTTTCTAATCGTCAAAATTATTGCATTCAGAGTTAAGAAAATCCACGAAAGATTATTGAGAAACAAATGGATCCACAACTTTAACTAAAAGAGGGCGCATGTGCCCGAAAAACCTTATCCGGAATTATATTAAATCAAAAAGTCATATCTTTTAGCTGCGTGAATTTTGAGACACCCTTTAAACAAAAAACTTATGTATATGAATCGAGCACTTGATGAGCTGTTGTCTTATCACCCTTATCGCAAAAAGGACATAGCAATAGTTTCTTTTTTTTTCTTGGTTGGCAGCCATTTCGCATATTTATTACTCAATGTCAGGTCGACAGTCGGTTACAAAATTAAAAGCCTATAGGTAGTCTACTGAAAATGAATTTTACCTGGTTATTATTGGTTATTATTTCAATCTCAAGCTTGTTATACAGACAGACGCAGAGACCGACGACGGTACGATGAAAAATCCTTTTTTAGCTTCTCCATAGATTTTTTTCTTACACGAAACTATAATATTAGCCATATGCAACAAGTAAAACATATTGATGCTTAGGGCTCAACCACAGGACAGGCATAGGAAAGGGACCTTATCATTGGGGGCTTTATGCACGAGTCGTCTTCCAATAAGGAAGCTTGAAATTTATTAAAAATCAATCAACATTATCTGGCAAATTTATTGTGAATTGTTCAGTAAGTTGTGGCAATTTACAATGGATGGTTCTACCATTGAATAACGTTTCCAAATTATGCAAAAAATGTTTTTTTACCTTTTTTTGATGTGTAAACATCTATGCTGGCGGTAGAGTGAAAAAAAAACGTGAACGTTCGTGTGCAACGTTACGTCGTGCAACGTTACGGTGTGCAACGTTACGATCTGCATACTAGGATGGGTGCGTTCAGTGAAAAAAAAAAATCTTAAGATCCCTTTCAGGCAAAAACAAGTCCGTTTTGGATCCGCGCACGTTGATGTTTATACATATTAACCGTGAGTCCCGGCACGGTTAATATGTATAAACACAATTTTTTCTTGTCAAATGTCATTCAGATAGAAAACGTCAAATTATTCAACTTTTATTGGTGCACTTCAATATTAATTCAAAATCGCATTACCGCATACGAAGCCATATATGTTTTTTTGTATGTATACGCAACGGGCAGCTGTCCGTGATTTTGTGAAGCGTGTTCCAAATTTAAAGTGAAATTGAATAAGTGCTACTTTTGAATATTGAAAAAAAAAAAAATACAAAAACAGTAAGTAAAAAGACCAATAAATTTATTATACCTTATTTACATATTCAAGAACATGCTATTGTAAAGGGCTTTGTGTTTTTTTTTGCTTTACTTGTTTTTTTTTTTAATATGCCTATTTGGACTCATATATACGTTCCCGATAAAACCCTGCCTGTTACATAATGCTTTATATATGTACATTCAAGGTTGCTTTTGTTCGTTACAGAAATGAAACTTTCCCACTTTTATGGTACTTCGAAATGTGTAAATCCCATTCCTGGTGATAGATTCCTGAGTGATGGTGAGTCAGTTTCGGACTCCGACCACGAATGTCAACCATGTCAACCTCTTTTTCTCAGTGTTCTTGATCAAATCATCATTCCAGAAACCGAATCGGAGATAAACTTTATAAAGTCTGAACTCTGAACGAAATTAAGCAATACAATACTGCAAAACCTCATAAATGGGGTTATAAAAATCAGGTTTTGTGCATTATTTCA
Organism: Leucozona laternaria; assembly: GCA_932273885.2. NCBI lineage: Eukaryota > Metazoa > Arthropoda > Insecta > Diptera > Syrphidae > Leucozona > Leucozona laternaria. Next base: position 237,141,567 of record OW026366.1, on the reverse strand, counting down.
GGGTTCAGCTATGATTTTGAAATTTTAGCTGAAGATCAAATCTTCAAGTGAACCTGATCTTGGTGTCAGCTCTAACGTCGTAACCAGACTTGATTCTACTGTACCTAAGCATCAAAAATTCAAAACTATAAGATTTCTTTTGGAAATTGGTTTAATACCCCAAAGTTTCAAGTATATTTGTTCAAAAATGGTTTGCTATGTTTGGAAACAGTGAGAATCTATAGTGTGGCAAATTCGAATATGCCTAATGAGAAAGAATTAAAAAAAAGGATGTGGAAGCATGGCCGAAAAACAGCGCTACGGTATTTTCGGCGAAAAAAAACAAAACAATGTTAAATTTAATACTACCCAAAATCCCTGAAAAAATCCATCAAGGCACCAACCCTTACCTCTTGATATGGTTTTGTTATTAATTATTGTACTTAATTACTTAAGTCTAATAAAAGAGATTTTCAAAAAAAACCTTTTTTTTTTATCGGCTTCATAATTCATGCAATAAGGGGTTAAATTGCGCATTATTTTTTGGTGACAACGTAGCATTAAGTTGCAGATCCATTGAATCCCTGGCATGCTGTGAGTCGAAGTAAATATATAAAACTGACGATTTTTCCAGTCTTCTTTCGTTCTTTTTCACCTTCTTTCCAGTTTCTTGTATTATTTATTTAGTGTTAATATGCCGTTTATTTGATGGTGTGCATAAATCTTATAGGGTTTTCCATTGGTAAAATAAATCAATTTAATTTTGATTTGGATCTGTCAAACAGCCGAGTATCCATTGGCCAAAATAAATTGATTTATTTTTGATCTAAAATCAATTTTGCAGATCTAAATTTTTCGGCAGATTAACCCCTCCCTGTACTACCACCAAATACAGTTGTCAGTTTGAAAATGTGTTTTTTGAATTGATTAATTTTTTTTTCAGGTGTGAAAATTGTGTTCAAAATATGTGAGAAATATTCTCTCATAATAAATGCAACCAGTTTAAAATTGATCGGTAAATTGATCAAGCTTATCTTTGTCTCCTAAAAGGGCATCAAGCGATGAAGTTTTTTTTTTTGATATATTAAAAAAAAATTGAGAAAGTGTTCCATTTGCCACGAAAAAAATATGCACGACTGGGTCGCACGAACTTGCTCTTATGCGCGACCACATTGTGGTTCTATAGTCTGAAATAAATTAGCTATAGGAGCATATATTTTATCCATTTGCCAAATCTTAGTTTAGTTTTAGGTGGTATTATGTGAGTATACAAAAATTAACAATATAGCCTAGTGTTGCACATATGCAATATGCATATAAGGAAATTATACTATTTAAACTGGTAAATTGCTTAAATCAACAAAATTAGAAAGAAATTGATTAAAATACTTTGAATCCGTTTTAACCCAACACGATGTACACCATCTGAATTCTTATATAAATCTTTATTTATGAGAAAAAAATTTTGAAAATCGTAGGAGCGGTTTTAAAAATAATTAATTTTTTATACACAAAATTTTGTTAACATTTTTGAGAAAAATAATTGGTACGCCAATTTAAAGCATTTATTAATGTTGCGTTAAAAATTGAACTTCACAAAAAAATCTGCTACCAGTTTTCAAATATCGAATTTTCAAAAAATAATTTTGATTTTTTTTTAAAAAATCCAAAAATCATTTTTTAGAAAATTTTGATACGCACTTTTATTTATATTTGTTACAAGCTTCTGTATAAAAAATCTAATTTTATTCGGTTGATCAAATGTTGAGATAGTCGAAAATCAAAGAAACCGTTCTATGAGAGGTACTGTTAATAAACCTAAAATATAAACTTTAAAAATTTTAAATGATAGATCGTACTAATTTTAACACACAAAAAAACTTTTATGAAAATCGTAGGAGTCGTTTTTGAGAAACAAAATATTTTTCTTAACGGTTTTTTAACATTTGTATGGGAGGCACCGTTATTTTTGGGTATTAGAATAATTTTTGTCAAAAATCTTCTAGATAAAGTTAAAAAACTGCTATTTACCAAGTTTAATAAAAATCGACCAGGTCGTTTTTGAAATATTGAGTTTTCAAAAAAAAATATTAAAACTTTTTTTAAAAATCTAAAAACTATTTTTTTGAAAATTTTGGTACACAATATTATTTAGAATGTGTCAATACTTCTTCATAAAAAAATTGATCAGAATCAGTTTAACCGTTTTCGAGAAAAGCGAAAATCAAAAAAATGGTTCTTTGGGAGGTACCATTAATAACCATTTTTCGGAACCATTTTTTTTATTAAACGGCAACTTATAACTATTTAAATTTATTGAGTTCTTAAAAACAAATTCGGTAGCGCTGGATTTGAGAAAAATAAGTTTTTCTTTTTGGCCAAGAAATTTTGTATGACTGCTACTGTTAATTTTGGTCCTAAAAAAAAAGAGAAAAAAACGGGTGGGGGGAATGTCCAAAAAACGCTAGGTACCAAGTTTAAAGAAAATCGACCCATCCGTTTAGGCTGTAGTCGAACCGACAGACAGACAGACAGACAGACAGACAGACGGACGTTTTTGCGAGACCCACTTTTTTTGACTTCTCCATCATCGTAATGTAAAGTTTGATCAAAATCTCGAGTTCGATTTTTTGTACGAATCCATAACTTCCCATATAGTACCTATATCGCAAGTAAAAATCAATTTTTAAATTGAAATCTGAATTTACCAATTTAAAACCACATTAATATAAAATGAAAATTAATGAAAAAAATCTCATTGGAAAATTCGTTCAATGTAAACATTTCACCCGATTTCTTGAAAAATCTTCGTGGAAAAATTGATCATTGTAAATGCAGTTAAATTTGGGAGTTTCTTCGTTAATTATTTATACTTTGCAGTTGTTTTTTTGACTTTATTCATCTAAATTGCTATTTTGTAAATTTTCGACTGCAAAAAAACGAAAGTATGTATCTACAGTTGACAAATCGGTCAAAACGTTACATGGCGGTGATGAAAAAGTGGTTGGGTGTGAATCTGGCTTAATGCAGGTCAGTCAAATTGAAAACTTCATTGAATGATGTTTGAATATTCCCCAACGAATCTTTACCAGAATTTCGTCAAAAATGTACCAAGCGACTTTTTATCGTAAGCGAGATTTTAAAGAAAGCGTTCAGGGCTCGACATATGGCTCGATAGATGGGGTTGCTATCTCTCATGTCATATAATACCTAATAGACTCTAACCTAAACTCAACTTAATTTTAAATGACATAACCATCTCGCCATTGACAATATTTATATCTACCTATACCTATAGTACCTTTCAATGACCCAATTTGTTGTCATTGAACTCCATGACGAGGAACAACACTTCACCATCAGCATCGGTACACCGCCCAATGCAGCGTTATTAACGCCAATGCACCATCTATACTTTATCTGGAACACTTGCCGAATAACACTTCCAGATTGATCCCCTTTCCTTTGTTCCATCAAATATAATCATCTCGATGAATCACAAAACTTATGCAGCACATTTATATCTTATCTATTTTTAGCTACAAAACAATCTAGCGATATGTACACATGATAGACAGCAGAGTCCAAAGCTAGTCCTACAACGGAGGGATATATACGTATTAACACAAAACTTACTTCTCCTCTGGTCTCTGGAAATCTCTCCGTTACCATTACCGTAACCGTTACCAGCATCATAGTCGTTTGCTATTTGCCGAGTAACATGTACAAACTGAGAGAGAACGACCACCATCATCATCCGAATAATAAAAACAACAAAAACAAGGACAAAAAGGATAAGAAAATTCAATCGGAGGAAACGAAATAAATTTAAAGAAACAGAAAAGTACAAATAAATGAGATAACCGGAAAACCATATAAGGGAAACGGAAATCCGACAACAAAATCCTATAAAAGGTTATTTCCGTCGCTGTCGTTGCGCTCTTGCTATACTATAAAAACGATATAGCTTAAAGCTTTAGATGAAATGCAACTTCATTACTTACCAGCAGCAGGAAAACTCCGACAATGGCCAGAGCCACGGTGTACCAGTTTGTTTGTATCCACTTTTTGAAGGATGCTATGCTTTCTTCAGACAACAGCAGCTTGCGGAGTGTGGCCAATGGACCGGAAGGATCAACTTCACGACATTTCTGGAAGACGTCACAGTATCTGGCAGAACAAGATTTATTAATCGACTGCAACAACTCGGTCGGTCTTACACGAAAGTACTTACCCATTGTAATCGTTGCATGGTGTTCCGGGCTTAGCGAACATATCTGGGACGTCAAATGGTGGTTCGTTCCATTGGAAGGAACTGCGACATGACTGGCCCTCGCCTGGTTGCTTGCAGCAGAGCTCACACGACTTCGTCTTAGGGTCATTTGGTCCAGGTATGCACTGACAGGACTCTAATCCATACGCCAGGCATATGCTGCCCGTGCACTCGCCCATGTAGCAGACGAACTCCTTGTTGCAGATGGTCTTGTTAGGTTTATTCACCGAAGCCGGGCACTGCGGCATGCGTCCATCACAGAAACTTGGATCACGGCAGCCATTGTCATCGCGACACTTGTCACCGAACTTCAATTTGCAATCGGTGGTGCAGCAAGGCCCCTGTGAAGGACTACACATAGCACGCGGCGTTAATGTGCAGGGCCTTTCGTCGAGTCTCGCGTGCCGAGACATTGGGAAGCAGCAGCTGTCCTTGCAATCCTCTTCCCAACCGCAGTCACACTGTTCTCCCGGTTCGACGACACCGTTGCCACAAATGGACGTCTGCGGTTCAGTGAAGCAACCTTTGACGCTGCGTGCTTTAGCATTTAGGACGGGTTCGATGGATTTCAGTGAACACGGGGAGAATTTGTTGTTGTTACGTTTGTCACCCGAGGTTGCACGGGCAAACATAATGTAGTTTCCATCCTCACCGCCAGGTGTGCATTGCTCCGGGTCGTGCTGTTAGAAACAAATAAACAGAAAACGAAAATTAATGTCACAATGTGTTGGGGCTTGTTGTATAGTTGGAGATGGGGGGAATATATGCACTCAAAAAGGTGTGGCAGTGGCATATGTTATGCAGCCGTAAGTACTTTGCAATGCAAAAACACACACCACACACGAATATTTATGCAGTTGGATGGCGAATTGAATTTGTCACTTTCATATATCGTGTCGGTTTAAGTTAACGTGAAAGTGAGGAATTGGGTTATCTAACAACAACAAAACAAAACGAGGCGAGCCTTTGTGCGAAAAGCTTCATCTGTTTCGTGTGTCATTTCATTACCTGCAGCAAGAATGGATGGATTTATAATATGGCAAGTAAATAATGATTATAATTTAAAACAAGTTCATCTACTAAACAGGCTTTCAGAATGATTGTAAAAATTAAAATAAATTGGTAGTAAACCAGGGCCTATAGTCACTTACAACTCTCAATAATTTTTGTTTGCGTGTTGTCTGTCCTCAGGAATGAAGGAGACCAACAATTTTGAGCTGAACGGCTAGGATAAATGGCAATTTTTCATGACATGAGATACGCTTGGATAATTTTTCACTGTCTAGCATTTTCTTTTGGGGTGGAATAGATTGGGGTCTCGATACCCAGACCCTTCGGGGGACGGAAAAAAAAACTCAATAAAAATACAAAACAACCTCAATGATTTTTATGAAATTCTCAAGCGCGTGGGAACCGATAATAAGTAACCGCCAACTTCCAAGCCTAATTAAAAAAAATTTAAGATCGTCAAAATCTGAACCACCTAACACGTGTGTGAAGTTTTCAGACTTGATAGGTTAGTATACGGAACAAATTCCCTCCCACTGACACGCCCACACAAAAGTTCATCTTACCCTCCTCGCGCTTCGGATCCTATAGTTCAAAGCTCTGATTAGACCGAAGAGGCGAATAAGGGTGGATGATTTTAATCATAATGTGAGAAGAAACCTTCTTCATTCCGAAGGAAGGTGGAGATTTTTTGTACAGAGCTAGCGTTTTCCATTATATTGTCGGTTAATTCTAACATTTAACTGTTGTAATGCACTAAAAACTTTATTGCAGGAGTTGACCACTGTATTGCATTTTCAGGCATCTTAGGTCCAGTTTTCAAGTGCGAGATTAAAGTTAAACCCGAGTTTACTCATTAAATGTGGTGAGTTAAGTTAAGATTAACTGAACAGAGTTAGCTATTTCTGGTTTAACTCACCACTGAAAAACTGGGCCTTAGAGAAACAAAAGAAATTTAATTTTTGTTCATCTTGTATTTGAGCCTCTATATAGGGGTTTTTACTAAGGTTTCGGCCCAAAATCTTGGTATACCTAGAATAGAATGTGAGTTATGTACATGAAATCAGCACTTTCGTAAAATCGAATTTTGTCCACATCAGTCCCACTATGCGGCGGCGCAATGTGGCTACTTTTGGCAAAAGTGCTTGCAAAATTCAATTTTTGGGTGTGTCAATTATGTAAAATTTATTTATTTCCTCAATGAGATTTGACTGGAGTAAGGACTCGACGACGCGACAGGCAACAGAGAGACAAAATCTTGAGCGATGGAAAAAACTCTAAAACATATGAGATCTTATGGTTTCGGCCAAATAGTCATTGAGCGACATTTCTGGGCCATAGAGCGACGTCGATCTGCTTACAAATCTGTTCTATTTTTATTGAATCCTGAGCGACAAAATATAAGGTCATTAATTTTACGGTTTAGAAAGTAAAGCTAAATCAAAAACACACAGCGGTACATTTTTGATAAAAATTTTATTTCATTATAAAGGTTGGACTTTGCCATTAAGTGTAAAAAACAATATCATTCAAATGGCCGACACAGGAGGATTTACACCATGCGATTCTTTTGAGGTAATTTTTAACCACTTTTTCGCACATTTCGGGCGGTATCTCTGCCATATTTTGAGTAATGTTGGTTTTTAATACGTCTAGAGTTCGGGGATCATTCGCGTAAATATACGGTCTTTTGCGTAGCCTCACAGAAAAAATTTAACGGTGTCCAATAGCATGACCTTGGTGGCCTATTTACGTCACCAAAACGAGAAATTACGCGACCAGGAAACTTCTCATGCAATAAACCCATAAGTGACCGTGTTGTCTGGCTTGTAGCCCGTCTTGTTGGAACCACTTATCGTCCAAGTCATTATCTTCAATCCCCGGCCAGAAAAACGGTGTACGACACGTTCAATTGCTGCGAACCATAACCATCGAACAGTGGCTACATTTGAATCACCACAAATAATGATTCTGCTGTTAGTTTTAATTTTATTTTAAAGAAAAATTTTTACCCTTTAAGATAAAAATGCTTTTAAAGCATGAAATTCTGAAACACCCTCTAAAGCATTTAAATAAAACTTTTATTTCAGCAGAAGGTTCTGAAACACCCTGTAAATAGTTTTTTTTTTCTCAAAATCACAAATTGACATTATGTCTGTTTGTTTCAGAGCCATGATTTTTGCAAACCAAAAAAGCCAATATCAGCCACTGTGCGATGGCGTGAAATTCAAACACAAATAAAGGGTTTTTTCAACAGAGACGCTACAAAAGTAGAGCAACAGGGACAGCAAACGACGCCATATTTCTTGCCGCTCTTTTGACATTTCTCTTCAGTAAGATTTGCCATTTCATGATGAAAAGATATACGAGCCAACAACGAGTCGAAATTTTTAAAATTTGCTACCGAAATTCGGAGTCAGTGGCCTCAACGTTAAGAGCGCTACGTCCAATTTATGGTCGTCATAATCGTCCTATAGCAGATCAACAATTGAGCGTCTAGTGGAAAAATTTGAATCCACAGGCACAGTACAAAATGTTCCCGTGCCAGTGAGACAAAGAAGTGCCCGTAGTGTCGAGAACATTGCAGTTGCAGAAAGCCCAAATGTGTCTCTCACACTCCGTTCTCAAGCGTTGTGGAGAATTTTGCGAAAAGATCTTGACCTACATCCTTACAAGATAAAATTGACGCAAGAACTGAAGCCGCTTGACCACCAAAAGCGTCGTATGTTCGTGAATTGGGCGGAGCAACAACTTGAAAATGATTCGGATTTTCATCGAAAAATCATCTTCAGCGATGAGGCTCATTTCTGGCTGAATGGCTTCGTCAATAAACAAAACATGCGGTATTGGTCAGGCAGCAATCCACACGTACCCCATGAGTCATCATTGCATCCCGAAAAAATTACGGATTGGTGTGGTTTATGGGCCGGCGGCGTCATTGGGCCGTACTTCTTCAGTGATGATCAGCACCGTCACGTTACTGTGAATGGGGATCGCTACCGTTTAATGATAACAGAATATTTCTGGCCCCAAAAGGATGATATGGACTTGGAGGACATGTGGTTCCAACAGGACGGCGCCACAAGCCACACAGCGAATATCACAATCAATTTATTGGAAACCAAGTTTGGAGAAGGTGTTATCTCACCAAATAGTTAAGTGGCTTGGCCGCCTCGGTCGTCCGATTTGACGCCGTTAGACTATTTCCTGTGGGGCTACGTCAAGTCTATGGTCTATACCAACAAGCCAGCGACGATTGATGAACTTCGTGCGAATATTGAACGTGAAATTGCAGCAGTATTTATGCTTGAAAACGGTCGAAAATTGGGTTCAGCGTCTGGAATTCTGTAAGCGTGCCCGTGGTGGCCATGCAAAAGAAATAGAGTTCCATACATAGTGGCATCAAACGTACTTTTACAGGAATAAAAAATTTCATTGATATCCAAAACCGTTTTTGTTTTATTTAAAAAAAACTTTTGTAGCGCTCTTATTGAAAAACCCGATACCATTTTAACCAGGGATTGCAAAAATACTGCCGTTTTACTAACTGAGCTCAGAAAGTCTTCAAAGATTGGGCTCCGGGATCATAGCACCCCATAATGTATGGTATTCGCAAGAAAACTATACCACCTGAAAGGTCTTAGTAACCCCACGAAAGGTGAATGAGTTTCAGAAATTGGTGACCTACAGAACATTTTTCAACAATGGTTTAAGTTTTCAAAAATCTTTCAAGATTCATAAAAATACGACGAATTACTGAAACTAGTTGACTTTTTGAGGAGTCACTAAGACCTTGCAAATATCCCACATTAGGTATGGTAAGATCCCATTAAATAAGAATACTTATTGAATGCAAAAAAAAAAATAAACCAAATTTTAATGAAATTGTCTCAGGCGTTTACACTGGAGCCACACAGGCAGGCAGGCATATATAGAGACAGGCGATTTTTTTGGGTACGGATGAATAACTTGACAAACTTAGCTGTACATATCAAGTTAAGAGAAAGAATCGTACAATTATAATTCAAACCGACTCTTGCCTAAATATACACTTAAAGGCTAAGGCTGCCTTAACTTAACTTTCTATGTGGAAATCTCAATCTACTTTATCCTCATGAGCCACATTGACAAAAAAAAAAACAAAAACCTTTTTCAACATCATATAATAAAAACCACTGCTTCTACACAAAAGCGAAAAGAATACTAATTTAATTTCGCCCACGCGAAGTTCGTTAAAAAAAAGAACTTAGGCTTCTCTTTTATAAGTATCTTACAAAAGTCTGCCAAATCAAATATTAAAATGCGAGGCTCATGTTTGTCTTTACATTTCACTCGTAACATTCATGGATACCTTACCTATACCTACTCGTATATAGTTGGAAAGGCGCATGGAAAAGAATAAATTCCCAAGATAATATTAATTAAGGGTCTTTTTCTTTGTTGTTGTTGGTCTCGTTGGATTTCCTTAACGAAGCTGTATAGAAGCTTATTTCAACAGCAAAAAGTTTTTGTATTTACGGTCTCATTAGGCATATCTAACAAATATGTTTCCATGGTATATTGTCGCTTAATGGAACTTATCCTTGCAGCAGCACTCGTCCTTCCTCTTTATTTCATTTAACAAATATAAATTAAATAGTTGTGGTGTAGGGTCCATCGGAAATGAAAGTTTTCTCATCTTCCTATGTTATATCCTTGATAAAGTAGACAAAAAAAAAAAACATACAAGTCCAAAACCAGATGGCGTTAACGTGTCCCATGAGTTTTCTTTTCCCAATGTGTTCCCACCCAAATCAGCACACACCAATGCCATTCCTTGAAAGGGACAAAAGTGGGTTAGAAAACTTCAAGTTGTGTATGACCAACAGGAGAGTCCTTTTTTGCAATGTGTCCCATCTTGCGTTGCGTTTGGTTGGATGTTTTCCAAAGGACGATCGACGACGAACCATCCGTTGGTTGGTCCGAAAACTACGACTACGGTATGCACGGCGCGGCGCGGCGTTGTGATGCGGAGCTAATACGCTGCTCTGCAAACCGAATCTTATTTGTTATGTACTTAAGGACCATAAAAACAAGTCACAAAACTAATTTTCCTTTGGAATGCTCAAATTTGTGGTTACATATATGTACGAGTATGTGTGTATATGGGAGCAGAAGGACTACTTTAATATGTCTCTGCTTCTGCTTCTGCTTCTGCCGTTGCCTGATGTCCTTGTCCCTGTTTCACTGTGACTGCAGTAGCAACAGCAGCGGTGGTATATTCTGTGGGATGTTGTTTTGGGCTTAAGGACGTGCAATTTGAATTTCTCGGAACTCTCGTTGAAATACTTCAGGCTTCTCTTCCATATACCTAACTTACGTGCAGGAGGGCAGCATGTGTGGCATGTTGGTACTTTATGTCTTCGAGAGAAGCTTAAAAAAATATCATTCTTCTTCGATTTTTGTTTTCTATAAATTTTATTTCATCTTACATTATTTTTTGTGTGTAGGTATATGTATAGGTATCCTTGAATCTATTTTTAAGTTGAGAATTCATTTGGGAGTTACAACTTCCATTCATTTGGATTTTTTTTGTTTTTTTTTTTTTAATCAAGAATCGAAAGAATGGAAGAAATCGGGAAGCAACCTGTGCTTGTGATCCATGCAATTTTTTAATGGGTGATTTTTTAAGAGGTTTAGAACTTTTTTAAAAAAAAAAACTACAAAAAATTGGAAAAAATGAATTTAATGTTTAAAGATAATTTCATGCAAATGTTGACCGCGGCTGCGTCTCAGGTAGCCCATCCGCTGAGTCTAATTTTGGCATACTCTTTCACACATATCGGCCGGTATCTCACGAATGAATGCATAGATGTTGGCTTCCAGTGCGTCAATCGAAGCGGGCTTGTCCCTATAGACATTAGCCTTGACATACCCCCACAAAAAATAATCTAATGGTGTCAAATCGCACGATCTAGGCGGCCAATTGACCGGCCCGAAACGTGAAATTAACTGTTCACCAAACTCGCCTCGCAATTGCGCCTTTGTTTCGCGTGCTGTGTGGCATGTGGCACCGTCTTGTTGAAACCACATATCATGCAAGTCAAGAACTTCCATTTCGGGCAAAAAAAAGTTTGTTATCATCGCTCGGTAGCGTTCACCATTGACACTAACGCTGCGATTCGCATCATCTTTGAAGAAATATGGCCCAATAATGCCGCCGGCCCATAAACCGCACCAAACAGTGGCTTTTTCGGGATGCATTGGTAGCTGTTGCAATGCTTCTGGCTGATCTTCACTCCAAATGCGGCAATTTTGCTTATTTACGTACCCATGCAACCAAAAATGAGCCTCATCGCTGAACACAATTTTTCGATAAAAAAGCGGATCCTCGATTTCGAACCGAGCACGAATTTTGATAGTAAAATTCAATAATTTGCAAGCGTTGTTCATTTGTAAGACGATCTATGGTTAAATTGCAAACCAAACTGAAGCTGTTTGATAGTGACACAAGGTACTAAACACACGTCAGCTGTCAAAACCAGTGTTGCCAAAACCAAACCAGCTAAAAAATCACCCTTTATAAGAAGAGAAATAGGACATTGTTCAGAGACATTGCAAGACTCCTTTGGTGAGTTTTTTCCCTTCCCTTCCCTTTTTTCTGTTTCTTTTTCTTTTCTTTTTTTTTTAAATAAGATAGGAATGAATAATATTGTAAGGACTAGCACGGATTTTTGTATTAGATGGGTTGGGTATGATGGGGGATGAAATGGTTTTGTTGTTTTGGTGAGCAGATACGTATATGTAAAGAGGGACTGAGGAATTTTTAGCAATTAAAAGTTTTAAAATTTGTTACAAACTTTGGAAAAAGGACATTTTTTTGTCCGGTTGCGACATATTAGTGTTTTTTTTTTATAGCTTCACAGCGTCGATCTGGTGAGCTATGTATAATAGCTCAAGTTTTGACAGTTTCTGGTTAGGAAATGTTGAAGAGAGTTTTCAATTTTATAATTTGGGTTTTCAATTCAAAATAATTCGGGGATGATTTCTAATATTTTCGTTCATAAAAAAGGTTAATTTTTAGTGTCATTTGCACCATATCTACCCACTTACATAATATGTGGTAGTTTAATATTTGGGTGGTGCTACAGCTCGTAGAGAGACAGGGCCTAGAGACTTACAACTGTCCACCATTTCTGTGTGAGTGTTGTTTGTTTTTGCAGAAATGGAGGCTTTGGTGAGAAGCATTTATTCATGACAAAATAATTCTTGCAGGATTATTCACTTCTTCGCAAGAGGCAGTAGACTAGCCGTTTTGTTTTTTATTAACGTAGACGGGAATCGAACCCAGACAATCGGCAAAACAGTTCTAGGCAAACAAATCTATGAATAATATTGGGGGTAATTGCACTGCGACTTAAAGATCTATTGTGCCCCAATGATGAACGAAGCAATAATCTAAGAAAGACCGACAAAGCTGGGTCAGTGAATTATCTTGAAGGGAAATGTCTGAAGAAACAATTAACCGCCACTACCTTATTCCTTACAATGTTCAATGTTGAAGATTGACAGTGTGTAAGTATATTTGAGAAGAAGAATTTTCATATTCCATTGGAACCAACCAGGAGTGACAACCATCCATTGCGAAACGGCATAAATATTTGTTTGAATCAATAATATAGTGAACCAAATTTTATAGTTTTGCGAGGGCTATAATGATGTTCTTAAATTTTGCTGCATATTACATCGGCTGTGTCAATTTAAAATTGTCTGAACCATTGAATAAATATAAATAGAAGTGACACCCAATTACTCAAAGCGACAACCTCTTGTCGCTTTCGACAAAAATGTCGAATTTGTGTGTACACAAACCAATTGAAAAGGGAATATTTGATTATTAAATTGTTCCTTTTGGTATCGGTATCCATGACGACGATGGCCAATATTTTTGGTGTGTAAACATCTATGCTGGCGGTAGAGTGAAAAAAAACGTGAACATTCGTGTGCAACGTTACGTCGTGCACTTTACGTTGTAGCACGTTACGTTACGAAATCTGATTTGCCCCGACCAAAACAAATTGATTTTAACGCTACCGACAATTAGATTATACTTTATCGCGACCACTCATTTATATTGTTTTTGCCAACGACGAAAGCAAATTGTTTTTAGCGCGACCGACGATTTTATCATTTTAACGCTTATATTTTTATATTTTTTTCTTTAATTTTTAATTATTCCCCGAACAGCGAACAAAATGGACGCGACACTAGTAATTAAAAAGAAAACAAAATCAAAACAAAAATAATAATAGTCAGCTGTAGGGATTTACGATTGACTGTAGGTATGGTAGGTCAATGGCTGTAGGTATGGTAGGATATCGGGTGCGTTCAGTGATACAAATCTGAACTTAAATTCTACGTTTACATTATACTAATTTTAAACGATGCAATTTCTTCTTGCAATTTGTAGGCACGTAGGCGAGGGACGTAGGTGGCTGGGATATACAAAATAGCTGAGGTTGAACAAATTGCATAGTTATCGGCTACTTTTGTACTTGCACAAAGTTAACATTAATTAAAAATTACAGCGTCCAATTCCATAGGCGATTGATGGTGTCAATCGATTGAAACTGCGATTTTAGTGATTTCCACTGACAACAACTGCAACTAAATATTATAAAAACTCAAGATATATAATTCGCCGGCTATATCATAGTGACATTCATTTGAGGTTCGTTCAGTATAAAATTAAGACTGAACTTTTTGTAAGTTTTACTCGATGGAAAGATGGAGGTTCATAAGGGTTGCAAGTTCGTTGACAGTTCTAACTGGATAATTTAATTCGGCCCCTGTCAGTCAAACCATTAAGTTCCTTTGGAATTTGGGTACGGTGTCATTTAATTGAAACCACGATTTTAGTGCTCTCCGCTGACAGTTGTTGTTTGTCGATGCTCAGGGAGTGATTACTATAATCAATAACCATGTGTAATGTGAAGTCATCTTAAAGTTGAGAGTGAACTGCGAAGCAGGACCTTTTAGTACCGAACCTTCACTGTTCGTTGGACACTTCACCACCAGCCTTTTAGTACTTGGAAATTTCGTTACAGCGGTTCCCCCACTGGGTATTTCGCTGCCGTTCTTTCAACACTAAGCTTTTTAAGCACTGCCTACAGATAGGTATAATGTACTGTTAATTATTCAATATGTTTCTTTTGATGACGTTCAGTAACAAAAATTAGGCACTTGGACAAACGTTGATGTTTACACATATTTAACCGTGAGTCCCGGCACTCACATATTTTTTGTTTGTTTTTAAATTTTTTTACAATTTTCACTATAAGCCGTGGGAAAAATGTATCTGTGTAGTTTCCTTTAGCAGTATTGGTTGTTTTCTGTTTCTTTTTGTTTACACGACGATGTTTTTTTTAAACTACGCTGAAGATAACATTTTGCCCATCGAAATATAGAACAAACTAGCTGATGATGGTTTGATTATTTTATTTGAAAAATTAGAAAAAGAATAAAATGTCAGCAGTTAAAGACTTAAATAATTTCTTGATTTTGATTGCTTTATTTTTTCTATCATTTCATGATAAAGATATTGTTTTCAGGTTTGAAAATGTCAAGAAAAGTACTGTTTTAACACAAAATTACATACAAGTGCAAGGGGTAAACGTAAATTTAATTGTTTTTTAAATAAATTTGACTGCAAAAATGCATATGTACAACAACCAAAAAATATGAAATATAATTATGTAAGTAAGTTACAATTAAAAGATGATATTATCTCATATTTAAATTGACGGCCGCATCACGCGGACTTGTATTTATGTTATTTATTACTATTTTTCTGTAATTTTTTTAAAATGACTTAAAAATATGATTAATTTAGTATAGTGAAAAATGTTTGCGTACTTGCATCATGATTCATAACTAAAATATTGAAAATAATGGCGCAGCATTTTAGACAAATTAGTATGATGTTAAGGCATTTTTAATACATAATTATATTTAAACGAGTTAACATCTTACTATCTTATAACATTTTTTTAATGTTAAAATCACCAAATGCCCATTTTATCTTTATAGTATATTATACTAACTGAAAATGTCACTTTAATAACAAATGTGAAATTGGTACTGATATGAACAGTCACTGTTTTAGTCTTATTCGCGCTAATGTTTTTGAAATTTAAACTTAAACAAAAAGTAATTTTTTTTTAAACTCAATATTTCCAAAACAACTCGAACAGTTTTTTGGGACTTGATGCCATCGAAAGGCTTTTTAACACTATGCATATTATAGACTTTCATATTTAAAAATATGGTGTAATCGCGCTATAAAAATTTAACAGTATTGATTTCTGACTTTCTAATTATCATTGAACTGATTTAAATACAAATTTGTATAGATACCGAAGTTTCGAGAATATTTTGAAAAAATTGACAGAAATAGATTTGTGTGTATTGTTCTCTCTACAACGGTTATGCGTTCAAATTTGTATTTAAAATACGACTTTAATAACAGGTTTCTTGGACTAAAAACTTTTGTAAAAAAATACTCTTAATTTTTGCCAAACGTAAAAAAATCACACTCTCCCTGTCTTACGTCGATAAACACACTTCATATTTTGACGAATCTCTTGCGTTTCATCTTGCATTAAGTAAATTATATATTTGGTTTTAATTCACTTTTAGTCCATATTATATTTAAGGAACTGACTCCCAGACATACTAACAGTATGAAAGTATTGCAATATCACAATCTGCCGGGTACCTTCGACTTAAAATGTTACAGTAAGATATTTTTAGGTGTATATTATCTGTTTTAAGGAAGACAGTGAGAAAGACCAAGCCTGCTTAGCGAATGAAAATATACCCTAAGCGGGTACAGAGGACTAGAGGGGTTAAAATCCTTTGAACCCGTAAAGCGGGTCATCTTAGGTCACATTGCCCCACATCCAACTCCACATGTGAAAGTATTTCCTCATTAATCTCTGCATTTACATAATATGTATGTGGATGTAATAAATTTTTCTAAAGTCAGAATTTTTTAAGGGTTTTGTTACAATTTCTATTTCTGTAAAAATGAGATTTCTTACCTTTATTTTTCCAAATACATTAAGGTACCATATTAACTGAAAACATGTCATTGCATTTAGTATTTTTGACTATAGCCTAATTAAAAATTGCACTCAATGATAGTTCTATTAGTTTTTAGCTTTTCTATAGTTGTTTTTCTTATCTTCTTAAAAAAATACCAATTCGTTAATCTTTTCTCTATATTGAATTATTTGACCATTGTAGTGTTTTGAGACTTTGAAGTTGAAGATCTGTAAAGTACCTTCATATTTGTCAATGATATGGAAAAGTTTTTTGGCAGTAAATTGCAGGTTTCATCCTTTCCTCTAGATACGCTCAGAGGATTGATTTTTACGTAGTTTCAAGTCACTATGTCTTGGTTCTCTTCGATCTGTAGCGCCACCAAATCTATGAACTTATACTTATCAAAAGGTTTTCTAAAAATTACAATATGTATGTACATAGGTAGTTTTCTTCAGCCCTCGGCATTTGCAAACTATAGTTACCCAACCTCTCCCCTTCCCTCATAGACTGGCCCACAAAATATTGTCTTACCTACCAAAATGTATCTTGTTATATTTCCTGCATTTTAAGTCTTTTACCTTTAAGATCAGATCAAGAGAACTCAAGTTATACGATTATACCTAAGCAATACAGATTGAAATGAAAATCAATGAACATAGGTAGTTAGCTGTTTTGATTTTAGGAAAGAATTGAAATCATAACGAAAATGATTTTCATCCCCATAAATAAATAAATCAATACATACATAAATAATCCAATAAAAATTCAAAATTTCAGACTCAACACATTCACATCCGTTTCCATAGAAATTTACAAAAATTTGAATACAAAATAAAACAAAACATTCGTTTCCATAGTAATTAGTGAAAAATTCCCAATCAAATATAAAACATGACCCTTTTATACTTAAGGAAATATAATTTATTTAATACACAAATCTGGCATATTTTTGTATGCGACAGCAGCGACTACCCGAAACTTTAGTGGATTTTTCTCCGGGTGTGACCCTCTATTTATATTTATTCAATGGTCTAATCATCCCAATTTGGCAGTTTTCGGAATCGCCAATTTGAACGTCAAATAATCATCATTTTTTTCGTCGCGTATATTACTATAGTTGTTTCAATCTTTTTGATCTACGTCACAATTTTCTTGCAAACGCATTAAACGTTTACTAACACGCTCTATTCCTTTATATGCAGCCCGAAAAACTTTCACCCTACTGCAGAGTTGCGCCACAAATGGTGTTATCGAACATATGACTTGTTGAAATATGCGTTATCGAAAATAATGCTTTTGCATACAATTTTAGTTTTGGTTTTTCGAACGGAACGGCTTACTTTTGCAGTTTGTGTTTAAGAACATCTTTCAATTGAATTTTTGACACAAATGACGTTTTCAAAAACGCATATTTCTCTATCCAATAACTAAAACACAAATAATTTGAAATTTTGTATAAAATTAGTTAAATCTGTTATATAATTTTCAATTGTTCCGATCCAAAATCGGCTCTTTGATTCAATTTTGGTGAACATTCAATTATTTACCGTTATTGGCAATACTCATTGATTTAAGATAATTAGCTGTGAACAAACTGTTCCAAATTCTAACACAGTAATAAGCCGTTTTCCTGAGCAACATTTTTAGACGCAAGTGATTATGGAACATATCATATCCTCAATTATAAATGAAAGAAAAATTGACAGGCCTGAAGAAGAGTTTCATTTATTTAAAAAAAATGGTCACAAAAGCATGAATAGGAAAAAGAATAAGTTTCTAGAATTTTTAAATTATATGCAAAACATTAACATTCAGCTCATTAAAAATATTTAGAAAAAAATTGGTTTCTGCACAAAAAATAATGAAAATTTATTTAGACCTGTTCCGTTTTTTAATATTCTTTTTCACGAAAAGTTCTGAGTTGAACGATGTGGCAAATAATCTCTAATCAAACAAGTCAAAGAATCGTCAACTCCTAATTCACACATTAGTATTGTGTTCAGTTACAAAATAGTTAGATTATACAAGAACAGAATAGAATAGAACAGAACAGCACAGATTCGTGATAACCGTCAGAACAAGTTAGAATAGGAAATCTGTTCTAAGTTATTCTACTTAAAAAGCTAGTACAGAAAATCCTGTTCGAAACTGTTCCAAAAGTGTTCTAGACAGCCTCATTGAACAGCAAACCAGAACACTTTAGAACAGAAAATTCCTCATTGAACAGCAAAAAGTTGTACTTTTCTTTTCGAACCTGTTCTTAACTGTTCCGAACAGTGGAAGAACGCCCTTAAGTTTCCTACGGCTGATCGAAGGAAACAGAACTTCCATGCAGTAATATAGCCATCCTTCATTTCTTGCATTTATTGTAGTTTGCACTCCTCACACCGAAAATCCCACCATTTTAATTGTATCTTCTTTTTTATCTTTGAATTGTCAGGCCACGTTTTTTCATGTAACTCAACTTTGTGTCGATCAATCGAGGAGTGCAAAGTGTGGTTAGTATTTTTAATAATTTGTAGTTTTATAACTTAATAGGCGTGTTTTCCATATCTATGGGTTTGTTCAAAAAAATCAACATCGGAACTAATAGTTTTACATGGTCCAGATAATTTTCGGGACTGAGTGTAAAAGTCCCGATAAAAATGGTGATGCTAAAATAATATAATCTAGATATATATTTACTATCGATAATTTCTTCAGAGACGTCAAAATTGACGTTTTTGGATGCTGGTTGGCACATGAGCATAAAAGCACAGTGCTGCCAATTTTTACGGAAGAAGCTCCTAAGTCCCGATGTCGTTTTTTTTTATCTAAAAATCTATATGGACTTGCAAAAAACACGCCTAATAATAACTTAAACGGTTGTTTTTAGAAATAAAATACAGAGATGCATGCATCAAAACAATTTGGTCTAATAATTTGGAGCTCCTCCACCACAGATTAGCCATATGAAGATGAGAATGTTTCGTACGTTTCACCCTCTAAAACCCAATTGTTTATATTGTTGTATTTGTAATTTCTTCCCGCGTCGATGAATAGATGTGAATTGCAACAACAATTTAACCAGGTGTGTGAAGATCCCTACTGGCTATGTGTGAGGTTTTTATACACACATTCTCATTTTTTATCTGATAACTGCCAGTTCAAGCTTGTAGGCAAATAAAAATGGCTGCCGGGGATTCTCATCTTCATGTGGCTAATCTGTGTCCTCCACTGTTCATACAGTCGATAAAAATAGAGGAGAGAGCTTAATGCAAAATCATTCCTTATGTTTTTAGCTTAGTGTTAAACTCTATCAAATTCTTTTGCAGGGGGGATAAGAAAGCTTACATAAATACCAACAAAATAGAAACTGAATAAAAATGTAGTTTTGGTAATTTTCAATTTTCTGATAAACTAGAAGACATAAGACCATTTAGTTTGCAGTGTTTGATTAAGAGTTTATGCGGGGACATCAAATAATTAAAGCCAATTTAGTACTTAATTTCACAACTTTGAATAAAAAACAATAAAATTTTTCTTTAATGTTTTTTTCTTTGATAAATTTTTAGTTTCAAAGTATTTTTTTCAAAACCATTCACACAAATAACTAGGTCGAAACAAATGATTAAAGAACATGTTTCTGGATTTCAGAAAACTTATAATTTTGTATTGTAAGTGTTGCCGTTGTTCTTAATTTTTTTTTTAATCTTAAGTCATTTTGTAGATAATTTCCCCTCGCGGAGACAGATAGACTGCCCCTCCTGTATTAAAAAATGCCTGTATTTTACCTTTCTACAAAAATCCGTTATTATTTTGCGGCGCCTTAGTTATCGTAGGTACACTCCCCAGGATTTTCTCATCACCTAGTAAGAAATAAACACTTTAACTGAAGTGGACTTAGCTTTCTTTGCCAGGTTTTTGAAGGATAAGCGTGGGGCTCTACCTGCATCCCTTGCGTACGCCCTTGTGACACAACTGGTATAAAGCTTTATGAGTATGTATGAAGTTGGTATTTATGGCATCTGTATTCTCTGCTACTAGAAACAGAAACACTTCTGAAATCCATCAATCTATACATACTCACAATGTGCATATACAAACTTTTTGAATACATTATATTCCTTACTCATCAAACAAACAAATTGTCGTTCTATTTTACTACACCACAAGAAGACATAATTCCACTATTTCAAACTTACCGGCGATCCAAAGTTATGACCGATTTCATGCGCCAAAGTAACATGTGAAACAGCTGGAGGTACGTGTTTTCCGTAGTTTAGCAAAGTCACAATTCCTGTATTGAGTGACTTTAATGATCCTCTATAGTGCTGGAAAAAATTTAAAAAAAAAGAAGAAAATATAAAAAAATGAAAATGAGTATTTAAATAGACGACATTGAAACATTGCATATGTACATGTACACTCTCCACACATTCTATCTATACATCAAACACTCAACTTGAACTTAACCTCACTTGTATCCAAAGTAAAAGAAAAAAAAAAGAAAAATTCTCTGAAAATGCTCCATCAAAACTAATTCAATTTTCATAAACTATAATGTCATGTCAACAACATACACTATAGGTACTAGCATACACCCATACATATGAAACATGACCAAACTTTGACACATTTTGATCGATTTCTAATTTACATGTATATCTAAGCACCACTGCAACGACGCGACACGTCGCGTACCGCCCGCCAGCTAATGAATGCAATTTCGTTCCCCTTTATATTCAACGAGCTCTAGCGAAAATTGAAAAAGGTTCTCTCTGTCCTTGGCAATGTCAACACTGGAAAAAAGTTCTACAATTTTAACATCGGTTTTTGACTGTTGCAATTGAATTGGCTGCAACTGGAACTAGAGCTGCAGCTTCAATAGCTGCCAAAAAATGTCGTACGTGTCCACAATGTAGCTGTACAGCTTTCTGACATTTGATATTTGAATGTCATTTGTTGGGTGAGCTGAGTGCTTTTGTGAATTGTAAATAATTTCTGCCATTTATTAAACGAAAATAAAATTTGCAACGTGAACTTTTTCACAATTTTATGCAATTTTTCACAATTTGCTGTCAAAGCCCATACAAAAAAAAACCAAGTTTGTGAAACTTGGTGAAAATTTCAAGTTACCAAACAGGCATAATTTACATAAAAAAACATGAGGAATTAAAGAGAGCTTTAAGCTCATTTCAACCCCTATATAAACACTTATCGAGTTGAATTGGGCTTGGTTCGCCTCCATCAATTTTTAAATGTCAAAAATCTTGCGCGTAAAACTTAAAAGTTTGTGAACTTTTGCAGCTGTGGCTGGAGATCCATTGTCTTGTGTTCACAACATTGAAATTATGCGTATTCAATATTTTGACAGCTAGGCCGGCTGCAGCTCCAGCTGCTCCATCTTCATTGTGTTCAGGCAATTAACTGAGATGTAGGTACCTACAAGTTAACTTTCTAGAAGCACGAGCATAGAAATAAAATTTGGGTTCGGTGAATGGAAATTTCTTTTATCGTTTTTGAATTCATTATGAAATATATTATTTTAAAGGCAGATTTGTTATCCATCGATGTAAACAGGCTTTTATAAATTTACCTATATTGCTTGACAGTTACTTAAGAAAACTAACAGAACTAAACGTAAAAAAAAGAAACAGAACTAATTGATAGGGAAAATACCGAGACGTAAAAATGATTTGCCGTAACGAGTCCGTCTGTCTGGCGTATGACATTTTTTAAAATATCAATGGCCGATTTCATAAAGCGCTATTAAATATTTAACAGGCTTTTAAATCGTTAAATGACGTTTGTTCCATATAAAAGGTGATCTTAAAATTTTATTTTTGAATGACGTATTTTGTATGGAACAAACGTCATTGTTTGATTTAAAAACCTGCTAAATAGTTCAAAGGGCTTTATGAAATCGGCCACACATATAATACCTACCTAAATAATTTCTTTGGTTAACACACTCTTAGACCCTGTTTCGATTGTGACTGCCCACTACGTAGTGACAACAGTTTGTAGGTGAAACGGTGAGGTGGCAATGGCAAGGGAGGCGATAGTCAGGAAGAAAATATAAAAACTGTAGTGAGCAGTCATGTTTCATTTCCGAAATGTTTCATTCTATTGCATTTTTTCATTTTTGGCTTATGCGTTGAACGGAAAGGTAGGAAAGAATAAAAATTAAAAATGCGTAGTTCATCGAGGGTAGAAGCAGAAAATGCTTTTTAAATAATTGGTTTGATAATTGCAAAGATGCTGAAGCAGATTTAATTGCTAAATATTCTTTATTTTGCAACTATTTAACTATTTAATCTTTAAAGTCAGTGTTCTTGATGCTCATGATGATCAAATGTTCCAATTCACAAATAGTTCAGAGATGCACATGAGTGGAAATTACAAGTGTATACACGCATTGACTTTTCACTACGTAGTGGGCAGTCACAATCTAAACAGGGTCTTATTGTAAATGTCAAATTTCGAAAAGAATTGACTATCGAAAGTTAAAGATATCTTTAGTAATTATTACATATCAACTGTCATTACCTGTGTTTCCACAAGGAACTACATCAGCCAAACATGGAACATTCTGATAACTCCCAATTTTTTGTTTGAATCGAATATTGAACAACAATCTCAAAAAAAGCCATAAAGCACCTATAGTCCATTCCCTTGTTTTTTGCATGGTGCGCGTTCAACGCATATTTGAATTTTCGGAGCTTCTGATTGGCCAGCTGTCATAAAAACTTAGATGCCATTTGAAAAAAATGGCCAGCTTACATAAAAACTTAGATTCCATCTGAATTTTAAGAACTTTTTATGACAGCTGGCCAATTAGAAGCTCGTAAAGTTCAGAATTCTGAAAATTCAGATATGCGTTGAGCACACCCTAAGAAAATTACGAACTGTCAAATTTAAAATAGTGTTTGTAAAATTTTATCAAAAATGTCGACATTGTGAATAAGTACGGCAATGCAAATTCACGCAAATACACAACAGTATGCCTGCATGTATTGTATTACCACATGTGAATGCCAACCACGAACGACGGTCAACCACATACAACTGACAGTTTTCACAAACTTGTGCTGTTCTGCTCTGTCCTGATCTGGTTTTTCTTCAATAAAGGTCTGCCAAGATTTGTCTTTGTCTTTTCTCTTTCTAATTTGACATCTAAAAACAACAACAACAAAAGTACCTGGTTGGAAAATATTTACATGGTCTTGGCAGTGTTAAAAATCTGGTCATTTGATTATTTTTCGTATTTGGAAGTGAAAACTTAAATTTGCGATCGAATTACCTATTAATTAGTGTTTAAACATTTTAGTGAACATTTTTTCAAGTGTTTGATACAAAAAAACTAATTTTATTACATATTAATCACTATTATTAAACACCCGACTTTTTTGGCTCGCCTTCGTGCCTTCGGCATTTGGTTTTGTTTTCCAACGAGGGAGTGCTGTCAGATTGTTTTTTTTTTTTTTTTTTTTTATTTCACACTGACTCTTCTGACATTTGGTGGCAGAGATCCATATGGTTGCCCATATTGCTTAAGCAACACAATCATGTCAAATTTGTTCTTAATTAGTTGTGTATTTAACAATTCAACATGGAAAGTTAGTTGCCGTGGGCAAAATTCACTCCTCTGTTCGAGAAATGGTGCATCCAAAGAGAATTCAATTTTAAAACAAAATGATTTTTTTTTTCAGTGTACATGTGCATTTTTTCTTTGGTCCATTATCGTAGGAAAAATATTTGCAACGCCTCTAATTTAAGGTATTTAATGTATGCAATGAATATTTTAAAAAAATGTCTTTTTATGAGTTTCAAAATGAAAACAACCATCGTGTATGCTTCTGGATATTTGAAAGGTTAGGCATTAGGAGAAAAGTTAATTTAATGCAAATGAATGTTTTAAATTCTTAAATTGATGAAAAAAAGCAAACCATTAAAAATAAAATGGGGTTAGAAAAAGAATACAAAAATGAAGAAAAAGATTTTCATACTTAATCCATAGAATAAAGCAGAATTCACAAAGATTATAGATTTTTGGTTTAGGTTTTGGTGGGGGCAGTACCCCCTTTTATTCGGCTTAATTACAAGCTAATGCTTAATCTAACTTAAGAACTATGAAACTTATAGCTACGTTTTGTGGTTAGTGAGGAGGATGATTCAGGAGACGGAGTTTTAGACAAGGGGTGCTGAGATTAAAATCGAAGTTGCTTGCGTATAAGTTAACACTCCGCAGCATACGAGAGATTAGTTCATTAGAGCCATAAGACGTACGGTGGGGAGGTATATAGAAAAGAAGGGTATTTCGTATGTTACGAGGGTTGGTATTAAAAAAGAGAGAGTTGTAAAGAGTAATGCAGTCAACTGAACCTGTAAGAAGTCGATGAATGAAGAGAATTTCATGAATTTTTCTTCGTTCTTCTAGTGAGTTAAGGTGGATAAGTTTAAGGCGGTTTTGATAGGGAGGAAGGATCAAGGGATTATTCCAGGACAGACCTCGAAGAGCAAAACGAAGGAAACGACGTTGAATGCTCTCGATTCTGGCAATGTGAATTTGTTGGTAAGGGGACCATACTTGACAGGCATATTCGAGCAAAGGACGGACAAATGTTATATAGAGGGACCGGGTCACGTATGGGTTGGAGAATTCCTTGGACTAACGTTTAACGAACCCAAGTGCTGAATTGGCCTTAAGAATTATGTCGTCATAGTGGGAGATGAAATTAAGCTCCTGATCGCATAATATACCAAGGTCACGTATAGATTCGACGACAGATAGGGGCTGATCGTGAAGGAGATAAGAACGGGCAGAAGACTTAAAACGTTTTCGTGAAAAAGTTATTGAATGGCATTTGGCAATATTTAAATATAAGCAGTTTTTGAGACACCAAACTGAAAAATTATCGAGATCGAGTTGGATAAGAGCAGAGTCCTGTGAAGAAGAGATAGTCTTGAAGAATTTGGTATCGTCGGCGTAGAGAGAAATTTGAGAATATTTAATAACCAATTCCATATCGTTAATTGTAAGAATAAAAAGAAGAGGACCTAAGTGACTGCCCTGGGGGGACTTCGGACGTTTATTATCAACAAATGGATTCGCTCTGATCATCAGGATGCTTAAAATTGATTGTACCCAGCAAACATTTTCATTCCGAAATATGTAAGTCACAAATTAATCCCAAAAGCCGAAAAAGAATTCACTTATGATTCAATTTTAATCCTTTTACCTCTGCAATTAGAGATCGATATGAATTATTTTAGTGACTCATTTATGATCCGAAAATTCTTCATTCAAATGAACGTTTATAAGGCATCTGTATATATATTTTTTTAGATTTCCTTTTGCACACTCACATTTATTAAGAAAAATTAATGAAAATTGTTTAAGTGTTGTTTTTTTTTTGTTTGACAGAATATAGAGAATACACATTTTTTTGCATAGCCTCCTTAAGAATTTTTAGGATCTTTGTGTTCATTCATTATTCATTCACATAACTGAAGTCTGAACATTCAGAAAATGTTTGCTGCGTAAATACATTCTTTCGCTAAAAAAGGCAATTCAAATATATAGAGTTAGAGATTATCATATTATTATGGATTTTCTTAGCAATGGAGTCTGATGTATTTATGAAATTAAGCTAAATTTTAAAATTTCTTTAAAACTATGTAGCTACATAAATTGCAAATTTAAGTTAAATTGAAAATAAAAAAAAACATGGAACAATCAACAGACACTTGGTACGGGGTGTTTTTTAAGCCAGTAAGAATGTCGTCCCAGCGACACAGTTCTTGACCACTTTTTTAAGCATTTGTGGCCGTATATTCTCAATAACACGATATATTTTGGCTTCCGATGTATCGGTTGCTGTATCAAATTTACGTATCTCCAAGGAAAATTATCAAGAGGTGTGAAATCACTACAAACGTAGATCTTGGAAGTCAAGGGGTAATTACAGTCAATGGGGGCAATAGTCCAGTGGAGTGGATATAGTGTTTCACTGCTAACTAAGAGGTGTGGGCTCGAGCCCTACTCTACGCAGCATTCTGTTCTACAGGGTCTTTCATTGAGCGCTTCCTATTTCTAAATTTAAATAAAACAAAGTGTGTGTGAGATATCATCGAAATTTTTTATTGCTTTGAAAGTTCTATCGATGTTATAGCCGTTATGTATGGAATATAACATCGTCAAATGTCTGCCGTGGCGTCTCTGGATGGCCCGTATCCGAAATTTGCTATTGTTCATGACTCTTGTGCTATAGAGATGAGCTAAACTGTGATTTTTCAATCACAGGTATAACTGTGATTGTGATTTCTGAATCACTGTAAGTTTAACCTGTGATTGTGATTTTCAAGTTTGGAATATCTTTGAGGCCAAAAAAAAAAATTCTCAGTAAAATATAAAGTATGTAATTAAATGAGGACAACAAATAAGTAATTAAAATTAGCTCGTAGGACATAACCATGAATACAAAAATGCTAAAAATCTCAAGTCCCGAATTCAAAATTATCGAATAGCCCAAAATTTCCAATACGGCGGATCGAAAAACGGAGTATGCCAATCGATTGAGGAGGTGAAAATTACCTTGTCTCGCCCAACTCTCTAGCTCCAGTGGAAACCCTAAAATTTGCACTGTCAAAATTTTATCACGGCGGATCGAAAAACGGAGTACGCCAATCGATTTAGGAGGTGGAAATTACCTTAGCGTCTCGCCCAGCTCTCTAGCTCCAGTGGAAATCCGAAAATTTGCACTGTCAAAATTTTATCACGGCGGATCGAAAAACGGAGTACGCCAATCGATTTAGGAGGTGGAAATTACCTTAGCGTCTCGCCCAGCTCTCTAGCTCCAGTGGAAACCCGAAAATTTGCAATGTCAAAATTTTAGTTTCACTTTTTCTTGTCCTTGTGTACAAAATCACAACCAGGCTAGGAGCTCAGTTCAATAATAAAAGAATTAATCTGTTCTTCATATTTTCATCATGAGTCCTGAGATTTTGTTTTTCTGTATTGTGATTTCGTTCAGTTGCTAAAATAATAACTAAATCACGACTACAGTTCTCGTTCTGATTCATTTTACTCATTGTTGACTTTTCTCTCGTCGTGATTTTGTTCACAGTTCATAAAGTTCATTGTGCGATTGTCGTGATTTGTTAATCGTTTCTTTTTGTTGTGATTTAACTACAGTTGTGATTTTCAATCACATTTAGGGCACTCACAGGTTTATTAAAGAGTCGCTCACAGGTAGTGATTGTGATTTTTGACTCACAGGTCGAAAATCACAGGTCGTGATTTTTTGCTCATCTCTACTTGTGCATAAATCAGGCTGAATTTGACCCATGGCATGGGTTATGTTGGTATTGAGGGCCGCTTAGTTTTGTGGATGGAATTATGAAAACGCCATAAGAAAAAGTCTAACGGAATCAAATCGCATTATCTCGCCTTGGCCAGTTTACATCACCTACACGTGAAATGAACATGTTCTCGAATTGCTCGAGTTATATATATATATTGGAATTAAACACTTTAACAATCTTTTCTGTTTCCCGGGTCGATTGCGACTGCCGGTAGTTGTATTATCATCAATTTATAAGCTTATAGTTATAATACTCAAAAGGTCAATGCATCCACTTTCCGATGGCCTTCAGATATAGACATTTTCCCATCGTCACCGGAAAGGGGTGTTGCATTACTTTATGGGTTGCGAAGCAACACAAATGTTCCGTCTTCAAGTTTGCTGACTTGCATTTTTGTAACTCTCGTGCAGAATTTCTAATGTGGCGTGAGCTGTGTGGCACGCAGCACTGTCCATTCATCCGGAAAAAACCCCATCGCTGAAGATGATTTTTCGATGAAAATTATGGTCAGTATCCAACTGCTATAAAGCCCATTCAGCGAACACACGTCGTTGTCTATATGGTCCTTTACCTTCAGCTACTGGGTCAGTTGAAATTTGTACGGGTATAGGCCAAAGCCACGACGCAAAATTCGCCACGTTGTGGTCTGCGAAAGGACGAGTTCTCGTGAGCGACGCAAAATCGACTGCCTTTAATTCTGCTACACACTCTCACGAACAGTGGCGAAGTTTTTGCCAGATCTTGCGTTTCGTCGAAGTACGGATGTTGGTTGATCGTTAATACTGAACCTGTGGTTTCAAATTTATCCACCACACTACGAATAGTCCTCTCGGTAGGACGATTATGGCGACCATAAAATGGGCGAAGCGCGCGGAATGTTGCCCGAACAGCTGGTTTAAGCTGGTTTGGTTTTGGCAACACTGGTTTTGACAGCTGACGTGTGTTTAGTACCTTGTGTCACTGTCAAACAGCTTCAGTTTGGTTTGCAATTTAACCATGGATCGTCTTACAAATGAACAACGCTTACAAATTATTGAATTTTACTATCAAAATTCGTGCTTGGTTCGAAATGTTCATCGCGCGCTGCTTGTGTTCAGCGATGAGGCTCATTTTTGGTTGAATGGGTACGTTAATAAGCAAAATTGCCGCATTTGGAGTGCAGATCAGCCAGAAGCATTGCAACAGCTACCAATGTATCCCGAAAAAGCCACTGTTTGGTGCGGTTTATGGGCCGGCGGCATTATTGGGCCTATTTCTTCAAAGATGATGCGAATCGCAGCGTTACTGTCAATGGTGAACGCTACCGAGCGATGATAACAAACTTTTTTTTGCCCGAAATGGAAGTTCTTGACTTGCATGATATGTGGTTTCAACAAGACGGTGCCACATGCCACACAGCACGCGAAACAATGGCGCAATTGCGAGGCGAGTTTGGTGAACAGTTAATTTCACGTTTCGGGCCGGTCAATTGGCCGCCTAGATCGTGCGATTTGACACCATTAGATTATTTTTTGTGGGGGTATGTCAAAGCTAATGTCTATAGGGACAAGCCCGCTTCGATTGACGCACTGAGAGCCAACGTCCATGCATTCATTCGTGAGATACCGGCCGATATGTGTGAAAGAGTATGCCAAAATTGGACTCAGCGGATGGGCTACCTGAGACGCATCCGCGGTCAACATTTGCATGAAATTATCTTTAAACATTAAATTGCAAGGTTCAAACTATCGATTCAAATAAATATTTCATTCATTTTTTCGAATTTTGTGTGTTTTTTTTTAAAAAAAAGTTCTAAACCTCTTAAAAAATCACCCGTTATAAATACAACTTTTTTTAAACTAACAAGCAAAGATAGACAAAAAATAAGGTTGATAATGAGTCAACATAAAATCGAAAATTATTGTCGATCAAAACCGCCATACTCAGAACATCGATATCTCAATGTATCGATAGTTTACATTATCGGCTATCGATCCGAAATCAACAATAGCTATAGTTTTGTGGATTAGTGCAGCTTTTTTTAAATTGCAATTAATTCCCAACAATTAGTGGCGTAATTTATCACACTCTCATTTATTCCTGTCATATTTCACTGTTACATACAAAGCCCTTTAATAATTTTGTAAGGAGCTCCAAAATATGTAATTGATGAATACTTTTTAAGTTTTAAACATAATTTTATTCAACCAAAACCAAAAAAAAAAAATTAAATTGTGTGTCTTTTTTTAATCCTGCTGCGAATGCAAAATAAATAAATTCATCTGGACGTTCCGTCTATCAAAATCACCAACACACACCAACACACATAAGGCTGATATAATTTCCCTTGCAACCCATAAAAAATATATATCTACGATTTTAAAACATCCGTCAGCCCCTGTTCTATATAAATATTGTATGTATGTAGATATGTACATAAAAAAAGGACATCATCCGGAAAAAGGACATTTATTTAATATCCTCGCTGCATGTCATAGCGTTCTTTAAAGGTTTTTCCTTAAGCCGACTGATGCGACTCAGGAAAAGACTATAAAACAAACATAAACCTCACAGATGAACCAGAAAAGAAATGACATTCGAATGAGGCCAACGGATCAATGTAAAATGCATAAATATTGCGACACTTGTTTATAAATCACGTTTCACTTTCCGTTGCCGGTTTTGGTGTCAGCCAGTCAAAAATAAAGAAACAACCTGAATGAAGCACTGTCAGAGTGTGACTCAGAGGATAGTCGATGTGGATTTGGTGCTAGGGCTAGGAATCAGGACGAAATCGTATAGTTAAAAGTTTGCACTAATCGGCGAAAGTTTATGTGTGTGTGTTCTTTTTAGTATAGCTACGTAGTGTGCAGTGTGCAATGTGCATTTTGCATATTTTGTGTTCCACTTTTATTTTATGAATTTTATTCATGTGCTCCAACATTCAGCATGGCAAAACGAAATACAAATGAAATGTTGACTTTTGGAATTCTTTATACTAAGAGCAAAAAAAAAAATGAAGAAAACCAAACAGTTGATGGGAAAAATGTGCATTTATATATTTCCAAGCAGTGCAGTTAATCTTCTGTGTGTATCAGGGCAGCTTTAAAGTTTTAGCCGGCCCTGAGGAAAGATTTGATTTAGGGCCCCTTTTTTTAGGTCAAAATCAAAATTCAAAACTTTGATCTAGAACTTTTACAAATAGGTTGACATATTTTACTCTGCAATTATTGTAGCTATTGTTTTGGATACAAAAGTAGGGAGTAGGAGATACAAGGGTAATGTTCTCATTCATTTTGTTAATTTTAACAGTCTTTTGAATTTTTGAACCAAATACAACTTTTAGTTTCGTTGCTCTTGCATTATTTTTCGATTTTATTTTTTTTTCTCGATTGGGCCCCCTAGAACCGAAGGCCCAGAGACACGTGCCTCATCTGCCTCCCTGTAAAAGTGGCACTCGCGTGTATGTATAGTTATATGTATGTGTGAAAAACCCAAATGGAAAGGATGAAAGGAAAATAAAAAAAAAAAAACTAGAATTGAGTTATCGTTCCGAAAAGGAAATAGAGGGACCAAGTTTTCTATGTAAATATATGTATATACTAAAAGGCACCCAGAACTCCAGAACATTGAGCAAACTCTCAAATATGCAAAATAGTCAATGACTCAATTCGTTTTGTTCACATTCATTGGTGAAAAAGGGTTGTAAGATTGAGCTTTTTGCCTTCAGGCTAAAAACGACTAATGGAATTCAGTAGGTACTGATTAATAATAAATGGAAAATAGAAATTCCCAAAGTTAAAAAAAGAGGAATAAGAGAAGAGAGTTCAAGTGACATGTCTTTAGTGTATTCGAAACGAATTACAGTCAAATAATTGGCAATCGTTAGACTGATTTACGATGCAGATTGTCGATGATCGAATCGCACCAGACTGGATAATTACGCTAGTTTTTCTTTTCTTGGCAGGCATACATATAAATATGTACGAATAAGGTTATAATTTCTGTATACCCTACCCATTCATTTTCATTTAACAAACTTAAAGCTACTTATTATTAGATAAGCATTAAAATATTAGGTATATGTATATAAAATATAAACCAAAAGCTAGCTAAAGATTGTTATAGGAAATAGTTTGGAACATTCAATTACCGAACCGCAAGAGTGGAATATTCCATTACATTAAAGATACAAATTCATATAAAAATGATTGATGGGGATGAATTAATCTTTTTTTTTTGAAAGAAAAAATCAAGAAACAAAAAATTTTCATAATCTATATATGTATATAAAAATGAATCGTAGTGGGTTCGGATACTTAAAACTTGAGAACGACTGCACCAAATTGGATACTTCCTTCTACGGGTTTGTTCGTAATTGTACCGCGAAGGTTAAGGAAAAAATAAAAGTGGAAAAAGTCTCAACAGGTGGAGCTGTAAGCGAAAATTTCGTTTTCCAGTTCAATTCAATTACCGTTCAACAGTCGTAAATTGTGAAGTAACCTAAGAGATTTAGGCAAATGAAAGGAAAAACTAAGAAGTCGATCTGATCTTGACCCTAATGAACTAAATCGTCAATTTGTATCGTTACCTTGCCCTGTTCCATCTGCCATACACAACACTAGCACTTTTGAAGGTATAATTGTTCAAACAGAGACACCTTTTTCATTTTCAAGGATCGATAAATCGGACTATGTTGAAGCTGTATTATCTGTCAAATCAAATGCTACAGGGCTCGATGAAATAAACCCAGTTCTTGTCAAAGCCATTTTACCTTTGCTGTTGGATTATTTCACTCACGTGATTAACACAATTTTTATTGCAGGTATTTTTCCACAGCAATGGAAAGTGGCAAAAATAATACCAGTTCCAAAGAACTGAAGAGTTTAGGCCGATATCGATTCTTCCTTATCTTTCCAAAGTCTGCGAGCGTTTTTAGCAATTAACAACTTACTTGTTCCGTTTCAGTCTGGATTCAGAGAGAAAAATAGTTGCACAACTGCTTTACTAAGTGTAGTAGAAGATATAAGAGAAAAGTTGGATCAAGATTATATAACGTTTCTCGTGCTTTTAGACTTTTCAAAAGCGTTTGATATGGTGGACCATACTATACTCGTCAACAAATTAAGCTACCGATTCAACTTTTCTCTCTCCGCTACGAATCTAATCTCATCTTACTTAATCGGAAGAAAACAGTTAGTTACTCTTTCCAATGCTTCTTCTAATTTTGTTTCCTTGAGCCGAGGTGTTCCCCAAGGATCAATCCTAGGACCACACCTGTTCTCCATATTCATTAATGATATAGCGTTCATTATCATTAATTCATCTAAACGTTTCTATGCAGACGATATCCAAATCAACCATAGCTGTCCTCTAGGATTAATTGAAAATTGTGCGAATCTTATAAAGGAAGATTTGAATCGCATTGGAAACTGGGCTTTGGAAAACAGTTTGGCACTCAATCCAAAAAAGTGCAAATGCTTGGTAGTTTCAAGAAAGATAGTTGACTTATCATATTTTCCACCTATTCTGCTTAGTAATAATAATAATTATTTCATTGTTATTTGCTATATTATTATTATTTTTATTATTTTTTATTTTGTTTTTTTTTTTTAGGTTTTTTTTTTGTATTGTATATTTGTATAATCAAAGATGTAATTTATCTATCACAGATTTAAAAGTGAATTCTTACTGTGCTATGATGTTTTCAATAAAAAAAAAAAAATTAAATTAAAAGGGGTTGAGAAGAAGGTCTTCCTCTTCCTGAGTCATTTCCGTTGGTGTGTCGTTCTTGTCTTTGTTGTCATTAACGTTTTTTGTCACTGGCGACTTCTCCCTTCGTTCGATACGAGAGGCCAAGCCAAGCCAACCACGGCAGCCGCGACTTCTACCGACGGTTTAGCGTATATCCCCGCTAGTTTGTTTTGTCTTTTGTGTGTGTTCTCCATGGTTTTTACGTTTCGGTTCCTCTTAGTTGGCTTAGAATCTTCAGCAGTCCAGCTGCGGATCTCTTCATCAGTCAGTCCGTACTTTCTGTCCTTAATAGTGTCGTCGTGCCTACCTTGATTGGACGTACCCGCAGTTGGGTGAGAGCTAGGCGGAGGTCAGAGGCCGTCCTTTCCTTTCTTCACCTTTCCCTGAGCAGTCCTCAAGTTCGGCTCGTCCTTAGTCAGTAGGCTAAGATGATACATTATGTCTTAAAACCGTTTTCAAATATTGAGTAAGATTTGCTGTGTGTTCTTTCCAATCCAACTTTCGACATGCTCAATATCGAAGCAACCAGCAGAATAATTATTCTTTTAATTAAAAGTTTTTGAATCTATAATATGATGACAAGAGTTATTTAAGAGATATTTTGAACAGTTCGAAGAATGAAATTAAATCTTCATAGATCGTACAGAGCATTTGTAGGTGATTCCCTATAGAGGGAAAATTCGAAATTCTGTTGTGGCTAATTTTCTCAAAAATGCCTCCAAGGATTTTGTTTACACCAATTAAATTTAAGGACCTATCGGAGGAACCTAACTGTATCCTATAGAAAAGACTACATGGTTGCTTGGACTGGCTAATATTAAATAGTAATAATAAGGTTCGAAAACGTATAAGGTGATCAAGTGAGATATTAAAGAATTGTATTTAGAAGCTTGATGTATGATCAAATCTACGCAAGCCAAAAATATAGCGTGCAGTATTGTTAAATGCTACTTTAAGGCTTCTCTTACTGATTGCATCACAGTGACAAAAAATTTCACATCCGTATGTGAGTATGGGTATTACAAGCGTTTTGGCTGAAAAGCAATCTAGTTTTTAGAGGAGTGAAAAATTGAGAGGACCATAGCAAGCGGAGCACACCATGAACCTTCCCAACGGTGGCGTTAATGTGGTTATCCCAAGTCAGTGTTTTATTTAAACATAGGATATAGGCGAATTGTTCAAATATAAACAGGGAAACAAGTCAGTGTTTAGAGCTTTCCTACTAATAACGAGACTCTTTGATTTTAGAGGATTAAGAAACAGACCATTACATGTTAATTGTGTAGCACAATCTTCAATGAGCCCAAGAGAACAGCTTTTGTATAGTTGCAGATCATCTGCATACATTTCAAATGAAGATCTTATAATCATATTAGGGAGTTCATTGATATATAGTGAGAAAAGAAAGGGTCCCAAAATCGAACCCTGGGGGACATCTCTAGTGGTAGGAAGGAAATTTGAAATAGTGTTACCAACAGAAACTGCTTGTTTTCTTCCCCGAAGATAGGATGCACATAGACGCACAGCAGAAGATGATATACCATAATAATCTACATTCTGCAAGTATTTGGGACAACTTAGCATGGTCCACAGTGTCAAATGCTTTCAACAATATTTTAAAAAGCTGTTGTGCAGCTATGGTTCTTACGAAAGCCTGACTGCTAAGAGGAGAGGATTTTCTGAGCTCTAAGAAAGAAACCAAGTTGTTTTTGCATAACCCTCTCAAAAACCTTAGACAAATAAGGAAGCACCGATATGGTCCCTCTTCCTCCTTTCGGGATCGGTAAAATTTCAGCTAGTTTCCATTGGGTAGGATACATACCTGTCATTAGAATGGTATTGAAGATATGTGTGTGATAAAGGGAAGGAAAACAGGTAAAATAGATTTGACGAAGATAGGATGTATTATATCGAATCCAACTGAATTGGACTTAACAGACAAAATACTTTCAACAATCTTAGTACTATCAACGCATGTAAAATCGAAAATAATATCGGAAGTGGGCTCAACAGGAGACTCAATGATAGGGTGAGAACTACGGTGAAAGGTAGGAAAGGGAACATTAACGAAATTATGGTTCATTAAATCAACATTGATATTCTCATAGCAATTTTGATTTTGTTTTCCTAGACCCATATACCGGCACTCACACATTTTTACCTGCTCTATAGGGCAAGTACTGGTTTCTGGAGAAGTCAGAAAAAGTGAGCCTGTGCGTCGCGTCGCACAGTGGTTAAAATGCGGAAATAAATCAAAAAAATGAAAGTGTTAGTATGAAGTTATTTTTTTTTATTTTATTATAATGGGTGATTTTTTAAGAGGTTTAGAACTTTAAAAAAAAAAAAAACACAAAAAATTCAAAAAAATGAATGAAATATTTATTTGAATCGATAGTTTGAACCTTGCAATTTAATGTTTAAAGATAATTTCATGCAAATGTTGACCGCGGCTGCGTCTCAGGTAGCCCATCCGCTGAGTCCAATTTTGGCATACTCTTTCACACATATCGGCCGGTATCTCACGAATGAATGCATGGATGTTGGCTTCCAGTGCGTCAATCGAAGCGGGCTTGTCCCTATAGACATTAACCTTGACATACCCCCACAAAAAATAATCTAATGGTGTCAAATCGCACGATCTAGGCGGCCAATTGACCGGCCCGAAACGTGAAATTAACTGTTCACCAAACTCGCCTCGCAATTGCGCCATTGTTTCGCGTGCTGTGTGGCATGTGGCACCGTCTTGTTGAAACCACATATCATGCAAGTCAAGAACTTCCATTTCGGGCAAAAAAAAGTTTGTTATCATCGCTCGGTAGCGTTCACCATTGACAGTAACGCTGCGATTCGCATCATCTTTGAAGAAATAGGCCCAATAATGCCGCCGATCCATAAACCGCACCAAACAGTGGCTTTTTCGGGATGCATTGGTAGCTGTTGCAATGCTTCTGGCTGATCTGCACTCCAAATGCGGCAATTTTGCTTATTAACGTACCCATTCAACCAAAAATGAGCCTCATCGCTGAACACAAGCAGCGCGCGATGAACATTTCGAACCAAGCACGAATTTTGATAGTAAAATTCAATAATTTGTAAGCGTTGTTCATTTGTAAGACGATCCATGGTTAAATTGCAAACCAAACTGAAGCTGTTTGACAGTGACACAAGGTACTAAACACACGTCAGCTGTCAAAATCAGTGTTGCCAAAACCAAACCAGCTAAAAAATCACCCGTTAGTTATATAGTTGGTCTATGATTTTTGAAAATTTGAGCAATTTTTGTTCATAATTATTAAAGATACAGGGCTCCAAAGTTACCCTTTTTTTCAATTTTGAAATTCCTATATTTTCTTGCACTAACTTCTTGGCACGAAAAATAGCGTTTATAAAACTTTTTTTATTTTTATTTTAAAAACATGTACTTTAAGCTTAAAAAAAACATATGCATACATATATATATGTATATATGTATATTTTAGATAAGTCAGAGCTAAGAGCTCTAAGATTAAAATTTTAATGGTTTTTCCTTAGAGATACAATTTTAGCTACACTTGCCTACACGCTCTGACTGCATTCATTTGAAAGCTACAGTACTCACCTAACTAGTCCAAAAAGAATGAAATCCGTCTGGATCCAACCCTGTGACTTATGCTCAATTTTGTTCACCTGAGTCAGGTCTTAAAAAACACGGTTTTGACGACGATAGATCCGAAAAATTACAATTTATTCGAAAATACTTGTCATAGATAACTAGATAAGAGCTTAATTTTTAGAAAAGGTATGTACCTTTCTTTAAAAAATAAAATAAAATTAATCCATTGACTAACCTGTGAGATATTCAATTTTTAGCGCAAAACTTTTTTTTGCCTGACTTTTTTTCCAATTGTTTCCTAACTTTTATTTAAAAAATTACAATAAAAATAAAAAAAATTATGATGTATTAAACTAAATAAAATATGAACAGAAATCAGGTATAATCTTTAAATTTTGTATGACATTACGCAAAAAATAGGGACAGGTAAAATAAAAAAAGGTGCTTTTTGAGGTTTTACCTGTATATGGGTTTTTCCTAATACTTGATGTCAGGTATATGAATTGATACCTGTTATATGAATGAAAAACAAACAATTTCTTTTTTACGAAATCTTTTTTTGAAAATCCGCTTCTGACTGCAGAGATCACCAAAATAGATTCAAGGTTGATAACGAGACTTGCAGTCATATTGGAAGTAATTTGCTGCAATTTTTCAATTAATACAGAAAAATTTAAGGTTTATTCTGAAGAGACAGCTAAATTGGCGATTTCGTTATACCCTTGGTACCACATGCCTGCAACAGTTCATAAAATCTTATTACACGGAGCGGAAGTAATACAAACTGCATCTTTCCAGTGGGTTCACTTTCAGAGGAGGCCCAGGAAAGCAGAAATAAGGACAACAAATGTTACAGAAACCATCACTCCAGGAAATGTTCTCGGCTATCTACAAATGAGGATGTTTTCCACATGATCATGATATCATCTGATCCCTTTATAACCCAATTGAGACCGGAACCAAAAAAAAAAACTTTCCATTGAGTGAAGAAGCTCTTGAATTAATTAATTGATATTTTTTAATGACTATGTAATTTATTTTTATGTATTTATACATTTATTTATTTGTTTATTTATTTAATTATTTATTTATGTAATTAGTATTATAAGTATTTTTTGTAATGTTTACATATTAAAGCAAAGAGTGTTACAAAACATAAATTGTTATTTTTTTTATATGAACAATAAACCCCAAAATTTATGAAAATCTCAATAACTCATCTTCTAATTGTTATTTTTAATCCAAATTTTGAGGAAATGTGTGTTTCCCTAACCCACACATGTGTGAAAAATTTCATTTCTCTCCGATTTATATTACAGGTTTTATCGATTTATTTCCGCGCTCCCATACAAACCGAACCACTGTGCGTCCGTCGTAGCGTCTGTGCGTCAAGTGTAATTTGAGCTAGAGCCGAAACAGGTTAACCGATTTGCTTCAAATTTGGTACGCAACATTTTTATGTGATTTCCCAGAGGGGGAATTCGAATATTTGTATTAGCACATCTAGAACCGGTAGCTGCCATACAAATATTTTGTTTTTTTTTTCAAATTTTCTCAAAAACGGCTCTAACGATTTTGAGTAAACCTTGTACCTGTAATAACTAAGTTTATTTTAAGAAAATCGATATTAGGTTTTTTTTTTTTTTTTAAAAAAAATCATGTAACGGAATTAGGTTTCTCTCGTTTTTTTTTTAAAATTGTCTTATTTTTGGGTTATTTAAGCATATCTTTTTGATAGTTGAACCGATTTTGGTATAATTTAGCAAAACATTGAAAATCAAACAAAAAATTAATTTTTTATTTGATACTTTTGACTCTTTTAATATTTTCTCGTTAAATATTTATACATCATGCATCTTAAATGTGTGGTTGGTTACACACAGTTGTTAACCACGAGAGCAAGATCGATAAAGTCGTGAATTTTTTTTTTTAATTTAAAAACGTTTTTCACTCACGGGGATTTGAACTTAAAGACTTAAGTGGTAGATAAATTCAGAAGCTGAATGCACAACCAATCGCACTATAGGTCGGTCTATTCCAACAAGTTTCATTATTTTTTGTCAAACTACTAGGTAATACCATTTTGAATAGTTTGTATGTACATAATCGTTTATCAAACATAGGATGGCTGACATAATATACGTTTATTTTCACAATAAAAGCAATCACAAATAATTTAAATTT
Organism: Leucozona laternaria; assembly: GCA_932273885.2. Classification (NCBI taxonomy): domain Eukaryota; kingdom Metazoa; phylum Arthropoda; class Insecta; order Diptera; family Syrphidae; genus Leucozona; species Leucozona laternaria. The sequence goes on along the minus strand of OW026366.1, from coordinate 237,102,364 downwards.
AAATTAGGTAGGTAAAAAAATAAAGTAATTTAAATAACCAAATTATGTTTCTAAGGGCAAAAATTGTAATCTAATTCAAATAGAAAATCGAAATTCATTTGCAACAAACACTTTTCAATTTCAATTCGAAATAACAATGGCATTTTCCAATTATTCGATTGTCATGAATTATTTGTTAGAATAGAGACACAAAGAGAGAGAGAGAGAGAGAAAGAAGGCTGCAAGTCGAGAAGTCCTACATTTTGGAATCTATTTTTGTCTGTCTTGTTTATGGTTTGTCTATGCATATAGGTATATGTATATTTGAAATACTAAGAGAGTACATCAAATAATCATTTGGCAATCAGGACATCAATATATACATATATGTACTCACCGTTAGAACTAAAGTAGTATAGCTATGTACATACTTATAATATTTCCAATATAAATTCCTTCTTCTATCTGTGGGCATAAAACAACCGCAAATAACTTTGATTTCATTCCTTACTACATACATATATTTCATTCTTCATGAGTAATTTGGAAGCTGTTGCTCGTAGGTACATATACGAGTACATAATGTATAAGTATGCAAATGAAAACTGTGTATGGACTATGTTATTCATTTGATTCTGTGTTTGAACTAAGGAGTTTTAAGAAAATGGGAAAATGTGGTTGCATTTTTAATTGAATGTGATAATCATTGTCATGTTGAAGTCAAAAAACTAAACGAAAGGTCTTTAATTCTGTAATTGTCATTATATGAATAAAAGTTGAAATCTCTTTGCACTGAAAGTGTAAGATTGTAGACTTAACTTGCAATTAAGCAAACATCTAGAAATTGCCCATTTTACACACAATTAAACCCCTCTACACGCTCTAAGCTTTTGTGGCTTCTTATACGCAAACTAACCTTGAAGTGTATACCCAAATGAAATGAAAGGAAGTGGTTGAAAAATAGTGGTTATAAGGGGTATTTTTATAAAAAAAAGATTCTTCTTCGTAATAAAGAAAACACCGTTCATTTAATAAGAAGTTCTTGAGCCAAAAGTCTCTATAGTGTCAACTGATAACTAATAACCCAGGACGTTATATAATATTTGTGTGGCAGCTACCAGTTTAAGGTGAGCTAAAACAAAAATTGGAATTTCTCCTCTATAGGGACTCACATAAAAATGCTCTGTATCAAGTTTCAAGTAAATCGGTTTATCCGTTTAGGCTCTAGCTCAAATAAGAGTCGACACACAGATGCACAGACACATCGACCTACGCACAGACGCATAGACCGACGGACGGCATGACGAAACCTAATTTTCTGGACTTGTCGATCACCGTAGTGTTAGTTTTGATTACAACCAATACTTGCCCTATAGAGCAAGTAAAAAGAAAGAAACCGAATGTACAACAACCAGCCTGTGTGTAGCTAATAAAAATGCTAGTTGATTCAAACGCAATTTTCAAACAATAAAACCTATATTGGGTTGGACCTGATCACGTGACTTCGGTAGCGCAATATGCGTTAGTGGAATGGGTCTGAAGGCGCTTGGTTTATGTTCAAGTACCAGCTGGGCAAAAAGTTTTTCAAATAAAAATTAATCGTAATAGACTAAGAACCACTATAAGAAGTCTGAGGATCGGCCTGGCCCTTCTGGCAGCCGTGAAAAAGCTATAACTCCAGCCTATAATGACTTGGTGGTAGCTCACTAAAGTGGTTGTTGTTTTTAATATAGCCATCTACGTGTAGGTACATGTTTTGTTTGAAATAAAATCAATTTTTATTATAAATTAATTATTTTACCTGAATGTAGGCACTAAGCACACGTAATCCTATAATGGCGAACAGTTCGGTATGTATCTAAACTGTTGTTTTCGGTTGCCACCAGAGGTAACGCATTTTTATTTGTATATTCGTATATATTTATGTAGTCGACTCTTCTTAGCGACATTAGTGCTTTGGAGCTAAGTGGCCAACAAAAGTAGGTATTCCATTGTTTCAAGAGACTAGCGACATCTATTATCATTTCTTATAAACTACAGATCAATCCGTTTTAATTAAAATGCATAGTCTGAGATTTGCCCCTTGCCATGTAGATTCGCTTACTTTACTGGGTGTATTCTGATAAATATTTTTTATCTTAATTTAAAGAATTTTACTTTGAAATTAAAGTTACAAATCTAAAGGATTTGCCCAGGTCCGTTGTTTCTCTGACGTAATACATGGTGTAGCCTGGTATTTTACCTTAACGTCACCGATCACTAAGACTCAAATTTTACACAATTTACCAGTGGCAGCCATTTTGCTGACTAAATTCTATATAAAGCTTGATATTTTGTACCCACACCTCTGGCAAGGAAGTCCTAATACGCACTCACCATCACGCCACAGACTATTACACCATACTTTTACCTTGCTCAAAGTGTATAGCTTTTTTTCGTTTTTAAATAGTTAAAATAAAATATTCTTCTGTGGCAACACCACACCTTTTACTCATAAACGTTTTCAATTTTAAAATAAAAATTTACAATTTAGTTGGAAAAACTTTTTTTTAACATATTTTTAAAATTGACATAAAACATTATTTTAGTTCATCTAAAGGGTCCGCCAAATAATTTTTTTTGTTTTGAAAATGGCGCAAAACATCGAGCGTAGCTTCGGCTGCGTGGCACGTAGCGCCGTCCTGTTGAAACCAAATATTGCCAATATCCTCCTCTCCAATTTTTGTGGACAAAAAATCGCTCAACATGGCCCGATAACGATTGCCATTGACTATAACGGCCACTCCTGGCTCATTTTCGAAAAAATGCCCCAATTATGGCTCTGGACCAAAATCCGCAGAAAACAGTGACTCGTTTTGGGTGTATCGGCTTTTCAATGTATGCGTGCGGATTTTCTGTGCCCCAAATGCGACAATTTTGCTTGTTTACTACCCGCCAAGATCAAAATGAGCTTCATCTGAAAAGATGATTTTTTTTGGCAAAATCGGCATCTCTCTAAGTCTTAGCGAAGCGTATACACAACCATATTCGTTTAGCGGAAGGATAAAACTAATTATCTGTCAAATCAGACATGAGCTAAGTGTTGTAACGGGTGATTTTTTGGCTGGTTTGGTTTTGGCAACACTGGTTTTGACAGCTGACGTGTGTTTAGTACCTTGTGTCACTGTCAAACAGCTTCAGTTTGGTTTGCAATTTAACCATGGATCGTCTTACAAATGAACAACGCTTGCAAATTATTGAATTTTACTATCAAAATTCGTGCTCGGTTCGAAATGTTCATCGCGCGCTGCTTGTGTTCAGCGATGAGGCTCATTTTTGGTTGAATGGGTACGTAAATAAGCAAAATTGCCGCATTTGGAGTGAAGATCAGCCAGAAGCATTGCAACAGCTACCAATGCATCCCGAAAAAGCCACTGTTTGGTGCGGTTTATGGGCCGGCGGCATTATTGGGCCTATTTCTTCAAAGATGATGCAAATCGCAGCGTTACTGTCAATGGTGAACGCTACCGAGCGATGATAACAAACTTTTTTTTGCCCGAAATGGAAGTTCTTGACTTGCATGATATGTGGTTTCAACAAGACGGTGCCACATGCCACACAGCACGCGAAACAATGGCGCAATTGCGAGGCGAGTTTGGTGAACAGTTAATTTCACGTTTCGGGCCGGTCAATTGGCCGCCTAGATCGTGCGATTTGACACCATTAGATTATTTTTTGTGGGAGTATGTCAAGGCTAATGTCTATAGGGACAAGCCCGCTTCGATTGACGCACTGGAAGCCAACATCCATGCATTCATTCGTGAGATACCGACCGATATGTGTGAAAGAGTATGCCAAAATTGGACTCAGCGGATGGGCTACCTGAGACGCAGCCCCGGTCAACATTTGCATGAAATTATCTTGAAACATTAAATTGCAAGGTTCAAACTATTCAAACTTTTTTTTTAAAAAAAGTTCTAAACCTCTTAAAAAATCACCCTTTATAAAGAAAAATATTCGTATCTTAACAACTACAAAACGCAAATTTAACGAAAATATGCTATGAGTTAGGGACGAGACTAGAGACATGCCAATTTATAACAGTTAGATATAACAGTTTTTCGCCATTAAAAGTGGGCGTGCCTTAACGCGCTTCTTGTGAAAAAAAAACTCTGGGTGCCTGTAGTATGCCCACCGGTAGAGGGCCCTCGACCTGCGGGCCACATAAACAGTACTTTTATAAACAAAAACTGTTATAATTGGCATGTCTAGAATCACTTCCATGAGTTAAATCTTCACTAAGCATTCAACTGAAATATTTTTGATTTTAGTAAAATATCTTACGAACTAAGAGAGATTTAGAAAGTCAAGTGTGAAGTATCGAATACAATTCAAGTGTATCTACATATTTAAAACTTGGTTCTTAGAACAATAAAAACTTGATAAGATTCAATTTCTGGAATTTATTGACTCAAATTATTTTTATTAATGATTGCTCTTCACACAGATTCGAATTAAATTATCTTAGTTCTATATTTCCACCAAAAAATGTTCAAATATATTTCATTGTCAACGAAGTTAAATATTCAGAAAATCTTTGAATTCGATACATTGGGGCATATTCATAGTCACTTTTAAACTCCAGTTTATCTTAGACCTGGGTTTATCCTATCTAAATAACATTGAATAAACCCCATGGTCTAAGATAAACTGATGGAGTTTAAAAGTGACTATGAATATTCCCCATTATGATTAAAATATTGCTATCTAATTTTTTTTGCTAATCACATCAAAATACTAACACACACAAATACCATGAACACTTGATTTATCCTAATCCATGGCAAGTGGACAACATCACGAGTTGACCTTTTTGCACATCCTGGCTGTTTTTTCATTTGCTCACTAGAAACAACGTCAAGGCGTTATTCAAATAAAAAAAAAAAAAATACTCTTGTGGGCGGTTGATGGAATTGAATCCTTGTTTGTACTCTGTGTTGACAAAAAAAAAAAAAAAAACAAAATCAAATAACTGTGTAATCAATTCAAACAAATCAGGATTAATTGAATTTTACATGATGCCCAATGCTAAAAAAAAGAACTCTAATTCCTTTTTTTTTTTTGTTCTGCTTAGAGCCTGGGCTGTTAAAGCACAATATTTGAAACCTAGATCCCTAGATAGTATAGGTATACTATAGTTGTTTTACATGCTTAAATTTTTATATACAGGCCACGGAGGAGATTAATTCTTTTTTGTACATCTATGTAGGGCAGATGTTGAGTTCTTGTAACACAAAATATTCGATTTTTAAATCAAACTCGACATAGAGATTGTTACGGTAAAATTTACCGCAATAAAAACTACTCTTTAATTGGTTCTTAAAACCTTCTTCTGACCATGTTGTTTGGTCATGGTCTAACCCTGTTTTCCCCTCCATTCAACCATTCCTACTTTTCGACCCCACTTTGGAATCCATTGTCCTCTGGGAGTTTAAGGGTGACTCGGAGAGAATGACAAAGTAGGTAACACTTCATCCGATCGTGTTGAGCCAGCGGATGGGCTGGAGACTCGCACGCCATCTATATATAGAGCGAGGAAGCTCATAATACAATAAACAACATTCAGCAACGACAACAGAACGAAACATACACGTACACTCAAAGTGGATTTTAGAAACACAACAGCAGTTTAATTAAACCAACCTAAAGTTAACTTTCTTTTTTAAATATGGCCTTAAGTCCATCCTAAAATCTAAATTTAATCTAAATCTTACATCGGCCGTAGAAAAGAATGGAACGCTAAACGCTATTCCCCACTTCCCCAAACCTGCACAAGGGTCCACTGAATAGTAGATTGCGCGATAGATAGTTTTATTTAAGTATTTGCCTTCCTCCTTCGTTTCCTCAAAAATGTTTAGAAAATCGATATTAAATGGTAGTCTCATTCTTCGAAGCATTTTCACAAAATTAAATTGTGTAGAGTAGCTGAGAGAATGCTCAGAATAATATTTTCAACCTTTTGTAGTTCTTTTACTTTTCTCGAAAATAGGTATTGTGAATATGTCTGAATACGGCCGAGGATTCGTTAAGTTTTGGGAGAACGCCAACAACTTGGGGAATCCATTGTATGTGTGAGTGATAGAGAGTTTCGATGGAACTTAACGTAGGAGTGGTACAGCAACCGAGTTCCACGAAAGCTTTTGTTTGAGAGTGTGAGTGTGTGAGTGAGAGAGGGGCCAAGAAAGACGAATAGGCTACGCATGACCAACGACTTCTTGGTTGACCAGTTAAGCCGATAGAGGTTTTTAAAAATTTGAGAAATTTAAAAGAAAAGAAAAAAAGTTGAAAATAAAATATAAATGAGAGTTTTAGTAATTTTTGAAAGAGTTTAGGACTTCGAATATATTTTGAAAGTGTTTCGGTGAAGGAAATAATTTGGAGAAAGAGGAATTATAATTTGAAGTCGCCAGAACGGGGCGAATAGAAGGAGAAAGGAAAAAGGATAAGTTCGATAAGAAAAGATAAGTAGAGTGTTTATTTAGTGGTTAATTTGTTGCATAAGTTGTGAAAATATAATATTCGGTTTGCCCTTGATTTCTTTTCGTTTTATCCCAGTAATTTTGTGGGACACGTGACCCATTATCAACGTAGGTTTCTTTATCCGTTTTATTTCGAGACCGAGTGATAGCGGTCCATTCTTACTTTGTTTGCTTGTAATTTTTCTTTGTTTCATTTTCTTTCTTTTGATTGTTCTTGGAACAATAATTCATTTTTATATTCATCTTTTTGTCGAAAAAAATCTGGGTTTTAATTCAGGCGCAAGCCAAGGTTTCCCAGATATTTTAAAATAAATTCTTTAAACTTCCCATTGGGAATAAAAACTTATTGCGGGATTACTGAACAATGTTTTTTTTTTAATTTTAAATTTAAACAATTCTTTTAATGCTTTCTGGAAGCAGCGCGAGAATAAAAATTGATCAAAACCGGAAGAACTGATTCCAAACAAAAAGGCCAGGCTGCCATAAATTGAATTCGGGTTCAAAATGTATTTTTTTGATATCGCCATCTTCAATCTTCAAGACAAGGCTCTTCGTCTAGCATAGTACGAGTACACATAGGTATTAAAGTTATTTAAATTCAGTACCCTGGGCCTCGACCTGACATAAGACGCTGTTTAGATTGGAAGTCAGGTATCACGGCAGTTTGTTGGCAAGAGAAGTGTGGGGTGAGTGATCTTGTGAGGCTCGAAGAAAACATAAAAGCCGGACTCATGAGCATCATTTGTTCCTGTTTCAAAGTGCAAAATTTAGAAATTGTTTTTGTTTAAAGTTTCTTATGTAAACACGATGAGACTCACCAGTCCATACTCAATCTTCCCAATCTAAACATTCCCTTATTCAAATCAATTTCATGCAATCGATTTCAGCAGATTTTTTTTACCATCTCTTTGGTCATCAAAGCAGAAATAATTTGACGTCTACTTAAGTCGGACTGCTCTCACGCCTACCTTTAGAAGAGAAGAGGCAAAATTCCAGGTCGTGTATTTGTTTGTCTCTTTATGCAACTATCATCAGTGCTGTATTTTAGTATTGTACCGTCGAAATGTCCTCTCTTTGGTGGTATGATTGCAAATAAGATTTCATAAAATAATTTGCCCACTATAGACACAGGAATATAAATTTCTTAAATTATTTCTGAAACGAGGTAACCCCGAGGCCATCACACGAGCCAGTACTGGCTGGTTCATTCATTGCCTGTCAAATTCGTGTCTGTGTATTGTCTGTGACGTAGGCAGCACTCAACTTACCAAGCAAATTGGTTGCAAGTGGGGCGTTCTTTGTATCTACTTTAATTAACTTTGGTTGATCTTTCAAACAAAATTTGTTGAGCAAAGAATTTAAATACATTAGGAATGAATATTCTAGAAAAAGGTTGTTATTACTTTAAAATTTATTGTTATAGAATCGTTTTTTTTTTTTTCAAAAATGGTTATCGGTTTTTTGTTGAAAATTATAACCAGCACAGTAATTAATTCTGAATAAAACGCTACAAAATTCGAATTTTGTCCAATTTATTTTCTGCTCTGGAAAAATGCATTTTCAGGCCAATCCGTTGAAATTTGGAACGAAATATCCTCGATGCGATCAAATCTCTAATTTATCCCCTATCTGTTAAGACATCCACTGTCAAATTCTATTGAAGCATGGCTTCGATGTCAATGGATTTATAAAAAAACCTCTAAAAATCCGAATTTTTAAGATTTTTTGTTTATTTCGGAAAAAAGCAATTTTAGAACTTTCTGCTGATTTTTGTAACGAAATATTCTACGGAGATCAAAAAACAGTTTGTTGCCTATCTGCCAAAAAATAAACTGTTAAATTTGATTAAAGGATGTCTTCGATGTCAATGGATAAAAAAGAACCTCTTTTTCTGGGTACAAAATCCCGCATCACAAAATCTCGTATCACAAAATCCCGCACGATCTACTAAAGGGTTTTCCAATAAGATGTGTTATTTTGATATTCAAAGAAAAATGGCATTTTTTGAGATAAATGATCGGATGTTTATTTCATTATAAAGAGGAAGGTATGCCGTTAATAATGAAACACAACATCAGCCAAATGGCCGCCACGACCACGCTTACAGGACCATATCCTTTTCATGAAATTTTCCATAACCAAATCGCAAAGTGGCTGCTCTATGTCCTCGATAGCCTCACGAATTCCATCTTTGAGGTCTTGAATCGACGCTGGGCTGTTCGCGTAGACCTTATCTTTCACGTGGCCCCAAAGGAAGAAGTCGCAAGGTGTTAAATCACAAGATCTCGGTGGCCAATTGAGATAACATGGTCCGGAAACTTTTCCCGTAAAAGATCGATGGTTTCATTGCTTGTGTGGCACGTAGCGCCGTCTTGTTGAAAGTAAACGTTGTCCAGATAAATACCATCCAATTCCGGCCATAAAAAATCATTAATCATCTCTCGATTGCGCAATCCATTGACCGTAACTGTTGCTCCAGCCTCATTTTCGAAAAAGTAAGGTCCAATGACCCCGCCGGACCATAAACCGCACCAAACAGTCACGCGTTGAGGATGGAGAGGCTTTTCAACAATAGCTCTTGGGTTTTACGAGCCCCAGATGCCACAGTTTTGCTTGTTGACGTAGCCTCCGAGGTGGAAATGGGCCTCATCAGTCAAGATGATTTTTCGATGAAATTCCGGATCATTTTCATGCATTTCAAGGACCCAATCAGCAAAGACACGACGTTGTTGATGATCAGCCGGCTTGAGTTCTTGTGTTAACTGAACTTTATAAGCCTTAAGACCCAAGTCTTTATGCAAAATACGGTGTAATGACGTTTGTGGAATGCCTAATTCCAAAGAACGACGAGGAATGGAGAAACCTGGGTTTTCTTCCACACTTTGGGCTACAACAGCAATATTCTCAGTTGTTCTTGAGCGACGTGCACGGGTTTTATTCTTCACATCACTAACTTGTCCCAACAGCTCGAATTTTTCCACCAATTTCTGTATTGCGTTCCGACAAGGTGCTTCACGACGACCCAAAAATGTTTTAGTTTTACGAACCGTCTCTGCCAAATTTTCACCATTTTTATAGTGAATTTTAATAATTTCAATGCGTTGTTGAAGCATGTATCGTTCCATGTTTATTAATGGCGTAGTTTTTACTTGTCAAATGTCAAAAAATGACAGCTTCAAAAGTGACAGCTACTACCGAAATAGCGGCCTATTGCAAATAACACCTCCTTTTGGAAAACCCTTTACAATGCGACAGCGCATACAATTTTTCTTTCCCATAGGAATTGGTGCATCTATTGTATGAGAATCACGAAGAACGAAGTTTCTTACTATTTATTCTGGGCCGACGACAGTGGTCTGGTGTTCGGATCTGGTTGGTCGACGGCAATGGGTCTGACGGGGGAGGTTCTGGGGGTGGGTCTGGATCTGGGCATAGGTTCTGACCCGAGACCTGGGAAATAGGTTCTGGCGTTGGTCCTGGAACTGGGACGGAGGTTCTGGATCTGGGACAAAGGTTCTGGAGGTGGATCTGAAACAAGGACAACAGTTCTGGCGGCAGGACTGGAACTTTGACAAAGGTCAAATTTTTGTTTTTGGAAACAACTTTTTTACAAATTCAAAAAAAAGTGTTCTGGAAGTGCAAACAAAACATTTTTCATACACTTTGTTTTACAAATTAAAAACAAATGCTTTTTAACCCCCTTTTTCGGTTCTCTAAACCGCTCACGTATAACTTCGTTCAGTCGCTAAGCCAGGCAGGCGTCTTTATCAACAGTTTTATTGCCCAATAGTACCTTGGGTGGCCCGCTGTAGGTTCCAAGGATTTTAACTACTTTTTCTAAAGATTTTAACTACCAGGTTCAGAACCACCTTTGTCAATGTCCAAAAGTCCACAAAAATATTATTTTCTTCCAATTGTATTATTTTTTTCGAAATCACCATCAAAATTCTTCCAATTGTATTTTTTTAAAAAGGATTTCAACATCCCGCAGCGTACTTTCCTGCGGGATTTTGTTGTATTTGTAATCTGCAGGATTTCATGTTGCTGTTGATTATGTGCTGCGGGATTTCGTAACGATCCCCTTAAAATCTTAAAACTTAGAGATTTTATTTTTTGCAAAGGGTAATTTTAGAGTTTTCTGGTAACTCATAACGAAATATTCGCAAACGTCAAATATGTTGTTAAACAATGTCAAGTTTCGTATAAAAGTAAATTTTGAAATTTTAAAAATGCATACAAATTGCAAACTAAATTTCTTTTAACTTATTTTTTTTCACAAAATCGAATCACTTCAGAAATTTTAATATAAGGAACGATAAATGTTGAGTTTAGTTAAAAAATGAACGCACTACTGGCATCTCTACTGTCTTTCGAAAAAGTCAAGCACGTTGACGATCAAGTTGCTTATAAGCTTGTGTGTATATTAGTAAGAAATAATAACTGCTTGTGTTAGCGAGGGGTTAGTGTTTTCATATTTGTTCAGTTCTGCGCATCTGTGAAAATGGCGGATCCCAGTGCCCTTCCACTTGTCAAAATTTCAATATTAGTTGTTATTTCTTCTGATGCGATGTGCAGTTTTTAGGACCATTCGAACAGCCACTATTTATTTCTTACACTTTCAATTTCGGCAGCCTGTTCGCCTAGGTAGTCTCCATCTGGGAGGATTCCAGAAGATCTCTATGCGGTTTGACAAATCAAAATATGTCCCGTACGTGTCATCATAAGCGTGGCTTAAAAAGCATGGCTGAAGGCGCCGCCTTAGTTTGCTCCTGGTCAACTGCACCGCGCCACCAGCCACCAGCCACTTTCCGGTTCCCAAAACATTTTTTTTAAGTCATAAAATCCATTTCAATTCTTTATAAATCTTTTATCCATGTGGCAGCAGTGATGTCCCTTTTTCAGAAAAGTAAATTTTTTAAAGACTGACTCATATAGTAACGGATAACAACTGCACACGATGCCTTCCGCATATTCAAACATCCATTCTTTGGTCATACTGATGTTTGTCTCTTAGTGGTGGTGGCTATGACAGCATCCGGAGCAGTTTTGATGGGCACGTCTATCTATGTAAATGCCTTTGGCAGTGCATATACAACACACTGAATATTCTGCTCTATATGTGAGTGCAAGCCGAGCCGTTTTGAAACTTACATATCATACGAATGGTGGCAGGAACGCGAGTGATAGTTTTGTGTGAAATGTGTGTGTGAAATTGGGTGTATGCGATGCAAAATGGGATGAAAGTTATTGGAGCACGAGCTCACTTGACATTTTCAAGCTTCTTTTTCAACGGGCCCCAAGCGAGTACATGTGCGCAAAGTTTTTTTTTTTTTTTTTTGGTTGCAATGCCATTTGATGAAGCGTAAAAGGGATGTCTTGTTGTAACAAGAACAAAATGAGTTGATATAACTTTTATGTCAGTTGTGTTATGCTATTGTTTTGTGGTCTATGTGAACTTGTACTCGTATAAATGTGTGATCTCCATAGTTATTTACCTTAGTAAAAGCTAATTGCAAAGGAAGACAACAAGTGGTTAGGTTAAACAACTAACTGTAGGAAGCATATTACGTTGAACTGAAAAATGACATTTTACACAACAATCGAAACTTTTTAAGATAATAATTGGTCCCGCTCGAGCTGTTTTATCCAAGGCAAATAAGATTTTTAGTTAAAAAAAATTTAAACAAAGCTGCAATTTTGTGGAGAGCATTATCAGGGTGTCCGCAGGGAAGGTATACTACTTTGTTTTGCCGCCATTTTGGTAAACATTAGTCTTGACAGCTCATATTTAGCAGTCGTGAAGTAGACACGTGGCAAATTTATTATGAAAAAATATTCGATAAACCAACTTGTATTAATTGTTAAAACATTTTATCAAAATCAATCATCGATTACTGTGACGATGAGAAAGTTATTATTATTTATCGTGTAGTGAATGATTTCGAAGAAAGAAGGTCTGTAAGTGATAGGCCCAAGCATGGACCACAAGGTACTGCGAGATCGGCTGAAAACATTACTGCTGCTCAAGGAAGTGATCAAAACAATCCATCAACTTCAATTCGACGCCGTGCTCAGGAGCTTGGTCTTCAAAGAACAATTTTGGCCACAATTTTGCACAAGGATTTGCATTTGTTTCCATTTAAGATTCAGTTAACACAAGAGCTTCTTCCACAATACCATTTATCTATTTATTTATTTAGCTTAATACAAGCGAAACTTATTTCTATGGTGGGTTTTTTTTTTTTTTTTTGTGTTTTTTTTTTATTATTAGTTTAATTGGTTTGGGCCCGAAGGCCCACCCACCAGTTTTAAAAAAAAAAACTTAAAAATAAGTCTTAAAATAATTGAGGAAAAGACAGGGGGTGGAAGGACTTTTGTATGGAAGTGATTTTTCATTTTTTTAGGAGTTATAGAGAGAGTTTCTGAGAGAGGATGAACTGATGTGAAAGTCAAAGGTGTACTGTGAAGTATTTGCCAAACGCAACATTCTTGAAATCGGTTCAAAGAAGCCGTAGTTTGTGCGGTGGTGAGGGGGGCGGAAGAGTGGAGCGGATCTGAGGTTACGTGGGTTAGTATGGATCGGGATCATTTCCAACAGAATTGGTGAATCGATTGTACCCGTTGAGAGTTGGTGCACGAAGATTATATAATCGACTTCTCGACGTTTTTTAAGAGTTTGCAATTTTAACAATTTTAAACGATCTTCATAGGGGGGCAAGATGATATTATCGGACCATGGAAGTCCGTGGAGGGCGAACCGGAGAAATCTACGTTGTACAGCTTCAATTCTAAGGGAGTGAGAGATCTGATATGGCGACCAAACTTGGCTAGCGTATTCAAGGAAGGGCCTAACGAAAGTAATTTAAAGGGACTTCGTGACGTAAGGGTTCGAGAATTCTTTAGACCAACGTTTTATGAAGCCGAGAGAGGAATTGGCTTTGTTAATTATTTGATCGAAATGAGAACGGAAGTTAAGCTCACTGTCACAAACAATTCCAAGGTCTCGAATGGAACAAACAATGGGAATGGCTTCATTACAAAAGTAGTAAGTTCTGGGGGGTGAGGGAACAGTTTACGGGAGAAGGTTATAGATTGACATTTAGCAACGTTGAGTTCTAAAAAATTCTTATCGCACCATGTTTGGAACAGGTTTAGGTCGTTTTGGAGTAAGCGAATGTCAGCGGGAGTAGAAATGACCTTAATGATTTTCATATCATCTGCGTAAATAGACATATATGAGTCACTAATTATACTTTCAACATCGTTTATTGTTAGGACAAAGATAAGAGGGCCCAAGTGACTGCCTTGGGGGACGCCTGAAGTGGCGTTGATGGGATCAGAGATTGAGAACCTGAAGAGAACCCTGTATTGACGTTGTTCTAGGTACGATCTTAGCCATGAAATGAAAAAGGGAGGGAATCCAAGGGCATTGAGTTTAAGGTATATAGTTTGATGACAGATTTTATCAAAAGCTTTACTAAAATCTGTGGTTATGACATCAACTTCTTTACCTTTCTCTTATGCATTAAGTGACCTAGATACAAATTCAGTTAGGTTAGTTGTGGTTGATCTACCCTTAAGAAAACCATGCTGCAGGGGAGAAAATATAGGCTTACAGTGAAAGTAAAGGCAGTCATAAACAATGCTTTCGAAGAGCTTGGGGATAGAAGAAAGTTTGGCTATAGGCCGGTAGTTGGATATGTCGTTTTTGGCACCTTTTTTGTGGATAGGGAAGATAAAGGAGTCCTTCCATAATTTTGGAAAAGTAGCTTGAGAAAGTGAAAGACGAAATAAAGCTGTTAGGGGCTTAAAAAGCGAACTAACACATTTTTTAAGTAATATGGCGGGTAAGCCATCGGGACCGGGAGAGAAGTATTTACACCGCCGTACATATGCCAATAGAATGTTACAGCTAGCCCATGACAGTCCCGATTTTCATGAAAAAATCATAATGAGTGACGAGGCACATTTTCATTTGAATGGCTATGTGAATAAACAGAATAGTCGGTTCTGGGCAATGGAAAACCCTCAAATTATTCATCAGTCACCTTTGTATCCATAAAAAGTTACAGTCTGGTGTGCAATTTGGTCAGGGGGAATCATTGGACCTTACTTCTTTGAAAATGAAAACAGCGTAACGGTAACTGTGAATGGGGAGCGATATCGTGATATGATTGAAAACTTTTTAACGCCACAACTGCATGCTTTGGGCTTGATTAACATGTGGTGTCAACAAGACGGTGCATCATCGCATACAGCCAGGATTTCAATGGAATTACTGCGAGACCTCTTTTCACAACAAGTTATTTCAAGAAATGGTGATGGTGAGTTTGACTGGCCTCCACGGTCGCCTGATTTGACTGCTCCGGACTTCTTTTTGTGGGGATATCAGAAAACCAAGGCGGACTTTTACTTGATATTGTATTGCCGACATTAAACAAAACATTTATCAATATAAGATCCATTCTCTTTCATTTAATCAAAAGTTATAAACAAACAAAGTAGTATACCATCCCGGCAGACACCCTGTATCTACCTGCGTTAAGCATTTCCCCAAAAAAAGACCTAAAATTGAACCAGACACCTATTTCCCCAAACACTTTTCACTTTTATTTTGAAAACTTCGTTTCACCAAACGTAAATTTGCACAGTGAAAAGTTCTTTTCTTCAAAATGAAAAGTTGTTTTATTTTGCAAAGTATTTGTTCTCTTCGTTGAAAAGCTTTTCTGTAATAAGCAAACAGAAATTTTCATTTGTAAATAAGCGATTGTTACGAAAATTTGTCGTAAAATAATAAAACAAAAATCCACCGTTTTGAAATTTTTTTTAAAAACAAAGAAGTAATTAGCAGTGACAAAAGAGTAGTGAAGTTAAGAATTAACTTTGATATTAAAAAAAAAGAATTTTTCGACAAAAGAGAGTTTTCGATTAATAAAAACAACCATAGAATTAGTTTTGTCTAAAATTGGACATAAACTTCAATTCAACACTCAAAGAAATATGGGTTTAAGTGCCTGCAACAAATTTTGTGTACACTACAATGGGTAGAAAATGGAGCCCAATATCACCTCACCGGTGTTACATCTATGCACGAAATAAACAAAGCAACCATCTGCCGAGTAGTTCATCGAGTGTCGAATGTAATCATAGATGAATTTCTCCCAAACACCATTTGCTGGACACAAAATTCTTCAGAAATATTTTTTTCAGGGAGGATTTCTTTGTGCAGCTGGATTAAGAACATTTTGTCAATAGGCATGGAAAGCATGCTTAAATACAATGATGATTTGTGGCCCAGATCAGTTTTTCTATATGCTGTAAACTTAAGCTGGCCAGGTATAGAGTACATGATACAAGAGTTGTAAGGAATTCTTGTTTGGCAGCTAATTTCAATGCGGGATAGCGACCATTCCCTAATGTAGTGACTTTAGGAGATAGTGCTTATGCTTTGAGTAAATGGTTAAAAACACCACTAGGGACACATTCGAAAGATTCAATAGAATAGAGATTTAACAGGGCTCATAAAATAACCAGGAGAATCATTGAAAACAGTTTCGGTATACTTCGCGACCTTAGGACGACAAGGTTCTAACTAATATTTTTGTCAAAATTGAGTTAAATACTGAATAGTACTAAATGGATTTTTTTTTCGTGATTGCCACTATGCGTATCTTTCTATCTCTTACGATTTCGGAAATAATTGGACAAAAAGTAAGGAACAGGGTTCTATCTACACATAGTCTATTCGATCTTAAGTTCACAAGCGTCTGACTGACTAGATAGAACCTTGTGTACAAAAGAAAATCAAACAGAGTTGTAGATAGAACCATGTAGCTCCAAGGCATCCCATCACAAGAATCAAGTGCGCTGGGAAATATAAAGGGTTTTCCAATGTGAGGTGTTATTTTGAATAGCCCGCTATTTCGGTAGCTGTCAGTTTTGAAGCTGTCATTTTTTGACATTTGACAAGTAGAAACTACACCATTAATAAAAATGGAACGATACACGCATCAACAACGCATTGAAATTATTAAAATTCACTATAAAAATGGTGAAAATTTGGCAGAGACGGTTCGTAAAACTAAAACATTTTTGGGTCGTCGTGAAGCACCTTGTCGGACCGCAATACAGAAATTGGTGGACAAATTCGAGCTGTTGGGACAAGTTAGTGATGTGAAGAATAAAACCCGTGCACGTCGCTCAAGAACAACTGAGAATATTGCTGTTGTAGCCCAAAGTGTTGAAGAAAACCCAGGTTTGTCCATTCCTCGTCTTTCTTTGGAATTAGTCATTCCACAAACGTCATTACACCGTATTTTGCATAAAGACTTGGGTCTTAAGGCTTATAAAGTTCAGTTAACACAAGAACTCAAGCCGGCTGATCATCAACAACGTCGTGTCTTTGCTGATTGGGTCCTTGAAATGCATGAAAATGATCCGGAATTTCATCGAAAAATCATCTTGACTGATGAGGCCCATTTCCACCTCGGAGGCTACGTCAACAAGCAAAACTGTCGCATCTGGGGCTCGGAAAACCCAAGAGTAGTTATTGTTGAAAAGCCTCTCCATCCTCAACGCGTGACTGTTTGGTGCGGTTTATGGTCCGGCGGGGTCATTGGACCTTACTTTTTCGAAAATGAGGCTGGAGCAACAGTTACGGTCAATGGATTGCGCTATCGAGAGATGATTTATGATTTTTTATGACCGGAATTGGATGGTATTGATCTGGACAACGTTTACTTTCAACAAGACGGCGCTACGTGCCACACAAGCAATGAAACCATCGATCTTTTACGGGAAAAGTTTCCGGACCGTGTTATCTCTCGAAGAGGTGATCACAATTGGCCACCGAGATCTTGTGATTTAACACCTTGCGACTTCTTCCTTTAGGGCCACGTGAAAGATAAGGTCTACGCCAACAGCCCAGCGTCGATTCAAGACCTCAAAGATGGACTTCGTGAGACTATCGAGGACATAGGGCAGCCACTTTGCGATTTGGTTATGGAAAATTTCATGAAAAGGATATGGTCCTGTAAGCGTGGTCGTGGCGGCCATTTGGCTGATGTTGTGTTTCATTATTAACGGCATACCTTCTTCTTTATAATGAAATAAACATCCGATAATTTATCTCAACAAATGGCATTTTTCTTTGAATATCAAAATAACACCTCTTATTGGAAAACCCTTTATATACATATGTATCGAAGCCGCAATAAAAAGTTTTATCAGTAAGTTACAACCTTAAGCCCTTCTCGAGTTTACGACTTATACAGTGTTATAATTGGACAAGGGGCAATGTTGGTCATAGCACACTTACAAATTTCACGAACACAGAAATTCAAACAGACTACTTAGTACCTAATAGACATCCCTTCAAAAGAATTATGGGCGAAAAACCGCGTCATAAACGAAAATCATTTGTCGGTCTTTACGGATGGTTCCAAGACAAACGATGAGGAATGATCTGACATCATCTCGGAAAACCCACCCTTGAACATTTCAATAAAGCTTCCAAACTTCGACAGCTTCCAAATGCTTGCAGTCCTTAAGGCCCCAAAAAGTCTTACCACTTGCAAAATAGAAAATACAAACATTGATCTTCTCAATCATCATAAAGTCGGAACAGCTAGACCATTGCCACAATGAGTTGAGAATACTCAATGCAACCACAACACAGTTACCCTTCGATAGAGGTCCAATAGGACACCGTGATTTACACGGGAATGATGAAAAGGCGGATGAATTTGCCAAAATCGGGTCATCTCTTGATCCAAACCAAACCAATATATTGGTATTTATGGCACTGGAGAAAAGAATAGAATCCACCAAAACATTATCCAAATCGCAAACGACAAATGGTCTGCAATTGAGACTTGTTGGGTCTCAAGGATCCTTTGGCTGAATCTCGATAAGAAAAAAACAGAACCCTTACTCAAGCTAAGCAGGCATCAACTGTTCCTCTTGGTAGGAATCCTAACAAGTCACAACTCAATGGGAACGCACATGAGTAGAATGGGCATCAGTACATCCAACTTATGTAGAGGGTGTCAAGATGTAGAGACAGAGAAGGGCTCACTTCACTTTCATCACTTTCTTTGTGAATGCCCAAGCCTAGGAAAAACGAACTGGGCGACCGAAGCGAAGTCTCGATTCTGCCACTAAGAAACATCTTAAAATTCATCCAGAATTCCAGATGGTTCAGGAAGGAACCCCATACCAAAGCGTCCATTCACTCCAACATAATTCCTTCCTATACCCCTCCTTATACCTACATTACCTTGTCCTTGGGGAGCCCAATGGATCCATTGAGATCCGATTGAGGTTATGCGGTATCATCCTTCTAACCTAACCTAACCTAACCTAACCTAACCTTACCTAACCTAACTTAACATAAGTTACGACCTTGTTGTCCTACGTCCAAGTTAATACAATTCAAGTTTTACTTTGCAAAATAGGAATACAAATGCAAAGTTCTATTTTGAATTGGTGCAACACTTTTAAACACGACGATTCCGGAGACGGTACAATCATGAATTGTACGCAATCTACCTTGAAGCAGATATCGTGACAAAAATTAAGCTCGGTAGACTCCGGTGGGCAGGGCACCTAGCTCGCATGAGCGAAGAGGAACCTGCTCGGAAAGTTCTTTGTGGTACATTCTATGGTAGACGACAGCGTGGTAGACCATGCTTGCGCGGGAGAGATGGCGTAGACCAGGACGCCCGGAGCCTTTGGGTGTGCAACTGGATGGCGGTGGCTCGAGACCGGGATGGGTGGAGAGACTTATTGAAGGAGGCCAGGACCGGACCCCGGTTGTCGAGCCGACGATGATGATGAAACACTTTTACATTTCACTTTTCAAAAAAAGTCTGAAAAATTTAAAAGTGAAAAGTCTTTTCACTTTGCAGATTTTGTGAAACACTTAACTCTTTTACTTTGCAGGAAATTAATTTTTTTTTTTCAAAGTGAAAATTTTTTGGTGAAATAGGCCCCAGGTCTTTTGATTTTTGAGGAAATTTTGTTTTAGTTTTTTTTGTAAGTTTCTAAACTATCATACATCAGGAGCAAAACCCGTGGGATTTTTGACATCCCTCTAAATTTCAAATTCACATTATTTGCTTAACTACTCAGGCACAACATCATTACAAAATTTCAATTTCCTAGCATTAGTAGTAACTTTGATATAGGAATTCAAAAATCTCTTAAACTGACTGACATCACTGACCACTGATTGACTACCCGACACTGTAGAAAATTGTAATTTCACCTAATTAAATATTTTATAAGGGCCAATAGCCAAAACAACATATGTAAAAATTGCGAATACATCACCTATTGTAAGACAAAGTTCGACTTTTATCCCTACTGAAAACAAACAGAAAACAATACCAATTGATTATTTTTGTGCGGCAGCGTTTTATTTTAAAAAAGTGATGTTTCTAATGAAATGTTGATTAAGACGAAATTTAAGTTTTAACATATTGTTGTTCTTCTAAGGGTTTTTAAGTTTTTCCAAATATTAATAGAAAAAGTACTTCTATAAGAACAAATTTTGGCTTCACAATAGTTTTTGAGATCTTTTGTTAGATTTTCTTCATAGCAATTTGTTAATTTTGATTTTATACTGAAATAGAACCTTCCTTCAATACACCGCACTCTTCCCCTTCAAATATTTTATGTATAAAACTTCCATTCAAAGAACAAAGCCATTCATAAGAGACAAAACTATTTTTATTAAGCTGCCTCCCGCTGTTCAACTATATCCTCAGAATTATATATATCGTTTTGAAATGGTGCATAAAATGTATGTATATATACCGTACTGACAAAGATGAGTGAAGTATGCATTGAAATTGCTTAACAAATACAAAACCCCATATATGCATCTTCCTGTTAGAATCCATCAATAATTTTCCACACACAAACACACACAAAAAGGAAATGGCAGCATGCCGATGCCAATGCCGATACCAATGCCGATGCCGAGGTATTGGCAAGTGATAGACTTTCACATGACTGCATCTTTCTAACCGTCAATAAAGCATAACAAGGGTTCCACAGAGGAACCAGGATATTATTTTCCAGCACCAGAAGCGCAAAAAATGAACTAAAATTCATCTTCCTTCTTCATTCATGCATGGAAAATTCAAACGAGAGAGAGTTAATTGAAAATATATGATGAAGTGTATATGAGTCACACATACACCCACACCCACACCCACACCCACGCCGCACCGGTAGCCTCGTACCATATATCTTGGGGAAAATCTAGTATCGATGATATCGACAAGGACCGCATCGCGTAAAAAAGTTAATTTTGGTTTGCGTATCTAGGAGCAAAGGAGGTACACTGCCTGCCCCCTTTCAAAAACCTTATTTGTAAACAATTTCCAACCGAAAGCCTTCTGGTGGTTTTGAATTTTATATTTCATCTTTGTTCTCTATGAAACAGAGAAACCAAAACCAGCAGGAAGCTGTGCTGAGGAGGTATTTGTATATGCGGGTGTGTGTAATGGGGATAGCTTAAAGAGGCTTTATTAATGTTGCCTGTGGCACTGAAGTGACGGAGAATGATTTTATGTCTCGTAAACAAAGTGATGAATTTTTTAATTTAATAGATAGTAATTTTGTTTGCGTCAGATCCTTTCATATAAATAATGTGTGTGCGACATGAATTTGTCTCTTTGTGTCACTTGTAGGTGATAAAGAAGACACACGATGTGTGATATTATATTTATTATTTTCGTGTACTAGTTGCAGGATTTTGATTTTACATTGAGTTGTACACTGTGGCGTATGATTAACATTTTTTTTTTTTTTTTATCTCTGACTGGGTGACCTTATTTATTAAGAAATGATCTTAATGATGACAAAAGAAGGAAAAAAAATTTAGAACATTAATAAAATTGTTTATATTAATTTTCTTTCGGTGTTTTATGACAGCGCAATTTTGAAATTAATATTTATATCAAAACGTCTTATGAAGTTAATAATGAATAATGAATGGATAAGTCCAAAAATATTTATACCATCTGTTAGTCGTTGTGTACTTTCAATGTTCAACAAGCTATAGCCTTAATGGGTAGACCAGTTTGCTTCAAATTTGGTTAAGAGATTTTTGGTTCATTCCCTAGAGGAAAAATTGTATTTTTTGTGCTGCAGAAATGAAAATCTCTGCTTCACTTATGTCTTTAAAATGCAAATATGAGAAAGATATTGAATGAATTTTATTGATACACATAGAAAAGAATGCTGCTTAAACGCAAGTACTTTAGATGAGAGTTATCGCAGTCAAGCACCCTTCTGGAGATAAGAATTGCAACTTAGTGTTTACCGTTCCAAAAATTTTGTTGCTCTGGGCGTAGGCTACAGCCCATACATAAATAAAGCTTAGAGGTAACTTCAAAATGAGAAAGGTGGTAACGTACTTGTTGCCTTTTACTTTAACTATAAACTACATAAGATACACTATATACTCATAGTTGCCCAAAATTTTAAAGATACAGGTGTATTAGCGTGATACTACTTTACAATTTTCTAACTTCTTAATTTTAATAAATTTTTAACCGGTATCATACGAAACCTATGTATTTACCTAATGAACCGAATTCATGTGCGAAAAATTGTGTGCAAATAGTGCGTTATTGAACATCGATGTTGCGATATAAAAATATAAATGCTTCAGCATCGATGTTTAATTTTTTAGTTTAGAAAAAATTTAATGGGAGAATAATATTTTATAGTTTGATTGAAATCGGTTTTAACTTTCTTTAATGACCATCGCTCAACCCTACTTCATTTGGCAAAGCTTTGCATATAAACGCGCTTTTGCCAAATAATTTAATTAATTTTTTGTCTGCAACTCTTTAAGGATTTTTGTAAAGCGTTGGAAATCAAAGCGTTATTCTCACAATAAAAAAAGCAAGGTTTTGAAAACTTGACAAATATTTCTCGTAATTCAGAGTTGTTTCTAAAACAATATAAACAAAATTATAAAAAAATGTAGTTTGAACTCCATATGGAAAGGTTTCTTAAAATTAATTCTTAAACATTTTATAAAATCACGGAATGGAAAGGCTGCGGCCACAAGACGAGCCATTTGAATATAACTTTAGTCGCCGTTTTTTTAAAAGAAAAAAAAAAAAAAATCAGTATCACCACCTCGGTGTCGGTTTCATAGAAATATGTCTCGTCTTTTTTGTATGTTTGGAAGCTGGTTAATATTTTAAATTCAATTTCATAATTTAAAAAAAATCATTTTTTTTTCTTGCCAAACCATAAAGATAATCGAAATTGGTTTAACATTTCCCTGACTTCGTCATCTGCTATGAAATCTTTGCCAAGGTAATGTCTTCTAGTTTCCCGCAAGGTTGGACATCGTCCCAAGAAGTGCAAAATGTCTTCCCTTTCTCGCATATTGCAGATGCTACATAAAATTGGAAGGTCTTCTCTGTGCGAATGTATAGTTCAAGTTGAGAAGCTCCTCGCGTAGTTTAACCATAATCGAAATCTACTGGACACTATATTCATCACGAAAGTAATTATATTGGTTCAAATTATGATTAAGTTAACTATATGTTGCTCTTTGCACCGAGCTTGTGGCCTCGTTTAAAAAGTTCTGTCTACATCGCAAGTCCACCTTCTCGATAAGTTTATATAAAATTGGTTTCCAGATCGCATGTTGCTCTACATCAAGGCTAAGCTCCATTCCACATGAGGTTGCCAGCTCCAACCATTCTCCATACCAACTGATTTTGGATCTTATTGTTTTTATTGCAGCTTGCTTCGGGAGTCGATCATTTGCCATTTTCATTACTTTTAGAATATAATCCACCTGAAGCTTTAGCGATTTGATGAATAGCGGAGATAAACCCGTTTCTAACATGATTGCGTAATTTGGTGTGTTGGGTGGAAGATGAAAAGTTCTTTTCACATAATAACTCTGTAGCTTTTCAACTGTATCGTATTGCTTTTCACGCCACATCTGCGCGCCATACAACAAAATCGATTCAGCCGCTGCCTCAAAAACCCTAAATTTACAACTGTGGGCTATATTTTTGTTAGAAAAACACCTTCTCCATGTTGTGTTAATCGCTGTTTTGGCCTTTTCTAGTTTTTCCTTGAGATGTTTTTGCATATTCAAATTTGGCGTTACAACTACACCAAGATATTTGTACTCCTTAACAAATTCAATTCTTTCTCCATTATACATCCATTGTTCGTCAGTGCGAAGTCGTCCACCACCGTTCTTAAAAATCATAATCTTCGATTTAACAAGATTGATCTCCAGGTTCCATCTACTGCAGTTATCCGCGAGCTTATTTATCATAAGCTGTAATGAATTAGGAGTGTACGCCAACAGGACAATATCATCGGCAAACAGTAACGATTTCACATCAAAATTGGCATATTGTATACCTCCTGGTAAGAAATCCGTTATGTCATCGATAAACAGAGCGAACAATGATGGACTTAGCGTACATCCCTGTCTTACACCAAATTTTGTTGGAAATGACTCAGACAAGGCCTCACCGTTCCAAACCGCCGCCGAAGTATCCTCGTATAAGTTTTGGATTACCGTTCCGAATTTTCTAAACATTCCCATCTGAAACAGCTTATAGAATAGGGATTTGCGATTCACGGTTTCGAATGCTGCCTTGAAGTCAACGAAAAAAAGTATATATATTTTTTTTATTTTTAAGAAATGAGTCGACAATGTTTCTTAATACAAATATATGGTCTACTGTGGAGTATCCCCTTCTAAAACCTGCTTGGTACTCTTTGAGAAGCCGGTTTGAGCTTATCCATGAAGTGAGCCGTTTTTCCAAAATTGACGTAAAAATTTTATACGAAGCATTGAGAAACGATATACCGCGATAATTTAAATAAATATTACGCAACTTTTTAGTTATTGTAGAAAAGCGCTAGACTACAGAGAAAGAATTTTAAATGAATGCTTTTAAGTTTTTTATAACAACTTGAATGTACATTTAAATTAAAAAACAAATATTTATATTTATATTTAAATAAAATAAAAAAAAAAATATTGTTAAATTTGTTTAAGGCAATCGGCAGACGGCAAAGCCATGCTATTTTATGTAAACTTTTATATTAAAATAATAATAAGATAGTAAAATAATCGAAATTGGCACCACTGTATTCAACCACTTTATCGAATACGATTACCAAATGGTTCGATAATAATAATTTTCTTTTTCAATTAAATTCATTACACTCCATGTATCTTTTGAAAACTACAGCACTTATAATTAAAAACCATGGAGCTGTACCAATACCATGGCTTTTAATTTACTTATACTGTATTGTAGATTGCTTTACCTAATCTATACAGCAGACAAATTTGCTCCCTCAAGAGGATTATATACGCAATAATTGCCAATATCAGTATCTTTTTAAACCACTCAAGTAAAAACAAACAAAAACAAAAACAAAACATAAACAAAGTTACAGATAGAAAAGGGCGGCCTCTTCAATGACAATTAACAAACTAAACTTTCTTAACGAGCACAATTCTTGCAAACCACCCCCGCACATCAAACTCATGATATTCCTACTAAGTTATGTGATGATGTTGGCTCCAATTCAGGCAGTCTTCAATCTAACAATTCCAGAAACTCATCGTATGGCTCCCAAGTTTTCTGCTTAATTATCATTTTTTAAGTGACTTTGCCGCTCAAAAAAAAAAGAAGGAAAATCGTCTCTTAGCGACGACAATTAATTGCCAAAACATGGTCCCTTAACTAGGGTCCAGGTCCAGCAGACTTTCGTTCATCACCTCGATTGTTTGCCATGTTTAACGAAACCGCCTTAACCAACGGCACGTCTTGGTATTGGTTTATTATTGACAGATGACATCCTCATTAAAAGACGTTCAATGTTAATTTATAATTAAGACGACTCTGTTTCACCATATTTGGGAGTAGGTATTGGTCGGAGATGGACAACCACCGCCCTCTAATAAGTTTTTGAGGCTGGTGGTGGACATCAATCATGCTTTGAATTGTTTAATATTCTTGTCAGGACTCTCGCAGCTGGGTGACGACAGAGGGGGGACCCATAGTGATGAATTTCCGAACAATAGACTTGATTTATCAACAAATTATTTGCGGCATTTGGCAGTTTCACTCCGCTCTGCCACGCTTTGATTTTAATTTGACTGCATTTTTTTTGCTAAATTCGCAGCAGAACTATTATTATTAATATTAATGCAGGAAGCAAATTTATGCATTACCGGGAATTCCTGTGCAACACAATTAATATCGTTTTTGCTTGTTACCATAACGCGAGATAATAATTGTTCTTAATCATTTAAGTTCCCCAACTTAATTGCAATCAATCAAATTCTGTGTTTATTCTACTGGGTCTGATTGGGGCGCCACTTAAATATTGTTTTATTTTTTTTTCTGTTGCAATTTTTCCTGGAAATTTTTAATAACAATTCGATAGATTGAAATTAATGCACGTCAAACAGTTCATTTTTAAAGTCAATGGTATGACAACTTAAGCAAAACCGAGAGGTCAGATGTTAAATTTCGCCTGATGCTTCATATGCGAAAATGCTGTGTGTATATTGACGTATGGTTCAAACAAAGTAAATGATTGACTAATTATCAACCAATTGTTACCAATAATTACGGATAATTGCATTTATTCAGTAGGCTATTAAAATTCATTACAACACGTATTGAGTGGGGGGCTTTCGCAATCGCAGTGATGAACGGCTATGAACAAGGAGTGACAAGGAGGTACTGGTGTCAATTAATTAAGCTGTAAGCTTCAGATCGGTATTCGTGTTATACTGGGTTCGGGTTGTATGATATAATTAAAGTGCCTATACTTTTGCGGGTAGATATAAAGGGTGTTTTTTTTTTAGACGTGTGGTTTGTAAGAAGAAATAAAACGCATAAGATTTAATGTTATGGACAAGAATTTAGCTTTATTATAAAGATAAGAGTTTGCCATTATGTTTCAAAAATGGTGGCCGCCGCGGCTGGCTCGAATAAATTCCAGACGAGTGGCCCAATTTTCGACCACGTTTTGCAGCAATTGCAGCCGTATGTCAGCAATAACGCGCCGAATATTCTCTTCCAAGACGTCAATCGTTTTGGGCTTATCTCCGTAGACAAGCTACTTCACATTACCTCACAAGAAATAGTCCAGCGGTGTTAAATCTCACGATCTTGGAGGTGACGCCACAGGCCCACGACGCGAGATAATGCGCTCACAAAAAGTTTCCTCCAATAAATTGATTGTTTCGTTGGCTGTATGGCATGTAGTGCCGTCTTGTCGGAACCGAAGGTCTTCCACATCAACATGCTCCAATGCAGGTACGAAAAAGTCATTAAGCATGGTTCTATAGCGTTCCCCATTGACTGTAACATTATGGCCAGCTTCAATTTTGAAGAAATATAGACCAATGATTCCCTCTGCCCATAGATCACACCAAACAGTGACTTTTTTTTAGGATATATGGGCGTCTCAACAATGGCTTGAGGATCATGATCACTCCAAATACCACAATTTTGCTTATTAACGTACCCATTCAACCAAAAATGAGCTTCATCGAATATTGGATGCAGCGCGCGATGCGAACCCAACCAAACGGTGTTTAGGAATAAGTCTATTCATTATAAAATGACAAACCAAACTGAGCATAAATCGAGTAACAACTGTCAAAAAGGCCAACTCAGAAAAATGTATTGTCAGATTGGAAACCACACGTCTAAAAAAAACACCCTTTAGAAATGCAGGAACAGATTGAATTTATTTTTTTAAAGAGGCATATGATTTGCTACGACATACCCCAAGTAACGCTGTCATTTTAAAGTTACGAAATATAATTTTTTAAATAGATTTTTATTTCATTTTTAAATAAATTTTAATGCTTGTTAAAGAGGTCAGAACAGTGGCAGATTCCACAGAATTACATCACGTAGGTTGGGTCAATAGGTAGAAGGGCTGACAGTTGATCTTGGTACCGTCACACTTAGATCTATGTAGATCCGTTGTGATACCCTAGGAAGTTGTTTCCTACTTAATGTAAGAACCTATGTGTTCTGTTAGCAGTCGAGCCATTTAGAGGCGTTGACGAAGTTCAGAAGGCTATTCGCCGAAGTTCTAGAAAGATCCTCTAAGTCGTCAAAGAAATGATTTTATAGGTGTTTCTTTCTTAAGTGACAGAATGCAGCGGACAATGACAAAGGAAGTGTAAGGTATCCTCATCTGCTTCTCCATCGCTGCAGCCTCTGCAAAGGTCATCAATACTGAGCCTCATTTTCTTTTTGTGGAATCCCAGTAGGTTGTGTCCGGTGATTATGCTGACAAGGGAACGAAGATGTTTTTTGTTCTTCATTTGCATAATTTTGTATATCCTCTGCTTATTGAAAATTTGGCCATAATTTTCTAGTTGTGGCGCATGTTTCAAGCAGGTTCCATATTTTATTGTTTTTTTTTGATATTTTGTTACCAATATCCTGATTGATGCTACACTTTGGTACTCTAATATGTCGTTCGGCTTGACTTGAACCAAGTGACGATCCCGTTCTCGCCAGCTCATCAGCTCTTTCGTTTCCCTGTACATTACTTTGACCAGGAACCCAGCAGAGTCTTTTATGCTGCATGGCAAGAACCCTAAACACTTCGCGACAGCAAGTTACAAGTTTAGAATGTATCTCGGTGGCAGAAATTTCTTTATTTGCTGCTTGGTTTTCAATAAAGAGGGTTATATCAGCTCGTGGTATCACCATCTTTGATATTTGCTTAGCTGCTTTGCACACTGCCAAGCCCTCAGCTTGGAAGACGCTGCAAAAGTCCGGAAGTCTGAAGGAGCTAGCTATTCCCAGAGTTTCCGAGAAAATTCCCGCACCAACTCACACAATCATACCATCTTACATTATGTAAAATTATTAAAAAAAACAAAAAAAAAAAAACAGCGGCAACACTATAAATATCATGTTTTAACTTTTGTTAAGGCCTGAAATTGATTTTTTAATTTTCTTTTTAAATCAAATTGTTTTATGCCGTCTTCGTTTGGATTTCGGAACAGTTCCATTCCTATCGAAAATGGAAAATATGGAGTTAAAGGAGTGAAAAGAGCTACCTTCAAGTCATTATAGGATGGAGTTATATATATTTCATGGTTACCAGGGGCCAGGCCGATCATCAGACTCCTTTTGGCGGTGCTTAGTCTATTTACGTTCAATTTTAATTTGAAAACTTTTTGCCCAGCTGAGAGTTGAACAATGAACATAGACCAAGCGTCTAAGGAAATAAAAGGACAATTATTTTTATTATTTTCCATTTTATCAGAAACTAATAGTTACCTACTTTAACTTCTGGTTTTTAGTTTTACACTTTCTTTTTAATAGTTTAAAATTAATATAAACTAATTACATGTTGTATTTTACCCCCTATTAATATACAACAAACAACACGGCGCTCGTGGTAAAACTTACACATCTGAAAACTTGTAATTCATATTAATAAAAATGGCCAGTGACATGTGATAGCAAGCGGATAACTTTAACTTGACAAATTTGTAGTTTAAGGGATTGATAACTTCTCAACACAAACCTTCATACGTCTCCTAGAATCATTTATAACTATACATTTATAGCTTTCATAAACAAGTGCATGTATGTATGTGACACACGTACTGGAATGTTGCTACATTTCGATGAAGTGTTGTCGTGATTCCATCAGAACTGGAGTTGCCCAAGAATCAAAACTTGGAGCATTCCTGTACAGCATAATAACCTCTGACCAGCCCACATCAAGCGAATGCAAGAACCTTCTCTTCGCTGACGACTAACTTACATACCACACATCCTTATCACCAATGACAGCTGTCCAAAAAGTCGAGGCCCACATCTGCAATCTATTTGAGTTTTACAAGAAATGGGGTATCCAGATCAACTCATCCAAATAAGAGCTTGTCTGCTTCAGTAGACCAGGAGGCAGACGCAATCACTCAGCTTATAACTGCAAAACTATCAATTTAACACTCTCAGATGGAACCATAATACCAGCCAAGCGCAGCGCCAAGTTCTTGGGTATAAATTTAAACGAGATGCTAAGATTTAACCAACATTCACGGACTGTCCTTATAAAAACTAACTTTGCCTTCCATCGTTTATACCCGCTGATGATAAAGAGAACTGCGTTAAATCAACAAAGGAAAGTTCTAATCTACAAGGAACTCCTGAAACCAGTCATCATCTGGTTCACCATCTCCAAACAGCTATGAAGGAACTGCAATTGTTTGAGAAGAAAGTCTTGATGATCTGCACCGGGCTTCATTTCGATCTTCAACGGAGTAAACACTTCCAGAACGAGCAACTCTACCCTGAAGCCAAGGTTATCCGGCTGGACAAGGACCTAATGCTATCTGCAAAGAAGTTAGTTAGTAACATCACCAACTACCCTGATCAATTGATGAGAAGGATGACAACCCAACAACGACATCCCGAATTAAGGTACCTCAGCGCTTTGGAGACCATGGACGAAGATATCATCCCATCAATCAAAGATGAAGCACTACCCTTTTACACAGACCCAGGGTCAGCAAACTACCGTTGCTAAACGCCAACCCTGCACCCAACAACAAACCAACAAACCGCCACTTGACAACCGGGACTGAACAAATCTAGAGCGAATGACTCAAACCGATTTTAATATTAACCTTTCACTTATTATATTTATTGTATTCTAAACCTTATCAAAGTAAAGGGTTTTCGAATAAGAGGTGTTATTTTGATATTCAAAGAAAAATGGCATTTTTTGAGACAAATGATCGGATGTTTATTTCATTATAAAGAGGAAGGTATGCCGTTAATAATGGAACACAACATCAGCCAAATGGCCGCCACGACCACGCTTACAGGACCATATCCTTTTCATGAAATTTTCCATAACCAAATCTCAAAGTGGCTGCCCTATGTCCTCGATAACCTCACTAATTCCATCTTTGAGGTCTTGAATCGACGCTGGGCTGTTCGCGTAGACCTTATCTTTCACGTGGCCCCAAAGGAAGAAGTCGCAAGGTGTTAAATCACAAGATCTCGGTGGCCAATTGAGATCACCTCTTCGAGAGATAACACAGTCCGGAAACTTTTCCCGTAAAAGATCGATGGTTTCATTGCTTGTGTGGCACGTAGCGCCGTCTTGTTGAAAGTAAACGTTGTCCAGATCAATACCATCCAACTCCGGCCATAAAAAATCATTAATCATCTCTCGATAGCGCAATCCATTGACCGTAACTGTTGCTCCAGCCTCATTTTCGAAAAAGTAAGGTCCAATGACCCCGCCGGACCATAAACCGCACCAAACAGTCACGCGTTGAGGATGGAGAGGCTTTTCAACAATAACTCTTGGGTTTTCCGAGCCCCAGATGCGACAGTTTTGCTTGTTGACGTAGCCTCCGAGGTGGAAATGGGCCTCATCAGTCAAGATGACTTTTCGATGAAATTCCGGATCATTTTCATGCATTTCAAGGACCCAATCAGCAAAGACACGACGTTGTTGATGATCAGCCGGCTTGAGTTCTTGTGTTAACTGAACTTTATAAGCCTTTAGACCCAAGTCTTTATGCAAAATACGGTTTAATGACGTTTGTGGAATGACTAATTCCAAAGAACGACGAGGAATGGACAAACCTGGGTTTTCTTCAACACTTTGGGCTACAACAGCAATATTCTCAGTTGTTCTTGAGCGATGTGCACGGGTTTTATTCTTCACATCACTAACTTGTCCCAACAGCTCGAATTTGTCCACCAATTTCTGTATTGCGGTCCGACAAGGTGCTTCACGACGACCCAAAAATGTTTTAGTTTTACGAACCGTCTCTGCCAAATTTTCACCATTTTTATAGTGAATTTTAATAATTTCAATGCGTTGTTGAAGCGTGTATCGTTCCATTTTTATAAATGGCGTAGTTTCTACTTGTCAAATGTCAATAAATGACAGCTTCAAAAGTGACAGCTACCGAAATAGCGGGCTATTCAAAATAACACCTCTTATTGGAAAAGCCTTTATTAATTTGGGCCCCTTATGTGCCAATAATTTGTATGTATCTATAGCTATAAATTGCTTTTAAGCCAATTGTAAATAGAAATGTTCAATAAAATAAACTTTAAACTGTTGTCGTGATTCCAGTTAGAAAGACTCGAAAGATATCTTAGAGCAAAAATATGTTTATTGATAAGAAAAGTTATCAAGCGGCCAAGTTATCTATTCGTTTTCCAGCTAACACGTGTGTTAAACTCCTTGTATAAGTATGAGTAGTCTTTTTATTTTCAAATTCGGTTTTTTATCGATTTCAAACTTTCCACCAAATTTTTCCAACGCACAATATACATAGAACCACATTTGTTCTCTTTATTTACAATTTTTCCATTTGCATTCCAATTCAACGCCTAAATTGTTCACTTCTGTTTGCAAAATATGTGGATGTGGAAGCGCATCAAGGTGCGATTGCCATAAAATTTCCAAAAAGACAACAATAGCCTGTCGATGTTCGCATTTCGGTTTCAAAATTTTAGCTGTTTCCGTTTATCCATAAACTTCCTCCAATAAACCATACAAACATATATAATTTTATAGTGGGATGCCATTTAGATAAATGTAGGTACAGCAACAACAAACTAGAGGTTTCCAGAAGAAGCGTTGTGTATCCACGCGAGGAATTTGTGTATTTGGTGCGTTTCTTACTATGGGAGGTTTATGTTTAAATCGATAAACCGAATGAGAATGAATGAATTTCAAGGAGGGTGTATGTATGTAGTATGTAGTTGGTATATCTAGTTCCTACACATGAAAACGAATTCGAACAGGGATGGCATCAGAAAATAAAAGCGCCCCATTAAACAAAAGAAGTGAATATAAAAACATGCCAATTTATGACAGATTTGGTTAAACAATAACAGCCGAATTTATAAATGCATCATAGCGAGTGCATAGAACTATTCACTCCTTATAATTCAACTAAACGCAAAAATGTTATTCATAAAACTTATGCAACGTTGAAAAGAGGCATTAGGAGCTAAACGCGTTTGGAGGTTGAATAGTGCATACATAAGGATGTTTAAGCATCAAAATGTCACTTTGACTCATACACAGACGAGAATAAAATACAATGTTATAAGGGTGGCACTTATTTTGGGAATGCTTATATATCTTTTTTGTCCCCTCCTGAAAGTGATCAAGCTTTATTATAAAGCTACTTTGTACAAACCAAAATGTTGTTAAATTTTTTTGAAATCGGCTAAGGGCGACGTATCCCACCGAGAAGTTAAAACTTTTCATTAAAAATGCACGCAGTTTTCCGACTTTTACTTAAAATGTCGGTGAAAGTATAAAATTTGATGGAAATTCTTTATTTATAATATACATGTGCTTAGATGTATGCCAAAATTGAGGTTCATTGAATATTTTTAGTGGGACACACAGAATAAAGGCTCTCCCAAACCAACGCGAATACTTCAGACCGACGACGAAACTTTCGCCTGTCTTAATTTATTTACATGGAGATTAATGGGAGCACCCACACTGGCGCGATGCGAATCTTCGAACATTATTCAGTCGTCGCATATTCGCGCGAATGTTTCGCGTTGGTTTGGGACAGCCTTAAATAAAAAAAAACATTGCAAAAATAATTGCCACCCTAATAGATGTTCGTATATTCTTCTCAATTTGATCGCACTGTCAGTGAATGAAACAATTATTTCAATAAAAACCATGAATTTTTTGTTCTAAAATATTAAACTATATTTTCTAACACGGCACAAAAGAAACAGTAACAAGAATAGGTACATTATGCAATATTAAATGAAATTTAAACTAATCCAATCGGTGCAGGAGAATTCGTTTATTGACTTTTCACTTTCAGAGCTTTGTTTTGTTAATCAATTGTGGCAGTAAAACGTAATAGATTTTCCCTTCTTGGTACTTTTTTTGACACAAGCGCATTATAACTATAATGTGTAGGGAAATATTTTATGAATTAGGATTTATGCAACGTTGAATAGTGGCTTCATAAATGCTTATGCACTATATAACTATTCAGCCGTTTAGAGGTGTTTAGCGAGTTCTAATAAATTAGGCTGTAAGTATATTGTTTATGCGGACCCGCATCAGAGCCATGGCCCTCCAGCAGTGGGCATTTTTCAGGCACCCCATCAGCAAGAGCTTTGTTTGTTAAAACCACAAAGAGCGAGTTAATACCAGCATATTGCTAGTAGCGATAAACTGATGAGTCTGTTTTAAATGACATGTCTCTTGTTTCGGTCTTAAATAAAATGGTTTACTAAAGTAATCCATTGTGTCTTAGTATTATGACTTGCTGGTAGCTCAATCAAGTGGTTGTTGTTTCATTCAAACCTTCAATCTTAGTTTTTTTTTGCCGAAAAGTTTTTAAGCCTTTCTTTAGCAATTAAAGATTGCAAGTTCTTTAATTAAATATCATTGTGGAAAAAATTATTCCTTTACCAGCCTCTTCCACCTTTAAAAAAAGTTGTTTTCACGACTACAGCCTCTTGCAATTCTTCAATTTTAATATACAGGCTCATTCATTTAATGGTTTCAAGTTGGTGGTGCAGGCATTTGACACTTTTCAAACTAATCTGTCATTTGAAGTGTCATAATAAAGGGTTTTCCAATAAGAGGTGTTATTTTGAAAAGCCCGCTATTTCGGTAGCTGTCACTTTTGAAGCTGTCATTTATTGACATTTGACAAGTAGAAACTACGCCATTAATAAAAATGGAACGATACACGCTTCAACAACACATTGAAATTATTAAAATTCACTATAAAAATGGTGAACATTTGGCAGAGACGGTTCGTAAAACTAAAACATTTTTGGGTCGTCGTGAAGCACCTTGTCGGACCGCAATACAGAAATTGGTGGACAAATTCGAGCTGTTGGGACAAGTAAGTGATGTGAAGAATAAAACCCGTGCACGTCGCTCAAGAACAACTGAGAATATTGCTGTTGTAGCCCAAAGTGTTGAAGAAAACCCAGGTTTGTCCATTCCTCGTCGTTCTTTGGAATTAGGCATTCCACAAACGTCATTACACCGTATTTGCATAAAGACTTGGGTCTTAAGGCTTATAAAGTTCAGTTAACACAAGAACTCAAGCCGGCTGATCATCAACAACGTCGTGTCTTTGCTGATTGGGTCCTTGAAATGCATGAAAATGATACGGAATTTCATCGAAAAATCATCTTGACTGATGAGGCCCATTTCCACCTCGGAGGGTACGTCAACAAGCAAAACTGTCGCATCTGGGGCTCGGAAAACCCAAGAGTTATTGTTGAAAAGCCTCTCCATCCTCAACGCGTGACTGTTTGGTGCGGTTTATGGTCCGGCGGGGTCATTGGACCTTACTTTTTCGAAAATGAGGCTGGAGCAACAGTTACGGTCAATGGATTGCGCCATCGAGAGATGATTAATGATTTTTTATGGCCGGAATTGGATGGTATTGATCTGGACAACGTTTACTTTCAACAAGACGGCGCTACGTGCCACACAAGCAATGAAACCATCGATCTTTTACGGGAAAAGTTTCCGGACCGTGTTATCTCAATTGGCCACCGTGATCTTGTGATTTAACACCTTGCGACTTCTTCCTTTGGGGCCACGTGAAAGATAAGGTCTACGCGGACAGCCCAGCGTCGATTTAAGACCTCAAAGATGGAATTCGTGAGGCTATCGAGGACATAGGGCAGCCACTTTGCGATTTGGTTATGAAAAATTTCATGAAAAGGATATGGTCCTGTAAGCGTGGTCGTGGCGGCCATTTGGCTGATGTTGTGTTCCATTATTAACGGCATACCTTCCTCTTTATAATGAAATAAACATCCGATCATTTATCTCAAAAAATGCCATTTTTCTATGAATATCAAAATAACACCTCTTATTGGAAAACCCTTTATTAGTTGAATGTTTGCCATTTACGATAATCGATCTTTTAACAATCGAACAACGCTTAAAAATTATTAAAACTTACTACAAAAGTGGTGATTCAAACGTAGCCACTTTTCGCAAGTAATCGGTAAAATTGTGAAGAAATTTGAAGAGAGTGGAAGCTTTACTGATGTCGTTAGGCCTGTGCATAATCGTAATGCACGCTCAGTCGAAAAAATTGCTGCTGCAAGTGCAAGTGTTGCTGATGGTCCGAATTTATCGATTTCTCGGCGTTCGCAGCAGTTGAACGTGTCATAATTGAGTTTTTTTGGCCGACCGACGATTGAAGATCATGACTTGGATTATATTTTTCCAACAAGATGGGGCATAACAAGCCAAAAAACACGACCTCTGGTCGCTTAGTTTCGATTGGCCACCAATATCATGTGATTTATTGACACCGTTAGATTTTTGTCTGTTGGCCTGCGCAAAAGACCGTGTTTACGCGTTTAATCCCCTAACTCTAGATACATTAAAAACCAATATTATTCAAGTTGTGGCCGAGATACCGCCCGAAATGTGTGCGAAAAAGTAGTTAAAAATTACCTCAAAAGAATCGCATGCTGCGAATCTTCCCTAGGCGGCCATTTTAATCATATTGTGTTTCACACTTAATGGCAAAGTCCAAACTTTGTAATTAAATAAAATTTTCATCAAAAATATATCGCAGTGTGTGTTTTATTTAGCTTTACTTTCGAAACCGAAAAATAAATGACCTTTTATAAGTTTCTTACCTAATAATCTTTTGTCATGAATAAATGCCTCTCATTATAGCCGTTTGGATTGTAGGTCCCTTCGACCAAAACCCACCAAATGAAAACATTTTGTTTTAAACCAGCGTTATTGTCCATTATGACACACGTCCTTATGACACAACCCACAGCGCACATATGTTAAAACAAAAAAGATGAAACAGTAAAAGATGTTTCGTTGAAAAATTTATTTTGTTTTATCGCAACACTCATCAAACAAAACACGTTCTAGAAACAAAGTTCTAGAGAATTTACTGAGAGAACCCGCTGGCTATGGGCTTTGAAATTGAATACATTTATTTTGCTGAATTTATGTGCACACTAAAACGGTAATGAGTACCCTTAAAATATTATCTAAGCACAGTAAAAGCGTTTTGAAAATTGAAACAAATTGGAGAGAATTCAAGAGAAGATACCGATGAGCATGGATATCTTATATCGTGATGGGAAGGAAAAATAAAGCTTGTTAAATCATTCCACATTCGTGTAGTGCGGCTTAAGAAGAAATCTCTGTACAAGACGATTGTGTATCAGACTTATAATACTTTCACAACTGAATCTTGACTTAGCTCCAGTTTTCAGTGCAAGATAAGAGTTAAACTCGGTCTCGAGCCGCCACCATCCAGTTGCGCACCCCAAGGCTCCGGGCGTCCTGGTCTACGCCATCTCTCCCGCACAAGTATGGTCTACCACGCTGTCGTCTACCATAGAATGTACCACAAAGAACTTTCCGAGGAGGTTCCTCTTCACTCATGCGAGCTAGGTGCCCTGCCCACCGGAGTCTACCGAGCTTAATTTTTGTCACGATATCTGCTTCAAGGTAGATTGCGTACAATTCATGATTGCACCGTCTCCGGAATCGTCCTTCCTCACATATGGGGCCAACAATTCTCCTTAAGACTTTTCTCTCGAACGCGGCTAAAAGGTCGGAGTGCCTTTTGCTAAGCACCCAAGTCTCGGATCCATATGTGAGTACTGGCAGGACCATGGTCCTGTACAGCAGCAGTTTTGAAGTTATGGTGAGATTTCTGGATTTGAAGAGCTTTGACAGACTATAGTAGGCTCTGTTGGATTTGAGAAGCCGCCCGCGTATTTCTTCTTCTAATTTGTTATCGGCTGCTACTATTGACCCAAGTTATTGAAAGGATTGCACCACTTCAAATTCGTGTTCCGCTACCTTGATTGTTTGACCAACTGTTCCTCTCGCATTCGACGCCACCATGTACTTTGTTTTACCTGCACTTATGTGTAGCCCCAGATTTTGTGCCGCCTGCTCAATCTGTATGAAGGAATCATGTACAGCTTACTCGGTTCTTCCGATGATGTCGATGGTAGTATCTGGCTGGACCTGTTGACGATGGTCCCTCTTGTTGCCGTGCCAGAGTCACGGATTGCTTTCTCCAACGCCAGGTTGAAGAGGAGGCAGGCCAAACCATCCCCTTGTCGGAGTCCATTAAAGATGTTGATTGGTTTGGATAGCAATCCGGCTATTTTTACTTGGCTTGTTACGTTGGTCATGGTCAGCCTACATAGTCGTGTCAATTTATTTGGGATGCCGAATTCTCTCATGGCTTTGTAAAGTTCTACCCTGGCTATGCTATCGTAGGCGGCCTTAAAGTCTATAAACAGATGGTATGTTGGGATGTTTAATTCTAGACATTTTTCCATCGCCTGCCTAAGGGTAAAGATCTGATCAGTTGTTGATTTGTCTGGAATGAAACCACACTCATATTGTCCGATGATGGTTTTAGCGTATGGGGTTATCCGGTCTTGTAGGATAGAGGAGAGTATCTTATAGGCTGTACTCAACAACGTGATACCTCTATAATTGCTGCACGTTGTGACATCTCCCTTCTTATGTATGGGGCAAATTATACCTTTTCGCCAGTCTTCTGGAATTTCTTCATGCTCCCACACGTGCACTATAATCTCATGAATTGCTTGACGTAAGGCTGGCCCACCGTGTTGAAATAGTTCGGCTCCCGGGGCTTTGTTTTTCTTTAGCCGGCTTATAGCCTTCTCAACCTCTTCTATGCTTGGTAGCGGCAACATAGGGTACTCTTCTTGAAGTAGTGGAGCCTAAACTTCTGCAGTGAGCTGACCATTTAGCAATTCATTGAAGTACACTTCCCATCGCTCCAGTATGCTTTGAGGATCGGTGATCAGATTTCCCTCTCCGTCCTTGCAGTATGTGCAGCGTGGTGTGTACTGCATGTACTCATATGTTTCGGACGGATTGGTAGAACTTCCGCGCCTGGTGCGGACCTCGCTCTCGGCTTTTCTCTATTTCACAGATTATGTTCTTCTCCCAGGCTGATTTTTTCTGTCTGTGAAGCCGTTTTTCAATTCTTCTGAGCTCTTTATATTCGTCTTCGTGTGCCCGCGTTCTATGAGATTGTTACATTGCTCTGTACTCAACATTCTTACGTTCAGTCGCTATAGCTTGCATTGATCATCAAACCAGTCGTTCCGATTTCAACGAATGCTGCCTAAGATGGAGTTGGCAGTACTAATGGCGTGTCCACTTCTCATCTACACGCATTAAAAATACTCAAAATATTTTATTGAGGTTTCATTTCATGATGAGTGTTGGTTAATATTCAGGTATGAAAATATTTGAATTAAATAAATGCCTGTAAGCATGACATGATACCATTTATAAGCCTTAAGCAAAATTCATTTTTGCGTAAAATGAAAAAAGAAACCAACTCAGCCATTATAATTTGGAAAACCAATTTATATTGTCTCCGATGCGGTAGAAGGGTTGAACCTTTTGTTTCATATGTTTACCTCATAGCTTTTATATGTGACATGTCATATTTGGTATAGGTATGTATTCGATTATCAAAATGACAAGCAAGTCCGTTTTTTACTGTCAGCATAAAAAAACACAAACTCCTCGTGAACATCATTAATTCTCAAATTAAACATAACCTTCTTTCAAGTCAGGTGACAGTTAATAAATCAAATTTTTCAATTACCATTACCATCAAACCCTATAACTCAAACTAATTTCAATCACTGAAAATCTCAATTCCTAACACAATACAAACTTTAAGTGCTTAAAATCACAACCAACAGTTGACAACTATTCTGAAATCTGATATTCATTAGTTTTGAAACTACAAAAAAAAAAACAAAAAAAAAACAACTTATATGGACCAACATCCCTATATCTTTGACAACACACCCTTCAACATGTGTGGCTGTGTATTGCTCAGATTTATACCATTTATCATCCCAAAACACAACGGTTCGTCGAATCGTAGAATTTTTCCAAAACAGAGGCAGTGCCATCAAAGCTTTGGCATTAAATACAAAAATAAAAATCAACTTTTACCCGAGAAAAATGTGTGTATAAATAAAAAGAAGCCAATCTACAATTTACGAAACTGATGGTGGTATGTGCAACCCTAAGAGTGTCTTCGCTTCCGTTTCTTTTTTCTTGTCGTTGCGTCGTTTCGTCGGTCGGTCGTCGATCGTCGTGCCTTCATGTCGCTTATATGCAATTAATCATCTTCAAATGATTTATTGGCATTTTCCAGCGAACGACCAAACATGCACAAGAAGACAAGAACATACAACACAATTTTCATATTAGCAGCAAGGTGGCATTGAAGTTGGAGTTGCCTTGGAATGTTGCATTGGCAGCATTTCTGACTCTGCTGGGTTGACTAATGTCAGTTTGCCGTACAATTTCTTCATCTACTATGTAGGTATGATGAAGAAATATATGACTTTTTTTTTCGTTCTAATATTGCTTGTGCCATTCGTACAAACCTTGACTTCCATGCCGCTCTCCTCAAGGATTCATTGCAAGAAAAAATAAAGGTTTCCGCATACAAAATTCAAATTTACAAAGAATCAATTTATTTTGGTGTGAGCCAAAAAGGTCTTCATTTCCGGTCAAAGTAAAATTAGACTTTGAATTCGAACAAAATATCCGACAAAGGTTGATTTTGGGGGAGAGCCTTGTTTTAGGCTTATAAGCTTTTCCTAAAGAGTTCCCTATAGATTTGAAAATTTACTTTTAAATTTATGAGGTATCTAGGTATACAGAGGGTGTTCAAATTTTTAAATTTGCACCCATACCAGAAGTACAGCGTCTTCCGAACTTTGACAGTTGATAGCGGCCATATTGGCTACATCTGTCAAATTGGCTGTCATTTATTAAGTCTGTTTTGCCAAATCACGATGGACGGATAAAGCGTTCAACAACTCGTGGAAATGATGAAATTGTTTTATCAAAATGGGTGTTCTGTTATGGGGAAACGTTCCGAGCGCTTCGCCCATTTACGATCATCATTTCTGGATGAATAGGTACGTCAAGAAACAACATTTTCGAATTTTGGACGATACCAATCCAAATGAGATCCAAGAGCGTCCAATGCATCCAGAAAAAGTCACTCTTTGGTGTGGAGTTTGGGCTGGCAGCGCGCGGCATCATCGGTCCATATTTTTTGAGAACGACTTCGGTCAGGCCATCCACCGTCAACGGCGAGCGCTATAGGTCGATGATTTCCAACTTTTTTTGGCCTTAATTGGATGATATAGACACCAATGACATGTGGTTTCAACAGTACACCTCACTCCACATTGGTAATTCTGCACGAACGATTCGAGGGCATGGTCATCTCATGTGGAGTTGATGTGAACTGGCCACCGAGATTGTGTGATTTGACCCGTATAGAATTTTTCTTATGGGGTTTTCTGAAATCGCCAGGTCTGTGCGAATACGCCACAAACCACAACGGAACTCAAAGACAAGATAACCCATGTTATCGGTCAAATTCAGCCTGCTTTATGCGTCAGAGTCAGGGAAAATTGGACATTTCGGATGCGCGCCACCCAGAGAAACCACGGCGGACATTTGAACGATGTTATATTCCAAACATAATGGCATCGAAAGCCCTTTAAAACGAATAAAAAATGTCGGTGATATCTCGCACATACTTTGTTTTATTTAAATTTAAAGATAAGAAGCGCTTAGTGAAAGATCCGCTTTGATTACATTCTCGTAAGTTAAAATGGATCGGCATTGGCACACGCGTGTGAACAACGTGTTTTCATTATTGAAACTTATTTTTCCGTGTGGTGGCGTAATTGCTCCATAATTTTTTGTGGATTAAGCCTAGAACGCTGCTGATGCGAAACAAAATTTGTAGGTAGTCTTTAACACAACAGCGAAATGGTTACGGAAACCACAGCAAAAATATGACAGTTGAAAGTGTAACCAATTCTTATATAAAGCAGAAAATCACAGAAAGCCATGCTGCAATGAAAGAAACAACAAACAAAATCACGAATAAAACTCAAATGTCACTTTTACGCACACAAATTAACTGTCGTGGCAATGCACCTCTGCCACCAAATGTCAGAAGTGTCAGTGTAAATTTTGTAAAAAAAAAAAAAAACAATCTGACCGCACTCCCTGGTTGGAAAACAAAACTAAATGTCAAAGGTGAGGTGTAGGTATAATAATAGTGATTTATATGTACTAAAATTATTTTTTTTTTTGTCAAACGCTTGAAAAAATTATC
The DNA here is from genome assembly GCA_932273885.2 of Leucozona laternaria. NCBI lineage: Eukaryota > Metazoa > Arthropoda > Insecta > Diptera > Syrphidae > Leucozona > Leucozona laternaria. Next base: position 237,060,592 of record OW026366.1, on the reverse strand, counting down.
ACTTCCAAATACGAAAAAAAAATTTTGTGAGTGCCGGGACTCACGGTTAATATGTGTTAACATCAACGTTTGTCCAAGCGCAGTTTTGAGGAACTGAAAGTACCCAATATCCTACTGTGCAGATTTCGTAACGTAACGTTCTAAAACGTAACGTAATAAGAAAGTTAACGCCAGCATAGATGTTTACACATCAAAAACAATGAATGAATTTGTCCATTCTTCGGTAAATCAAGCTTTAGGTTTAGGCTCCACTTAAACGACTGACGTATTGGCAGTTTTCTGTCAGTAGACTTCAAAAACAATGAATTGGTCCATTCTTCTGTAAGTTTTTTGACAGTTTGGTAACAGGAAACCCCCAATTTGTCAGTCGTATATATCCAGCATTAGGTTTATGCTGGACTTAAAAGACTGACGTATTTTCTGTCACTAGACTTCAAAAACAATGAATTGGTCCATTCTCATGCGTTTTTTGACAGTTTGCTGATAGGAAACCGCCAATTAGTCAGTCGTTTAATGCAGCATTAGATTTAAATTTATTCCAAATGTTAATTGTTGATTTTTGTTCAATCGATTTTTTTTAGAACGAACACCTACGCCACAGGAAGTACACAGATACGAATTCGATATGTAGTTCATGTACCCAATACTTTAGCCAGTACCGGATTGTGCTACCTTCATTTATCTAACATGCAAAGTATGCAATTCACGCCGGTAACACAGTTTTCCTGCTTAAGTTAAGCCCGGAGAATTTTCCTCTCCTCGCCCGAAGGGAATTAGTTGTTGTTGCATTAAACTTGAAATTTCTTTTGTCCCAACGTCGTTTTTTTCGACCAATTTCCTCGGGACTTGCAAAAAAACACGGCTAGTATCATCTCACTGCATCGTTTAAAAGTAGTATATGTGAACGTAGAATATCTGCGAACGCGCGTTCGAACGCGTGTCTCTTGTGTTCAGCCAGTAGTGTGATCTTCAGATTTGTAGTACTGAACGTACCCTATATCCTACTATATCTAAAGCTATTATTATTTTTGTTTTTTTTTTTTGTTTATAGTTTTCTATGTGGGCTTTAGTGTCGTGCATCGTGCGAATGTAAAAAAAATAAAAGAAAAATAATATAAGAAAAAGCTAGAATGTATCGGTATATACATGATAGTTAATAATTATAAACAAGTGATCGTGATAAAATATAATTTAATCGTCGGTCGCGTTAAAAACAATTTGTTTCGGTCGGGGCTAAGCATATTTCGTAACGTTACGTGCTACAATGCAATTTGCACGACGGAACGTTGCACAGAAAAGTTCACGTTATTTTTTCCGCTCTACCGCGAGCATAGATGTTTACACATCAATAATCAAATTACCGGATTTTTAACACTGCCAAGAGCATGTAAATATTTTCCAAGCAGGGACTATTTTGTTTTTAGATGTCAAATTAGAAAGACAAATCTTGGGAGAGCTCTATTGATTGAGTGCGAAAAACGACCGGAGACGGAGACTTCTCCAAAAATCACCTGCTACAGTTTTCAATTTCACCCGTCCAACAGCGTTCTGCAAAATGAAATTCTTCGTTTTTGATTTCATTCTGTCATTTATGGGTTTTTCCTTTGGTGTCAACAGCGTACTAGGCTTTAATTGAAAGTTATTGATGTGCAGAATATATGGTTTCAACAGGACGCACAATCACACAGTGGTCAAGTTTGATCAAAATTTTGAGTTCAGTTTTTTTTTTTAACGAATACATAACCCGGCCACCACTTGTACATATAACTATATTTCGCAAGTGAAAATATTGAATGCATGCAAAACGTTAAATTTCATTATCTGAAGTGGATTCATTTTATTGTTTTATACTGAAATATTAACCCCATAATTTTGTTTTTATTTAAAAAAAAATACAAAAAGTTGGTATGCCATTTTGAAGTTATAAATATATAACTTAACACTTGTATGCGAGCTGGTTCGAGTTATACAAATTTGTTGGTGCCACTAAACCAAAAATTTGGTCCGACCAAAACCGAAGGGACTTTAACTATATCGATGTTCGAAGGCGGTGCTACCGGTTTGTCAGACCAAGTTCGACTGTCTGCGGCAAGTGTATGGTCTACTCCAATAACATAGCAGTTAAGTTTTGAATTTCCATTTGAAATTGCAAAATCAAAAGAATAGATCCCGCGATTACTATAGAATAACTAAAAAAAATATTTTTCATTGATTTACGAATTATTTCGAAAGTGACATATTTTTCGAAGAATTGGTTTTACTGTTTGTGGAGTTTTGTTGAACCAAGTTAACCCCTTAGCCCTTAAAATAATGAATTTTTGAAAAAAAAAAATGAATATTTAAAAAAATTAATGTTAAAAGTAAATAAAACAATTGATATGAATTAGTTAATCCGTTAGCGAAAAGTCGTAAATAATAATAAAAAAAACGTTAAGGAACATTTTTTTTTTCGCAAAAACCGCTCTTAACCTTTTGCTACAAAATTTTATGAGCACCTATGACTTATTTATTTATTCATTCATCATCAAGCAGAGAGAATTTCTCTTTTTAGACTATGTACTATTTACAAATTTACATTGGTTAGATATAAAATAACTTAACGTAAGGAAAAGAAATACAATAAATTATTATCAATATTGAAGAGGGTGTAAAGTTATATCATTTAATACATACATTATAATAACTAAAAATATCTATTCTGGAACAAACAACATTCGTTTCCCTGATGCAACGTGAAATTGGCTCATTTAGTCCATAATTTGTACGATGAAAATATTCATTTAATAACTTTGATTGGCGAAAATGTCTTTGAGGAACACGTAAGTTTACAAAATTTAGTAACTGAGGACATTTGATATGATAGGATATAATATCTCTGATGAACATAATAGAGAAGCAAGTACGCCGATCTTTCAGAGTTTTAATATCAAAAAGTAGGCACCTAGATTTGTAAGTTGGCATGTCAATACGCCAATTTAATTTGAAGATCAAATATCTAGTAAATTTCTTTTGAACTATTTCGATTCTATTTGATGAGTTTTTATATAATAAGGATTCCAAACTGTACTAACGGGTGATTTTTTAAGAGGTTTAGAACTTTTTTTAAAAAAAAAACACAAACAAATCGAAAAAATGAATGAAATATTTATTTGAATCGATAGTTTAAACCTTGCAATTTAATGTTTAAAGATAATTTCATGCAAATGTTGACCGCGGCTGCGTCTCAGGTAGCCCATCCGCTGAGTCTAATTTTGGCATACTCTTTCACACATATCGGCCGGTATCTCACGAATGAATGCATGGATGTTGGCTTCCAGTGCGTCAATCGAAGCGGGCTTGTCCCTATAGACATTAGCCTTGACATACCCCCACAAAAAATAATCTAATGGTGTCAAATCGCACGATCTAGGCGGCCAATTGACCGGCCCGAAACGTGAAATTAACTGTTCACCAAACTCGCCTCGCAATTGCGCCATTGTTTCGCGTGCTGTGTAGCATGTGGCACCGTCTTGTTGAAACCACATATCATGCAAGTCAAGAACTTCCATTTCGGGCAAAAAAGAGTTTGTTATCATCGCTCGGTAGCGTTCACCATTGACAGTAACGCTGCGATTCGCATCATCTTTGAAGAAATATGGCCCAATAATGCCGCCGGCCCATAAACCGCACCAAACAGTGGCTTTTTCGGGATGCATTGGTAGCTGTTGCAATGCTTCTGGCTGATCTTCACTCCAAATGCGGCAATTTTGCTTATTTACGTACCCATTCAACCAAAAATGAGCCTCATGGCTGAACACAATTTTTCGATAAAAAAGCGAATCCTCGGCCAGCTTTCCAAGAGCCCATTCACCAAAAATTCGGCGTTGTGGAAGGTCGGCTGGCTTTAGTTCTTGCACCAGCTGTATCTTAAAAGGCTTTACGCCCAACTCCTTCCGCAAAATTTTCCACGTAGTGCTGTAACAAAGGCCTAACTGCTGGGAACGGCGCCGAATCGACATTTCGCGGTCTTCTGTCACACTAGATGATACGGCCGCAATATTTTCTTCACTACGCACAGTACGTAAACGTGTTGGTGGTTTAATGTCCAACAAAGTAAATTTGGTGCGAAATTTGGTCACAATCTTCCGAATAGACTGCTCAGAAGGTCGAGAATGCCGATCATAAAATGGAAGCAGCGCGCGATGAACATTTCGAAGCTGTTTGACAGTAACACAAGGTACTAAACACACGTCAGCTGTCAAAACCAGTGTTGCCAAAACCAAACCAGCTAAAAAATCACCCTTTATAAGGTATGATTCTATCCAACTTAGAAGATTAGAGTGAAATCCTAAGGACGATAATTTCCAAAGAAGCACTCTATGGCTCACACGATCAAAAGCTTTTGCAAAATCAGTGAATATTATATCAGTTTGTATATGTCTTTCAAAATTATTTATGATATGGTTTGTCATTAATGTGAGATTTGTTGTTGTTGATTTCCCTGAAACAAACCCATGCTGATATTCAGATATGTGACCTTTTAATTGAAAAGCTAATCTATTGTAAACTATTTTTTCAAATAATTTAGGCATGGCAGAAATCTTACTAATAGGCCGGTAGTTAGTGATATCTTGCTTAGATCCTGATTTGAAGACAGGGGTTGTTATAAACGAAAGTTTCCAACAGTCTAAAAATTTTCCTATGTAAAGTAAAACATTAAACATTTTAGTAAGTGGTTCGGCTAATGACTTTGCACATTTAAGAAAAAATGATAGGTGGAATACCATCAGGTCCTTCCTTTTTGCTAGGATCAAGATTCAAAAGAGCATCTTCAACCTCAGAGACATGAAAAACCATAGTTCCTATATCAAAAACTCTAGAAACTATTGGTAATACTGGATTAGGCAGTGAATCGAAAGAGTAAACTGATTTAAAATATCTAGCAAATAGATTGCATATTAGCTTTGCATCACTCGTTGTTGTATTCAAGTACTTCATGCAGCTTGGATAACCGGTAGTTTTACGTTTAGAGCTAATAAACTTCCAAAAGCATTTACTGTTCTTTTTCACATTAAATTCAATAGAAAACATATATGCTCGATACAAAAATTTATTTAAAATGTTGAATTCACGTTGAATTACTTAATAATTGGCATATAGTACAGGATAATTACGATTCTGTTTAAAAACTTTAAAAGCTTTATTCTTTCTATTCTTAAGATTTAATAATCTCTTATCACCTAGTGGAGAAATAGTTTGGTTTGGTAGTGAATTTTTTTTTGTACATACCCAAATATAATCATTCACACCAAAGATTTGTTTAATTCGGTGATTCACACCATATCAACACTTACCCCATTCTTTTCACAAACACCACCAGCATTTTTAAGATCACCCGTCCATGCAAGTCCCAAAGTTCCCATTTCGAAATCACGGTACGTAAACATGTACGCCAGACAAAATGCATCGTAATCTTCCTCTGTAAAATATAAAAATAATTGTTTATAAATAATTAATATCTTGATACATAAATAATAATAATAATTTATAGAGGTAGCATACTTGACTTCTTGATCGAGAGGAAAATCATTGGTTAGAAAATTTTTTTAATTAATTTTATTAATAAAGTAGAAAAAAACATTTCAGTTCAATTTAGAACGTGTAGCTTGAGTCAAGACAAATAAAAATCGTATAGGAGGGGAGTTTACCCAGGAGAGGCAAATTTTCTAAAAAAATTGACTTCAAACATAAAAAATAAATTAATTATTAACAAACAACGGTTGCAGTCAAAATGGCATGATATACTTTTTTCTTAAGCCAAAAATCACTTCTATTATTTTCTATTTAAATAAAGTTGTTTTTGTAAATAGTTTATGAAAAATTAATTTTTAAACTCAAAACTTTGAATAAAAAACAATTTTTTAAATTTGTTCAAACTAATTTTGTTCAAAATTTTACGTTATTAAGTAGTATTTTTGTGTTTAATATTCAACACTCTTATTAACTCTTAGTTAAAAGTCAAAAACCAAAAACCGGATGCTAAAATCTCTTCTAGTTCCTTAGAAATTTTGAAAATAACAGAAATAAAATTATTAATTTGACTCCAATACATTGATGCTTAAATTGCTCTAAAGATCCAATTTCCACAATGTAGCTAATAAAGTAGATTTTGTTATTTAAAATTTTCTCAAAATAAAAGTCATTTCAGCATCCAGTTTTCTTTTTATGACTAAAAATTAATAAGAGCATGGAATTTTGAAAACAAAATTGTATTAAATTACGTAAAATTTTGAAAAAAATAATTTTAATTTTTTTTAATTTTGAGTTTGAAAATTAATTTTTCAAAAATTAAAACACAAACACAAACACAAACACAAAAAATAAAAACACAATAAAAGAAGAAACTTCTGGCTTTAAAAAAAGGTATATCATGGCATTTTAAGTGTAACCATTGATTTTTAATCATTTTTTTCTGTTTTAAGTCAATTTTTTTTTAGAAAATTGCCCCTTCTGGCTTAACACCTATAGCTTGTTGTCACACCTTATGCGAATGACCCTGTGTATCAATATTTTTTATAGTAGCCGATGAGTTAATTGTCAGTGCGTAGGATTGTGATGCCGGAGGTCTGTGGGTTAGATTCCCAGCCTCGTCCGTCTAAATAATAAAAAACAGCTTCTGCCTCTTGCTAGTGTGACAAATCCACCTTAGAGTATCTCTTGTCATAATTTAGTGCTTCTCATCTTAGCCGTTTGGACTCGGTAGAAAATTGTAGGTCCCCTTTATTCCTGAACACAATCAACGCACATCTACGGGAATAGTTGAGAATTGTTATCATTAGCTCCTGGTTCTCCACGAGTTGTCCCACTTCGTTACAGACAAAATTCGTACACAAGGAAAACTTGTTTTAAAACTTTATTATTTCAACTATAGTTTGACACAATATTTTAGAATAACTATCCAATTTTTGTATGTCACCCTGTGTAGAAAATATTTAATCCTTAATAACAATTGAAGTGCCATAATGATTCATATACATTCATTCATATTAATCATGTTTCATGCTCAAATCAAATATTCTTGAATTTCTAAACAAAATACGTATGTATGAGAAGTCCTTAATTATGTTTATACCATCACTTCTTATGTATATTCCAAGCTTTACAACATCCTTATCCCCACTCATCATCCTGAATTCAGAAATCTCGTCGAAATAATCAAGTAATTTCGATGCGAATCAGAGAACAACTGGTCAGTATTTTGCACTTGTCAAAGATGGTACCTACCTGCATCCAAGATAAAGAGTGTTCAATACCTCATAGCCTGTATTGTGCACCCTCTGTCTCTATGCATGTTCATATATATATCTTATTCAAGCATAAACTTTATCACTTGCCCTGATTTTCATATCCTAGAGTAATGTACATACAATTCAGTGCTCCTCTGCTCTTCAATACAAGGAGCATCGACCACTCATCAGCATTAAAATGTAATGCTTTTCTCATGAATGGATATTGAAAGACTAAACCACAAGAATTTCAAGAGCTACCCTTATGCGTTATATCGACGTCGAGGGAGGAATTGGAATTTGAAGAGGAGCTTCACCAGGAGCAGAAGCATATACGATGTGTATAATCAGGGACGGATTAATTGCTTCGGTGATCCTAGCCTTAGTATGAAACCATAGCCCGCAGTCAAAATGTATACATTTGAAATAAAAAGAAAATTATATAAATATGTTATGTATAGTTGTATTTTTATTTTTTATATCGTTAGAGCGAGCCATAAGTAGACAACATAGCGATATAGCTCTGATCCACGATGGCTAAACAATTATTTTTAACTATTTTTTAATTTATTTTATTAAAAGAAACAAAGTGAAAAACCACGCATAAATAATTTAAAAGATACAAAAAATAACTTCCACCCTGCTCGGCGACTCAATTCAAGAATTTTTTGACAGATGCGAGTCAATTCAACAACTTCACAAAAAGAACGAAGGAAAAGCATAAACAAGTGCACACAAGAACACAAGTAGTTCGATACAAAAATCAAGGAATCACAACTACTAAGCTGAGATTGGTTCAGTCTGTAGAAGAATTCGCGATAGAGGAATACAAATTGTGTATTGTTTTAATCAATGAATCAAAACAGTGGGATACTTGCATAAAAAAGTTAGGGCAACGTATTTTTATTGGCCTAAATCTAATTTTATGATCAAATCTTAAAATTTATACCTATAAAACAAAGTCGGTTTAGTTACACCATTTATAACTCAAGAACGGCTCGACCGATTTTAATGACTTCTAATTTGTTGGATTCATCTCCGGATCGAATTGAAAAAAAAACTCTAGCTGCGTTTAAAAGGTTATTCTTAAGAAATGGCTTCAAGGATATTTTTTAAAATTTTCTATTTTGTAGGGTGAAATGGGGTAAAATCAAAAAAAAATTGAGTGGGTTTTCTTAGGAAAGATTTAAGAAATTTGTTTGTGTTTTAGAGGTTATTTTGAGAGGATGGCTTAAAGAATATTTTTTTTTCAAAAATTGGTATTTATAAGGTGAAAGGGGCTAAACACGAACAGTGGTATCTAAATTCCAAATTTCTATTTGTGTTTGAAAGGTTATTAAAAAAAAATGCTATTTATAGAGTGAAATGGGACAAAAAAAACAGTGGTTTTCGAATATAAAAATTCTTTCTGTGTTGGGAAAGTTGAAGATTATATTTTTACAAATTCAGCCTTTCATCACGTGAAGTGGGTTAAAACCCAGAAAGTAGAAGATATTCGATTACAAAAAATTAAAAAAAGTAATACTTTCTTTTGCAATTTGTATGCGAATCTCAGGTTTGTGGGAACCGATCAACAAGCTTAGAAACAAAGAAACAAAGTTTTCATGCCTATATAAGGACTTTAAGTTTTTTCTATTTGGGAAACCTTTGCGCGACTTTTGGGAGAGGATTTGTCAGTGTTTCGCTTCTATCTCTTCACTTCTGGAATTACTTTTATTTTCATAATTTCCTGGATAGCCCGTCCTTTAAATTTTCCCATAATACTTTTAGTTTTTTCAACGTGCACGTTCAATCAAAAAATCTGAAAATTCAGATCTGAATTTATGCTGTTGCACGCACAAAAAATCTATCTGAATTTTCAGTTTAAAGTTGTTGTGTCAAATGCTAGCATTTACCTAGAGGGTTCACATTAAAACAAAATAAAATAGAACTTTAATTATATTCTTAAATTAAAAATTAAGCGTCTGTAGTTCTGGTGGTGATTTATTTAACTAAATCAGCAACAAATTACAGCAACACAATGTGAAGTTTAATAAAAAAATAATTCCACAATACTGCGATGTAGAATTCTGGGAAAATTTTTCTAAGAATAGTTAATCTTTTGATTAAAAAACTCACTTATCAATAAACAATAAGTTTTTTTATGTAGAAAAGTATTAATTTGTTCGTGATGAAAATTTATCATCATAAATCAACCACTAACCAGAGCGAAAATCATAAAGTTCAGCTTCTATGTATAGTATTTAAACATTTCCCCCACCACTATGGCTTTATTCTGAATTTCAGATTAGAATTTTTGGCTGAAAATTCAGATGAAACGTAATCAAACGTTACTAAAAGTCATCTAACTTTTTATCGCAGCTGGCCAATCAGAAGGTCCAAAAATTCAGAAATCTGAAAATTCAGATGTAAAACGTAATGCGTTGAACGCGCCCAACCTCTTGTAGTGAAAGCTCACCCAGAAGTAAACTTTCTTGCTTTAACCAATACCTCTGTTGACCATTGCAATTACTCACACATTTAGACAATCAGCCATTAGCTTAGGTCACCACACACGTGTGCTTTACTTGAAAACCTCCGTTGTTGATTCTCAGCGAAACCTTACTATTAATCTCCCAAACACGGATTTGATAAGCTGTTAAATATGGCCTTCCAAAAATTGCCAAATCTTAATTAGAAAGTTGAGTAAAACCAAATTTTAAAGAAACAATACAGAGAAAAGGCTCTTTCTAACTCCTAGCTACTACAAAATACTCATTATTCGAAGAGTTGAGATATAGAAAAAGCTTTATTTTTAAATCACCAACCCTACTCTATTTATTAAATCCCACATCCATAATTTAATTTTTTTGCACAAAAAAGTATAGCAACTCAGGTCTATAGCCTAGTTTGTCCTAATACCTAAATCCGTCCTTGTACCGTATGGCTCCTGTTCAAATAGTATACGTATGCAGGTTGAAAGCCCCTTAACATAAACTGGACGTCCTTACGGAGTAAATGACATGAGTTTAATTTTAAATTTTCTTCGGATGGGTTTTGAAACACGAGTAGGTGGTATACGTACAAACGTACATAGTTCACATCCCTAGAGTTTGAATTGAAAATATGACAAGAAAGTAAATGAAAAGCAACCCGAAAATATCCCCGGAGTGCTTTTCATTGCGATAGCTCAATTTATTAATATTATAAAGACCTTTCATTAAAATTGGTAAATTATTTATTTACTTATAGGTTTACAGGGTGTCATGTAAATAATGGATAACCTTGTAACTGGGTAAAGCTGGCCTTAAGAACTTTCAGAAAAACATGTATTGAAAATAACATCGTTCAAATTTACGCCACGGCTTCTCTGGGTGAGTAAATTACAGCCAATTTGACAGATGTAGCTTCAATATTATGGCCGCTATCAATTGTCAAAAATCGGAAGTTCCTTTTGAAAGAATTCAAGGCTGATAGTAGGTTTCTATTTAACTGAGTCTGGATGGAAATTTGTCCGTTTGTGCAGGATGTCAATGGAAAACGCATGCCGCTCCATCAAGGTCAGCAAAGGCCCCACCGATACCTCTATCAACAGAAAAGGTTTTGGACAAGCGAATTAGCTGAAAATACAACTTTTTTTAACAACATATCAAAGGTCTATCTAATTATTCGCATACGTTGCCATAAGGACATAGACGGAAGAAAAGAGTGTGATGTCAGTGGTGGTTTTCTCTTAAATTGAGACCGAAGCGAAAAGAAGATGGGTGTAGAGTTCAATGATAGCAAGACCAACTACATGTCATCATCAAGAAGGGACAACATCCCGTTTAAGACAGACATAAAATCATCGATAGCAATTACTTTAAGCTTGTTCTGTTTCAACGACAGGAGACAGCATTGAGTTTTTGAAGCATTGAATTCTAAGTGGTTTTTGATTCCCCATTCATACAATGCTGTAAAGATCAGAATTTAATAAGCTTATCATACGATGCAGTTCTAACTCTAAAACGAATAGGAAAAGCTCTCGTCACCAAAAAATTTAATGGATTAGAAGTTTCAGACAGAAGATCGTTGATGAATATCAGAAAGAGAGTCGAAGACAAAACGGAGCCCTGGGGCACACCAGCGTTTATTTTATGCATATCAGACTTAAAACCATCGTATTGAGCGGTGAGAAAGGTAATTTCTAATCCAACGAAGAAGAGATTCATCAATACCAAATGCACGCATTTTTGATAAAAGAGCTTGATGTCAAACTCTATCAAACCAAAACGATGTAAAGATTTGTTCCACTGTTTGGTGAGATATAACATCAAATCGCCAGTGGACCTATTATTATGAAAGCTATACTGCGGGTCATTAAGAAGTTTTCGTTCTTCAAGATGTTTCCTAAGCTGGAAATTAATCAGCGTTTCGAAGACCTTGGGAAGAAGGGAAATAAGTGCAATTGAACGACAGTTAGAGGTTGAAGAAGATTTGCCTTCTTTAGGTACGGCTGGACAAATGCTGTTTTCCATCAACTCGGAACGAGACCAGTAGAGTAGGACAGGTGGAAAAACTTACGCAGTGGTATTTTCAGCGTTGAAAAACACCTCTTCAGAACAATGGGAGGGATAATATCCGGACCAGTGGATTTGTGTATATCGATATACTTTAGAACCCTTGTAACCGCACGAGTGCCAAAGAAGATTTTGTGCCATAAAATCATTCACGCTCTCAAGTACAGCAGAAGTCAAAACACTTCCTGGCAGCATCGAATTAACAGCAAAAAGCAAACTGTGCTGCAAGCAAATTGGCTGGTTTTCTCTAACGTCAATGAAGACGAGCGTTGGAACTGAAGACGAAGTAGTATTTCGTATGTTTGCAACAAATGACCAAACATTTCTAATACCTTTGGTATTTTATTTTAGTATTTTTTGCCTTAGTTTAATTTATTTATAATGTAAAAATTTGGGTCGTCAAATGTGAGCATTATAAGTCTTTCTAGCTTGTTTAAACTTTTTCCGGTTTTCCTCAGCGGGGTTGGCTTTATAACATCAGAAACTTACTTCTCTAACTCTAATAACCTTTTTACAGCTCGAATCAAACCATGAATTTTCTTTTGGTTTGATAGATTTTGGAACAGAGGTTCTCATTTCGGAAAGAATCAACTTCGTGATAATATCTGCACTGGAGTTTACGTCACTATCGAGGAAGCATAGTGACCAGTAAAGTTCCTGAAGAAATTATTAAGGCCATTACAGTTGGCTTTCTTTAACTGAGTTTTGGTGGCACTAGAAATTTGCAGATATGACACATTAGTCTGCTGAGCCTAGAGGCGATAATACGTATACTAACACTAATAGTGTATTTATCAGGGTTAAAGATTAAAACAAGTCTAGAGTATTGGCGGATTGGGATAGACCTGCAATGTCAGGGATTCGAGTTGGTTCGTCCACAAGCTGAGTCAGTTGGTTTAGCTCAGCAAAGACCTCAACATACCTTCCTTCGGGTGTAGGTAGGTAGGTAGGTAGGTAGGTAGGTAGAAATGGCGGCCAACAAGCCGACTAGCTCGCTGACCCAATTAGCGCTAAAAGCCCCGTTTTGATACAAAAACTCGTTTGAACCTATGGTTGAGGAATGGGTTTGTGGAACAACAATCTAAAGCCCTGAGTTAGACAGCAAAAAGCCGAAAATCGCCTCAGAGCCATTTCGTCACGTTTAAGAAAGAGATCAAGTCTTTGATCTTTAGTTCGGAAAGTTCGTCAAGGTCGTCAAAGAAAGCCTTTCCAAGTGATTGTATCCTAGAACGGGTTAGGGCAGGGCATTTACAAAGGAAGTGAGCTTATGTTTCCTTTTCCTGCTGGTTCGCACAGCTACGACAGTGGGTGTTGTAAGAAATACCCAGTTTCGACGCATGATCTCCTATTGGCCAGTGCCCGGTGCATGTTCCAACGACCCTGGCTATGTCCTGTCTTGGTCTACACATGATATCTTTTGTTCGGGCTTTATTGTAGATAGGCCACATCTTTCTAGATATACCGCAGTTGCTTAGACTGCTTCACCTACGATTGGATTTGGTGAGGAAAATTGAAAGTAAATTACCCTTCATAACTCCGAGAGGAATGTTAACGCTCTCCGCAAGTGAGCTATGAAGGGCTAATCATTGCCTTGCTAGTTCGTCCACCCGCTCTTTTCCCTCAATGCCACAATGAGCTGGTACCCAGATAAGAGTTACACTAAGATTGATATCCAGGCTTTCGAGCTCACCCCGGCATTGTTGGACCAATTTGGAGGGTGATGTGTCCCCAGCAATGGCCTTAACAGCAGCCTGACTGTTTGTCAGAATTGCAGTATTTCGATTTTGGTTTGGGTTTTGTTTGAGTATTTTGCATGCTCCCCTTATAGCCAGTAATTCTGCCTGATAAACGCTAGCACAGTCATCAGGAAGTCGAAAAGATTTGGAGATATTTAAGGACTCAGAGAAGATTTCTGAACCCACACCACACTCCATCTTTGAGCCGTTAGTGCAGATAGTTTTGTCGAACGCTCTCGTCACTAGGTCATCATTCCAATCCTCTCTAGATTTAATTTTAACGTTACAAACCCTCCCGATGCTCAAAGTAGGGGTACAATTCGCAGGTCGTGTCTCATGTGCAAAGCACTATACCGAGAGCTAAAGCTGAAATGTTTACAAAATCCAAGTTCGGCTTTCTTAAAATCAATTTCATGGCTAAATATATTTTTCAAAATTAAGCTATTAATAGTGTGAATTGGGGTATCCAATTTTAAACATTATTTTTGTGTTTGAAAAGTAATATTTAAGGATGTGTATACCTAGTTCAAAGAAAAATAATAAATAAAGCTTTTTTTTCTCTTTTTGAATTACAACAAATATTATAAATAGAATATTAATCCTAAGAGTATACAACTATAAATACTTCAGATCGTGACACTAATGTAATTTATTAGTGCCACCTATCTCCATTTAGCAGTACACAAATCTAGTATTATCAAGCAAAGACACAAACCTTACCTTCTGTACCAAAGAAATAATAAAAAACTCTACAAAATTAAAGCTAAATAAAATTCACATATTTTTTTTATCACAAAAATCATGCCTTTTGCCGAAAATCAGAATAGAAAAGAGGAAGTAAGCAATTCTGAGCTAAAAGACATGATAGCACTTATATATAGAAGTGTTGAAGAATCAAACAAGAAAATAATATCTGAAATTAAGGAAGTAGAAAATGTTCTTACTGGAGTTGGATTAAAAGTTGATAAAATTAATACCAAAGTCAGTCAAATAGAGGACGAAAACATCAACCAAAACGAAAAAATTGTAAACAAAAAACGATTATACGTGGCAACACTAAACACTAGAACACTTCAATCAACAGAAAAATTTATAGAACTATAAAACACCCTAGATATAGGGATATATAAGGGATATAGTCGGCTTAGCTGAGGTTAAGCGACAAGGCGAAAGCATACGAGAACTTAGCAACGGAAATATTTTTTCATACTATGGAACTAAAAAAGGTCTCTATGGCGTAGGTGTCCTTATAAAAAAAGATTTGAAGAATAATATTCAAGAAATTAAAGGATTTAGCAATAGAGTAATTGGAATGAAAGTTAAAATACGAAATTGTTACATATCTATAATACAAGTATATGCACCAACTAAGGCAGCAACTGATGAAGTAATGAATTGCTTCTATAAGACACTAGAATCAGCAATAGCACATTTTAGAACAGAGATATTACTAACAATCGGAGATTTCAATGCTAAGATCGGTTTCAGAAAGAACGGAGAAGAAGCAATTATGGATGAATATGGCTACGGAAAACGTAACGAAAGAGGAAGCCGTCTTATTCAATACATCTGGCAATGAAAACTTATAATTAGAAATTCACTATTTAAAAAAAAAAAACGCAAAATCAATGGACCTGGATTACACCAGATCAAAAACATAAAGTGTTTTCCAATAAGAGGTGTTATTTTGATATTCAAAGAAAAATGGCATTTTTTGAGATAAATGATCGGATGTTAATTTCATTATAAAGAAGAAGGTATGCCGTTAATAATGAAACACAACATCAGCCAAATGGCCGCCACGACCACGCTTACAGGACCATATCCTTTTCATGAAATTTTCCATAACCAAATCGCAAAGTGGCTGCCCTATGTCCTCGATAGCCTCACGAATTCCATCTTTGAGGTCTTGAATCGACGCTGGGCTGTTGGCGTAGACCTTATCTTTCACGTGGCCCCAAAGGAAGAAGTCGCAAGGTTTTAAATCACAAGATCTCGGCGGCCAATTGTGATCACCCCTTCGAGAGTGTAAGTGAGACGCTTTTCAACAATAACTCTTGGGTTTTCCGAGCCCCAGATGCGACAGTTTGAAATGGGCCTCATCAGTCAAGATGATTTTTCGATGAAATTCCGGATCAATTTCATGCATTTCAAGGACCCAATCAGCAAAGACACGACGTTGTTGATGATCAGCCGGCTTAAGTTCTTGTGTTAACTGAACTTTATAAGCCTTAAGACCCAAGTCTTTACGCAAAGTACGGTGTAATGACGTTTGTGGAATGCATGTGGAATGAATTCCAAAGAACGACGAGGAATGGACAAACCTGGGTTTTCTTCAACACTTTGGGCTACAACGGCAATATTCTCAGTTGTTCTTGAGCGACGTGCACGGGTTTTATTCTTCACATCACTAACTTGTCCCAACAGCTCGAATTTGTCCACCAATTTCTGTATTGCGGTCCGACAAGGTGCTTCACGACGACCCAAAAATGTTTTAGTTTTACGAACCGTCTGCCAAATTTTCACCATTTTTATAGTGAATTTTAATAATTTCAATGCGTTGTTGAAGCGTGTATCGTTTTTATTAATGGCGTAGTTTCTACTTGTCAAATGTCAAAAAATGACAGCTTCAAAAGTGACAGCTACCGAAATAGCGGGCTATTCAAAATGACACCTCTTATTGGAAAACCCTTTAGAAACCAAATACACTTTATACTAACCAACAAAAAATCAGTTCTCAATGATGTATCCGTTCTGAATAACTTCGAATTTGAGTCAGACCATCGAATAGTACGTACTGAATTAACGATCAACCAAAAGACAAGACAGCTGCATAAAACCACATTTTATCAACAATAAACGAACCGACACGCAAATAGCCTACAATAAAATGGAAAGAACTCTCAAAGAATCAGCGGATAGATATATTCTCACAGCTATATCTCAAAAACCACAAAAACTATCGAGCGAAACTCTGAATTTGATAACACTCCGGGAACGTCTTAGAAGGAAGATAAACCTAAACGAGCAAGAAAGAAATTACCTAAAACGCATACGGAAGAATATCAAGAAAAAATCGCAAGAGGACATCAAAAATTTCAATGTGAGCCTTTTCAAGTCAGTAATTCAAGAAACTGAATCTATTAAAAAAGCTAAGAATGCTGTCAAAGAGTAAAAAGAGTGGACAACTGCGATATCAGATAATGGTAAAAAAATTCACCAGAGAAAAAACATCAACCAAATAGCTACAAATTTTTATAGCCAATTATATTCCAAACAAACAACCGATAACGAAGAGCAATTTATTATAATTACAACAAGAAAACAGTTTAGAAGAATTTCAACTATTTATTAAAAGCGAAGTAAATAGAAAAGGCAATACAAATAGCTTGAAGAACGATAAATGCAAAGGAAACGATGGAATCGTAGCCGAATATCTCAAGTTCGGAACATTTTCATTGGCCAACTGGTTGACAGCTATTTTCAACCAGGTTTTGGTTACAGAGGAAGTCCCAACCCAGTGGACAAAATCTGATATTATCCTCATACACAAAAAAGGAAACAAAGACGATATCAACAACTATCGACCTATTAGCATAATATCTTCGATTTATAAGGTTTTTGCGAAATGTATTTTCGAGAGAGTGAAGGCCATCCTTGATTTTAATCAGCCTTATGAACAATCTGGATTTAGATCAGGTTTTTCTACAATGGATCACTTACAAACTGTTAGCCAAATAATGGAAAAATGCAAGGAGTATAACATAACTGTCTACTTTGCTTTCATCGATTTTGCAAAAGCTTTCGATACGGTCGAATAGAATTTTATTTGGAAGGCACTTCTAAACCAAGGCATAGACAAAAAAATAGTTCAAATCTTAAAGGATATGTACGCAAATATCACCGCGCGCATAAAAACGGAATTTATCGGGTCAGAGTTTAAAATATCCCTAGGTACAAGACAAGGAGATCCTCTCTCACCAGCGCTTTTTTCCGCAGCTCTCGAAGAGGTTTTTAGCAAGCTAAACTGGGAGCACAAAGGATTAAGGATAAATGGCAGATATTTTTCAAATCTCCGGTTTGCAGATGACATCATAGTAATCTCAAACACCAGTGAAGAGCTTCAAACTATGCTCAACAAATTATGCTCTAAATGTAGAAGTATTGGCCTATCGACAAATCAGCAAAAAACTAAAATCATGAATAATGGTGATGAAAATGCATTTAGTGTTGATAATAAATCACTTGAGTACGTTGAGGAATATACATACCTTGGTCAAGTTATTTCATTCAAAGACAGAGAAATGAAGGATATAGAACATCGAATGACAAGCGCCTGGAGACAATTCTGGAATGTCAAGCATCTACTTGATTTAAATATTTCAAATAAAACAAGAAAATACGCGTTCGATTCAACAGTGCTACCAGTTTTGACCTACGGGTACCAAACATGGCAAATTACTAAAAATGCTCCAAACTCCGATCGTGTCTAAGAGCAATGGAAAGAGCTACTTTAAACTAGCTAGCGCATCGCTCAACAAATCAGCCATAGATATTTAAGAAGTCAAACTAATTTCGAAGTTGTCAGACATAGAATTAGAAAACTTAAATGGGAATGGGCTGGCTGGCCATATCATCATGCGCACATTTGACAACCGTTGGACGAAATTAACAACAGAATGGGTACCTCTGGATGGAAAGAGAAACGTAGGTGGACAATTCAAATGCTGGAAGAATGATATCCGAGCTACATGTCCATTCTATTGGCGAGAAGCACTTGATAGAAGAAGATGGAGAAGCCTGGGGGAGGCTTATGCTCAAATATCTTAAAATTTTATATTGAAAGATTTATATACATATGTACATAGTTAAGTAATATACATATTAATTTTTCTCTATTAATGTTACTATATAAATAATGAATTAATGAGTGAATAAAGCTTTAAATAATAATAATAATACCTAGTTAGAGAATTAACAAGATGATTTATGTTTTAAATATGTCAGTTCCTTTTAATGGGTGATTTTTTAAGAGGTTTAGAACTTTTAAAAAAAAAAAAGCACAAAAAATTCGAAAAAATGAATGAAATATTTATTTGAATCGATAGTTTGAACCTTGCAATTTAATGTTTAAAGATAATTTCATGCAAATGTTGACCGCGGCTGCGTCTCAGGTAGCCCATCCGCTGAGTCCAATTTTGGCATACTCTTTCACACATATCGGCCGGTATCTCACGAATGAATGCATGGATGTTGGCTTCCAGTGCGTCAATCGAAGCGGGCTTGTCCCTATAGACATTAGCCTTGACATACCCCCACAAAAAATAATCTAATGGTGTCAAATCGCACGATCTAGGCGGCCAATTGACCGGCCCGAAACGTGAAATTAACTGTTCACCAAACTCGCCTCGCAATTGCGCCATTGTTTCGCGTGCTGTGTGGCATGTGGCACCGTCTTATTGAAACCACATATCATGCAAGTCAAGAACATCCATTTCGGGCAAAAAAAAGTTTGTTATCATCGCTCGGTAGCGTTCACCATTGACAGTAACGCTGCGATTCGCATCATCTTTGAAGAAATATGGCCCAATAATGCCGCCGGCCCATAAACCGCACCAAACAGTGGCTTTTTCGGGATGCATTGGTAGCTGTTGCAATGCTTCTGGCTGATCTTCACTCCAAATGCGGCAATTTTGCTTATTTACGTTTCCATTCAACCAAAAATGAGCCTCATCGCTGAACACAATTTTTCGATAAAAAAGCGGATCCTCGGCCAGCTTTCCAAGAGCCCATTCACCAAAAATTCGGCGTTGTGGTAGGTCGGCTGGCTTTAGTTCTTGAACCAGCTGTATCTTAAAAGGCTTTACGGCCAAATCCTTCCGCAAAATTTTCCACGTAGTGCTGTAACAAAGGCCTAACTGCTGGGAACGGCGCCGAATCGACATTTCGCGGTCTTCTGTGACACTAGCTGATACGGCCGCAATATTTTCTTCACTACGCACAGTACGTAAACGTGTTGGTGGTTTAATGTCCAACAAAGTAAATTTGGTGCGAAATTTGGTCACAATCTTCCGAATAGACTGCTCAGAAGGTCGAGAATGCCGATCATAAAATGGAAGCAGCGCGCGATGAACATTTCGAATCGAGCACGAATTTTGATAGTAAAATTCAATAATTTGCAAGCGTTGTTCATTTGTAAGACGATCCATGGTTAAATTGCAAACCAAACTGAAGCTGTTTGACAGTGACACAAGGAACTAAACACACGTCAGCTGTCAAAACCAGTGTTGCCAAAACCAAACCAGCTTAAAAATCACCCATTACCTTTAACTTGAAATTGCTGTGCAAATAAAATTCGGGTTCACAAATATTTAAAAGGTTTTTAATTTTTTGAATAACGTAATTTGTATGGAGCAAACGTCATTTTAAAATTTAAGAATCTGTTAAATAGTTATCAGGGCTTTATGAAATCGGCCATAAATCTACCAATCCTACTTTAAGTTATTCATATAATGAAAATATGTTTGTTTGGATGCATTTCCTTCAATCAGTTAGGTTATACCTAACATACTTTTTGTTGTGGGGGACCAGAAAAACCGGCCAGTATCAGGAATAAAAATACAAAAATTTTAACTTTGCAGTTATTGTCTAATATACAATACTGTTAAATTTATTTTTATCTTCTTTTATTAATTTTAGACTTATTTTTTTCTACCCGTGCAAGGCTGGGGTGGGCCAGCTAGTAACCAATGAAATTCAAACGGTAAAAGCTTTAGATTTGAAAGTAAATGTATGTACCATAACTAACCCTTTCTCTCACCAAGCACACCCCCTCCTACTCGACCGAAAGCAATCGAAATAAAATGCGATTTGCTTCTTGTCACTCTTAGCCCAAAATCCACGACCTAGGCCTTGTTAACTTTTTTGTTATTTAGTTTGCTTTTACCGCATAATTTTATCATAACAAAATATGTTAACTGTAACATTTAATATAGCTCCAATATTACACCTAAAAACCTTCTCAGCTGCTATTGAAAAGTGATTGTTTTTTTTTTATGTTTCATACCTAACCGCTTTCTAAAGAAAAAAAGAATGAAAAAGGTTAATAATATAAAATTATGACTTAATCATACTCATCTGTCCCTATTACTTCTTCATAAAATAAAGTCCTTCTCATAAGGAAGGAATACAAATATTATGTTAATCTTCATTTTGTGGGCAATCTTCTCATGGAAAAGTTTGTCTTGTCTTTTGTTGTTATGAACAAAAAAAAAAACCCAGAAGTAGGTATAGGAAAGAAGACAAAATAGAGAATAATTTTCGTTTTCTTTATTTTCAATGGATAGAATATAATGTACACAAGGTTTTCCACGTGTCTATAACTACATAGTGGCACACTACAAAAGGGCCAGAAAAACTGTAAAAAAAGGGTTTAAGAAGATGAAGTTGTTGTAAGGGAATTGACAAGACCGAAATATCCTTATCGTGTCCTTAATTTGCAAATTATATACCAAATATGATACAAAGTTGTGAGATAATATTAAATGATGTAACTTCCCATGCATGTCCTTGGAATTTCTAATAAAGGTACTTAAAATGTTTTTGGGGGAATTTGTAAGTAGGTATAAGTATATGTAGGTATTCTTTATGCGAGAATTCAATGGATTGAATATTAATGAAGTTGGATTTTGGTATTAAGTATTTGTTTAATAATATTAGAACTCAAATGGAATGCTTAATTTAACAGTATTTTATGAGTCAATGCATTATGCATTATTCCTATAGGCTTTTTATGAATGGTCGAGTCCAATTTTGAAATCCTTAAGCCGTAAATGGGCTTATTCCTGTGTTTCCTTTAGAATATATCTAATTTTTAAATTAAATTGCTTTTAAAAGTTAAATTAAACTTAATAAAAGGATTCAAATAATATAGGTTTTTACCTTATAAAACAAAAATAAATGTTCTTCTGCTTCTATGGAATCGAATAGGAAGAGCGAGGTGTTAACATATTGAGCATTTTTCAGTTTGAAAAAGGTCAGCTAGAGCAATAATATACAGGGTGTCCTGGACCAGTAGCGGATCCAGGGGGGGGTCTAGAGGGGCTAAATCCCTGCCCTCCACAGCCTTCCACAGCCCCTTTAGCCCCACACAGCCAATAATACAATGAATTTAGACACACATTACATAAAACAAAGAAAGCAAAAAAAAATGTTGTTTTAATTTCATATTCCTTTTTTTGTTCGTTCAAAGAAATATTTCCAGTTCCAAATGTTAATTAAATGCTTTACTTTTAATTACGGGTAGATTTTCACAAAACCCAAATTAAAATTGGTAAGTCTGAGCGATGAGGAACATAATTTAAGCTAAGGTTTTCAACTCTTGCTCGAAAAATGGTGTGTATAGCTTTCATAGGAAGTTCGGTTTTAAAATAATTAGCAGCTTGAAGTCGATGATTTAAATCTCTGTATATAAGCCTTGTTGACGATGCCACCACACGATTAAGATGTTGAACGTATAGTTGTTCGTCAACTTTCGATACAACATTCGCAAATAACTCACTCCGCAGCTATCTATATTAGATTCTGTAAGATCTAACCTGAGGCCATGAGAGCTTGCAAGAGCACTCCATTCTTTGAATGGTGTCGAATTTGTTCGCAAAAGGTTCGCCACAACAAACTTGTGTAGACTAATGCCAGGTTTTTTCATGGTCTTTATCAAAAAATCTGAGTTGGCTTTTAAGTTTCTTATATAAATTGGGGTAATACCTAACTCGACGTGGATAGCATGCGTTGGAGTAGAATTCGGTAAACGAAAAAAACTTTTGAAGAAAAACCTTTGAATCAATTCAAATTCTTAGAAATACTTATAACCGAAAGCTTGGACTCCGTAACACATACAAATATGGTAGCTTCAAAAAACCGGTATTTTGATTCTAAGTCTATATTTTGGCTGGCAAAGAGATTTGGCCACATAACGCTCAGTGCAATTATGGCTTCCTTACACTTTTCCTGCACATGCTGAGCAAAGCTAACGTTTGAAGATATCAGCACTCACAAATACTTAAATTCTTGTACTTCCTCTATACGTTCGCCATCTAAAAAACCAGCTTTCCTCCCTTGATCTCTTACATTTCCAGGCTTCAAACACCGTAATTTTTGTTTTCATAGCGTTAATCTTCAAATCCCAGGTATTGCAGTTCCTATATGAAGCTTGTTAATTTGGAGTTGAAGAGAGGAAGGGTTATCTGCCAACATAGCCAGATCATCTGCGTAGAGTAGGACTTTGACAAGAGTGTCGGAAATACTGACTCAGAGAGCTCAGGATACATCACTGAGGAACACCAGCAGTAGTTTCAAACCAACTCGATGTCTCCGAGCCGTCACATACTGCCGCACTAGTTTCAATCAAAAAAGTTTCATAGATTGGTAAAAATTTCCTAGATATACCAACGGAAGCCATTTTGTATATAAGATCTTGACGATTGACCTTGTCAAAGGCTGCTTTGAAATCAACAAAGCAGGCATTCTAATTCACTGTTGATAATAAATGGATTTATGTAGTATAACCGCCTACGATAGCATAGCCAGGGTAGAACTTTACAAAGCCATGAGAGAATTCGGCATCCCAAATAAATTGACACGACTATGTAGGTTGACCATGACCAACGTAACAAGCCAAGTAAAAATAGCCGGATTGCTATCCAAACCAATCAACATCTTTAATGGACTCCGACAAGGGGATGGTTTGGCCTGCCTCCTCTTCAACCTGGCGTTGGAGAAAGCAATCCGTGACTCTGGCACGGCAACAAGAGGGGCCATCGTCAACAGGTCCAGCCAGATACTGGCTTACGCAGACGACATCGACATCATCGGAAGAACTGAGCAAGCTGTACATGATTCCTTCATCCAGATCGAGCATAGGGCACAAAATCTGGGGCTGCACATTAGTGAAGGTAAAACAAAGTACATGGTGGCGTCGAATGCGAGAGGAACAGTTGGTCAAACAATCAAGGTAGCGGAGCACGAATTTGAAGTGGTGCAATCCTTTAAATACCTTGGGTCAATAGTAGCAGCCGATAACAATATAGAAGAAGAAATACGCGGGCGGCTTCTCAAATCCAACAGAGCCTACTATAGTCTGTCAAAGCTCTTCAAATCCAGAAATCTCACCATAACTTCAAAACTGCTGCTGTACAGGACCATGGTCCTGCCAGTACTCACATATGGATCCGAGACTTTGGTGCTTAGCAAAAGGCACTCCGACCTCTTAGCCGCGTTCGAGAGAAAAGTCTTAAGGAGAATTGTTGGCCCCATATGTGAGGAAGGACGATTCCGGAGACGGTACAATCATGAATTGTACGCAATCTACCTTGAAGCAGATATCGTGACAAAAATTAAGCTCGGTAGACTCCGGTGGGCAGGGCACCTAGCTCGCATGAGCGAAGAGGAACCTGCTCGGAAAGTTCTTTGTGGTACATTCTATGGTAGACGACAGCGTGGTAGACCATGCTTGCGCTGGAGAGATGGCGTAGACCAGGAAGCCCGGAGCCTTGGGGTGCGCAACTGGATGGCGGCGGCTCGAGACCGGGATGGGTGGAGAGACTTGTTGAAGGAGGCCAGGACCGGACCCCGGTTGTCGAGCCGACGATGATGATTATGTAGTATAAAATTATTTCCATTTAAAAAAAAACTATTCTGATCTCTATCTCCAGCTGTTGAATAGACAAAGTCTCCATAAACTGTTTGTGGACGGTTGTAACACAAATAATTATGCACTAATTTGAGCTTGTATTATGTTACAAACGTCCACACAGAAATTGTTACAACAATCCACCCCACGCTTTTTTATATTAAAAATTCTATTAAGAAGAAACCAGTATGCCTATCGTCAAATTATTTGCTGTATTCGATTCTAGAAATATTGGAGCACGGTAAGGTTGTATCCATTCCATGAATTGTTTATTTTTTCAAGAAAAATACTGAAAAAACTCAAGACCAAAAAATTTACGTTTTGACTAAAATTTAACATTTTTGGCTTTTGTTGGTACATTCGTCTGTACTGACTTTTGGATTTTTATGGGTGCATTCAGGACGCGATTCAGGATAAACGCACACAGCTCTAGTTTTTCGCAAAAATTGAATGTTACAACCGACCCACCGTTACATTCGTATGCCTCTCCCCTGCTGTAAAAACGTTTTACTATTAAGAATGTACATAATATGACGATAATAATTATTTCCGAGGGGGCCTCAGTCCCTCGAGCCCTTCCTTCGATCATCATACATAAATAATAATAACTTTGTCTCAATCAAAAGTTTATTCAATTCCAAACTGAAATCGACTTTTAATGACAAAAGAACTTTTCCTTTTCTCACCTGACTTCAAGGGAAGGAAAATCGATATTTCCTTCCAATCGCAGATCCCAAGTGATTAAAAATTCTTATCGAAAGTTAATAATTTCTGTAACTGAAAATCAAAGACATAAAAAGTATTGCGGAGTTGTTAGTCGTTATGGAAGAATACAAATTATTATTCGTATTGAATTTATTTTATGACAAATTGAATTGAATTATTGATTTTTTTTTTTTTTTTACATGTAAACTTTTTCTTTAGTTTTTGATAAAATATTTTATTTTTTTTTTTCTTGTAAGTTTTATTGAGGTCATGTTTTTTTGAAATTTAGTTCGTTGTCTGTAGTTTGTCTTTTAAGGATATGGCAAATAATATATATTCAAATGAATACTGAATAAATACAGGGTATATCCCCTAATTCGTAAAAATAAGAAGTGATTGTTGGATATATTCTAAGAAAAATAAATCTTTCCAAAGTAAGGGTCCATCTCTAATGTGGATATAATTTATCGGGATTAAGGAAAGGCTTAATTTGGTGTACCCTGATACCCATGTTAACCAAAATTGATCTGTTAATACTAATAGTAGAAACTTTGTTTAAAACTTTGTTTTTAGAAGAAATACTAGCCTTTCTTAGTGCGTTTAAACAAAAGTTTGATTCTTCAGATATTCAACTTCTATGCCTGCTCCTGCCCAAGGCCGTCTTTACCCTTTTAGGGGCCCTGGGCACTTTTCGAAAATGGGGCCCCTGTATGATTATATAAAAATGTTTTGTTGTGTAATAAAGATATACAGAAAAAATCACATAACTTTGAATTAATATTTATTCTTTTAATTTTTTAAATAAATAATATTTTTTAATTCATTAAAAAGATAAATAATTATTGCAGCATTTAAAACATAAACATAAAAATAAACATAAACAATGAAAAATAAAAAATAAAAACAAAAAAATAAATATTTCATAAAAAAAAATCAAAAATAAACAAAATTTAAATAACAGAAGATTATATAAGAAGAACAATATAATAATATGCAAAAAATGACACAGACTATATTTTTTTAGGTTAAAGAGAGAAATGTTTTTTGAAGTAGTCTTTTTCTTGATTTGAGATTAGCAAAATCATTGATCAAATCTTCAAAATCGATGCCTCTGAGGATGTCGCTTTCGATTGTCATCAGGGACAAACTTGTCAATCTTTCTTGAATCATTGTAGTTCTGAGTTCGTTTTTATTCTTTTTAACTTAGAGAAGGAACGTTCCCCACTGCAATTGGCCACCATCATACTTAAGAACATTCTTAGTGCAATTTCAACATTTGGAAATTCATCTTCAATTTTATTTGTTTTTAAAAAATTATAAAGTTCTAGAATATTGTCAGTTTTTTCATTTTCGTGTCGACTAATTTTCAAGTAGTCTTTTAAATTCAGGCATTTAGCATGTAGTTCATCTCCGTTCACATCTTCGGTGTAAAATTTAACAAAAGATTTGCAGTTTTCTTTTAAGTCTTCTGAATTCAGATTTTTAATCGAAAAAAAAAGTCAAAACGTTGGCCAATCTTCGTATACGAACCTAGTCGCTGTTTCAAATGAACGCTTAGAGTGTCGACAATGGGAATAAAGGTTTGAATTTTGAATCTTTCTTTCCCAGTCAGAATTACTAAGGGTCCAGAGCCGTCAAAAAAATTCTGGCGTGAGCTTCAACACCTCGTCCTTTCAGAAAGGTCCTTATATTCGGAATCCGGTTTTTTTTGTCTGGCTGATGAATCAAAGTTATCAAAATTGTCCCTAAGCCCAATTATAAATTCATCGATTGCACTCAGCAAATTTATTGCAACATCCAGGATAATATTTTGTTTTTGAAGTAAAGTACTTGTTTTATTAATTCTTTGCAATACAGAGTTCTAAAGTTCTGTAAGTATGGTAAATTCAAGCTTGTGCTTTTTTTGCAAAGACTAAGTGCTTCCTCTCTGGCCTCTCGTGCCTGTCCTAAATCGTTGGCGATAGACATAAAAGCTTCTTCAATTTCTTGATGACCTTTATATAAGGTGCTTAGTATGCATCACCGCCGACCATCTTGTTTGAGAAAGACTTTTTAAAACTTTTTTTGGACCACAGACAGCGATATGCACTCCTACCAATCTTAAAAAAATGAAGGCCGTTCATCCGACGGATAGTTAAATCGCCTATGTATGAGTTACTGCGTTGATGCAAACTTGTATGCGCGTTGCAAATATAGAAACACCATTATCTTTATTTTTCCATACAGATACAGTGATATTCAAAATGTGTGTGTTTTTTTGTTGTTTCTGTCAGAAAGCAAACTGCATTGCCACTCAGTTATTTATTCACAGCGGAGCATTGTTTATAGGTGCTTCATATTTCTGTTTTAATTTGAATATAATTTCGCAGGGAATGTGATTTAAAATGTTCAGCAAAGGTTGTTGTTCAGCAAAGAAAGTACGAATTCTGATCATTCTTTATGCAATGCATCTAAAATTGTATCGATTGGTGATTGCGGGGCCCTGGGCCCGGGCCCAGTGGGCCCAGTGGTAAAGAGGGGTCTGCTCCTGCCCAAGCTAGATAGATGAATTTGAGGTCGATTTTGTCCAGAAAATGCTTAATGAACATAATGTTTTACATTTTTTTTCTTATTAATGTAACAATAATAAAAATAAATATCAACAACGAGTTTGCAAATTAAAAAAAAAAAAAACAATTTTAAAATGTTTGAAGATTTTTGAACTTCTTTTCCGGCGTTGGGGGTAAAAATTTTCGTTTGGAGCTGTCAAACAGACACTTTATATGTCAAAGACCAAAACTTTATCTGTAAAACCCAGAATTGTCATATACGAGGAATGTTTTGTTTAGTCCTCTCACAAATCTGTAACAGCATTTGGAAGGATCCTTAATCCTCGAACACAATTGATGCGATAAGAAAACGAGAAGTGAGTGTGACCAGATCTCGTCGTTCTTGTGAAAATTTTGTTTACACTATGATGAAGATACACATAATAAGACATTTCACATCGTCAAGTTACGTTAAATTAATTGATTAAGTAATTAAATATCAGTTAGCTTCAATTAAATCTCGTTGTGAAGAGTTTCGTGCCATTGAATTGGGAATGGTTTTATAATTAAAAAATGCTTACAGTGAATCATGTCACAGTATCGTCTCGTTTTTTTTGCGGAGATTTTACTAAGGTAAATCGATTAGTTGAAATTGCTAAACCCAAGGATCAAAATTTGAACCAACGTTGAACCTCAGTTACCTTGAACTAAAATTGCTGAACCGCGGATCAAAGTTTGAATGAAGGCAACGTTTCTATACAAGTGACATTTAGGATTACTTCTACAAACGTGATTCAAATTTTGATCCGTGGTTCAGAAAATTTAAATCAAAGAATTTTGTGAATTAACTTGGGTTCAGCGATGGTCTTAGGCTTAATTATGTTAAAATAGAAAATTTCATGATTAATCAATCAGTAAATCTCAGTTAACTTGCTAAACCATGGATCAAATTTTGAACCACCTTTGTGCAACTGACCCTTAAGGTTACTTGTATAAACGTGATTCGAATTTTGATCCATGGTTAAGCAATTTCTAACATTTCTGTTCGAAATCTAGTTTGGCTGTTCGTCTAGACTCTGAAAACTCCAGCAGATTTATTTTAGGATAAAAGAGTGAGCAAAACTTTTGGAGGATCAACAACATCACCAACGCGTAATTAAGAATCGATTTCGTAATTTAAAGAATCAATTTCATTCTGCTTTACCATTTTTCTCTTTTTTTTAAATATTTCTAAGGCAGTTAAGGCTCCGTTTTCAGTGGGAGATTAAAGTTAAAGCCGAGTTAACTCATGAAATTCTGTGAGTTAACTCAGGATTAATTTAACAGATGCTTTTTATGTTCAGTCTCGATCGAAAAACTGCTTCCTCAGTTGAGTGTGGGTTAATTTACTTCTAGAGTTTGCTAACTCTGGTTTAACTCACCACTGAAAAACTAAGCCTAAATGTAACATAATACAAAAATCACTGATTTTGCTCAAACATTTGAAATATTTTTCAAAACAAAAAAAAACTCACCCGAAAACAATTCCAAAAACTTTTCCACACCATAATTGCCAGGAAACCGATATCCAGGATCTTTAACAGCGTTCGAGTTGTGCACTTTAATTCGCTTAATCATAAATGTGATGTTATCAGCTTTACCATCGCCATTGAAATCTGTAAAATAAATAATATTTGTTAAATTTAAAAAAACTAAAAAGAACCTCACTCACAACTGAACATACAAATCCAATTATCTTAATAAATAATAATATACTGTTGTAAATTGCCAAACAACAAACTCCAAGTATGAACCTCTCCGTTCACAGTTTATTTTGTGTGCATTATAAGTTTTTTTTTTTTAAATTGCAATAACTTCAATAATATTGTTGCACACACAAAATTGCACCTCAAACTTTCACCATCAATTTTTTGTCAAACTAACAGAATTTAACAAGCTTCCATATAGTAGAAGAGTAGTTGTCATCGTCGGCGTCGTCGGTTGACGTAGAGACTGATGCAATGGTCGAGTACTCTCGATAATTGGTTATTTTTATCGATTCTCTAAAACTCATCGAAATTCAGTTTGAATCAATATTCCTTTCCTATGCTACGCTTGCCCTAGAATGCCCCCAGGATATGAAAAATAAAACAAAAAGAAAAGAACAAAAACGAATGAAAAAAACAAGAAAATGATGATGACAGTAAAGAGGAGGTCCTCCTCATGAACTCGTACTCCTGTCATGCGTTTCAATTAAACTTCAACCTGAAGTTTATTGAAATTGCAAAAGTTTATCCTTTGGCCTGGGATTGACAAATTTTACTGCAGCCTCAAGTGGAGTCAAACGAGAAGATTGGTCGGTTGAAAGGGATCATATCGAGTCGGATTGTGTTGGGTTGAGCAGATATCAGGAATCAGGAAAGGTTGAGATTTTAAACGGAAAACAAATCGAGGCTATGAATGTAATAGCGATGCCATCGTCGCCGTCGCCGCATATAACACAGCGACGTTTTCCTCATCTTCATGGTCTGGAACAATGTGCAATCTGACACCATGGTGGTGGTGCTCTGGTGGTAGGATTACATACCAGAGTATGGAGTAAATTATGCTATGATAGGAAGTATGTTGTCGAGGTTGGTAGAGTTCTGACATTAAATCCGATGATGATGTCCTTTGAATACGAAAGAATTTGCCTGCAATAAGTTTTTAATGGAGATCGGCGCGTGCAACTCATAATGGTTGGGTAGGGAGTTGGGATTGGTATTTAATTGAATTGTATATTGTTTTTATTTTTTTTTGGTTGGAAGGAAAATTCATAATGCATCAACGAGTTTCATGGAAATGTGAAGGACTTCAGTGTGGCATAATTTACAGACTTTCAGTTATCAATTTAATTGTTTTATTAAATATAAATATTGAATTAATGTGTTATTGTTTATTATTATTCATATATTGACACAATACCAATCACTCCAATCAAATAAAGGAATAATGTTGACTGTGTGTGTTTTATTAATACAGGTTTGAATAGGAGAGGTAGGTCAAAAGGCTCAGTAATATAAGGCATGAATCACTTAAGTCGATATTACACTGTCATATATAGATATATGTCCTATTATGCCATATAAAATATGACACAATATTTGTTGCATGACGAAGTAGTAGTACTATCACACTTATATGTCACTTACTCACTTTTGAGCCATATTTATTTGGCAAACTTGTCATATTTGTATGATAATATAATATTGACTTTAGGCCCATTTTCAGAAACAACGAATTTGGTATCAAATGAAAGGTGATGTGAAGCCCGATACATGAGTAAAATATTTTCAAAATCGAATTTTTGAACAACAACAACAACTTAAAGGTGCTACCACCAATTGTTTACGAATTAATTTATTTAAGGAAAACTGGAACATAAAATTTAAAACACTTTAATATTTTCTTATTACTAATAAAATTTAAAACTATGTTTAAAAAGACAAATCAAAAAAGTTTTTTTCGTAAAAAAAATTGTTTTTCTATTTTACAAATTTTCTTAAAACCTTAACTGGTATTTTATGTTGGAGTTTCGATAAACAATTCTAGCATCCATTCGAGAAAAAATTGCATTGATGCTGGAACTAGTTTATTGAAGTTTCAACATAAATACACCCTAAGACATAAAAGCACCTGGTGGCGACCGACAGCTCGTGGCGAGCCAGGGCCTATAGTGGCTTACAACTCTCAATCATTCCATTGTTTCATTGTTTGCCGAAATGGATGGGATCTACCAAAACAGTGTGTCTAAATTAAGAGGCACTTATTCATGAGAAGAGATACTGTTGGAGGATTTGATACTTCCTCGCAAGAGGAAGTAGCCTTTTTTTTTTTTAGGTGGACAAGGCTGGGAATCGAACCCAGACTCACTAACCATTACACCACTAGCTGAAATAGGGCAATGTAGGAGTTATGGTAAAGCGGTGAAAGAGTTTTCAAATATACTTTTCATGTCATATTCCTTTTATTACGTAGACTTTCTAGGTGTTTTGTATACCATGAGTGGCAAAATAGTGGCAATATTTTTGTAGGGATAGCATTATTTATGCAGTTATTAAGTATTGTATAAGAACTGATATATTTTCAATACAAGATCTAGTGAAATCTTCAGACAGCAACTTAAAATTTGCTTTTTTGAAGTAAAATTTATAAAGGGTGTTTTTTTTTTTTAAACGTGTGGTTTTCAATCTGGCAATACTTTTTTCGAAGTTGGTCTTTTTGACAGATGTCACTTAATTTAAGCTCAGCTTAGTTTGCCATTTCATAATTAATAGACTCACTCCTGAACAACGTTTGAAAATCGTGCAAATTTATTACCAAAATAATGGTTCGGTTCACGCGACGCATCGCGCGCTGCGTCCAATATTCGGTCGACATAATCGCAAAATCGCATAAATTCGAGCAACCATGGATCGATTTCGCACCACGTTTACTCTAGTGGATAATGCGCATCCTCAACTCAAAGACGTCATGCAGTGTGCACCGAAGACGCTATTGCTGCTGTGGAGCAGAGTATCGAAGAAGACCCGAATGAGTCCATCCGCAACAATTCGAGTTGTCAAAAATTGGGCTTCTGGGCTGGAGATTTTTTCGAGCCAGCCGTGGTTAGCATAATGGCAAACCCTTATCTTTAAAATAAAGCTAAATTTTTGGCCATAACACTAAATTATATGTGTTTTATTTCTTCTTGAAAACCACACGTCTAAAAAAAAACCCTTTATATGAGCAATCAAAGGATAGCAACTATTTTCAGTAATGTGACTACTCAATTCAAGGAGTATGTCCAAAGAGGGATGGTATTTATCTTTATTCGTAATTCCAGAATTAAGGCTCTCCCAAACCAACGCGAATATTTCAAAGCGACGACGAATCTTTCGCCTGTTTGCACCCACACCGGCGCGATGCGAATCTTCGAATATTATTCAGTCGTCGCATATTCGCGCGAATGTTTCGCGTTGGTTTGGGGCAGCCTTTAGACTCTTTCAATTGAGTTTTAGAAAGGAAGTGTTTTAATTTTTCTGAATCTGCGTGAAAAATCTGTTTTTGTTTGTTAAATTTCTAATGAATTATCTTACCGGTGTTTTTATAGATGGAATTTGCCCTCTGTACATGTCTCGTTATGGCCTCAATGCTGGACTCATCAGATCCCATTTTCTGGAAGAAAGTATGATCCGCCTGTAGATAGAGCATGCACGTGATTTTCCTATCGTACATGGCTCGTGCAGCAGCATTACTACTCCCCGAATCGTGCATATCCGATGGTCGACTGCTCATCATGCCATTATAATTCTGAGACATAACCACATCCGGATTGTAGTTGTTCACTATGATATTTGGCTTCTTGGTCGCTCCATTCTTCGTTATGATCTCCACATGAGTCTTATGACTTGGACGTGATGAACCAGAGCCAGAGCTAGAGCCCGATCCCGAATCAGAACCAGAACCAGAACCACTGTTTGTAGAGCTACTCCCACCGAACATCGTTGTCCAGTTGGTGTTGAAAAAATTATTAATAAAATTCCCATCCGATGACGCTGCCAGTGAATCATCCAAACTGCGATTGTTAAAACTGCTCACAAGGATATTCTTGTGTTTGGTAAATGTCTTTCGAATGCT
Source organism: Leucozona laternaria (assembly GCA_932273885.2). NCBI lineage: Eukaryota > Metazoa > Arthropoda > Insecta > Diptera > Syrphidae > Leucozona > Leucozona laternaria. Next base: position 237,027,493 of record OW026366.1, on the reverse strand, counting down.
ATTATTCGCATTGAAACTAATTGTATTTATATTACTAATATCACTACTAGGATCATAGTTGCTGACAATGATGTTGCGATTGCGATTGGAGGTCGTGTAGATGGGCACATTGTTGCGCCATGTGACTTCCTGTTGGTCGGGCAACTTTTCCCTAGGTGGGCTTCGATTAATGTCGGCTGATGTCCTAGAGACATCCTCATTACTACTACTTGTACCGTGACTTAAAATACTATAATCATCGTTGTATGGTACATCCAGATCGAGTGGAAGTGATGGATTTCTATCTTCTGAGATGTGCTAAAAAGATATAACAGAACAATGTTTAATAGTTTATGTTTATACATCTTTTAGATACTATGGGGCGTATTTATATAGTCGTTTGCTAAACTCATGCTTCACTTAGCTAGAAGTTAAAATAAAATGGATCGACGAATACAAATGCTTTTTTTTAAGATTTTTGAATTATTTAACTTCAAATACCGAAAGAGTAACCCATAGCAATTAAAATTTAACGTTGTACTTAGCAAGAAACTAAAAATGACTATGAATACGCCCGAATATATTTTAAAAACTAAAGACAAATTAATTAAAATGAGTTATTGTGAGGAATAGGGTGTTTTTTTTAGAGGCAGATAACTTCAAATTAATTGGAAACACCATGTTCTGTGACAGCTAATTTGACAGTTCTCGGTTGTTTTGTTCAAACGTTAGTTTAGTTTAGAAATTCATCATGAATTAACTCAAGACGCGCGGCGGAGCTACTTTTACAAATTGTTCAAATTTATTTTGAAAAATATGATTCAATTCGAGAAACTCATCGGGCGCTCTTCATTTTATGCTGCTTATAATGAAGCAAACTTTTGGTTAAATGGCTTTGTAAAAAATAAAATTGACGCATTTGGAACGATGATAATCGACTTGCCATTGCTTAACACTATTACATCCAGTAATAGTCACAGAAAGGTGCAGAAACTAACAGTCAACGGCGATTGGTATTACGCGATTCAGTATATGGAAAACTCTTGAATGTGCAACCTCAAATGAGCACTTATAAGAATCTTTCGCTCACGAGTTATTAGCTAGTTGTGAGCATTTTTATTTTTGCTCATGCTCGCGAGTACTCGATTTATAAAAGATCACGCCATGAGCACTCTCATACTTAATGCTTGATAAAGAAAGAGCTTGGTTCGTGAGTGTTAGACGAGAGCAAGTTAATTAACTGCTAGCAAGAAATTAACATTCTAGAATGATAACACACTGAATAATTTGTTGTTTTTATATTGGTAATTGGTATTTATTTGGTAACTATACAGTATAGGTACTCTGCTGATAAAGGGTGTCTTTTTTTTAGACATATAGAACTTTGAAATGGATTGAAACAAAGATAAGTTTTTAAATTGACATGAAATTTAATTTATTTGAAAGATAATCTTTTGGCATTATAATTATTTAAATATGATTTCTGGCATATGACTGTCACGGCTGGCTCAGACCTACTCTAATCTTGAAGTCCAATTTTCGATGACTTTTTCCAAAATTTGTGGCCGTATATCCAAGTGGTCAATCGTTTCGGGCTTATCGGCGTAGACTAGCGACTTCACATATTTCCCCAGAAAATAATCAAGCGGCGTTAAATTGCACGGTATTGGAGGCCAATGCACGGGTCCGTAACGCGAAACTATGCGGTTACTAAACGTTTCCTTCAATAAATCAATTCTAGCACGAGCTGTGTGGCATGTCTTGTTGAAACCGCAGGTCCTGGTTGTTCAATTTATGAACGAAAAAGTCAGTAATCATATATAGTATAGCGGTCATCATTGACTGTAACATTCTGGCCAGCATCGTTTTCAAAGAAGTACGGACCAATTTGTCCACTAAACCATAAAGCACACCAAACAGTCAGTTATTGTGGATGTAACGGTGTCCCAACATACAATTGAAGATTATTATGACTCCGAATACGGCAGTTTCATTTATTGACGTATCCATTCAACCAAAATTGAGCTTCATCGCTAAACAAAATTCGCTTAAGAAAATTGGAATAAACGGCAATCTTGTTTTTGTCCCATTTGGTCACAATTGGGAAGCAATGTTCAGGCGTCAGTCTATTCATGTTGAAATGCCAAACCAAACTAAAAATAAATCATTTGACAGATGATGAAATGGCGGCCAGTTAAAATAGTGTTGGCAACTTAAAGTTCTACACCTCTAAAAATTAATTTAATTAATTCCGTAAAAGCGCGAATCTACTGTTCGCGTGTACCTAAGCAATACGAGTTCTAAGGAAAACAAAAAACCGGTTTTTTAATCTGCATCTACCCACTATACATATTAGGGAAACCCCTAAATGCCCACAAGTTGTTCAAAACTGCTTATGCCGGTGAGTGAGATATGTGTTTTATGCTCTTTTAAAATTTGCTCACGAGTGAGCATTTATTCATTCTATAGTTGAAAAGAGCTAATCGTTGGTATAAGACAACATTAATATAAGTTTTTTGTTTTTGAAATTATAGTTCACACTCGGTTTAAATCAAAATATATAAGTACATATAAGAGACCGTGGAGGAGCACCAGAAAATCGAGTTCTACCATACCAGAAATAAGTACCAATCACGAGTTTGAGTCTTCGTTTTGATAGACTTAGGTTCCAAAAAGTACAGTTGAAGCCCAGGTTTTCAATATAGTTAGTTAGTGGCGTCTGATATCTCAGACTGTGATTTAGTGACGCCTGCTAACTCAGACTGTAATTTAGTGACGTCTGCTCAGACTGTAATTCAGTGACGTCTAAGTATCTCAGAATGTCCTTTTGTGACGTCTACTACCTCAGAATGTGCTTTAGCGACGTCTGCTATCTCAGATTGTACTTTAGTGACTTCTTAGGTAAAACAATGGACTAGACGACCAAACCTCAGCCTGTGACATGTGGTTTCTGCAGGACTACTGCTACTGCGCAACAAAAGCATTTGACGAATGATTAATTTAACGAATTGGACTTGTCAACTGGCCAACTCCTTCGTGCAATTTTACGCCACTAGATAATTTTCTCTGGGAATATAAAAAATCGCATTTCCAAGCCGATAAACCAGAAACAATGGCGAGCACTTAGATGTCAGAATTTGAAGAGTCATTGCCGAAATACAGTCTGATTTACCTACTGCGTGTGTGATTTTTGGTACTCAAGATTACCGCGCGGCCGCGGCGGCCACATACCCGAAACAGTATTCAAACTAGTATTCAAACATTAATGCCATAAAACTATATGTGAAATAAACCCAATTGTATGGGAATTTAAAACATTTTTTTGTGTTTTATTTCAATTTAAAATTCTCCACGGTGAAACCAGTTTTTTATGCTATTGGAAAATCCTCTAAATATACTCCTGAGATATAATCTTCTAGATACTTGTTTATAAGGTGTGTATGATGGCTAATAGTTGAAGAGTCAAAAATCTAACTTGAGCTTTCTTCGCTATAATACCCGAATAGCTATTCAAAGAACTACTGTACCTATACACAATTTAAAAGGATCTATACCAGCCTTTCAAACGGAAACATCTTCTACTCGATTAACATTATCCACCTCTACAGAGTATGCACTACCTCTTCTATTTCACAATCACTCAACATGACGAAACTAAAACCATGTTCGAAAGGTGCAAAATTTGTTGTTGTTCATCTTTCCCAAATCCCAAGTAATAATGACAGCCTCACAGGCAGCCAGCCAGCGCCCACAATCTACCCGATGGATGCGATGACTCAAAAAGAGCACGACGACGCGACGGACGACTGAAAGATTCCGGTAATGGAAATAGAACCATTTCAGATTTGCTCCTGCCCGGGAATGGGAATGGGGGAACAAAGTATGATTGTGTTCGTCGACAGTGCGAATAAAGGTATCCTTCAATCATTTCGAATCCAATTGTATCTATTTTGGTAAAGGTAAAGGCATATTCATTGAAGAAGAATGTTACCTCTGCATGCGATACAAGCATCAGCAACAGGAATCCATTCAGCCGGGATCATCCTTTCTTTCGTATCGAAACTACACGTGATTTACCTTCCGCCCCACGCCCCACGCCCTCCACCCTCCGCCGTACGCCACAAGGCAAAAGTGCGACTAAAATAACTTAACCGATTTAACCATATAGCTTTCCACCCATTCCTTGACAGACAGTAAAATCGAAAAAGGAAATGAATCCTTGACTTTATCCTATAGAACGGCGGCGCACAGAAGAGACACAATAAAAAATGCAGAGGTTCTATAGGTACTATACTACAGAATACTTAGACTCACCTCATCCGGAAGCCACCTCTTCCGGCGGTTATGCGAAATCGATATATCATTTGAGTTATCGACTTTATTGCTATTGTCAACGCTTGAGAAGATATCCTCGAGCTTCGACTTGGTATCAGGCATTCGTTTTCGTCGTTTTAAGTCATCCAGCAGCATGCTGCGTCGTAATCGTTCACTGGCACAGTGCTCCGATGCTGCTCCTGTATGCGACGATGATGCTGATGCAGATGCAGATGCAGCAGCAGATTTCTTTGCATCACTTGATGCAGGCGATGTCGATGTCGATGACGACAGGGGCATGTTCACATCGCTTAACTTATACACAATCGAATGGACACCGGATGCCGATAGATCCTTTGAATATCGATGTGATGGTTCTACGTAAAATTGTTCGGAACTAGTTTCGATGGTCCCATCGAGGAGGTTATCACTTGTGAGTATGGCATGGACGTGAGAGTTTTCATCATCTGCAAGAATATAAAAAAATACAAATTACCAGCATTAGAAATATTTCAATGAAGAATTATTATCATTATTATCTAAGTTCTGGCTGACTAAGAGTTACGCTAAGTGAAAATAGTAGAATAGCTTTATTTTGTTTTTATGGGTCTTTAGAAAGGAAGTTAGGAGAGTATGGCGCTGGATAAACCATTAAGAATATCAGCAATATTTATATACAGTCAAACTTCTTTATAACGAACCTTCATGGGAACACAAAATTGCTTCGTTATAAAGAAGCTTTATACAAAATTCGTTATACAGAAATTATTTTGTTTTTAAATACTGCAAGGGGAACAAAATAAAATTCGCTATAGAGAGAATTACGTTATAAAGAAGTTCGTTATAAAGAAGTTTGACTGTAATTGTTTTTTTTTTTTTTTTTTTTTTTTTAATCTATATGTAAATACTTAGATGCTGTGCAGTCCGAAATCTCCTAACCGATTCGGCTCAAAATTTCAGGAATTACTTTGTAGCAGTTTGTATAGTTTGCCAATAAGGTTAATTGAAAAATTAAGTGGAAATCACTTTGGATATAAAGGAGAAACAAAAGGACTTTATGGAGTCGGATTTTCAATAAAAGAACACTGGCAAAAATGCATCAAAAAAATGAGTTTTTACAACGAAAGGATAGCAGCTGTTCAAATAAAACTATCGAGTTCGAAACTTTCCATCATCCAAATCTACGCCCCCACAGAATCAGCATCAGTCGACACCATACAGAAATTCTCTAAGGATATCGACTTAGTGTACCACGACTTTAAGTCGGAATTTATGATTGTAATGGGAGATTTTAATGCAAAAATAGGCTTTCAAAAAGATAATGAAGACTTTATAATGGGAAACCATGGTTATGGTGAAGGAAATAAAAGAGGTGAAAGGCTTCTCGGAAACAGTTTATTTAAGAAACTTGGAAATCAAAAATGGACTTTTAGATCACCTAATGGACTTGTTAAGGATGAAATACATAGACTTCATAATAACAAACAAAAATCGATTTTACATGATGTTTCAGTACTAAACAATTTTAATTTTGATAGTGATCATAAACTGGTTAGGCACATTCAAAATAGAGCATAAATCCAAACAATATTACAAAAAATCAACAAAAAAAGAGATTCTAAAAATACTTGATGAAGAAAGCACCCAAAAATACAAAGAGAACTTAGAAAGGAAAGATGTAGCTGGGATATTATGGACAAAACCTGCTTGCAACGAGCGTATGATCAACTAGAAGAAGGAATATTAAAAGCAGCCAAAAACAGTATTTTGAAACAATCGAAAAGAAAAACAGATAAACTTTCTCTAGAAACCAAAAAGAATACACCTAACATACGCAGAAAAGAATGAACATAAAATCCTAAAAAAAATATATGTAAAAAGGCAATCAAAAAAGATGTTCAGTAATTTAACAAATAAATAAAACAAATGGGAGAAGAAAATAATTCTATGAAAAATGCACAGAAGGAACTATCTCTTGGAGAAGATTGGATCATTAAGTTTAAAAAAAAAAAAACAAAAACAAATATAGCCAAAAGATCCAATTTGCAAAAAAATAGCAACTGAGTTCTACGAGGATCTTTATACGAGTAAACTTACTGGATCAAACTCGGAAAATGAATTAGTTAATTTTTAATACAAACATGAATCGGAATTTCCTGCTTTTCTTTCTTCAGAAATTGAAACATCAATAACAGAACTTCCTAACGGAAAATCTTGTGGGCAAGATGACATCAGAGGAGAAATGTTGAAAATTGAAAGCAATAAATTGGTAACCACCATCACAAATATCTTTTAACTGGATAGTTAAAACTGAAGAAATCACAAAACAATGGAAAGAGTCAGTAATAACTTTGTTACACAAGAAAGGAAATATCACAAATGTTAACAATTATAGACATATAGGTCTTATATTGGTTATGTATAAACTCTTTGCAAAATGCTTATTTATACTTATATATAACAACAGCCCAGACAACAAGCTGGCTTTCGTAAAGGTTTTAGCACTACATACATATATATACAAACAGTTAACCATATAATAGAAAAAGGTTACGAATACCAGCTTGTCCAAGTAAAATTTTTCCTCTCATAAGATGCTCCGAAAGCGCTACAAGACTTATTTTAGGGAGCTAAATGGACTCTTGAGCAGTTCTTCTAGATTCTTATAAGAATGTTAAAAGCCTTAAATGGCCTAGTTATGGGAGCCTCTTGATCCTATAGGAAGAGTTTTATTCTTCTGATGCGATTATAGACGCCGCTTTGTTAATCTAGTAAAGCTCTCTGAACTCTTCCTATGGGAGTGCGTCTCTTCCTACAGAAGTTGTTAAAAAGAGAACGAGTGTGTGTAAACTTAAGAAAACATATATCTTTCGCATTTTTAATTTCTTTTTTTGAAGAAGGTAGGCGAATAGTTTTTATGTGTGTTCGTGATTCTCTCATGTCAAAAAAATAATGTGTTTTTTGGTGCGAGTATTTATCTCACAAGTTAATTGACGTATTATATTTGTAAAAATCATATATCAGGCTTATGTAGGGTAAATTCTTGGTGCAATTAAAATTGCATCTACTAATTTCCACATTTTGCTTCGAAAAATAACAACGCGCTTCCAAAATTATGCATGTTTAAAATATTTTGTTATTAATTATAATCTTATTATAGGGTTACCATTAATATTTTTTTAGGTGCAAAAATCACCAAAGTATGTTTTTATACAATTCACAAAATGCGATCATTCATACCATATTTTTTTCCAATTATTGTCATTATCGTGCTTTTATGACAAAAATTGGATCTAGAGTGGCACACTTGACGCTTTTTCATTTTTAAGATTTTCTGAAATCTTCCAATATATTTGTCATTAAAAACTGACAAAAACAACTGATTTTTAAAGATGCCATTTTACTTGTGTCGTGTTGATATCCTGCTGTCACAAATTTTAAATAATGACATGAAGAATGTCCCCGCTCATTCTTCTCTGGTATAGTAGCTGTAGATGTACTAAGTTATACAAATCCATTTTTTATACAACTAATATCGACAGCAAATAAGAGAAAACTAGATGAATATGACCTATAAAACTTCTTACAAGTTTTGGTCAGAATGGAAAACCAAATAAGATAATTTATTTAGAATATTTTTTTTAAGCTACGGTAACCCTCAAAATATATTGAAAACATTTTGTTCATTTTGCAACAAGGGTGCTGTTGATTGATACTTTAACTCTTGTTTTAACATCTCTATGAGATCTTTGGAGGATGATGAAACGGAAAGCAACACAGATAAATGTGTTTCGTTTGAAGGTTAAACGTCAAATTGAAGTCCCATTAGAAAGTTTGAGCTCCCATAAGAAGTGTCGCTCTCAGTAAATATAAATTTTCTCTGAGATACAGTACTTTTTATGGAAACTAAAATGCTCTTATGGGACTTAAATTTGACATTTAACTTTCAAACGAAATACATTTGTCTGTGGAACGTTCCTTTTTATTGCAAATGCCAACTATTATTAACAAATTTAAATGTGAAAGCCAAAAATCGATAGTTGTGTTAGATTAACATTTTGAAACTATATGGAACAAAATTTTAACCTAAAAATTTTTCGAATAAAGTAACAATCAAAGTAAACTGGATATAGCTTGGTGTTATTTAAATCACTCCAAAGCTGATGACAGCCGATGCAACAACAGTATAAGATATACCATAAACATTATGGGATACTCATGGTGATTTCCATTAGTAAAGTTGCTCGCAACGAAAACAATCAAACTTTTCTTTGAAATCTAAAATTACATCTGCCACCACCAATTAAATAACCAATCCGATATAAACATGAACAGAAGCAAGTTTTGTGAACAAAAAGAACGTACTGTACAATTCAACTATAACATCTGTTCGTTTGATATTCAAAGCTGGCGTCGTAACTCCTATTAGAATCTTGAAAACAACTTATTTATGAATAGTCTTATTGAAGTATTATTATGGGATTATAAAGACTAAAAATGACGTTTAGAGTTTTAATTTCATAACGAAATACCTATGAGACTTAAATAGATTTATATATAAGATCTTACAATAAAAATGCTATGAGACGAATTTGAGTGTCATAACAAGAGATTCATTCTTAAGTATAACAATAGGATATCTAAGAATCTTATTGGAGTTCTTTTCAGATTTGAAGAGCTTAACTCTGGGAGTTTGTTAGTTGGGTATGATTTACACATGGCGTTTATAGACTTCACTAAAGCGTTTGACACGTTAGAACATAGAGTAATTTGGGAGTCACTACATAAACAAGGAATAAACAAAAAAATTGTTAGAATAATTAAAAATGTGTACACTAACGCAAAAGCTAGTATATCCCTAGGGAGCAAAAGCAGAACATTCAATCTTAGCAGAGGTGTAAGGCAACGAGATCCTCTTTCACCAGCTTTCTTTTCTGCAGTTTTGGATGATATTTTTGGTTTAATGTCTTGGCAATCATTAGGATTAAAAATAGATGGAGAATATCTTAACAACTTGCGATTTACATATGATAGCATTTTATTTGCATCTTCAAGCGATGATATAGAACAACTGATAAGGGATTTGGATGAATATTGGAGACCAGAAGGATATTTTCGTAGATGGGATCTCAGCCATAACTTGAGTAATGTTGGCTTTTAATGCGTCTAAGGTTCGGAAATTATTCGCGGAAACGCGGTCTTTTGCGTAGCCTTACAGAAAAAAATCCGACGGTGTCAAATCGCATGATCCTGGTAGCCAATTGACGTCACCAAAAAGTGCAACTACACGGAGGAAACACCTTGCTCAATAAAGCCATAACTGGTCGTGTTGGGTGGCTTGTTGTCCTGTCTTGTTGGAACCACATATTTATATCATCCAAGTTATGATCTTAAATCGCCGGCCAAAAAAATCGATTATCATTCGAATAATATGCTGCTAATGCCGGGAAATCGATAAATTTTCGACTGAGCGTGCATTACGATGATCCACAGGCCTTACGACATCAGTAACGCTTCCAATCCCTACAAAATGTCTTCATAATTTTACCGATTGCATGCGTATGTGGTCGATTATGACGACCATAATCATCGCGTAATGCACGCGATCAATTTTTCAGCCCAGCAAAACCTACTGCAATATAATGTACCTATTGAATGCTCAGACATAGAATGGTGTCTTAAAAAACAACACTTTCAAAGTATTACCTCCTCCTATGAAGAGAAGATTAACAACCCAGACACCCTCAGTCGATTACCAATGGTTACGGAGTCCGAATTTGTTCAAAAATCAGTATGATTGAAGAAAATGATGCCAGCAATATTTTCAGACCATCTAGATTGACTTGTTGACATCTGGAAGACAGTATTTTTGGGCAAATTTTTCATTGGGTGTTGATGACATGGACGACATCATAGATTGTCGAAAAGATAAACGGCATCAGAACGCAATAAAGGCGAAGTCCAATAAAATCTGCTAACTTTAAAATTTTTAAATTATTAAATTTTTCAACTGACGCTCTGTAGCCTTATCAGAAAAACTTGGAATCTTTTTTAAATTTAAAATCCATCGGGATGAATAAAATTCTTACTCAAAAATTCCATTAAAATATAAAATTTGCTCAAAAACTATTCAACATTGCTTGCAAAAAGAGACAAAACCATGCATAAAAACAAACACCTCCATTTAATCCCATATCAATTTTATTCACGTCCAATTTTTATTTAGATTTGTTTTGAATGCTTGCAAACATTATTGCTTTCATGTTTCATCACATAAAAACCAACAATCTCCAGAGGCAAAGAATTTTATCAACATCAAAATACCTACGCACAGCTATAGCATAAAGCCAAAAGGATATAATTGTGCAAAAAAATAATATGTGAGGTCCTTGTTTGGTTCCTATACATTCGTGTGCCCTTAATACACATTTTATACAATTTGTTTGCCCATTTCCGTTATTTTAGTGGAGTTGATATAACTTTACTTCTCAAAAACAGTCTGCATCATCAATACACAAAGACATACAAACATTTATTCACTTTGGGAATTGTGCGTTTTCAGGTTTACTTACATTTTATTTATTTTTTTTGTATTTTGCTTTTCATGACCCCCAGAAGGATGTTGAAGTAAACAAAAAGGACTTCCATCATCGTCATCTGGGGGCAAATGTAAGGCAGAAATTATTGAAGCAAAACGATTCTGGCAATAGAATTGTATTTGTTGTGGGGAGAGATTATATGTCATTCCTTATCGGTTTTAAGTGAGCTAATTTATTTTGTTTGCTTTGCTTGGCAAAAAATGTTTTATATTTCTTGAAATACTCAATTCAGGATGTGCTATGTTAAATTTTAATTTATACAGAGAAATCTGTCCAAAGTTCATCTTTATTAAAAAAAAATATTCAAAATCAATAGAGAGATTACCAGACTTGGTCCATTGGTGGAAGGTAGAAATGGCGGCCAACGAGCCGACTAGCTCGCTGGCCCAATTAGCGCAAAAATTGCTGTTTTGATACCGAAACTCGTTTGAACCTATGGTTGAGGAATCGGTTTGTGGAACAACAATCTAAAGCCCCGAGTTAGACATAGCAAAATGCCGAATATCGTCTCAGAGCCATTTCGTCGCGTTTAAGAAAGAGATCAAGTCTTTGGTCTTGAAAAGATCATCAATTTATGCATCCATGAACGAGAATTTTCACGTAAATGCTATAATTCTTGGAGATTCTGGGTACGCAATTACCGTTTGGCTTCAAACACCTTACAAAAATCCTCAAACAGATGCAGGAAAAAAAATACAATGAAATATTCTGCCGAGAGCGCGTTATAATAGAGAGATGTTTTGGCCAAGTGAAGCAGAGGTTTTCATGTCTGCAATACAAAATTAATGTTACAACAAGCATGGTTCCCAATCTTGTCATTTGTTGCTGCGTGCATCACAATCTGGCGACACGATCTTCAAGCTTCTTCCCTGCCATATAGACCAGGCAGACAAAAAAAACAACCACTAGATGAAGACCAAATTGATGATAAAAACTCAAGCAAAATAAACCTTCGTAGACGAGGCAGCAGCGCAGAAATGAAAAAGTTTCAGCAGAGACTGACGGACAATATGATAAAAAGATTTCTTACCCGCTACCAATGCTTTCCCTAAAGAACAGATAAAAGTTATGGCAAAACAAAATGCAAAACAACCTTCCTTTTGTATTCGGTCTATATATCGGGTTTTTCAATAAGAGCGCCACAAAAGTTTTTTTTTTAAATAAAACAAAAACAGTTTTGGATATCAATGAAATTTTTTATTCCTGTGAAAGTAGGTTCCATGCCATTATGTATGGAACTCGATTTCTTTTGCATGGCCACCACGGGCACGCGCTTGCAGAAGTCCAGTCGCTGAACCCAATTTTCTACGGTTTTCAAGCATAAATCGGCCGATACGATAACACGTTCTCCAAACTTGGTTTCCAATAAATTGATTGTGACATTCGCTGTGTGGCTTGTGGCGCCGCCGTCCTGTTGGAACCACATATCCTCCAAGTCCATATCGTCGGATTGGGGACACAAATATTCGTTTATCATTGAACGGTAGCGTAGCGATCCCCATTCACAGTAACGTGCCGGTCTTGCTATCACGGAAGAAGTACGGCCCAATGACGCCGCCGGCCCATAAACCACACCAAACCGTAATTTTTTCGGGATGCAATGATGACTCATGGGGTACGTGTGGATTGCTGCCTGACCAATACCGCATATTTTGTTTATTGACGAAGCCATTCAGCAAGAAATGAGCCTCATCGCTGAAGATGATTTTTCGAAGAAAATCCGAATCATTTTCAAGTTGTTGCTCAGCCCAATTCACGAACATACGACGCTTCTGATGGTCAAGCGGCTTCAGTTCTTGCGTCAATTTAATCTTGTAAGGATGTAGGCAAAGATCTTTTCGCAAAATTCGCCACAACGACGTCACAGAGATGCGACGTGTGAGAGACACATTTGGGCTTTCTGCAACTGAAGCCTCAGCGGCAGCAATATTCTCGACACTACTTGCACTTCTTTGACTCACTGGCACGGGAACATTTTGTACTGTGCCTGTGGATTCAAATTTTTCCACTAGACGCTCAATTGTTGATCTGCTAGGACGTAGCGGTCTTAACGTTGAGGCCACTGACTCTGAATTTCGGTAGTAAATTTTAATAAAATCGACTAGTTGTTGGCTCGTATATTTTTCCATCATGAAATGGCAAACCTTACTGAAGAGAAATGTCAAAAGAGCAGCTACTTTTGTAGCGTCCCTGTTGAAAAACCCTTTAAAAACAGTTTTAGCTAAAGCTATCTAAGTCAAAACATGTGAATAAAAAACCGAGATCTTAAATACCGAAGCTAAAGCTAGAATTTTCCAGCTCAAGCTATTAAGCGTTATTATTTTTTTATTCACATGAAACAAAGCTTAAGCTAGAACTGTCCAGGTTTAGGTGCTAGTAAAAGCTATGACTAGTTGGCCTTAGCTTCCTTTAAAAAAAGTTTTTACTTCCAGCAAAAACAAAAAATCGGTAGCGCTGGTTTTGAGAAAAATAAGTTTTTTAACTATTAGTTTTGGTCCTAAAAAAAGGAGAAAAAAACGGGTGGGGGGAATGTCCAAAAAACTCAAGGTACCAAGTTTAAAGAAAATCGACCCATCCGTTTAGGCTGTAGTCGAACAGACAGACAGATAGACAGACAGACAGACAGACAGACAGACAGTCGGACGTTTTTGCTAGACAAACTTTTTTCGTCTTCGCTATCATCGTAATGATCAAAATCTCGAATTTGATTTTTTGTAAGAATTCATAACTTTCCATATAGTACCTATACTCGCAAGTAAAAAATGGTGATTTTCTGAATTTTCTAGAAGTGCCATACTGACCGACCCACGTTGTGACAAGGACCATCGTTGCAGCTGAGTTCAACTTCGGAAGAGTCCACGATACAAAAATCGTCCTCTTATAGCTGACTAACCACTTTGTGTGTAGTGCTTACTTAGTATTATCATTTTTGTGGATTTGTTATTTCCATTTTGGATTTTGGGAGTAGGTATACATAGTTGTCTAGTTTCATCATTGTTCTTCTCAACCGAATCGAAGTTTTAGTTTTGTCTGTCGTCTTTGGATTGTTAAAGAACTCTGACGATTATTTTTGTGCTGCCAAACTTCATTACAAATTTGATAAACAACTTGTAATAAAACAGAAAATTCATTTTCCCAATCGCCTTCCAATGGAAATTCCAGTCAAAATAGATCGGACGGAAATTGAACTTATCACATTGACTTATAGAAACCCATATTTTTCCAGAGCGTAATAAGTATTGAATGAACCGTTTCATTTTTTAACGATGCGAAAAGTTGTTGCATAAATGTTGCACATTATTAATACGGTGACCACTCATCATATTTTTGAGAGAATAGTCCTCTTTTTCAGTCTCGTGTCCTCTCTGTTTTGTTTCGGTGGTTCCAACAACACGGCACAATACATACAGTACGTGCAACCATCAGTTTGTTGAGCCAAACGTTTGGTGACCGAATCATCTCAAGAAATGGTCCTATGAAGTGGTCACCTCATTCGTATGATTTGGACACCTTTGGAATACTTTTTGTGGAGGTACGTCAAATCTCTAGTCTATGCTGATAAACCAGCAACGAAATAAGACCGGGTATGCTCGATAAAGTGGTGCAAAATTGGACCGAAAGGATGGCGTTCATAATGAGCAGTCGCGAAGGCCATATTAAATTATTTTTTTTTAAATTAAATGCCATAAAATTTGTAAGCTAATAAAGCTTAAATTTCGATCATTCCATTGAATTTATTGTTTTATTTAAAAAAAAGTTCTATGCGTCTAAAAATAACACCCGATATTTACTATATATAGGTATTTGATTTGAAAATTGAAATGAATTGGCTTTAAAATGTTATATGAATCAAAACATTTTTTAATAAATAAATATAATTCGTTCCTAAATTTTGTAAGTGTTATTGAGTGATTGTCCTCTTTTTGCCGCTGAAAAAATGGTCACCGTAACTATTTATTTACGCAATTTAACACGTAGGAGTTTTTAAGTAAAACGAATTGATGAAAACAGTTGGAAAACACGGTTGGAAACATTCCAACTAAAAAAAAATTCATTTTTACTAAACATTCCAGGAAATTGTTATTAAGGAAACAAAATCATAAAAAACCTAGTTCTGAGGAAAGTCCTAAACTTTTGATAAGCATCTTTAATTCGACTTCTCTATCACCGAAATTCGTATTGGCGATGGCGAGGCGTTTTGATAAAAATATCGAGTTTGAATTTTTTTTTAAGAAACGTGAACTGCTATAGTATCTCATATAGGGTTCTTCAATACCGGCGGGTAGATGTTGAGATGGAATAAAACAAGCTAACAAAATTGTATGCTTTGGCCCATGTATAGGCCATTATGTTTGGAATATGACATCGTTTAAATGGCCGCTTAGGCTTCTTACGTTGGCACGGATCCGAGTGGTCCAATTTTCAATGACTCCTTCCGCATAGATCCGGCCGAATTTTAACGATGGCCTGTGTTATGTTGCCCTTAAGGTGTTTACCTGCGACTTCAGGAAACCCTACAAGAAGAATTCTAGCGGGTGTTCAAATCACATGATCTTGGTGGCCAATTCACGTCACCTCTGCGAGAGATAACCTTAAAATCAAATCGTTCATGCAGAGTGGCCTCTGTGGCGTTCGCTGCATGGCACATATAGCACCGGTTCTGTTGGAACCAGATGTCGTTCGACGTTCACATATACATTATTCGATTGGTTATCATCTATCGGTAGCGCTATCCGTTGATGAAATATCGTCGTTTTCGAAGAACTACGGACTCTCACAGATAGCGACGATGTATTCGGTTGATCTTGCGTTTCCTTGACGCAAGGGCATATGGGCTGATTGATCACTGAATCAGTCGACTTAAATTCGGCAAACCGTAAAATCTGCGCAACCATTGTGTAACTTGCCATGGTGACTTGGTATCAGTAACTGAATAATAAACAACAGATTTGACAGATGTCACCAAAAAAAACATGGCCGCCACAAGCCGCTAAAATCTACCCGCGCCAAATGCAAAACCCTATATATAAAAATCACATTCTCGTTTTTTCTGTTTATATGGAACTTTAAAAATGATCCCATACATTTAATACCAGAATCATAGCCACCTTAAAATAAATCATATTAGCAAGAGAATTCCCAGAAAATTTCGATTTATTATATTTCCGTGTATACAAAGCCAAACACAGTTATTAAAGTTTCACAAAATTCGTAGTTAGGAGAATTTAATTTAAAATTTAATTTTCTAACCAACAACAACAAAAAAAAAAACAAGCAGACATGATTCTATCCGCCATGCATTTTATTTTGTTCGAAACAATATCAGTGAATCAAAAATCGAAGGACCTAGGTCCTAGAATCTGTATTGTACCTATACGCTAACGCTACGTCCTGCCAACTATACCTGTACACTATACACCTTTGCATAGACAAATCAAAATAAATTTCCTCATGAATTCATTATGCATCATCCCAATGTCGTACTCGTAACCGAAGACCAGTGCCGGATCAACAACATTTGATTTTTGATAGTCCCAACACCATCATCATCAGCTTTTCTTCTGGGGCCCAAAGTGGTAATAGAAGCTTGCTTTGATATTTTTCGAAATTTTAAAAGGTTATACAAATTATTATTTAAAATTGAAACTGGGCTTAAAGTTTTGAGGAAAAATTGCGTCATCGATGCAACTGAAACAAAATTGATAGAACAGTTAGAACTTTGAGGTCCAGTTTTTTGAGTTAACTCATCAAATTTAGTGAGCTAACTCAGGATTAACTGAACAGATGCTTTTGTTGTTTTATTCACCGAATTTGTTTAGTCGTTCCACATGCTTTCACAGCCGAAAAACGGCTTCCTCAGTTCACTGTGGGTTAATTTACTTCTTGAGTTAGGTAACTCTGGTTTAACTAACCACTGACAAACTGGGCCTGAAAGTTCGTTGCTATATACTCATAGAAGTTTTTAAACTAAAACAAGGATGAAATCCAAGCTCATTGGCATTTTTTTGTTTTGGAACAAACTCGAAGGCGCTGGATATCAATAAAGTCTGCTCTGGCTATGATGGAAGGTTATTATTTTTTAAGGCACTCTTCCTGTACATTGTTGGTCTCGGTGTGACGGTGTTGTATAGGTATTTGGGTTGAGTTTGAGTATGACTTGATTCGAATTTAATAATAATTAACCGACAGGGAACTTGGAACTTTATGTCGTTGTTCCAGGATCAGGATCCAGATATAATAGAGTTTTCTATGTTGATGATGATATTGTTGGTGTTTGTTTTTATTCCATCCCACCTTCCTATTTATGTTCGCAATACATAGGCAAGGTACCCTACGGCAAGTTATGCATTGGTAAAAAAAAATCGAATTCCAGGATAGGGAAGACATCATAAAGAATGGGTCTCGCAAATTTGTCTGTCTGTGTCTGTTTCTCTGTGTTGTTGTTAAGTAAAAAACAGCTTCACAAAAAAGCCATTCTATTAACAGAACCACCCTTAAATCTTTAAAAATCAGATATATTATTCTAAGGGTGGTTGCAAGTCCGTGCGACTCCGTCGTGTACTTTATTTTCGTTTCGTCTATCACTGTTTGCCAAAATTATATTTTTTTTGTTGACAACAAAATGTGATTTTTGTTTCCTGAAAGTGGCAAATGCCCTTCAGCAGAAGCCGTGGAATTATAAATTATTTTTATTTTATTTTGGAACATAAATGGAATTACATTTTTGTTTTTGTTGTAAGTAATGGGTGATTTTTTAAGAGGTTTAGAACTTTTTTAAAAAAAAAAACACAAAAAATTCGAAAAAATGAATGAAATATTTATTTGAATCGATAGTTTGAACCTTGCAATTTAATGTTTAAAGATAATTTCATGCAAATGTTGACCGCGGCTGCGTCTCAGGTAGCCGCTGAGTCCAATTTTGGCATACTCTTTCACACATATCGGCCGGTATCTCACGAATGAATGCATGGATGTTGGCTTCCAGTGCGTCAATCGAAGCGGGCTTGTCCCTATAGACATTAGCCTTGACATACCCCCACAAAAAAAAATCTAATATTGTCAAATCGCACGATCTAGGCGGCCAATTGACCGGCCCGAAACGTGAAATTAACTGTTCACCAAACTCGCCTCGCAATTGCGCCATTGTTTCGCGTGCTGTGTGGCATGTGGCACCGTCTTGTTGAAACCACATATCATGCAAGTCAAGAACTTCCATTTCGGGCAAAAAAAAGTTTGTTATCATCGCTCGGTAGCGTTCACCATTGACAGTAACGCTGCGATTCGCATCATCTTTGAAGAAATAGGCCCAATAATGCCGCCGGCCCATAAACCGCACCAAACAGTGGCTTTTTCGGGATGCATTGGTAGCTGTTGCAATGCTTCTGGCTGATCTTCACTCCAAATGCGGCAATTTTGCTTATTTACGTACCCATTCAACCAAAAATGAGCCTCATCGCTGAACACAAGCAGCGCGCGATGAACATTTCGAACCGAGCACGAATTTTGATAGTAAAATTCAATAATTTGCAAGCGTTGTTCATTTGTAAGACGATCCATGGTTAAATTGCAAACCAAACTGAAGCTGTTTGACAGTGACACAAGGTACTAAACACACGTCAGCTGTCAAAACCAGTGTTGCCAAAACCAAACCAGCCAAAAAATCACCCGTTATGATGTGCAATCTATACAGAAATGCATTACATAGGTTTAAATTACAAATATGTGGCTATTTTTTGGTATTTTTTTTTTTTGTAGTTCATCAACCGAAAATGTGTACAAATGTACAAAATAATAAATATTAAAATTGTATTATTCTGAAAACCCAGTCATTCGAAAAATTTACTTGATCCAAAAAAATAATATTTTATTATGCTTTTGATATGGAAATAATATTGCAGTGGATGTAGTGCTTGAATGCTTACTTAGAGGTGTGGGTTAGAGCTCCATCACTCCAGGCAGCACTCTTTTCTATATAAACCAAGTTAAGAAACTTCTTTTTTTCTCAGCCCACCGTGCCAAAAAAAAAATTATTTCCTATCCTTCTATTCCTTACAACTAAGTGCCGTGCAAGTTAAGTAGTATTTAAAAAGCCTTAGGTCTAATGGGCATATACATAAGTATGTCCTAAAAGCCTAAAAGACACCTCTCTTTACCGAACGAATTTCAAAGAACGGAATCAAATACATGAAAAACTCTAGAGTTGGCTCTCTCTTAAGCGGACAAAGTTCAAGTGAAGCAATATTTTTCAAGTTTTATAAGGTCTATTATCAACAAAAAGAACACTCCATTCAACCTGGACGACGATGGCAAAATTTCCGTCCACCCGACCTAAATGAAGTGTGGTTAGCGAAAGCAAAGCTTAAAGCGTACAAGGCTGCTGGTGCTGATGGCCTGCCGGCCGAGCTATTCGAAGCAGCGGGAGATGACTTATTGGTAGGGAGTATACACCAACTTATCTCCAAAATTTGGTTGGATGAAAGTATTCCCGATGAATGGAACCTCGGTATAGTGTGCCCTATCTTCAAGAAAGGAGATGGTCTGACTTGTGCTAACTAGAGAGGTATAAGTCTCCTCAACGTCGCATATACAAAATCCTGTCATCTGTAATGTGTGATCGCTTAAAACCGTTTGTCAACGGTCTGATCGGCCCTTATCAGTGTGGTTTTAGGCCCGGAAAATCAACCTTCGATCAAATGTTCACACTCAGACAGATTTAAAAAAAAAAACTCAGGAGTTTCAAATCGATACAGACCACCTCTTTATCGATTTCAAAGTCGCATATGATAGCTTAGATAGAGAAGAACTATATAGAGCCATGTCGCATCTCAGCATCCCTGCTAAACTCGTCCGCTTGTGCAGGATGACGATGGAAAAATCTCGCTCCTTCTTCAAAGTTGGTAAGAACACCACAGAACCCTTTGAAGTCGAGAAAGGTTTGAGGCAAGGCGACGCACAGTGGTTCGGTTTGTATGGGAGAGCGGAAAAAAGTCTGTTTTATCTGAACGGTTCAACGGATTTAAATGAAATTTGGCAAACATGTTTATATTAGTCTTATACATATTTGGTTGAAAAAAAATATTTAGAAACAAAGTTATTGACATTTTTCTAAAATTTGAGGGATTTGATGTTTGTATGGGAGAGCGGAAAAAAAATCTGTAACATCTGAACTGTTTAACGGATTAAGATGAAATTTGATTCGCATTTTTAAATTAGTCTTATACACATTTTGTCAAAATTTGGCTACGACAAAATCATTAGCAAAAAAGTAATTGACTTTTTTTCTAAAATTTGAGTGTTTTGATGTTTGTATGGGAGAGCGGAAAAAAGTCTGTAAAATCTGAACTATTAAACGAATTTTAATGAAATTTGACAAACATGTTAAGATTAGTCTTATGCATGCTTGGTCAAAATTTGGTCAAGAAAAAATTGTTAGAAAAAAAGTTATTGACATTTTTATAAAATTTGAGCGTTTTGATGATATATTTAAATAAAAGTTTTTTTTAGTAAAATCTTAACTTTTTATTTTGAATAAAATATTATTATTAACTTTGTATATTATAAAATTAAATAAATAAATAGATAAATACATAAAAAAAAATAAATAAAAAACAATTATGAAGTAGTAATTTTATAATGCTAGAATGAGGTTTTTAGTGTCTGCGCTGATTGGAAGTATTTTCTTTTTTGCCTGTGGCCTTAAACCTGTTATTATTGGATCTGAGGATATGAGTATATGATGCATCACATCTTCATTCATTCGTCGCAAAAGCCATTACTAATCCTTACAGGTAATAAAAAATTGCGCAATACAGAACAAAAACAAAGCAATAAAACTTTAAAAAGAACACCTTTTTAATTTTTACCTGCCCTACTTTTAGCGAAATATTAAAAAAAAATAAAAGATTATCCCTAATCCTTTTCTTTATTTTTGTATTAAGCTCTATCATATAATTCAAAATATCATAAAACTATATTATTTTTCGTGTGTTGCTTTCAAGAAAATTGAGTTGAAAGTTGAAAAATTTTCCAGGCAGAAATAAATGGTTTCGCAAAAATCGAAATTCTCAGCCCTGGGTCAATGTATTAATTTTGTTTTATTTTTAAAATAAAATTTGACATTTTTTAATAAAATAATGGGCTTAACCAGTTCATTCTGACAATTAATACCGAAGAAATCAAACTTTTTGGTAAACACCACCGTCAAGACGGAGTTTTTTGAAATCCGATTAAGTGAAACATTTTTGAGCATAACTTCCACATCTGCACGTATCTGCAGCTGATTTTTTCTGTGTTTTAACATGAATGTATGGAGCATATGGTGGCATACTTACTTTCTTGGTATCTTTTGGAGCTGTTTTTTTAAATCAAAAAGTTTTAAAAAAAGCATTTTTTCTTAGTACTAAAGCTTCAGGCTACTTATAGAAGGTATCTTTTATAAATAATCAATATTTTTTTTTATTTTTAGATAATCGAAAATAGACCAATTAAATTATTTAAGAAGCTAGAGAATTTATCTACAGGAACTTCGGAAAAAAACATCTCAAAATTTGTTGAAAATACGGTTCGCGATTTGAGTAAAATTATTTTTCAACTTTGAGGGCTTGTTAATCAGAACATACAATATGTATGTTAAAAAATACTTTTAAATCATACGGTCCGGTTATCTAAGAGTACTTAAACATAAAGTTTAAAACGATAGACATGACTTTTTCAAAAGACTTTTTTCCGCTCTCGCACCACTGTGCGACGCGTTATCATGCAACCAGTTACACATCGTTCTTGAAGCAATTGTACGTAACTCGCAAGTCTACAACAGAGGTACAATTTTTCAGAAGTCTGTTCAACTACTTGCTTATGCAGATGATATTGACATCATTGGGAGAACGAAGGGAGCTTTTACCTTCGGGTTTGCAACTATTGAATCGGAGGCGGCAAAAATGGGTTTGGCTGTTAATGAGGACAAGACGAAGTATATGCTATCATCGCGAAAGGAATCTCAACATCGTCGACTCGGGCAAAACGCCACGTAGGAAAGGTAGATACAACTTCGAAATCATTAAGGACTTTGTCTTCTTGGGCTCCACTATTACATCGCAAAATGACACCAGTGCAGAGATCAAACGAAGAATTACGCTTGCCAATCGCTGTCTCTTTGGGCTAAGTAGGCATATGAGTAGTAAAGCCCTCTCTCAAATAACTAAGGAGACCCTATAAAAGACCTTGATCATCCCGGTCCTGCTATATGGGGCAGAAGCATGGCCCCTGTCAAAAACGGATGAGAACCTTTGACAGGAAGATTCTTCGGGTGATTTTCAGTTCAGTCTGTATCGATGGAGTATGGTGGAGAAGATTCAACAACGAGCTGTACGGGGCTTACAGCGACGTCGACGTGGTCAAAATACAGCGGCTGAGATGGCTGGCACACGTGGAGCGTATGGACACCAACGCACACCAGCCCGACGAGTTTCCGAATCTACCCCTGATGGTCTGCGCAGCAGACGAAGACCCCACCTTAGGTGGCGCACACAAGTGGAGAACGACCTCAAAAAACTTGGAGTGCGTAACTGGAGCTAGGGACCGAGATGGCTGGAGGGGCTTGTTGGTTGAGGGCTTAGTTGCAAGCGCCATCTAAAGTAAAGTAAGTAATTATCAAAACATCTCATGAGTTTCAAAGCTCCCATTAAATCTTCCATTTGACTATTTTTATTTTGTTGTCATTTGTGCAGACGGTCTAATTAGTGATAGTGCTCCCTCTGGGCGTGGTGTAATTTTGGGCGAACACAACCGACTTAGAGCAACGCTTTTTGATTTTGTCTGCATAAAGGTGCCTGTCTTTCTAATCTGTTTTTACATCTTCAGCTGTTAAATTCACCCTTCGCAACACCCTCTTGCAGGTCGACTTATTGTTTACTCATTTATTCCCCTTTTCCAAAAGCTTCAGTCAGCCGGTGCAGCTTCCATTGGCGATTTTATTAAATTGGAGACTTCAAATTACCTGACTTACGTTGGACACCATCTGAGGATGAATCTTTCTTTGTCCCGTCTGCAATTCCACTTCTGAGAAAGAATATCTTTTCACCGATCGTTTATTTGAATCTAGTCTATTTCAAATGATTGGAGTCTCTAAAAACTTACGGAGACAACTAGACCTCATCTTCTCATCAGGCCTAAACAACTCAGTTGTTACCGATATACTGAGTTAAATAAGAAAATGGTTCGATTTGTTTTATTTAATGAACATCTCTCTAAAGTTTAATCATATTTTGTGTGTTTTAATTATTAAAATTATTGGTAATTAAAAAGACGTTATAAAATCGTTTATGATTCTTCATTCAACGACTGAATATTTTTGCTACTTCAAAAACCTTAGACATCAACCCGCAATTGCGGCTTCAACTAACCTTTTTAAGTATTCATTAATGACACACATATCACGTTTCCTTCCTTTATAGAAGTATGTTGGTATGTATTTCTGTGAGAATCGCATAAACGATTTTTAATTAACAATTTTCATAACTATAGTTATGCATGTAGGTACTCACATTTAGAGCAAACCTATTACGAGTAAGTTCAAAACAGACACATCCATATCCACCCTCTCCTGTCTCCTCCTCATTTTCCTATAAAATAATTTTTCTTAGAAATATATAATTAGATATATCATTCTCTTCCTTATCCTGAGAGTCTAACTTATGCCATGTTCTTAATTAGTCACCTGGCAGCCAACTTCCTGGCATCTTCACGTGTGACTTTCCATCTGACACTAAATTGCCACCTCTTCCATTGCCACGCCATCCAACTATCCGACAACTTGTTTTGTTTGTGTGAGTAGGTATGTATAATTTTGGTTATAAAATAATGTGTCTGAGTAGAATTTCTATTCCTCCATATTTACGCCAGAGCGACAAATGACAGTATAATTGGCTTAATTGTAAAATTCCTCCGAAAGAATCCTTTAACTTGTCTCATTTAGTGAAGAAGAAAATCAGTAGTATGCGATATTATACTAACAACCATATTATTTTTATATAATATTTATATATATGTTTGTGTGTACATAGGTACTTTTGGACTCAAAGGGAGTGTGGTGTGAGTTCCATTTTCTTTTTAAAATCTGGCGCAAAAAACTGTCTTTGATGATGACTGTGTCGCCTCACGTGTTTCAATCAAAGGACCTATTCAAATAAAAACGACAATAAAACGATATGAGAAAAATAATTGTGTCCTCACAAATGCTGGAGGGTGTTTTTCCGGTTAAAATTGAAAGCGTATGAAAAGCTTTATTTTATTTATTTCTTTTCAACAAAAATGTCTGTCGTCTGCGTATATATAGGTACTTGCTTAAAAAAAGAAATCAATAAAGAGTTGGAGACGAGCATTGAAAACTAAAAATACTAAAGGGTCCGCCATCTAACGTTTTTTTTTTTTTCAACTAGTGCTTATTTCGTGAATGGTAAGGGTAACACTTAGCTCATGTCTGATTTGACAGATAATTAGTTATATCCTTCCGCTGAACGAATATGGTTGTGTATACGCTTCGCTAAGTGGGCCTGCGATCGACTTAGAGAAGATGCCGATTTTGCCAAAAAAAATCATCTTTTCAGATGAAGTTCATTTTGATCTTGGCGGGTAGTAAACAAGCAAAATTGTCGCATTTGAGGCACAGAAAACCCGCACGCATACATTGAAAAGCCGATACACCCAAAACGAGTCACTGTTTGGTGCAGATTTTGGTCCAGAGGCATAATTGGGCCATTTTTCTTCGAAAATGAGCAAGGAAAGGCCGTTACAGTCAATGGCGATCGTTATCGGGCCATGTTGAACGAATTTTTGTTCACAAAAATTGAAGCAGAGGATATTGGCAACATTTGGTTTCAAAAGGACGGCGCTACGTGCCACACAGCCGAAGCTACACTTGATGTTTTACGCCATTTTCAAAAAAAAAAAGAAGTTATTTGGCGAACCCTTTATTGTATCGCTGATTTTTTTTTAAACAACAGCGTGTTAGGTATATAGAATACGTCAATATGAAGACAATTTTTCTGCTCTTAAGCTCATATCTTTAATTTTATTGAACGCACAGAAAATCTTGATAAAGGTTTAGAAATATAGGAAATTTAGTGGTACTCAAGAACTACAATCATCATATTTCAGTCAAATCAACGAAAGACGAGATAAATGGTAAAAAGCCGTTTTCAAGTAAATACAAATATTTGACAGTTTTTTGATAATATTTTTTTATTTGAAACAGTTGTCTAAAATGTTTGTAGATCCATATCCGTTATAGGGTTAATAGGAGCCGAGAAAATCGTTTAAACGCATTTTTCAAAATGGCAGCCCCTTCCACACGGTTTTCAGTCCCGCAAATTGAGATTTATGTCGTTTTCCATTGGTTTCACTCATTCTGAAATCCAATGGAATAGCACTGTTCCATATTAATTCTACTCAACTTTGAAATTTCGTCATTGTATTCATACCATGACCGCTGTATACCACTGCTGAAGTGAAGGGATACTGACGATGAACGATCGTGCGCTCGTCGTCGTCATCTACGATGTGTGTATTGAAATTGTGCTCATCCAAACAGAGTTACATTTCCCAATTGTAAGCAAATTGAAGAGCTTTTTCTTTGGATTTTATTATGGAACTTTTAGGATTTGAAGCTTTTGAGAACAGATTAAAGAATTTGAGTATTTTAATGATGAATTTTTTTTATAATTCAAACTACGGAAACCCTGTGAGGGCTTTAAAGAGGGACATGTTTATGTAAGCCAATGTAACCAGACTGAGAGGCAAACGTCCTATCTTCCCTGCATTGAGAATTTTTGTTAAATAGAGTATAATATGGCATCGACATTTTGAGTGAGAATGTTCTGACGTTAGAGTTAAAATGAAAATATTAGTGTTTCTTGAGCGAATTCTGGTTTCAAATCGAGATGCGAAATTATCTTCTCAGAAGCGTCGGCTGACTGTTATTTTTTCAGAAGAGTTCTTTATGATTCCGGATGCTTCCGGACGTCATAAGTCATTATCTTCAATCACCGGCCAAAAAAATCAGTTATCATTCGAGCAACTGCTGCGAACGCCGGGAAATCGATAACTTTGGATCATCATAGCAACACTCCCAACTAACAATTTTTCCTTTATAAGGTCCAATTTTTCAATTTCTTGAAGTTATTATTTCTATAGGGCTTATATTCAGTTTTTGTATCGAAGTTGTGCATTTTCGAAACTATGGTTTCGTACATACATAGCTTCTTTTAAACCTATTAGAAGTGGAATTTGAAATTTAATGCAAGCATAATGTGAACAGTTTCGTTAATTTTTCGATAAGGCCTCCTGAAATTCGTATATAGAAGCACAGGAAATAAAAGATAAGTAAAAGCTTCAATTAAAAAGCTCTGTCCAAGATTTTATGTGAAGCCTGCTAACAAAAGCTTTAAAGAAGCTATTAATTGTTTGGAATTAAATCCGAAAACCCACAGTTTCGAAAAGGTTTGTGTAGGAAAACTTGATAGAAGCATAATTTCAAGCACATGAATGAGAAGCATTTACTTCAATAAGTTTATCTCAGCAAAGTTAAAACAGCAAATTTGTTTGTATAAGTTTAATGAGCACAAGCCCGACACAAGCATAATTTTTGAACTGTCAGGCAAAAATGCGCGAAATGCATTTTTTCGATAAATTTGTCTCAGGGAAGCTACGTCCCCTTATTTTAATTATATAAGTCCTGTGAACACAAACCCGATAGAAGCATACAATAATTTTGTTTGTATAAAGTCCTTTGAGCACGAGTCCTACACAAGCATAATTGTTCATACTGTCAGGCACAAATCCGCGAAATGCATTTATTTCTATAAGTTTGTCTCAGGGAAGTTATGTCGACTAATGTTGTTTTTATTGTGTGTGTATCGCACATTGTAGCTTCGTGTGGTCAGTTTTGGTCAAATATGGTCCAATTTGGCTTCCTATGGTATGCTATAGATTAACTGCCTATAGGCTTTTGTTTTTCATTACAAACTACGGCTTTGCATGAAAAGTAAATACTTCGCATATGTTAGAACTTAAAAGCCAATGAAATTTAGAATTCATGAATGCGGTGACCACATTATGTTTTCTGGTTCATCGGTAAATCATTGCTTCGTAAAGAAATCGTAAGCTGATTTGTTGAGAACGGGAGAAAAATTTCGTGTCTCATCAGCAGCGTAGGTACTATAGGATTAATGAAATCATAAATGAAAATTATCGTTGTTTTCCGTTCTGCAGTTTCGGCGAGCAAAATTGATAGATAGATTCCAAATCACACTGATTTGCACTTAAATAACATTTTATTCTTATAAACAAACAAAGAACAGCCAACAGCAGATGGTACGCGCTAACATAAATACAAAAGTCATCTGATGTGTGAATTCGGTAATATTAAATATGACCAAAGTTAGTCTGATTCCCGGACCCGCAGCCTGATCGCTGCAACTAATTCATCGAATTATGTAAAAGAATGGGTGATTAACAAAATTTACAAAAATACAATCACTTGCAAATAAAAGGCCGATGGTCACCGCATTTTTGAACTGTGTAGTTAATTTTATCTAGGAAGCTTCAAGGAAGTTCTTGGGAAGCTATTTTCGGTTTCAACTGGTTCCAGTATGGTACTCAGTTGGCATATAGCAGATTGGCGTGATGTGTAAGGCACCTGACTCTCAACCAGCATATGATTGGTAAAATGTTTTTCTATTATTAATAATAATTATACATTCAATTTCAGAAAATAATTTCAGCTTGGTTGAAAAAAATAGAAGAAAACGAAGAAATAAATATTAAATTAATATAAATGAATTTAATTAATTTTTCATTTTATTTATATTGTGCTTCTAATAGGCTTGTATAAGGTCTTATAAGTATTCTGAAAGGTCTCAATCTGTAACAAATAGAAGCTCATAGCGGCAAGCCGTTTTAAACTTTCCCAGTGCTTTCTGACACAAACCGTAGCCTGCAGCAAAGACTTGTTAATTGTTTGCCTAGAAAAGTAACAACCTGCGACATTTTTGTTATACTGATAACTGATTATTATTTGTTTCTATAAGGCTTTTAGGAAAGACATTTAGTATCTCTGATCAACCTGTACATGATTGTTTAAAAGCCTTTCGAGCTTCTCAGGTGGGCCAAATGCATTTCTCTAAGGCCTTATACAAGCAATTTTGGTAAACTGAACATAGCTTCGATAAACCCTTACACAAGTTAAATTGTTAATTGGGCTTGCACTTGCAGCAGCAATATTTTCGACTGAGTGTGCATTACGATTATCCACAGGCCTCACGGCATCAGTAACGCTTCCTCTCTCTTCATATTTCTTCACAATTTTACCGATTGCTTACGTTTGTCGGTCGATTATGACAACCAAATCATCGCGTAATGCGCAAAAAGTGGCTACTTTTGAATCACCAATTTTGTAGTAAGTTTTAATAATTTATACGCGATGTTCAATAATTGTTTAGCAATCCATTATCGTTAATGGCAAACATTCAACTAATATTATGACACTTCAAATGACAGTTGAATTTGACAGGTGTCAAATGTTAGCGCTACCAACTTGAAACCACGAAATGAATGAATGAAAAGTCAACCTTTTTAAGGGAATATAAAGCCCATTATATAACATTGAAAAATGGTTCATATTTTTTGTAAGTGCACAAACTTTCGATTTCTATCCAACCATTTTCTTAAAATATTTAGTTTTTAGTTGATATTGTATCATTAACATATGAACACCCTATACCTAAGCTTAAACCAGTTCGTAAATAATTACAAACTCTAAGTACCTGCTCTTAAAACTCTATATACCTATAAGAAAAAATACAACTTGAGTTGATTCATTACAAAAAAGTTTTTCCCTTCCTGTTTGCAATTTCAAAATGTTCCTTCAATTATTATTATTATTTCCCATAGAATTTGACAAGTAGTTCATTCTTCCATAAATTTAACTTTCATTTAATTCAAAAATAAAATGTTGTTCGTGGCTGCTGAATCGAAAGTGCTTAAGAGGTTTTCTAACATCATAAAATCAGCAGCAAAAAAAAAAAAGTATAACGTATAACAAATTGGGAAAATCCACACAAACATTCTTGTTAATACTCCTTCGTCCAAGCCCAAGCCCAAGGATGGCGAACTTTAACTGGTTTTATTCCTTTCTTCAAGAGGACGTCTATATAAAAACTTCTTATCGCATGAATGGAAAATACATTTTTTTTTTCTTTTGAGAAGTATGAAACAAACTCTCTCCATTCAATAAACAGCCTGGACCTGGACATTGAGAAATAAAGGATGCGAAAGCTTTAAAAGTTTACAAAATTAATCTTCAGTTATAGAACGAGAACGGGCGGGATGTGGAACGAGGATGAGGTTTATAAAGGTGTGTAGGCGAAAAGAATCTCTGCAAGTCCGAGATCTTTTTGTTTTTGCCAAGCTCGGCTGCAGTCCCGTTCCCGTTCCCGTTTCCGTTGCCTTATTGTTTTGTTCCACTGGCATAACTATTCAATAATACCTGCTTAATGAATAATTAATGCTGTTCCGGAAATGGGAAAAACGTACCCGGAACCTGCTTCGCTATTCATTTACCACCACCACCACAAGCACTTTCCGGGATTATCTGCAAGTGAAATTGCTCTTAGGTGAGGACGACGCGACGGCGACGGTGACGACGAGAGACGAACGAGACTCGCGGGAAGGAATTGCCTCTATGTTTCTTTTTTTTTTTTTTATTATTATTTTCGCAGAGTTGGTCCAAGTGATTTTTAAACAAGAAAACATGAATAAATTTGCATTTTAAATAACTAGGGGCTGCTGCTTGTGACGCGCCCCTCTTGATGACAATTTAATTGAAACTCTATTGTCCTTATGGAAAATAGCAATGGCGATGGCAATGGCTATATAGCAATGGCTTGCGATGACGATGGAAATGGAAATGGAAATGGGAAAATGGTGACAAACAAGAGGAAGCACTCTCCAACAACAAAAAAAGAAAAGAGTAGGGAAGGGGTAAAGGAATAAACGACGACGCGACTGACGTCAGGCATTCAGAAAAACACTTGCAAAACTAAGTGTGTACTCGAGCGTAAGTACGCGCAGTAAGTATATAACATAGATGTTGGTGTACGATTTAAAATAGCATTAAAGCGCAATTATGCAGATTTTGTGAATTTTCAATTTTTTTTTCTGTTCTTGTCTTTTCTATAGATACATAAAGCTTACACAGTCCATTTCATGTCTTTTCAAAATGAAGTACGATGGATCTATTGTTCGCACGTTAGGTGATGGCAAGCTCGAACCAATTTAATCTAATTGAATGTGAATGCAATAAAATTAGGAAAAGAAATTAAGTTTTTCTTGGTTGTTTCTGCTTAAACTTCTATACAAAGAAGTGAAATGAGTTTTAGAAAATTTTCCCGCAAAACTACAGTCAAAAAGTAAATTCAATTTAATGCGGTTTTAAGTTTGAGATGACACTTTTTCTTATTTGAATTGGGTCAAATTTTAATTTGCTCTGAAGTGTACCACAAAAGTTAAATACAAACATTTCCCAACAAAACCTCTAACAAACTGATAAAAGAGGAAGATTAAACTTATTTTGGAGTTTTAATTGCAACTATGTAGGTACTTGAAATTGTCCATTTATAAGAAAATAATTTGAAAGTCTAAGAAATTTACTTTGCCGGAAGTCTGAAGATTTGCCCCAGTCTCCTTGACTCTTTTCGTGAATTTAAAATACAATTACTTTACCTTTTAAGGCACTTACAGTCTAGGGTGAGGAACGTCCTCAACAAACAACCTTCTTTAGCCAGCCCTATGTTTACAGCAAGTAACACACACCAAGTTGCTTGGGTTCACTCGCTACTTGTGTATGTACGTTTCCGACATACCTAAAATGAACTTAAAGAATGAAGGAAAAAGGAAGAAGGCAGAAGGAAGAAGGAAGAAGGAAGAAGGAAGAAGGAAGAAGGAAGAAAGAAGAAGGAAGAAGGAAGAAAGAAGAAGGAAGAAGGAAGAAGGAAGTAGGAAGAAGGAAGAAGGAAGAAGGAAGAAGGAAGAAGGAAGAAGGAAGAAGGAAGAAGGAAGAAGGAAGAAGGAAGAAGGAAGAAGGAAGAAGGAAGAAGGAAGAAGGAAGAAGGAAGAAGGAAGAAGGAAGAAGGAAGAAGGAAGAAGGAAGAAGGAAGAAGGAAGAAGGAAGAAGGAAGAAGGAAGAAGGAAGAAGGAAGAAGGAAGAAGGAAGAAGGAAGAAGGAAGAAGGAAGAAGGAAGAAGGAAGAAGGAAGAAGGAAGAAGGAAGAAGGAAGAAGGAAGAAGGAAGAAGGAAGAAGGAAGAAGGAAGAAGGAAGAAGGAAGAAGGAAGAAGGAAGAAGGAAGAAAGAAGAAGGAAGAAGGAAGAAGGAAGAAGGAAGAAGGAAGAAGGAAGAAGGAAGAAGGAAGAAGGAAGAAGGAAGAAGGAAGAAGGAAGAAGGAAGAAGGAAGAAGGAAGAAGGAAGAAGGAAGAAGGAAAAAAAAAAAAGAGAATTACATACTTATGTGAGATTCAGATTATATAAAAATGGATCACGGTGAGTTGCTTAAAACTTGAAAACGACTGGATCAGATTACCTACTTTCTTCTGCAGGTTTAGCGAAAAAGAAAAGTCGGAAAGTTGGCGCTGTAGGCGCACACTTCGTTTTTCAGTTCAATTCAATTGCTGGTCAACAGGTGGCGCTCTAGACGGTTTAGAAAAGGCTTTTTTTTAATTTTTGTTATTTGAAAGGTGAAATAGGGTAAACATAAATAAATTATCCTATTAAAGAAATCCTTTTGGTGTTTAAAGGTTGTTTTTTAGTTTATGGCCTCTTTTTAGAAAATTGGCATTTGTAGGGTGAAAAGGGGTTAAAAACGAAAAGTGGCATCTGATTTCAAAAATTCGTTTTGTGTTTGAAAGTGTATTTTAAAAAAATTGCTAAAATAGGATAAAAACAAAAAAGTGTTTTTTTTTCTGTGCTGGGAAAGTAATAAAGGTTGGACTAAGAGGATCATGTTGTTACATATTTAGCCATTCATTACAGCAAGTAGGTTAAAACCCCTTAAGCATTCGATTACCGAAATTTGCTTAAATATTTAATTATGTTATCTTTGGTAATTTTCGTGTGAAGCTTAGGTTTGTCTACCCATGCGAAGCCAGGTGGGCCAGCTAGTATGTGTATATTTGTGAAGCCGTATCAGTTCCACATGGAATGTTAGTCTAAACCCATTTTCAAGTTTTTTAACTGTAGGTAGGCGAGAGCAAGGGCAGATTAAGGAAACAAGTTTTCATTGTAAAAATACATGAGAGGTTATTTGAAGGGTTAAGTTTTTGCCAACCATCAACAGACCCTAGAAGCCTTGAAAAACAATATATAATAAGAAATAGCTGCTAGATATCCAGGCCGAAACATTTCGTAAATAGTGATGGAAAATGCCACGCCTTGGCGTGCCACATCAGAACTCATTGTTATACCTAAGCAACGTAGCCACTAACAAAAGTATCTTCATACAGACCAATATCACTTATACCAATTATAGCAAAAGTTTTCGAAAAATATTTCCTGAAAAGACTAAGAAAAAAAATAAAACTAACCCATCAGTAAGAATCTTGTTTTGCTGAAGCCTCTGACAAGGTTTGGCATCTGGGACTTGACTACAAACTGCATATAGGAAATGCAGTTCAACAAAATACTAATGTCTTATGTAAAATAATGACTATTTAAAGTACGGTACAATGAAGAGTATTCGGAACTTCAGAAAATTGAAGCTAGTGTACCCCAAGGAAGTGTTCTCACACCAACCCTGTATTTTTTATATAAAGGGTGTTTTTTTTAGACGTTCGGTTTTCAATCTGGCAATACTTTTTTCGGAGTTGGTATTTTTGACAGCTGTCACTTGATTTATGCTCAATTTGGTTTGACATTTCATAATTAATAGACTTACTTCTGAACAACGTTTGCAAATCGTGCAAATTTATTACCAAAATAATGGTTCGGTTCAAGCGACGCATCGCGCGCTGCGTCCAATATTCGGTCGACATAATCGCAAAATCGCATAAATTCGAGCAACCATGGATCGGTTTCGCATCACGTTTACTCTAGTGGATAATGCGCATCCTCAGAGACGTCGTACAGTGCGCACTGAAGACGCTATTGCTGCTGTGGAGCAGAGTATCGAAGAAACAACAATTGGAGCTGTCGAAAATTGGGCCTCTCGGCTGGGATTTATTCGATCCAGCCGCGGCGGCAACTTACCCGAAATCATTTTTAAAATAAACCCTTATCTTTATAATGAATATAATTTCATAAAATAGCCATAACATTAAATTATATGTGTTTTATTTTCTTCTTGAAAACCACACGTCTAAAAAAAACACCCTTTACAAGGGATATTTTAGTGGACAACAATGCTATCGTGGCCACCTTTGAAGATATAATACTTCGATATTAGTTCCTGATAAATGCGTTTTGAAGGCACCACAAAAATTTCAAAATGCAGTCCACAAAGTAAGATAGTGGACGCAACCATGGCGAATCAAACTCAATGAAAACAAAATCAACTCACATGAACTTTACAAACAAAAAGATTAACAATTTTATAATTTTTATCAATGGTGAAGCTGTACCTTATGCCCATGCAGCGAAATATCTTGCAATAACCTTTAATGCTAAGTTAAAATGGAAAGAGCACATCAAAAAGAAAAGTGAAGAACTAAACCTAAAATATAAAAAATGTATTTGTTACTGGCTAAAAACTCTGACCTATCTATCTTGACATCGAACTTTGGGGCTGCACGAGGAAAACAAATGCTGAAACCATCCAAAAATTAAAAAACAAAGTCCTCCGTGGAATAATAAAAGTCCCTTTCTATATAAGAAATAGCGATTTACATTGTAACCTTCAAATGAAATACAAATGGATAAAGACGTTGTTAGAAAACACGCTGTATCACATAATCAGCGACTGCATAGTCTTACAAACTCCAAAATGCAGACCGTATTAAATGCACGGGAAAATATTCGGGGATTAGAAGAACAAATCCTCATAAGCTAATGGCCTAAAAGCGATGGGAAAGTAAATATTAAAACTTTAAATTTTCCTCAATGCGATTTTAAATTAGGAAATCATTTGTCGATATTTCATAGATTGGTCCTGATTTCCCGGTGGTGGTTTTAGTGAAGGACAAGTCCCTCGCTACTTGATACCAAAAACTATCAAGTGTCTTTTGAAGATTCCCACCTGAAGAGAAAAAAAAAATTAAGGACGAAACATCAATGTGTCCCAATTTTGTTTGTTTAATTTTACCTCATCTTTGTTGTTAATTTTGTCTTCCTGTTTCTAAAAAAAAAAACCTAAAGAACTTGAGTTTTGCGTAGACGAAATAAATCAAGAACTTGAGTTTTGCGTAGACGAAATAAATCAAGTTCAAATAAAATAACATGAACAGACAATCAAAAGCTGTTTCTTTCCAGCTTAACTTAAAAAAATATACATACATATATACATAACTACAGTCCTACATACATATATGTATACCTATACCCTTCAAAGGATATCTGACAATAGATAATCTAATCTGTGCAGCGTGGCGTAAGAATCCAGCATTCACCTGTCTTCCATTTAACTAAACAAAGTCCTTCCGTATCCTTTTGGAAGATGATATCTTTCAAACGCTGACAACGGTTGGTTGGCTATGGTTGGTATATACTTCATTCTGACATTGTTGCGATATCTCGTGTGCGCTTCCAGTAAATTCACTTGGGAAATAAATCAGGAACAACAACAAAAAAAAAAAACCTTCCAGTCAACTCGACACAACCCAATTGAACACATCAAAATCTATATATAGCTGCGAGAGCTGCTACCTATTCCTAACCTCCACTTTCTTACAATAAAGTCTAATACGAAAGCTTTGAAAACTCGAATATAATTGAGTTTTTTTGTTCAATTTGACTTCCCTAGCGGATTATGTTGTCATGGAAGGATTTTTCGTGCCGATTTTATGCATGTGGAATGGAAAGCTGGTGATATTGTTTTATCAAGATACCTTCACTTGAACATCCTTCAGAGGTGAATTATTAAATTTGTTAAATCGAGTTGACAAGAACGAATCAATTTGTCTTTTTATCTGGGTCTAGGTATGGGTTTAATGAGATGGAAATGTATATAAGTTGCACAGCTTTTGTTAAGGCGTGACCAAAAGTCTATACTTTATCGCAATCTGATGGAAGTTTGAATCGATGAGATTTTGATTACCTTTCATTATGAAAACTATGATTAAATCATACTAAACCGGTGCTATTGACCCTCATCTACCGCTACTTGTGCAGAGCTAATGCTCATCATATCACGAGAAAATAAGTTTTAGACTTAATTTTCGGTACCCGAACCTATGTAGTTTAATTAGGGCTTGGAGAGTATCCAATTAACCCTCAATGTCTGATCACAGAATAGTATTGTTCACTTTTGAAGAGAGCCCTCTGGAAGGAACCCAAAGAGAACAAACTTGGATTTCTATAAAAATGTTCTCAAATTAAATTTGAAACAAAAAGGTACGACAAATAGTCACCTGAGTAATAAGAGTTTGTAGTAAATGAGTTCAGCGGGGCTATGAAGCAGGCATACGAACTCAGCTGCCCACTAAGCCCCGTGATGGAACAAAATCGTCTAAATTAAGATCCAAGTTAGCGAAACTCTTTAATGAGGGAAAAAGAACTAGGGAATGGCATAATTACTCAGTAGAGTTGACAAAGTACAACAAAACGATACGAAAAGCCAAAAGAAATAGTTTTAGAACGT
This sequence comes from Leucozona laternaria, assembly GCA_932273885.2. Taxonomy (NCBI): domain Eukaryota; kingdom Metazoa; phylum Arthropoda; class Insecta; order Diptera; family Syrphidae; genus Leucozona; species Leucozona laternaria. Next base: position 236,991,765 of record OW026366.1, on the reverse strand, counting down.
TCTGTGAGGGGATCTCCCCAACCCCTGCTGCGGGAAGACTACACAAAGCTCTTGCAAAAAAAAAAGACACTCATATCATTAGCACTTCGATACAATGGTGGCAGCTTCACGGAAAACGAAGAGCCAAGGTCTACTCTCTACTCTGCTACTTAACATGCATTTTCCTACCTTTACAAGGAAAAAAAAACAGAGAAGACTGGAAGGATAGTGGCAACTATCTATTCAAGCAAAAGTATAGGTTGGGCGATTAGTACATTTCAACCTTTTAAGTCACCAGGTGTAGATGGTATCCTTGCAACCCTATTGCAAAAGGGAAAAAGAAGATCTTATATATCTGATTAGCATCCTTCGAAGTAGCACTGCTCTTGGGTATGTTTATACGAAGTCTATGGAGAAGAGCTAAAGTGATTTTCAATCATTGAAAAGGGAAAAAAGACACAACACATCCAAAGTTTTTCAAGCCAATAAGCTTAACATCCTTCTTACTGAAAACTTTGGAGATAATAATTGACAACTTCATAAGATCAGAAGTTTTAATAAACAAGCTTCTCAATCTGCGACAACATGCCTACAGAGCGGGCAGATCTACGAAAACCGCCCTGTTTGAACTCACCTATACCTTACAAAAAGCATTAGACGGAAAAGAAACGTCATTATCTGCCTTCTGAGACAAAGAGGAAGCCTTCGACGATACCTCACATGAGGCCGTTCACAAAGCTCTTGTAAGGTAGTGTGTACCCATCACCAGAGATTATGTATTATAAAGATTGGAAACCTCAGCTGTCATTCGGGTTCGCCTACAAGCTAAACAATATGGCTGCCCGTGGTAAAGTAAGTAACTTGCATTAGTATGCGTGTTTTAACTCATACTAGTGCAACTTACTGATTTCCACCACTATATTTTGAAAACTTGATGAGTTTCAATGGGCACGTTCAAAAACTAATAAAAATGGCGAAACGAACTATCAAGTGTTCACGACACCTAAAACCATTTGATTTTAAAGTTGCATGGAGGATTTTGAACAATTATATTTAAAGGGTAGTAAAATAATAATCAAAAATGCAAATTGACAATAAATCAATACATAATTATTAACGCAGTAGTTTAATTTAATCGGTTAGTGAGAGAACAGAATATTGCAAAAAGTCTTCTTTCCATTTGCTGTTAAAAGTGATGCTCTAGGAGTGTTCTTTGCTTTTGTATTTTATTTAGAAATGCTGAACACTGATTTAACAAAAATGTACATAAATATAAAGCCTTTCATCGGATAACTCCTCAAAGTGATTTTAACCATGGAACATACAATATTTTTTATATTATTACTATTTCCTTCTCTTACACCGTCTGCATCATCCGGTCCGATCTGTTCTAACCATTTTTTGCTCTCTTATTAAATTGTATCTGTATTCTGTATCTACCACTCTTTCTTTGACATTTCGCCAAACCTCATCTACTACTTTTTAACTCTGCTTACCCTAACCCCTTTCAACGCACAGACGGCACTATAGTTTTCCACCAGAATTTCATACCCCGTTGACACCGGATGAGTTCAATATTCTTATATGGAATATTTCCGCGCTGTAACCTAATTATTCACTAATCTGTCAACGTCGACACATGACTCCACAACACACCAAACGAGAATTGCGTGGTTTGGGCTTTAACTGTTGTATATGAAGGGCTTATAATACAAATATAAACTACTGAAATACATCAGCCAAGTAGAAGAGCTAGCACTGTTTGTAGCAAAAAAAAGTGTTTCTAGCATTTTTAAAATAAAATCAAAATATTCAAATTCAGCTCATCACAATCTTCGCCACAACATATAATGTATATTTAGTAAGATCTGTGTCGTTATTTAATCATCTGTATAACGATGCTTTCCATCATATTTTTATCACTTTCGATAGTAACTAATTATTTCTGTTTGATGAATTTACCCTAAGGAAGCTGCAAGTGTCGATTTCTTTAAAAAATATTAACTTAAAGCTCACTCGTGAATGGCCAGCTATAGATTTATGAACAATATGGGTACACCCTTAATTATTCTGTTTGCACCATTTAATCTGTTCTTTCCGAACACATCCCGATATCCTACCTAACGTCCGCCATTTTCGTGGTGAAAAGCTCATGAGTTGAAATTTCTTTAAAGATGGCTGCGTTTTTTACACATAAAAAATGGTCGAGCTGTCAAAACAGAACAAACCCACCCTGTTTAATTGTTGTTGCAATTCACATCTATTCATCGACACAAAACGAAATTACAAAAGCAACAATGTAAACAAATGGGTTTTGGAGGGTGAAACGTACGAAGGTTTCCCATCTTTATAATTCATAATCTCTGCCCATCACCATAACCAGTTGGATATAGGAAATGCTAGGCACTACAACGGCAGAGGCACTAGCAGGATTAACTGTATGGAAAATCATAGCAACTAGAGGAGAGATCAGGGATAGGGGTATAATCAACCTTGCTGTGATTATGTGGAGTCTTGTTGTGGATGATCTGCTATAGAGAATCTTACTTCCCAAGGTATATGCTATATTGGCTTCGCTAATGATATTATCCAAAGAGGACTAACAATAACTAGGCAATGGTGTCTATCTGTAGGGCTAATCAATTGACCCTAGACGACGATAATGCCATTCACCAAGGAGAGACTTCTACCACGCATGAAACCTATCCGGTTAGCTAGTGAATTAACTGAAACAAAGAGGAAGGTAAAATATCTAGGAATTATACTAGATAGTAAACTCCTCTGGAATAAAGACTTAGAGATAGTAGTTGGGAAAGCCACGTTATGTTGTGCAAGAGACTTGCAGGTAAATCATAGGGTTGCAAACCAAACATCGTCAGGTGGATGTACACAATGATGGTAAGACCCATATCATTACCTATGGTGCGGTGACATGACACAGAAGAACCGAATTAATAACTACTAGGAATTCGCTAGATAAAATACAAGGGCTCTCATGTACATACATATATGTATTACTGGACCAATGAGAACATGCCCTACAGCAGCTATGGCAGCTATGGAGGTTATCCTTCATTTGTCCCCTCTACTCGGATCATTGAAAGTGCTACAAAGGCAGCTATCATGAGATTTGCCAAAGAGGGAACTTGGCAGGTGTATAAGTCTTAGAACTAAAGACTTTACGCCAAAGTCTACAGTAATAAACCTCACAAGCATTCCAAGAGATGGCAAGCTTAAAAACTTAACTTCGAGAAAAACTTTCAAACGGAGTTAAGTTGAAATATATGTAGATTGGGTAGGTAAAACCGTTAACTAGACTTTCAAAGCAAACGCCATCAAGTGGAACGATGGAAGGGACTGGGTCAGGAATCTTTGGACCTAGAGCCAAACTTTCTATACCGATGGGACAACTTGCCAGCATCTTCCAAGCGGAAGTACATGCTGTAGGAAGATGCGCAGATTGTTACTTCGGAAGGAAGTATCGTATAAGCAAAACATTGCCATTATGTCGGACCAGCCAAGCCGCACTCAAAGCACTAAGCTCCTACGCCATCAACTCCAAATTAGTTTGGAATTGTGTGGGGAACTTGGCAAAAATAACAATGTCACACTTCATTGGGTACTTGGTCACATTGGTGTCCAGGGTATAATGAAGAGGCAGACTCTTTAGCAAAAATAAGAGCATCAACACCCTTAACTGGGCCTGAGTCCTATTGCGGTATAGGAGAAAACGTGATTAAATATAAAATCAAAAGAAGAAGAGGAGGCCAAAAGATCAACAAATTGGAAAAGAGATAACATGAGGGAGGCCTAGCACCTTCTTGGGAACTATAACGAAGAACATCTTGCAAACTGTTTCAGCTTAAGTAGGAAAAACCTCAGATCAACGACTTGCCTCCTTACTGGCCACTGTAAACTTATAGAAGACACCTAAGTATTCTTGGTCTAGTGAGCACTGCCACTCGCAGATATTGCAATATTCAGAAAGAAACACCGAACCACTTACTGGGCAAATGTGTTACAATTATGCACCAACGAATGGAACACCAGGCCCTGCGATACTTCCAGGTAGAAGAGAGCGACTTATCTCTCTGAAGATACCTCTCCAATACTCAAATTTCTTAGAGAAATAGGTTTGGAGGAAGAGCTGTAAATAAGGAATCTCATTAAACACTATGTGGGAGCACAATAGATCTTATGATCACAGTGCAATAACCCCAAATATTTATTCATTCACTCATTGGCCCTCATAAAGTAGACAGAAAAGTAAAATTTTAAGAAGTGAGTGGGGATAAAAGTCCTCGAAAATGTTTCAAAATATCAGTTTTCCTTAGATGCTTGGACCTTGCCGCTTTTGGAAATATTAAAGCTTTTTGTATTATTAGACGAAACAATGATGCAAGAAGTTCAAGCAGCTACAGAATTATACGACAGCTGATACAACCGAAGCCATCGAATGCCAAAAGCAATAATTTGATTTAGCTTTTCAAAAATTTGTATTTGCTCTATAAGGCAATTATTAGTTTTTTTGTATAGTAAGATAATTTCGAGGTTTTAATCAAAACTAACATAATGACAACGGAAAATTAGTTTTCGTCATTTTATTTATGATGGGTCTGCATTGTTTGTGCGTTTCGCATATGAGTATTTGTATCAGATGAATAGGTTAGATAGTTTCTTGATTCAGTTTTTAAAGTTCCTTTGCATAAGGATAATATTCTGGCTAAATTTAGAGTCTATACTCTATAATATGAGTTGAATCTAATGCTGGGTTCCATTCACCTATACGCAAAACCAAAAGGTGTCCCATATATCAAGTATAAAAAGCTGAACTTTGCACTTGAACTATGACTGCAAAAAAAAAAAAAAATAATAAACAACACTCAAATGACAATGTAATAGTTTTGAAAATTGGTACGATAATGATGACCCTATTTTCTTTTAATCGAGGGTAAAATTTTCTGCAACGTGGTAATTACAAAATGAGTTCTTCTATATAAAATGTGTTGTTGTTGTGCTCTAAATCCCTTCGGGCAAATCCGTTTTAGATGAGGATACGTAATTAGTTTTTATGTGTTCTCTGTTTCATGTCCATTTGGTCTTCATGGTATGTTCGCCCCATGGACGGTGTGTGTTTTCAATTTTCCAATACGCTTTTGTTATTTTTTCTTCTTGTTTTTTTTTTTTTTTTTTGTTCATATGTGTATATCCTTGTTCTAGTTTCACCACGATAAAATGATTATTTTGCTTTTTATTTGAAATCGTGCAGAAAATTAATCAATTTCACAGCATTAAAACTCTCATAGCAAAATGTTATCTCTGCGAAGCAATGAAAACCAAAAATGAAAATAAATAAAATTGACCAATCGGGTGTAGCTATTTTTATTGAATTCTGTTTAATCTCGTCCTTATAGAATTTCACATTGAGTTTGCAAACGAACGTTTGAAGATGTACTTTGTTTATTAATATTTAAACATTGACATATTTATTGTTTTACAAGAACGATTAAAGAAGAGATCGAGCGTTAGAAAAATAGGATAGGAGGAGGATGGAGATGCCGATTCACATTGGTTAAAATTTCTGAATATCACAATGAGAGGGATAGAGTAAAGTTAATCATTTCACATTCGTGTAGTACGGTTAAAGAAAGAATCTCTGTAATTGACAGTACGTCCAAAATGGGGCTCAAGATTAAACTGGGCTTTCCTGGAAGCTGAATTGTTTCAAGGAAGGAATGCAACTACCTTTTTCATTGGAAAACTGGTTTTCCAATAAGAGGTGTTATTTTGAATAGCCCGCTATTTCGGTAGCTGTCACTTTTGAAGCTGTCATTTTTTGACATTTGACAAGTAGAAACTACGCAATTAATAAAAATGGAACGATACACGCTTCAACAACGCATTGAAATTATTAAAATTCACTTTAAAAAGGGTGCAAATTTGGCAGAGACGGTTCGTAAAACTAAAACATTTTTGGGTCGTCGTGAAGCACCTTGTCGGACCGCAATACAGAAATTGGTGGACAAATTCGAGCTGTTGGGACAAGTTAGTGATGTGAAGAATAAAACCCGTGCACGTCGCTCAAGAACAACTGAGAATATTGCTGTTGTAGCCCAAAGTGTTGAAGAAAACCCAGGTTTGTCCATTCCTCGTCGTTCTTTGGAATTAGGCATTTCACAAACGTCATTACACCGTATTTTGCATAAAGACTTGGGTCTTAAGGCTTATAAAGTTCAGTTAACACAAGAACTCAAGCCGGCTGATCATCAACAACGTCGTGTCTTTGCTGATTGGGTCCTTGAAATGCATGAAAATGATCCGGAATTTCATCGAAAAATCATCTTGACTGATGAGGCCCATTTCCACCTCGGAGGCTACGTCAACAAGCAAAACTGTCGCATCTGGGGCTCGGAAAACCCAATAGTTATTGTTGAAAAGCCTCTCTATCCTCAACGCGTGACTGTTTGGTGCGGTTTATGGTCCGGCGGGGTCATTGGACCTTACTTTTTCGAAAATGAGGCTGGAGCAACAGTTACGGTCAATGGATTGCGCTATCGAGGGATGATTAATGATTTTTTATGGCCGGAATTGGATGGTATTGATCTGGACAACGTTTACTTTCAACAAGACGGCGCTACGTGCCACACAAGCAATGAAACCATCGAGCTTTACGGGAAAAGTTTCCGGAGCGTGTTATCTCTCGAAGAGGTGATCACAATTGGCCACCGAGATCTTGTGATTTAACACCTTGCGACTTCTTCCTTTGGGGCCAAGTGTAAGATAAGGTCTACGCCAACAGCCCAGCGTCGATTCAAGACCTCAAAGATGGAATTCGTGAGGCTATCGAGGGCATAGGGCAGCCACTTTGCGATTTGGTTATGGAAAATTTCATGAAAAGGATATGGTCCTGTAAGCGTGGTCGTGGCGGCCATTTGGCTGATGTTGTGTTCCATTATTAACGGCATACCTTCTTCTTTATAATGAAATAAACATTCGATCATTTATCTCAAAAAATGTCATTTTTCTTTGAATATCAAAATAACACCTCTTATTGGAAAACCCTTAAGCAGAAGTGACAAAATAAAAAAATACAAGTAACATTACGAGTGTGTTCGAGTGACGCAGAAGTTTGCGTTATGGTTCTACCACCTATCATTTTTAAAGCTTTTTGCTGTATTCTGACCAAAAGACTCAAATGGGTTGATGGCGTACCTGCCCAAATATTGAAGTTGTACTCAAAGTTTGGACAAATGTGAACCTTTTTTGTAGATAACAGTCAGACCAAAAGGGGAGATAAATTTCTTTCATTGTCCAATGAAGCCTAAACACTTTGTAGCAATTTTAGCGACTTCGAATATGTGGTCAATCCATACAAAAGGTGGTTGGTGGTAATACACAAAAAAACATACCGAGAATGTAAAGCTGTTCAGTTTCTTCGATGTGCCGCTCATGCATATAGGGGATAGATTTTTTCGCAGCATTGAGTTTTCAAAGTTTTAAATTCAACACGGTTTTTAATTTCCCATTGGACAATGCTATGGATACTTAACGACCTTGAAAAAGGCTACCATTGAAGTTTCACAACCAAAGAGAAGGGATGTGGTTCTAGAAATGGATATGAAAAGCTGAGGGTACTTTCGCCTAAAAAAAAAAAAAATTAATTGGATTATAATTAGAAGTTTCAGACAGAAAATCGTTGATAAATACGAGAAAGAGAGTCAGAGGCAAAACAGAGCCCTGAGCTACATCAGACTTAAAACCGAAATTTTAGTACATAAGTCATAAACTAGGCCTTGCATCACAATAATTACTTTCAAAAGAGGTTTTGAGCTCAAAATGAAAAACAATATTTCTTTCTACAAAAATTTGTCCGCTGAGCTTTTGCCCTGGGCCCCACACGTCAAGAGTTTTGGATTTATTAAGTGTAATGATCCCAGCCAGAGGACCATAACCAATATTCAAAACTAGGTTTCTCAGCGAGCAAAGAAAGCAAGACAACGATCGTGACTAGGGGCTTATGAGCTGTGGTGCTGTCTTGTTGGGACCAAAAAATGTCCATTTCATTATCAGTTATAGATAGGGCATACCAAAATCGGTTATGATGACCCAATAACTCTCTCTATCGACTGTAACGATTGTTCTAGAAGAATCGTCTTCGAAGAAGAAAGTTCAACAGATTCTTTCCGAACAAATTTCCACCCAAACAGTCACGCATTTTGAAATTTTTCGTAAATTAATTGAAAGTAGAACCGATAAAGGAGAATGCCCAGAAAAAACCCAGAGCGGATTAAAATAAAACGTATGTGGATTGAAAGGGCATTAATTGTAGATAACACATATGACATTACTTTCTTTAAAAGTTATCCCCGGAGGTGACTTTAACTTGAAGAAACACTTTGTCATCTTCTTCAGTGGATTTTTATTTATTAAAAAAGAATCAATTACATAAAAAGGTAAATGTATGTAGGGCGGATATGATATACACTTACATAAACTTGAACAATAGTCCAATAAGTACATTCAAGTTTTGGATCTACTGTTAGAAACTAAGGAGCAGTACACCGCTGAGATGTTTTGTATGAGTCTTGTTTACGGTTCATGTTGTTCTTGTTATTGATTATGTGTAGTGTTTCTAACGTATAGCGTTTGCAAGTGTGTTTCTCCATTGCCAAGATCTCGACACCATCAAAGTCCAGTTAGTGGCCACTTTCAACACTGTGGCAAGCCAGTGCCATCTTTTCAGAATTTTTCGAACGAATGTCCTATTTGTGACCCGACCAACAAAGCCAATGAGAATCATCTTTAATTATTCTCAGATACACATCAAAAAAGAATTTCTCGAAACAGACATCTTTTTATTTTTACCCCACAAATAAAAAAAATTGAAAAAAAATATCTCTCAAACCATTTGCTAAGAAAAAACTCTTCAAACAAAAACGAATTTGAAGAAGAAATATTTGACTGTTAACAGTCGAATTGTTTTTTCCTGAACACCGTTTATTTTAATAAATATGATTTAAAATCACGAAAACAAATATAAACCAGCATAAAAGTGTTCATATAGGCGTTTCTCCCTGATGTAATGGCTGGGCTCATCAGAAGATGACCATTACACCTTGTCTTGACGCAGGCCGAAACGCATATATGAACACTTTTATGCTGGTTTATATTTGTTTTCGTGATTTTAAATCATATTTATTAAAAAAAAAACGAATTTGTTCAATCGGACACTTTTTATGTTAACCCCATTTCACCCTATAAATAAAAAAATTTTAAAAAAAATATCCTTTAAGCCATTTTCTAAGAAAAATCTTTCAAACACAAAAAAGAATTTCTTAAATCGGACAGTTATTTTATTTTTACCTCATTTCACCCTACAAATAAGAAAAGTTGAAGAAGAATATCCCAAAAGCGAACAGCGCCAGCTGTTGAGACTTTTTATACTTTTCTTTTTTCCTAAACCTTCGCGGTACAATTACGAACAAACCCGTAGAAGGAAGTACCCAATTTGGTGCAGTCGTTCTCAAGTTTTAAGCATCCGAACCCACCACGATTCATTTTTATATATGCCGATGATCATGCATATATGCACATATGAAACTTAAGGGAAAAAGAGATAGGTATACAACACAGTTGTCACTAAGATCCGTATTGTTGTAAAGAGTCCCCCATCTAATGTTTTTTTTTTTTCAACTAGTGCTTATTTCGTGAATGGTCACACTTAGCTCATGTCTGATTTGACAGATAATTAGTTTCATCCTTCCGCTGAACGAATATGGTTGTGTATACGGTTCGCTAAGTGGGCCTGCGATCGACTTAGAGAAGATGCCGATTTTCATCATCTTTTCAGATGATGAGCTTCATCAAAAAGTAAAAGTAAACAAGCAAAATTGTCACATTTGGGGCACAGAAAACCCGCACGTGAGAGAGCTCACTTGAACTTTTAACTTGAATTTTAGTCAGTCGCTCCACTTTAACAGAAGAATTTTTCTTTTCAAATTTTCTTCATATTCTATTATCATCTTAAATATATTTTGTCATCTGAAATGATTTGTTTTTCTTTTTTTTATTCATTAGAGAAATATGTATGAAGGTTGAGTTATCAGTTTTTTTTGTGTTAATTAAAAGAGATTTGTGAGTTCTAATAAAAATTGTTTCGATGGTTAATTAACATATATAAAAGGCAAGCCGCAAGCTTACAAAAAAGCAAAGAAATGTACAAACGCAAACAAAAAAAACGTTATAATGCTTCTCTTTCTCTCTTATTAGTCAATGAGCAGATTTGTAAATTTTCTTGTGTTACGTACGTTACATTAGGATTGTACATTACGATTGTACCAATAGAAAAACCGATTATATATTCAAAATAGATTTTAACTGTCTTTAGTTTATAAAAATTGGCGTTTCGTCCCGGCGATCTCACTTCAACTCATCGGTTGACTAGTGAGGGCCTTGTCAATACGCAATTTTTTATATCCAACAAGATTAAAATTCTTAATCATTAAGCTGGAAATTTTTGCCCACGGCCAGGCTTTGTTTTTTTTTTTAAATAGTGCTAAGCCTTCTTAGGAGTAAACCTAATCTTCGAAAAATATCCTTCACAGAGTGTCCTAAGTTCCCTACTCTTAAATTGAAGACCGTTGTTGCAAATGACAATTTTCGGAACTCCAAACAAAAGAAAAACACTATCTTCTAACTCCTTGTACACACTGCCTTTGCAGTGTCAGACCTTAATGGACACAATAACGGAAATTTCTTTAAATCATCTACAATTGTGAGGGTTTTTCAATAAGAGCACTACAAAAATTTTTTTAAATAAAAAAAAAACGGTTTTGGATATCAATGAAGTTCTTTATTTCTGTAAAAGCACGTTTGATGCCATTATGTATGGAACTCGATTTCTTTTGCATGGATACCACGGGCACGCGCTTGCAGAAGTCCAGACGCTGAACCCAATTTTCGACGGTTTTCAAGCATAAATCGGCCGATGCACCTGCAATTTCACGTTCGATATTCGTACGAAGTTCATCAATCATCGTTGGCTTGTTGGCATAGACCATAGACTTGACGTAGTCCCACAGGAAATAGTCTAACGGCGTCAAATCACACGACCGAGGCGGCCAAGCGACTGGACCATTAACTCTGGACTGAGATAACACGTTCTCCAAATAAATTGATTGTGACATTCGCTGTGTGGCTTGTGGCGCCGCCGTGCTGTTGGAACCACATGTCCTCCAAGTCCATATTATCTAATTGGGGCCAAAAATATTCGGTTATCATTGAACTTTAGCGATCCCCATTCACAGTAACGTGCCGGTCTTGATCATCACGGAAGAAGTACGGCCCAATGAAGCCGCCGGCCCATAAACCACACCAAACCGTAATTTTTTCGGGATGCAATGATGACTCATGGAGTACGTGTGGATTGCTGCCTGACCAATACCGCATATTTTGTTTATTGACGAAGCCATTCAGCAAGAAATGAGCCTCATCGCTGAAGATGATTTTTCGATGAAAATCCGAATCATTTTCAAGTTGTTGCTCAGCCCAATTCACGAACATACGACTATTTCTGGAGGTCAAGCGGCTTCAGTTCTTGAGTCAATTTAATCTTGTTAGGATCTAGGCCAAGATCTCTTCGCAAAATTCGCCACAACGACGTCACAGAGATGCCCAATGCTTGAGAACGACGTGTGAGAGTTACATTTGGGCTTTCTGCAACTGAAGCCTCAGCGGCAGCAATATTATCGACACTACGGGCACTTCTTTGTCTCACTGGCACGGGAACATTTTGTACTGTGCCTGTGGATTCAAATTTTTCCACTAGACGCTCAAAAGTTGATCTGCTTGGACGATTATGACGACCATAAATTGGACGTGGCGCTCTTAACGTTGAGGCCACTGACTCCGAATTTCGGTAATTTTAATAATTTGGACTCGTTGTTAGCTCGTATGTCGTTCCATCATGAAATGGCAAACTTTACTGAAGAGAAATGTCAAAAAAGCGGCAAGAAATATGGCGTCGTTTGCTGTCCCTGTTCCTCTACTTCTGTAGCGTCCTTGTTGAAAAACCCTTTACATAAAACCTTTACTAGACTTGGCTAGATGACTCACTAAGTCCACTAAGATGCTCCTACTCTTTAAGTCATAAGAGCGGCTGGCTTATCGTTTATCGGTTTCACTTGTTGACATACCCTACATTTCTTAACATTATCTTGTTATATCTCCTCCCATTTTAGGCCAATAATATTTTGATCCTACTCTAGCGAACGATTTCCTAGCTCCCATATGGACTATCATGACATTGCCGGCCCCAGCCAAATTTGCGCCCTGTGCAAGATTTGTAGAAAGCGCCCCTTTTTTTATATTTGCGTACACATACACTGATAAACTTGCATAAGACTTTTCCACATTACCCCGGAGATAGACTTTCAATGCGTGGGTCTAGTGGTATCTTTAATTTACGATATTTTGAGTTAGATTATTGTCCTTGAATGCAACAATCAAAGTGAAGTGATTGCAAGAAATAACTTAGCACAGTTGTGATGGATTTATTTTGGGATTATTTGAAAAAGTTGTGTGTTTAAAATGCAAATGACAGTATATATTTGTTTACGCAAGATCAGATTACATTCATGGTAATGCGCCCCCGGAATTTTGCGCCCTGTGCATTACACATCTTGCACATATGGTTAGTCCGGCACTGACTACTCCTAGCCTATCTTTCCTAACCACTAGGGAAATATCGTTTTGCCAATAGCACTGCTGTGTCTATCAAAACGATGGATTTTTTATTAAACGAAGATGAATGTATTCAAAATTAGAAGTTTAATTAAAAATTTGTGGCGACTTATCAACTGGTTGGCTCCCTCCCTAGGAAAATTCTCTATCTACGCCAATGAGCGTAGACACATTTGTAGTGACACAACCACGTATAAAATGTCTTATTTCTACAGTATAACACACCTTATTACCAGAAGCTCACCCTTTCAAAAAGGTGGTTCGTCGCAAATGACATAGATCAGAATCGATGGTCTACGCAGTCTCCTCTGATTCAATTCAAAAGGGAGCATCAAACCTTTACATAAGGTTGTTTAAGAATAAGATTGAAACAAAATACATTAATTCAACAAGTGCTGGAAATTCAAAAGGCCGAGGATATCAGCAGAGCAGCTGTTATTAAAACCAATAGACGCAACACCAGTAGTATACTTAATTATTTGTTTTTTTTTTGCCATTCTGCTTTCTCAAGTATGATAATTTTGCTTAAATATTTATTTTGGACATTGTTTCTTATCTTTACGTTCGTGAAGCACACTTAGATATTTTACTTTACCGAAAGATATACCTTCTCAAAAAAACATAAATTGCCAAACACTTGAGAGGTTAATGTTTTGACATTTCAAAACGTAAAATGTCACAAGATAAAAACAAAAACAGCTGAAAGCGAAGGTAAAACCTTTCATCTTGAGAGAATTTTCTTCTTTTTTTTGTTAAGAGAATTGTATTTTGTGTTTTATCTCAGATCTTTAGATTGATTGTTATTAACGCATCATTGACTAAATTTATTTCACTTGGTTTGCGATGATAAAAAAAAATCAAAAATTTCCAAAAGACATGCGAGGTTGTTTTTTCGAACCTTCAGATGTGGAAAACTATTTAAAATTCAACAGATCCTCCTGGCTTGATTACCATATCGATTTGAAGACGATTTGTTCCACATGGTCAGACATTTAAAGGGGGTTCAGTAGGTTGTTGATGATAACTTGAGTCTTGATTGTTGAATGGAATTTAGTCAAGGATTACACAAGATGTTTCAGGGATCGGATATGGCAAACAGGTATGTATACCTACCTACACATATAGATAGAGATAAAGGATCTACGTAAGGGTTACAGATTTTCCAAAAGTTCCAAATTCCCACAGTATTATATAGAAATACCTACATTATTCTTGTAACTTAAATTCATATAGGGCTACACAACGACGGCGACGCTAAGGACAATAATTATTTGTGTTAAAGTGAATTATTTAGCCAATCTTATAAATAACGATTTTCACAAATTGTTGCATAACTGACGTCACGTGCGGGGAGGCAAGAGACGTGATTCAATAATTTATGTGGGTGGTGGTATAGACCAAATGCTACATAGGTAATGGTAAAGGTATATGCGTATATATTATTATATAACTGAAAAGGTAATCCAAAGCAGAGGAAAATATATGTATAAGTATTTACGTTTCCGGTTGATTGGTTTCGGGTTATTTACCCATGAGCCATAAAAGCGATTATAGAGAAATATTCATTTGCAAAGATTGGCAGATTTGGTTGAGAGCAATTACCTGTGAAATGCAAAGATTATAGATAAATTTTATGGACGGACCTGGTGCAATCACTTGGACAAATAATGATATCGATTTGTCTCAGTAAATGTCAAAGACAGACGAAATGCGAGATTAAAAAAAAAAAGTGGTTTCCGTTTAATTAATTTCACCTCGACGATGGGGTTGTGAGGGAATTTGGGCGATGCAATGGATGGAAAATCAATAATATTGATTTTTTCAGGGGTGAAATAATTTACAGAATAACTATATTAAATATTTAAATTATTGTTAAAGAGTGTTTTCTAGGATATTAAGAAGGCAGTTTGTGTTACGTTTGATGTTAAAACTAACATGAAGGTGACTTAGGGAAAGATTCCTCATCACGAACTATAAGAAAAGGTAAAGGGTTTTCCAATAAGAGGTGTTATTTTGATATTCAAAGAAAAATAGCATTTTTTGAGATAAATGATCGGATTTTTATTTCATTATAAAGAGGAAGGTATGCCGTTAATAATGGAACACAACATCAGCCAAATGGCCGCCACGACCACGCTTACAGGACCATATCCTTTTCATGAAATTTTCCATAACCAAATCGCAAAGTGGCTGCCCTATGTCCTCGATAGCCTCACGAATTCCATCTTTGAGGTCTTGAATCGACGCTGGGCTGTTGGCGTAGACCTTATCTTTCACGTGGCCCCAAAGGAAGAAGTCGCAAGGTGTTAAATCACAAGATCTCGGTGGCCAATTGTGATCACCTCTTCGAGAGATAACACGGTCCGGAAACTTTTCCCGTAAAAGATCGATGGTTTCATTGCTTGAGTGGCACGTAGCGCCGTCTTGTTGAAAGTAAACGTTGTCCAGATCAATACCATCCAATTCCGGCCATAAAAAATCATTAATCATCTCTCGATAGCGCAATCCATTGACCGTAACTGTTGCGCCAGCCTCATTTTCGAAAAAGTAAGGTCCAATGACCCCGCCGGACCATAAACCGCACCAAACAGTCACGCGTTCAGGATGGAGAGGCTTTTCAACAATAACTCTTGGGTTTTCCGAGCCCCAGATGCGACAGTTTTTCTTGTTGACGTAGCCTCCGAGGTGGAAATGGGCCTCATCAGTCAAGATGATTTTTCGATGAAATTCCGGATCATTTTCATGCATTTCAAGGACCCAATCAGCAAAGACACGACGTTATTGATGATCAGCCGGCTTGAGTTCTTGTGTTAACTGAACTTTATAAGCCTTAAGACCCAAGTCTTTATGCAAAATACGGTGTAATGACGTTTGTGGAATGCCTAATTCCAAAGAACGACGAGGAATGGACAAACCTGGGTTTTCTTCAACACTTTGGGCTACAACAGCAATATTTTCAGTTGTTCTTGAGCGACGTGCACGGGTTTTATTCTTCACATCACTAACTTGTCCTAACAGCTCGAATTTGTCCACCAATTTCTGTATTGCGGTCCGACAAGGTGCTTCACGACGACCCAAAAATGTTTTAGTTTTACGAACCGTCTGCCAAATTTTCACCATTTTTATAGTGAATTTTAATAATTTCAATGCGTTGTTGAAGCGTGTATCGCTCCATTTTTATTAATGGCGTAGTTTCTACTTGTCAAATGTCAAAAAATGACAGCTTCAAAAGTGACAGCTACTGAAATAGCGGGCTATTCAAAATAACACCTCTTATTGGAAAACCCTTTATAATGGGGTTTAAAAATGCCCGTATTTTTGAAAAACAAAAGGTTAGAAAAGCGAAGGCCATATCGGGTTATAAATTTGCCCAAACAGGCTTACGAAAAACAAACGGTTTTACTGTTACATCAGTAACATGAAAAGGATTGAAAGTGTTCGAAGAAAATTCAAGAAACTCTTATTCTTTAAATTAAATTGGTTTGCTGAAGCACCCTCATATTAAACTAGGTGTTTTCTTTTTAATATGCAAACGAAGAAGACACTTTAGTGTCATGCTTATTAAAGACTAAATTGATTATCATATTAATTGCGCTCATTTTTTGGGGAGAATAAATTTCTACTCTCCTTGGAGAAATATTCGGATTGATTTTCAATTCCGAATAAAACTTTTATAGAAGAAACTATAGCATGAACGAACCTTTTGCACGTTGCATAAAAGAAACATATTCCGTAATTAATCATATAGATATTTTTTTTATATTGTTTCCAGAGATGTATTCAAAAAGGATTTAAAATTAATTTTACAACTTCATCCTTAATGTTTTATGTTTTTATCTAAATTTGCATTTACATTTCGTATTCACCTAATGTTATTCTTTGATATAATTCTTTTAAGATAATGTATGTTATTTAATTGTAATTTTCCTTATAAAGGGTTTTTCAACAGGGACGCTACAAAAATAGATCAACAGGGACAGCAAACGACGCCATATTTCTTGCCGTTCTTTTGACATTTCTCTTCAGTAAGGTTTGCAATTTCATGATGGAAAGATATACGAGCCAACAACGAGTCGAAATTATTAAAATTTACCACCGAAATTCGGAGTCAGTGGCCTCAACGTTATGAGCGCTACGTCCAATTTATGGTCGTCATAATCGTCCTAGCAGAACAACAATTGAGTGTCTAGTGGAAAAATTTGAACAAAATGTTCCCGTGCCAGTGAGACAAAGAAGTGCCCGTAGTGTCGAGAATATTGCTGCCGCTGAGGCTTCAGTTGCAGAAAGCCCAAATGTAACTCTCACACGTCGTTCTCAAGCGTTGGGCATCTCTGTGACGTCGTTGTGGCGAATTTTGCGAAAAGATCTTGGCCTACATCCTTACAAGATTAAATTGACGCAAGAACTGAAGCCGCTTGACCACCAGAAGCGTCGTATGTTCGTGAATTGGGCTGAGCAACAACTTGAAAATGATTCGGATTTTCATCGAAAAATCATCTTCAGCGATGAGGCTCATTTCTGGCTGAATGGCTTCGTCAATAAACAAAATATGCGGTATTGGTCAGGCAGCAATCCATACGTACTCCATGAGTCACCATTGCATCCCGAAAAAATTACGGTTTGGTGTGGTTTATGGGCCGGCGGCGTCATTGGGCCGTACTTCTTCCTTGATGATCAAGAGCGGCACGTTACTGTGAATGGGGATCGCTATTCGCTACCGTTCAATGATAACCGAATATTTTTGGCCCCAATTGGATGATATAGACTTGGAGGACATGGGGTTCCAACAGGATGGCGCCACAAGCCACACAGCGAATATCACAATCAATTTATTGGAAACCAAGTTTGAAGAACGTGTTATCTCACGAAATGGTCCAGTCGATTATCCGCCTCGGCCGTGCGATTTGACGCCGTTAGACTATTTCCTTTGGGGGCTACGTCAAGTCAAGTATCGGCCGATTTATGCTTGAAAACCGTCGAATGTTGGGTTCAGCGTCTGGACTTCTGCAAGTGTGCCCGTGATGACCATGCAAAAGAAATCGAGTTCCATACATAATGGCATAGAACGTATTTTCACAGGAATAAAGAATTTCATAGATAAACCCGATATAACTCATTTCTTTTTAATTTATATTCTTTATACAGATATTTTAATTAGTCTGTAAGAGTTCAACTTTTATTCATGAAATAAACAAACATTTTACTATCAAGCAAACACATAAATATTTATGCCTTTTAAACAAAAGAAGAGTAGTAGTTTCTCTTAGAGACACCTGAACCTGGCCCTAACTCCTGAAGTTGAGCCGGTGCCGTTCCAAAGATATTAACTAAAAGTGACACTCTGTAGTGGCGTTGGTCGGTCACAGATTTAACGCATTTCGCTGAGTAAGCTCAATGAACGAATTCAGCCCACCTCAGTCCAATTTTACTACTGATAAACAAACAAATCGCAAAATCAAGTTTACACGAGTAAAGTCCTCGTCTCAAACCCACCAGAATAAGATGGAGAAAAATATATCCAACGGACGCACACTTACCCCATTTACCAATCTCGGCCGTTTAGGTTTCGATGATTGGCATTGCAAGTAATTACATGTGTGTAATTCTATTTATATTGTGGATTGTCTGCTGCGAATGTCGAGAATGAACCGCCTGTCACATGTCTTGGATTATGTCATCCATGACAGAATTACAATAAGGCAAAAAGACAGACATTTTCAGACATACAGGTAGATAAAATTTGAATTTTGCGCCATTTAATAGTACAGTGTTGCCAATGGAAAAAAAGATAACACTGTGACAACTGACAGTTCGGTTTTAGTAAAAATGGAGCGCTATACGAAATAACAACGAATTTTCATTGTTGAGCAATATTTTAAAAATAATGAAGGTCTGTCACCTGGGGACTGCAGTCCCCAATTTTCGTACAAAATATGGCCATCATAGTGATTTAAAACCATCAACTGTGAAAGAATAATAGTTGAAAAATTCAGAAAGACTGGATCAATTAGTGATCTTAAACACTCTGGGTGTCTTGTCACAAGTTGTGCAACAGAAAACAACGAAGCAGTTCGCGAGACCATTGTTGACAGTCGAGGAACATCAATTGTTGGCACTGTAGTTAAGAATTGGGCATTTGAAGAATTCTCACGAAAGAGTTCATGCTTCCAAAGTTCAATTGACTCAAGAACTGAAGACTACTGACCACGCAGAGTGAAGAGAGTTCGTTGAATGGATCTTGGAACGCAACAACAAGTGGATCGTGATTTTCCCAACAAAATCATCTTCAGTGGTGAAGCTCATTTTCATCTTGATGGCTTCGTTAATCGTCGAAATTGTCGCATTTGGGGTTCAGAAAACAAACGAGAAACAAATGCATTCACAACGCGTTACTGTTTGGTGCGGATTTTGGGCTGGAAGCATTATCGGACCATTCTTCTTCGAAAATGTGGATGGTCAGGCAGTATTAATAATTAATGGTGTTCGTTATCGTGACATGATAACCCAGTTTTAAGTTCCTAAATTACAAGATAGGGATGTGACAAACATGTGGTTTCTACAAGACGGTGCCACATGCCGTACAGCCACAGAAGCAATTAAATAACTTCAGGAGTAATTTCCTAATCGTGTAATCGGACGTTTTTGCGTTCAGAATTGGCCATCCAGATCTTGCGATACAACGCCATGGGACTTTTTTCTTCGGGTTTTTTTTTGAAGTCACGACCACCAACACCTTGAAATTGAGAGGTGTATTAATGAAATTCAGCCACATTTATTCGAAAGGGTTATAGAAAATTTCAATGAAAGACTACGTACTTGCCAGCAAAGCCATTTATCCGATGTGCTATTCCATACACAACCCCAACCTGTTTACCCTATATGAATCGATACAAAATATAAGCTTTCTTTCGTTGAATAATGGGACACCTTTTAGTATGGTAATATAAGTATAAGAAGAAATGGATTTTATCCATGCTCAATGATAGAAGGATACATACTTTGCTAGGTGATTCAAATTCCTCTTAATATGTCAGTAGAGGGATACCACAGGGAGGTGTCCTATCCCCTCTATTGTGGCTTTTAGTCATGAATAAAATTCTCGTCAAGCTGAAGAGGTGTAGAGTGAAGGCTGTTGCGTATGCCGATGATTTGGACGTACTAGTGTGAGGAAAGTTCACGCCCGTGATAAGTGAAATCACGGAAATGGCTTTGAGAAAAGTTAATAACTATGCTTCTAGTTGTGGCCTAGGTGTTAACCAAAGCAAAACGGAACTGATGCTCTTTACTACCAAAAACTAAAGTACCCCCTTTCACTCTACCCAGACTCAACGGCCAAACTCTGTCGCTTTCATCCAGTGCGTAGTTCTTGGCCATAAATTAAACTGGAAATTAAATATTGAAGAACGGGTTAAGAAGGCATGCAAAGCCTTCTATGCCTGTAGCAAAACCTTTGGTAAAAAGTGGGGCCTACAGTCAAAGATGATACTTGGACGTACACAGCAGTAAGACGACCGATCTTCATATAACGATCGATTGTATGGTAGCCATGGTAGGCATATATGATCAACAAGCTTTAAAAGATTCAAAGAACAGCTAGTGTTGGAACCACAGGGGCCTTAAGATCTTGCCCAACGGATTCCTTAGGCATTTTTCTGCATATTTTGCCATTCGATTTACACATTAAATATATAAGACTGAAAGAATCGAATTGCTGGTTTGCCAAACCTTATGGTCATGGCAAAATAGCAAGCTTGATTCCCAATGATATGTTTTCGACTCCTACAGACTTCTGCACCCCCGCACTTTGAGCATCGGGAGGGTTTTTAACGTTAAAATTCCATTTAGAGAGGATTGGAATGATGACCTAGTGAGGAGAGAGACTTCGACACAACTATCTACACTGACGACTCAAAGATGGAGTGTGGTGTGGGTTCAGAAATGTTCTCTGAGTCCTTTAATATCTGCAAATCTTTTCGACTTCCTGATGACTGTGCTAGCGTTTATCAGGCAGAATGACTGGCTAAAAGGGGAGAATGCAAAATACTCAAACAAAAGCCAAACCAAAATCGAATAACTGCAATTCTGACAAACAGTCTGGCGGCTGTTAAGACAATTGCTGGGGACACATCATCCTTCAAATTGGTCCAGCAATGCCGGGATGAGCTCGCAAGCCTGAATATTAATCTTATTGTCACTCGTATCTGGGTACCAGGTCACTGTATGGCATTGAGGGAAATTAGCGGGCGGACGAACTAGCCCTTCATAGCTCACTTGCGGAGAGCGTTTACATTCCTCTCGGAGTTATGAAGGGCAATTTACTTTCAATTTTTCTCACAAAATCCAGTCGTAGGTGGAGCAGTCTAAGCAACTGCGTTTATATCTAAAAAGATGTGGCCCGTCTACAATAAAGGCCGAACAAAAGATCTAATGTGTATACCATGACAAGACATTGCCCGGGTCGTTGCAATATGCACCGGGCACTGGCCAATAAGAGAGCATGCTGCGAAACTGGGTATTTCCAGCAGGAAAAGAAAATATTTGTTCATTTCCTCTGTAAATGCCCTGCTCTAGCCCGTTTTAGGATACAATATCACTTGGAAAGGCTTTCTTTGACGACCTTGACGAACTTTCCGAACTGAAGATCAAAGACTTGATCTCTTTCTTAAACGGTACGAAATGGCTCTGAGACGATATTCGGCTTTTTGCTGTCTAACTCGGGGCTTTAGACTGTTGTTCCACAAACCCATTCCTCAAGCATAGGTTCAAACGAGTTTTGGAATCAAAACGGCGCTTTTTTCGCTACTTGGGTCAGCGAGTTAGTCGGCTCATTGGCCGCCATTTTTACCTACCTACCTAGGTATATGAAGAAATAATATTTACATACATTGTAAAAGTTACTATATTTTTAAAACTTTGAAATGTGTTGAGAAATGTTAGGTTTTTAAATGTATGGAAACGGTCTTGTGATTAATCTTAAAAAGGTAAGAACTACCCCCCATATAATTGTATACCACTTCCATTACCCTTTAATCAGAATTACAAATTTAATATTTCATAACATGCGATAAACCTAAAGCGACAAAATATGTTTTTGTCTTTCAATATTTTACAAAACCCCCAAGATGCCAACAAGGAGCGACGTCAAAATACTCAGGGCAAGTATATAGTTTGGTAGGTAGGTTACGTATTCCTTTATGAGTATGACTCCATCTTTTGACACATTTCAAAAATAATACCATACAAAATTATCAAGTGCGTCTGCCTTGCGAAAGTCTCGTCATCGTTATCGTCATCATGCATCAATTTTCTCGAATCCTTGAAGCTGCCATCATCCATATCCATTCATGCTCAACCTCATGAAACATCATGAAACTTCCCACAGGAACAGCAAAAACAATGCCACACACAACTTAATTATTCCATCATCACAAATTTTGTTGGTAAACATTCAATTGCCCGTCACCTGAACGATTCACATCAAATATGCAACAACGCCTCCACGACTATCATTACACATAGTACCTGCTAGCTTGCTATACCATCCTTCCTCGTCTCCATCTCCACTTGACAGAGAGATTATTATATGTGTACAAGGATTTCAAATATATTTCACCTTCAAGCTGTAAGTCGAGAGTCTCCTCCGTAAATATTTACGTATATACAATAAGGATATACACAGCAAACCTGCTTGAAGAATTAACAAAAAATCCTTTATCCTGCTCGCGCGTTCCTTAATCACGACGACAATATTCTATGGAAGAGGGTTTCGAGAAGTAACATAGTTAGAACATTGTTGGGGCCAGATACTGAGACCAGAGAAAGGACGTTAGAAGAACGCACACACATGCAATCTGAGAAACAAAGGAAATTCCACAGGAATAGCAAAAGACAACAAAAATAAAACAAAAATTTAAGTGTCCTGAATGTTCTGATAAAAAAGGACTTTTAAAGTGTGCATGATGTGCAGTGCACTGTGCAGGTGGTTGGTGATGCAGCACATTCAGAGTGGGTAGAGCTCCCTCAGATCATCCAGAAACCATCAGAAGGACGGGTAAACTGCACTGGCACTCAAGAGGGTAATGAAAATGTAAATGCGCTGCCAAAAGGACATTCTTCACCTCTTTTCGAATGAATAAAACTTTTTGTTTGACAAAGCACCAGCGGTGGCTGAGAGATAAGGCAGAGGGATAATCGCACGAGTGTCATCTGGGATAAAAAGGGGATTTCCATTCTCACATACATTGTTTTTGTTCTAAATATCTTACTCAATATATTGGACTAGAAAATGACATGGCAACCCATTTAAGTGAAAGGGTTGCACACAATTACCTTGCAGAAAAACAAAAAAAAACAAAAAACAAACAACAACAACAACACAATCTTATTCGCATTAAACAAGAGCGTATTTGCATTTATTGTGCTCTCGTTTGCTGATTCCTTCATTTTATAATCTCACAGCTTCCATTTTGAACTTCTTTTTCCGCATTTCTGTTTTTTTTTTTTATATTTTATCGTTGCTTGGTAAGAGGACGAGAGTTTCTTTGCTCTTGAGCTACTCTTGATCCCATTTGGGACCTTCAAGAAATGCAACAAAGTTAAACACACTCTCATGAGAAGAAATAAAAACAAAAAGGACAAACAAAAGACGAGAATAACTTTGAAAGCAGCTCCTGCAGTAAATATGTAGGCAGCTAGATATATCTTTACCTTTTTCTTGTTGTGTTTTTATTTCATCGTCCTTCGGAATTCTGTTAAGAATTCACCAAAGTAAATTGCAAAAAATCAGATTACAAAGGATCTTATAAGGATTACGTTGGAAATTGTGCACGCTTTCGTGGAAAATAAAATTATAGGTATAGCAGAAAAAAAGGATACGTTTTTTGATTTTTTTTTTTTTCGTTTAACAAAAAGAATGTTAAGCGGCGAATTTTGTTTTTATTTTCATTTTTTTTTTTGTAAAGAAGGAAATTATTATGAATTTTTAAAAAAAAAGAATGAAAAGAAAGAAAACTTTTGGACACCTGAAGGTTTTTGTTTGTTGGTAAGAGAGGCATTAAAAAAAAGAATTAATGAAAATAATATTGATTTCATAAAGTTTGTTTCAAGTTTTTTGTTGGCAATATTGAGAATTATTTTAATTTAAAGGATTAAACAAACTTATGGGTGCAAGCCAGACGAAAATTGTTTCGAAAATCTTACTCAGCAATTATCAAAATAAATTTGAATCGATTCGCGATAGTTGGTTAGAGAATTTCTTTTGGACCGATATTTTCGCAAAACTTCTCTCGCTTCTCTCTCTTCTTTCTAATTTATACAGTTTTCAGTTTATTCTTGTTATGTAAATTCGTTAAATAATTCTATGCTTACGAAAAAACTTCGAAATAATAATAATAAAACGAAACAATGATTTGCGAAGTTATATACTGCGAAATAATGAAGTGCGAAGTAATAATTAGTAAATCAATACCTAAATATAATGTGAAATAATGAAATGCAAGACAAAAATTGCGATGCGAAATGATGATAAAGTGAAATGACTAGTTAAGCAATTTGTTACGAAATTAACTAATTGCAAGGCAATAATTTGAGAAAAAGATATTTGTGCAATAAAAAAAAAGTGTTGCCAGATGAAAAAAAATTCCCCCCAGAAAAATTTAGAAACCCCCCAGATTACCACATTTTATCAACAAAACCCCCAAATTTTTTTTTAACTTTTTATTTTTATTCATAGTTCTTAAATTTGTTTTTAATTTTAAATTTAATTAATTCACACAACTTCAATAAAAAAAATTTGTAAAAAAGTTAGATACTAAGTAATAAAAGAAAATTTGTTTAGGGTTTTCTTTACAATTTTTGAGTAAAGTTCTGATTATTTACTCGACATTTCAACTATCCGCAAATCAAATCCTCCCAGTAAAAAACTTAGCGTTTCACATTGTTTTGAAATAATAAATGTATGTGTCAATTAGATGTTCCAGTTTTCCAGACCAAATAGTTTTGACTGAAGAAAACTGAAAAAAAAAAAATGAATAATATTTAAATTGCCAGGTACATAAATTTGCTAATCTTAATCGACACTTAATCGGGCCATGAAAATACATTGAACTTTAATTATAAGTTATACAATTCAGATATTGTGAAACATAAGGGAGGTTGATAATTGACTAAAAAGTTCCAAATTGCTTATTTAGAACTTAAATCAGACATTGTGAAACAAGTCCTTAGGTTCAGTTATTCAGTGCGCGATTAATGTTTAACCCGAGTTAAATCATCATATTTGGTGGGTTAACTCAGGATTAACTGAACAGATGCTTTTCAAGTTTTATGCAACGAGTTTGTTTAGTCATTTCGCATTCATGATCCACCGAAAACCTTCTTCCTCAGTTCAATGTAGGTTAATTTAGTTCTAGAGTTAGCTAACTCTGGTTTAACTCACCAGAAATTAATATGAAAATAAAAATATAAAGGAAATATCTACAATTTTTTTTGCACTTCTTTAAAAAAGTTCTAATACTTTATCGTCATCTTCGTTTTGGCTGTCGCGTCGGTTTGATACATTTTCTCACTTGTAAAAGTTTTCAGCCTGTCTATAGTCTGTCAAAGCTCTTCAAATCCAGAAATCTCACCATAACTTCAAAACTGCTGCTGTACAGGACCATGTTCCTGCCAGTACTCACATACGGATCCGAGACTTGGGTGCTTAGCAAAAGGCACTCCGACCTCTTAGCCGCGTTCGAGAGAAAAGTCTAAAGGGGAATTGTTGGCCCCATATGTGAGGAAGGACGATTCCAGAGACGGTACAATCATGAATTGTACGCAAACTACCTTGAAGCAGATATCGTGACAAAAATTAAGCTCGGTAGACTCCGGTGGGCAGGGCACCTAGCTCGCATGAGCGAAGAGGAACCTGCTCGGAAAGTTCTTTGTGGTACAGTCTATGGTAGACGACAGCGTGGTCGACCATGCTTGCGCTGGAGAGATGGCGTAGACCAGGACGCCCGGAGCCTTGGGGTGCGCAACTGGATGGCGGCGGCTCGAGACCGGGATGGGTGGAGAGACTTGTTGAAGGAGGCCAGGACCGGACCCCGGTTGTCGAGCCGACGATGATGATGATTGTTAAATTATATGAAATACCTTGTTAGATTATTTTAAATACAATTAGATTGTATAAAGCTACGATTAGACGATCAACGCAAATGGTGAACGCGTTGACTCCCTAACGTCAGAGTGACGTAAAATACTGTCCCAAAATTGCGAAAGTCAACGCGTTGACCATATGCATTGACCGTCTAATCGTAGCTTAAGACTCGAAAGTCCAATAAAGTTGACGAATAGTTGAAGTTTTGAACTCTTCCAAAAAGCCGAGTTTTCCTTGCTTTTTTTGGTCTGAGCTGAACTATCTCAGCTTTAGACAAAAAAAGCATCACAAAAGATTACAGGAAAAATACTTTTTAATTTCAAGAGACTTTTTCCCGATTAATTCACAAAATTCTATAGGTACTATTAAATTCGTTTTAGCCAAAGATAAGAATTTTTAAGAGTTCTAACTTATTTTTGGCACGTTATAAAGCTAAATTTAAGAGGGAGATTCGGGGATCTTGATCGCACAATTTCAAAACTCTAGAGTCTGAGGTAATTTATTTTATTAACAAAATTAAATTAAATTTAAAAATACAATTCAATTTGTTAGCCCCGCCATCATGATTTCTGAGCTGTTTTAAGAAAAGGTACCTGCCTTAGTTACGAAAATCCACAAAATCATTTCTGAGTAAAATAATTGGCCAATTAAAATAATTCTTTTTTGTTAAATCTGCACATTTCAATTCTAGAACACATTCTCTTTGCAGATATTATACCTGCTACCTATTTATATCTCTAGTAATAATACCTTTTTCAAAACGAATAAAAACAGTTGACAAAAGAAAACACAACAACAACAAAAACACGATTTGTACCTACGCTAAAAATATTTTCTTTGTAATTTCGCACTCTTCAGATCACAGCTCAGAGAATAATAATATAAAAGAAGACAACAACCACAAAAGAAAAATAAAATATTATTTCAAAGAAACCAAACTTCAAATGCGAAGCAGGGTAAGTATAAAAGTCAAGAGTCCTGCAGCAGCAAATGCTTTTTGCATCCCCAACAACTATAAACCACAATAAACAATATTTTCTCTCGGGAACAATGCATTTCAAGAAAAAGGAATAAAAATATTTAAAAAAAAAAATAAACACCAACCGCAAATATTGTTATTAATGGAAAGGATAACAAAGAAAATAAACAGAGCTGAATACAGAGAAAAAAAAATCATAAAGAGCAAAGTGTGGGTTTGAGATAAAAATGGAAAAAGAATGGAACAAAAGGAGTAGATAAATTTGTACACCACAGCAACATCGCTCCGCGCCGGCCACAGCCACCGCGTCACCAATTCACCATTAACGTCAAGTCGAATGTGATAAGCAAATGGTTTACAATAAAAGGACTTACGTTCGTTAGGAATCCCCGTGGAAAGAACTTTTTTTTTCTCCTGTTTCTTTTTGCATTTGCATTCCCTGCTACAAATTTCCCAGTGCAGCGGGGGCGTGGTAGCAAAGTTGGCGCTCGCAGTGTTTGTTGTTTGCGCTCAGTTATTCAAGGACAATAAAAATGCTCCCTTCAATGAGTATTTATCGTCAAGAAGAAAACTTAGCTCATGGTGTTGAAAAAAGGGATTTGCGAAGAAAAACATTGTGAGAGGAAGGACAAAAGAAGTCAAAAAGGAGAATGTTAAAGAATGAAGTGTAATAATTAAGCAAGGGGCAGACGACACGACGATGACGACTTTAAAATCGCGACAAGTGCAAGAGGCATATGCGTTTGGCATGTCCTTAAAAAAAATAAAAAGAGGAAAAGATTTTTGTTTGTATTCAGGGCAAGTCTATTAGCAGCATCTGCATGGAATAAGTATGGTTGTGGTGTAATTGAAGGATCTTTAACATGTTTACTGTGTTTCGCTTGCTATGTTGATGAAGCAGAGAGTTTAATTGTCTCGACTTGTGGAGAATATTTCGCTTCTGGCAGGACGACTCTCTGATGCTTGTAAGTTGTAGTCTTATTATTTTTTATTTTTTTTTTCTTTTGTTGGCTTCTTCCATTCTTTTGAATTATTATACCTATTTTGTTTGTATGTGAGTACCTATGTGAAATGTGGTTGAAAATTAAATTAAGTGGAATAAACGTTGAAAACATTTAGGGCTATGAATGGCAATGTCGTTAGCTTAGCTTTGTTTGTTTCTTTTTCTTTTGTTTTTTGACAGGATTCATCATTCATTTTAAATGACTACAAAACAATCTTTTACTTTGAGGAATGCATAAATGTTGAAACTGATATTAATGGAATGTCCGAAGAGATTTATTTATTTTTGCTGTTTTTTTTTTTTAGAAGCATAAAAAGCTTTCAAACAAATATTTGTAGAAAGAAAAAAATAGGTTTTCTTCTGATTTGAAATTTTATTCAAATATGTACATAGAAAGTATTTTTCAGAAAAATTTTTGAAAGTAAAATTAAATTAATTCTTTTTTCTTATAAAAAGACATAGATACGGGTATCCCACAACACTCGTCCGATATTGTTTTGTTATATCTTTAAAATGAAACGACTTTTAATTAATTTTTATTTTTTTTTTTTTTGAAAACTTCAATTGGGCCTTTAAGTTTTTTCCATTGCATTTTTTGAAGATCATATCGGCATGGTGGGTGCCACCACAATTTGTTGTAAGCATTTGGGATCCTTGTTCACATCTTCAACAATTTCTTAGGCGAGAACTTCGGACAATAACTTCTAGCACTATTATATGGGCAAGTCCATTCTGCAACACACATGAACCCAAAAACCTATAAAAGATATAAGCAAAAATGGTTTGATTCAGATTGTTTGAGAGCAAGAGACAAATCCTTTAAATTTTTGAAACTTTTGAGAATGAATAACTCCAATGTTTTTAAAACACTCTATCAAGATGCCAACAGGGAATACAAGCGCATTATTTGTCATAGCAAAAAAATAGCTCTTGAACAGCCAAATATTGCGCTTATAAACACCTCAAAGTCCTCGGCGCAGCACTGGAAAGCTGTCAAGTAAATAAACGGATACACGTCAAACATCTCTTTGTCTCTTAAATCCCCGCAATTTAGGACTCACTTCGATAAGCTTCTCAATGTCCCACTAGCCTCCCCACTATTTCAATATGCAGCCCGTCTACTCATAGATGACAAATTAGACGCTGCGTTTACTCTGGATGAAGTCAATGAAGTTATAAACAACTCGAAATAAAACAAAGCACGAGGTATTGATCGCATCTCGTTCGAATTTTATAAAAATTGCACAAACGAGTTTATAAATTCTCTCAAAATAGAATAAAATCGAATCTTTGATTCTACAAATGTCCCTGATGCATTTAAGAAAGCAATCATTTTTCCACTTCATAAAAAAGGTGATCACAAAGACCCGAAGAACCACAGAGGAATCACATTTTTGAACACTTCAGATAAACTGTTTGCCGCATTGATATAAAGGGTCCGCCAAATAACTTCTTCTTTTTTTTGAAAATGGCGCAAAACCTCGAGTGTAGCTTCGGCTGTGTGGCACGTAGCGCCGTCCTGTTGAAACCAAATGTTGCCAATATCCTCCTCTTCAATTTTTGTGAACAAAAATTCGTTCAACATGGCCCGATAACGATTGCCATTGACTGTAACGGCCACTCCTTGCTCATTTTCGACAAATGGCCCAATTATGCCTCTGGACCAAAATCCGCACCAAACAGTAACTCGTTTTGGGTGTATCGGCTTTTCAATGTATGTGTGCGGGTTTTATGTGCCCCAAATGCGACAATTTTGCTTGTTTACCCGCCAAGATCAAAATGAGCTTCATCTGAAAAGATGATTTTATTTGGCAAAATCGGCATCTTCTCTAAGTCGATCGCAGGCCCACTTAGCGAAGCGTATACACAACCATATTCGTTCAGCCGAAGGATTAAACTAATTATCTGTCAAATCAGACATGAGCTAAGTGTTACCATTCACAAAATAAGCACTAGTTGAAAAAAAAGGTTAGATGGCAGACCCTTTATAAAAGATTATCCAAATGGGTTCAAGAACATACCATTCTTAAAGAATTTCAAGCTAGATTTAGAAAATGTTATTCTACAATTGACCAGATATTCTGCCTAACAAATGCTGCGGAATCTTACAAGAGCAAGAAAAAAAAGTTGTACGCATTCTCTGTAGATTTCCGAACAGCTTTCAATACAATATCACGTGAAGCACTCTTTAACAAGCTTTCAAAAATTAGTATATCAAGCAAAATAATTTAAATAATGCGAGCTTTGAAGAATTCAAAACATCAATTGGCGTTAAGCAAGGCTGTATTCTAAGTGCACTACTTTTTATATTATAAAGGGTTTTCCAATAAGAGGTGTTATTTTGAATAGCCCGCTATTTCGGTAGCTGTCACTTTTGAAGCTGTCATTTTTTGACATTTGACAAGTAGAAACTACGCCATTAATAAAAATGGAACGATACACGCTTCAACAACGCATTGAAATTATTAAAATTCACTATAAAAATGGTGAAAATTTGGCAGAGACGGTTCGTAAAACTAAAACATTTTTGGGTCGTCGTGAAGCACCTTGTCGGACCGCAATACAGAAATTGGTGGACAAATTCGAGCTGTTGGGACAAGTTAGTGATGTGAAGAATAAAACCCGTGCACGTCGCTCAAGAACAACTGAGAATATTGCTGTTGTAGCCCAAAGTGTTGAAGAAAACCCTCGTCGTTCTTTGGAATTAGGCATTCCACAAACGTCATTACACCGTATTTTGCATAAAGACTTGTGTCTTAAGGCTTATAAAGTTCAGTTAACACAAGAACTCAAGCCGGCTGATCATCAACAACGTCGTGTCTTTGCTGATTGGGTCCTTGAAATGCATGAAAATGATCCGGAATTTCATCGAAAAATCATCTTGACTGATGAGGCCCATTTCCACCTCGGAGGCTACGTCAACAAGCAAAACTGTCGCATCTGGGGCTCGGAAAACCCAAGAGTTATTGTTGAAAAGCCTCTCCATCCTCAACGCGTGACTGTTTGGTGCGGTTTATAGTCCGGCGGGGTCATTGGACCTTACTTTTTCGAAAATGAGGCTGGAGCAACAGTTATGGTCAATGGATTGCGCTATCGAGAGATGATTAATGATTTTTTATGGCCGGAATTGGATGGTATTGATCTGGACAACGTTTACTTTCAACAAGACGGCGCTACGTGCCACACAAGCAATGAAACCATCGATCTTTTACGGGAAAAGTTTCCGGACCGTGTTATCTCTCGAAGAGGTGAATACAATTGGCCACCGAGATCTTGTGATTTAACACCTTGCGACTTCTTCCTTTGGGGCCACGTGAAAGATAAGGTCTACGCCAACAGCCCAGCGTCGATTCAAGACCTCAAAGATGGAATTCGTGAGGCTATCGAGGACATAGGGCAGCCACTTTGCGATTTGGTTATGGAAAATTTCATGAAAAGGATATGGTCCTGTAAGCGTGGTCGTGGCGGCCATTTGGCTGATGTTGTATTCCGGTATTAACGGCATACCTTCTTCTTTATAATGAAATAAACATTCGATCATTTATCTCAAAAAATTCCATTTTTATTTGAATATCAAAATAACACCTCTTATTGGAAAACCCTTTATTATACATTAATGATAAAACCGATAATGTCAAAGAGAATAAGGAATAAGGTACTGCGATGTAACAATCCCGGCATTGATGTATGCGGATGATATCGTCTTTTTGTGTAACACTATCCAAATCATGCAGTAAATGGTAAACAGACTTAGTGCATATTGTAAATGTTGGAATCTCACTGTTAATCTTGAGAAATCAAAAGTCATGATATATTTAGAAATGCAGGAGGTCGTTAATCACCTTTGGAAAAATGGCAATTAAACGGTGAAGAAATTTAAGTTGTATCCAGATAAAAATATCTATAGGTATCCTGTTATCGGCTTCTTTAAGTTTTAAACCACACTTTAGTGAAAAATTATCTGATGCTAAAAAAGCTATTTTCGCATTTGGGAAAGTTTTTTCAAAAACAATTATGTGTCGCTAAGTGCAAAACAAACTATGTTCCACTCGACTGCAGCCTCGATAATGCTCTTCGGTACTCAGATATGGGGATGCAAATGCTACGATGAGGTGGAAAAATTTCTTCGCTACTTCTTGAAGAGGATATTCCGACTACCAAAAAATACCCCTAACTTCATGCTATACATCGAAACTGGAACTCCTCCCCTGCGCTTGTACACCCTCATAATGCACTTCAAGTATATTTTAAAAGTATTAGAGATGGATGAAACCAGAATACCAAACGAAGTATTAAAAAGCATAACTAAAACAAACGGAAAAATTTCCGAAGAATGGCAGAAAGTAGCGTCCGAATGCGGAATAAATCTGACAGTTCAGGTCAACGAGGAACCTCACCTCTTAAGAGAAAAATTCAACTCAATTTTGCAAAATATTGCCAGACATATGTGACTTATTATTTGTTGAAGAAGCTGAATCGTCTCTATTTAGGAATTACTACAGCAAACTTAACAATTTTTTTAATGAAAAAACGTATTTCCTCAACAGTTTCTCAGCTGAAAAAATAAGTACTGTCTTCAAAATGAGAGGTGAACTTGTCCATTTAAACTTCATGCCACATCGGCCAGATTTACCAGTACTTTGAAACCCCTGCAACATGAAAAAGACCCTGGATTAAGAAAAAAACTTAAACAAAATACCTTGAACTATCAAATCGGGCAACAATCTTGCCTGATAAAGCGACCCGAAAACACATCCTGTTGAAACTGAATGTCTTTCAATCCAAATACATTAAATTGGTGTGGTAAAAACTCGTTAATAACAGTTGTGTATCGCTCACCTATCACATCAGTAACGGTGTGAATCAGGCCATCTTAAAAAAATGAGGACTGATGACTCCTCCGGCTCGCTTAAATGGCGCACAGTGCAGTGACTTGAAGTGAAGGGAAGTTTTTTTTTTATTTACGTTATCCGATCAGATGGAAATGGGCCTCGTCAGAAGTGGTGAATTTCGAACGAAAATCATCCACTTTGTCATTGGGGTTCTGGGAGCGCGAGCGTTGTTTAGACGCAGTAGCTGACGGACTCGACTTGCTGTACGAGCGATTGATTTTAAACTTACTTACCGATGAGCTAGAGACTTGAAATTTTACATAAAGATCAGAATTAGATGACAAGACGTTTGTTTGAAGTTTAAAGTTTCTAACCCATCGACAAAAAACATTTAAATCGATCGCAAAATTTATATTGAACAAAAACTGAATCTAATAAATTTGACAAATGCCTCCGTCATAACCTCATCAAGATGTTTAAAATAAATTGACAAATTTCATACACAATGGGAAATATTCGTAGTCACTTTTAAACTCCAGTTTATCTTAGACTGGGGTTTATTCAATTTTATTTAGATAGGATAAACCCAGGTCTAAGATAAACTGGAGTTTAAAAGTGACTATGAATATGCCCCAATGAATTTAAAATTTAAAATACAAATTAAAAAAAAATATTCAGCCCTATCACATAATCCATCGTAACAAATCTCCGAACGGAATTCTGCGCTACGAATCACGAAAAATTGTCTTCACAGAATCAGAATGGAATCGAAAAAAGTATTGCCTCATTCAGCGTTTTCACTCTCAATTTCGAAATCAGCTGTGTTACGTCAAATCATTGAGAGTAGTACACAAAGAGTGATAGTATACATCAAATGAAAAAAATTACCTGGCCATTTATAAAAATCCCAATTTTTTTCCTATACTAACGAAATGAACACAAGTAAAGAAGATAATTTTTGATAACTTGTGAATATTTTCTTAGGTTAGGGGTTGGTTATAGCGATCAGTAAAACGCATAAGGAACAAATTTCTTTTGGATACTTTAACGTGCTAACGTACAATTTGAAAAATAAAAAGAATACGAATCTATAAGAAATCACTTTGGGAAATTATTTTTTTTTTAAAAAGCATTTATTAATTTCTCACCAGTAACATAAATAAATTACCCAAAAACAGAACGTTATACATTAATATTTTGTTTAAGTGTTATTTGAGAAAATTCCCTACGAGCTAGGAATTTTTTGCTACGTGTACCATCACTGTAAAGAATCAAGTTATGACTCAATGTGGTTGACTTACATATAGTTCTACTTAGAAATTGTCTATAAGCAGTTTTTTTAGACTTTGTTTTAGTTTTACAATCAAGTTCATTTATTTGAGAAATTATTGATGTTTCAATATTGCATCCGCTCCATTTTATATATTTATAAAAATACAGACAGAAATGCATATGAGAATTCAATTTTGTTTTATTTTTCAAGTGCAATCTTTTTGTGTTTGATTAAATATACAGTGCATAAACCAGCTAAAAAATATGTTTGGAGGAGCTGGAATAGGAATTTTAACTATGAAATCATCAACTGTATTAAATTATTTAATTATTTAAAGTGTTAATCCTTGAAAAATATTTTCTTTTCGGTGTTAATAACCAATTCTACTCTGGCTACGAAAGGAATAAAGTATCGTAGAGAAGGATGACATCATTTTTGTTTCATTCGTAGGAGATTTTCCACTACGAATGGAATCTGTGATAGATATTTTCCCATTCGTAGAAAATTTTCGATTACGATGGATACTGTGATAGGGTTGATTTAAATTATATTAAATTTCTCTTGACCCCATATATTTGCTGCTGTTGTATATTTGTATGTGTTGTATATGAGCGATGCCTTATCGTTGTATAAAGAGGACCTGACTCACAAGCCCTTCAAACATTTCATTTCATTTGGTTTTTCTTTTATTTTATTTTATTTCACTTTATTTTTCTTTTATTTTATTTTAATTTGTTTTATTTACAATGTTGTTTTATTTTATCTATTCCATTTTATTTCAATTTAATTATAAAAATTAAATACATTTTTGAAAATAATTGCGTCAATATAATTTCGATCGATATAATTTACTCTGGGGATTCAGGACAACTAAGTTATAATTAATATCCACCCCTCTCGCCATTTTTGTATCCATCTCTCTCTATTCACAATAAACCTGCCTTCTCGGCAATAATTCCATTATCTGGCCACTTGAAAATCTTCGGAATTACATTGCAACACAATCACACAAAATCAATCAAGGATTTTAAATGCAATTTCGATGCTTAAATAGTTTGCATAAATATCATAAATTCAGATTTGCTTCTGCTGCTTTATATACATATATACAGCAGTTGAGGAACATAGGTATGCTATGAAGGAAAGAGAATTCTACCAACTTTCCATAGGAAAGCTTATTTAATTTCCTTTTTCATTTCTCCCACCAGATTAGGTACCCGGAATCGAAAATCGATTTTAAACTCGTCGATATTCAATTACCCTCGGCAAATCGTATAATCTGCCAATTTATCTTTACATCTAGGCATTACCATCACATCCTAATCATCAACAAACATCAACGTTTAACGTGTAGTCAGTGACACTACACATACAAGTCACAGTTTCTGTGTCATCATCGTCATCGTTGTCGACGTCTCTGGGCCATCATTCTGAATCCAAATCGATTCATCTTTAAACTTGAAGTTGGTTTAGCTTCGCTTCTGTTGCCATTTCCACAGTCGAGCTATATTGCCATAATAGAGAACACAGAATCACATCTCTAGCCACAGCCAACAACAAAATGTCGATTACATTTCGATTTTGCACTTGCTTTAAGGCAAAAATGTGCCTCCGTCACCTCTGAAACGTAGAGATATAGGCAGGAGCTCCCCGCCCTTCACTACAAGACTTTACACCCATACACGTTTAACGTTATTAGAATACATAAATGAGACCATTTTGATCCTAAAAAGCCTCTCATAACTAAATATTTAGGGATAGATGTGGGTTGCTGTGGGGAGTGGGGGTTGGGAATGTATACAAACTAGGTTCGAAAAAGTATACGAATGATTCCCCTTTAACTGTATTGGCTCTATACGACCGAATGAATATGTTTCTGGCATAAAGAAGTACATATAATGACAGAAACTTGTTTGAATTCTAAGCAAACTCTAGCAGGGACAATAATCACAAGCAATGGCAAACCTAAGCCCTGACTTTCTTATACAACAAACTTTGATTAAAGAAAACCAAACATTGCTTTCGTTTGGCTGCTGTTAATACAAATGCTGTTGTTGTTGCTGTTGCTGCTCCTGGCGGATCCCTGATGGTGTTATTGATGTGTATACTTATGTATGTATGTCGGTGTATCGTAGTTCGTATAGGATGTAACATATTGGTGTAAAAAATGCAAATCAGCCTGATGTTGACACATTTGTACGATGGCAAACATGAATGTGTCGGCAATATGGCTGCGATGGGATGGGACACGTGAGTCGTGTAGTTGGTATCATTAGCAATTCAATGGATTTCCGGATGGGGCCATTTTTACATGTCACAGAGGATTGCCGAATGGAAGAGGGGAAGTGTTTTATTTTGTTTGCACTTATTTACTTATTGGAGTGTTTGTGGAAATGACTGATTATTATTAATTAAATGTAGGGAAAGCCTAAAACAAATCAATTCTACGACTACTGGGTCACACGTGCTGCTTTCTTGTGGGTGTTAATTGCTGATTTATTTTTATATCAAGTTACAAAATTGTTTCGGCTTTCAATAATGGGGATCTGCTTTGACATTTATGAACAAGTGAAATAAAAGGTCCGCCATCTAACGTTTTTTTTTTCAACTAGTGCTTATTTCGTGAATGGTAACACTTAAACTCATGTCTGATTTGACAGATAATTAGTTTTATCCTTCCGCTAAATGAATATGGTTGGGTATACGCTTCGTGGGCCTGCGATCGACTCAGAGAAGATGCCGATTTTGCCAAAAAAATCATCTTTTCAGATGAAGCTCATTTTGATCTTGGCGGGTAGTAAACAAGCAAAATTGTCGCATTTGGGGCACAGAAAACCTGCACGCATACATTGAAAAGCCGATACACCCAAAACGAGTCACTGTTTGGTGCGGATTTTGGTCCAGAGGCATAATTGGGCCATTTTTCTTCGAAAATGAGCAAGGAGTGGCCGTTACAATCAATGGCGATCGTTATCGGGCCATGTTGAACGAATTTTTGTTCACACAAATTGAAGAGGAGGATATTGGCAACATTTGGTTTCAACAGGACGGCGCTACGTGCTACACAGCCGAAGCTACACTCGATGTTTTGCGCCATTTTCAAAAAAAAAAAAGTTATTTGGTGGACCCTTTAGTTCTTGGGAGGGAATTCAACTTTAAACCTTAGATATGTATTTTGTTTGTACGAGGGTATGTTCCTATCTCCTTAAGCCTTAATTTATTCACATCCTATTAAATTTATATTCACCATTAAAAAAAGAAAATTCATCGTATTTTAAAAATTATTTCTTATTTCTTATTTCTTATTTCTTAATTTTTATTATTTATTGTTTATTTCATTTCATTTCATTTCAAGTTAAAATATTTAAAATGTTCATACTTTAAAAATTAAATGAAATAGAAAGCGTTAATAGGTATTCAACCTCAATGAAGACTGGCGTTCTATTCGTCCAGGTCACACGTGGCATGCTTGCATAGGGCACAGCTAGGAACGTCGGAGGACGAGGATCTTGGCCCGCGAATAGACAGACGCTAACGAAAGAATTATATTCATGCCAAAATTTCCGTTTTGTGGGACGACGGACGGACAATTAATGTCGTTTGTCAAGCAGAAGGTGTCGACTGCTTCGAGTACCTTGCTCAGTTATTCCCTTCCTCTGACACTGCGGGTTCACTTGTTGACACCTTGAACTCGGAAGTTGTAGCTGTCCCTTAGATATCATGACAAGAAGATTTACTTTATCTCATCGATGTCCTGAAAACCCGAAACCCAACCACACATAACCCCACAGATAACACTATTTTAATAATTCAACATTTTATTTTGGCTCTAAAATGAGTTATGGGCACATGGGCTTAGAAGTTTCCAATGTTATCTTCCTTTTTCCTCTTACTCTCTTGAGATGGGGATCAATAAAGGTTATTGTTATAACTATGGGAGATGGCTAAATTAAAGGGCTTGATTCGAGCATGGAAAGGACGGGATGAAATTTCCTGGAATTGTGGTCTCAGCATATAAGAATAACTCCGAAATTATCTAGACAGGTAAAGCCTTGTACAAGCTTTAAGGCTTTCGGGATTGAATCACTTTGATTCCTATTTTTCATTGTCATCCCAGCCCATCCCAAAGACAACTGGTCCCGGGACAACTCATCCCTGGACAACTCATCCCAGAAATAAGAACTCATCCCTTGGATGTTTTTGTGTTTTGTGCATTGGGGCAGCATGCCTCCCATACCTCATACTTTCCTTTGGATGAGTTGTACCGGGATGAGTTGGCACGCGATGAGTTGTCCCGATATGAGTTGTCCCGGTATGAGTTGTCCCGGTACCAGTTGGGTATTGAGTTGAGTCGTCGGGGATGAGTTGTCTTGGGACCAGTGGTTCTGGGATGGGCTACACCCAACTCCTATTTTTCTCTTAATTCAGATGGTTGGCTGTGAAAAACGAGGTTATTGAATAAGCTCTATGTCAATCAATGAATTTTTGTAATTTTCTTTTACCTGGATGAAAGTCCGAAAAAACGACTGAGTAGAGACGAAAGCCTGAGTGGGCTTCAGGGCAGACATTTTGGGCATACTACTTCCGGCAAAGCAGCTGATTTCGAAATAAAGTTGGTCGGTTTTTTTTTCTCTTTTGTAGATCACAGGGTGATCAAATTGTGTGCACCCAATTTGTATGGAAATCCACATGACATCCGTAACAGACAGAAGTAAATTCGAAAACCAGATTTATAGAGCTTTTTCAACAAAATTGTATGGTTAACTAGTTCGAAAGCTTTTGTTAAGTCGATAAACATACCAGCTGATATAAATATTTTCTAAAAACGATACTAATGGTTTCTTCAGTTGACTCTCCTTTCCCTAAAACCAAACTGGGAATAACTTAGAAACAAATTTTTATCAATAAATTTGATTATTCGAAAAGAAATAATTTTTTAAAAAACTTTTCACTCTTATTGACTTTTTTGTGGAACAGCAATTTTATCTAAAATATCGTTTACTATTTGCCATTGCCATTTCGTATTTTGTTTTATTATATTCAAACAAAAAATAAAATAAAATAAAATAAAATAAAATAAAATAAAATAAAATAAAATAAAATTAAATAAAATAAAACAAATAAATTTGGTGGTGGACAGCTCGTGGAGAACCAAAGCGTAGTGAACTACTATCAACCATTCTTGTGTGCGTGTTATCGGCAGGAATATAGGGGATCACATTTTTCTGCCGAACGGCTGAATTGACAGGCACTTATTCATGACAAGAGATACTCCTAGAGGATTTGTCATTTCCTCACAAGGGACAGTGAGAATTTTGTTTTTTCTTGAAAGAGGCTGGGAATCGAACCCAGACCTCTGGCATGACAGTTCTACGCACTAACAATTACGCCATGGGCTATAATACTTATTATTCAATAAAGAGTAAATTAAATTTAACTAGATTTAAGTAATTTAGGAGACATTTTTTCCCACGGTAATTTAGTTTTTCAAATGACACTAAACATAAAAACTCACCTATTAAGCATCTCAAGCAATCGATATACCCGATGGTTCCTCACAACCAACCGCCAAAAATAACCAGACTACCTCCATGCGAGCATAATCCAATACCTACACAGCAATACAGTCTGAATATTTTTTTTATTTATTTTAATAATGCATCATGGCATATAATTTGCTTAATAGAATTCAAATTTAGTCTCACTTAAACTGCCAACTGGCAGAGACACTTGAGAATAAAATTACAATAATGATGAAAATCCTAAAATCTGACAGTAAAAATGTTAATTTATGGTATTTGATTTTCAGCCATCAGACTTTCAATTTGTGTATCAAAATACTGTTTTTTTTTTTATTTTTGTCTGCATACGAAAGTATGAAGGTGTATAAAGGTTGTTTTTTTTTTAAGCGGCGGAGAACTTTTAATTGGGAACACTCTGTTTTCTGTGACAGCTTTTTTGACAGTTCTCTGTTATTTTGAGGTTACGATGGATTACCGTTTGCAAATTGTTCAAAATTCATTTTGAAAAACATAGCTAAATTAGAGAAATTGATCCGGTAATTCATTTGAAAATTATGTACAATGCTGAAGCACAATTTTGGCTAAACGCCTATGTCAATAAACAGAATTGCCACATTTGGAGCTATAATAATCCACAAGCTTAAGTCGAAACACTATTAAATCCAGGAAAAGTCGTCGTTTGTTGGCGCTTTATAGCCAGTGGAAGCATTGGTCTATTATATCTTCAAAAATTATACTGGTCAGAACGTTACAGTCAACGGTGGTCAGTGCAGAGAAATGATTACTAACTAATTCGTGCCTCAATTGGAGGGAATTAATGTTGCAGACATGCGGTTTCAGCACACATGCGGTTTCAGCACACATGCGCGGTACAACTAATTTACTGAAAGAAATATTTGACGAATGATCACGAAATTGGCCTGTTTACTGGTCACATTGTTTGCCTGATTTGACGCTATTCGATTAAATTCT
The DNA here is from genome assembly GCA_932273885.2 of Leucozona laternaria. Taxonomy (NCBI): domain Eukaryota; kingdom Metazoa; phylum Arthropoda; class Insecta; order Diptera; family Syrphidae; genus Leucozona; species Leucozona laternaria. Next base: position 236,951,326 of record OW026366.1, on the reverse strand, counting down.
CTGGGTGATTGTGATTATCAAAATAATGGTAAGGTTTGCGCGACGCATCGCACACTGCGTCCAATTTTCGGTCGACATATTCGCAAAATCGCATAAATTCGAGCAACCATGGATCGGTTTCGCACAAAGTTTACTCTAGTAGATAATGCGCATCCTCAGAGACGCCGTACAGTGCACACCGAAGACGCTATTGCTGCTGTGGAGCAGAGTACCGAAGAAGAACCGAACGAGTCCATCCGACATCGCGCGCAACAATTGGAGCTGTCGAAAATTGGGCCTCTCGGCTGGAATTTATTGGAGCCAGCGGCGGCGACCACTTGCCCGAAAACATTTTTAAAACATAATGGCAAACCCTTATCTTTATAAAAAAACTAAATTCTTGGTCATAAAATTAAATTATATGCGTTTTATTTCTTCTTGAAAACCACACGTCTAAAAAAAACACCCTTTACTATACAGAAGTCCGTCCACTCGTTTTTTCTTCATTACAACCTGAATGCAGACATCAACAGTTAGTCTTGGTAGTCAAGCGGTGGCGCTAGTAAGCCCTAAATAAACTGGTTAAATCACGGTCGAATCTGGTCAAATCGCAGCCTAAGCCAAAAAATAACGTTGAAATAGAGCCAAAACTGGTGAAATCACTGTTGAACTGAGAAAATCATGTACGAATCCGGTAAAATTGCAGACAAAGCTGGTAATATCCCAACTGAAGCCGTAAATATTGCAGTTAAACAGGACAAAATCCTGTAAACTCGCAGCCAAGCCGGTAAAATCTCAGTTAAACTGGTAAAACTTTATGCTTTTGCATGGGAAATAAGAGAGAGGATAAGTACAGAGATATGAAAGGGGGAAGGGGGGTAGGCAACATTCAACACGTTTGTTAAAGATTTTATACCAATTTCATGGATATTAAAAACATTTTTCTATGTTTTATTTCAATTCAAAGATATTAGCCTCTAAAAAAAAACACCCATTACTAAGCCATAAAAAAAAACAAATTGGAATAAATCGATACGCAAAAGCTGAGTGAAACTTATATTGAATGTTTGTTAAGAAACGTCAACACGATGATGTACTCCATTGACTTGAAGGAAAAGTTGTACTTCATTAAAAAACAAAAATTTCTACTTATTTGCCCATTACATCTCAGAAGCAGTATGCCATTCCACAAAAAAAAAAAAATAAAAAAAAACACATCTCAATTTATCAACAATTCAAACACAAACTCAGGGCATATAAATACGGCCTTTGCACGTGCTTATTTCAATCACTCAAAGTCACACCTACATCCTACAAAATGTCATCCAAAACCAAATACCTAAGAGAAAGGAAAAAAAAAAAAAAAAAAAAAAAAATTAAACAGCCAAAGAACCAACCTACCCTCAAGATTGCGTCAAGAGATAAAAATGTCCTTAAATACCTTTTCCATTACAAGAAACGGAACCGAATTATCTTATTTAAGGAAGACGGAAGCTAAAGATGAACCATTAGCAATATAACCTTCTTCTCTTGGTTTAACGACATTTTTTGTGCGGTTCTTTTATAGCAGCTACTATATACCTAGAGAGTGAATGTATCCTTCCAAGGACGACGAAACACTAACATCAATTGGAATTTCGGTGTGTTAAGGCAAATAAACACACAGGACATCGCATCGTATTGACCTTGAGGCGTTTATTTTGCAAGATTATGTATAGCTATAGCGTGTAGAGGTAAGTATATGATTTTCAAAGGACTTATCTATAAAGCCGGGTTCTGTTTCTCGACCTTTTCTTTGCTGGAGTAATAAAAAAACAACAACAAAACAAAGAAACCTAAGTACCGATAAGTGTATTAAGGACGTACTTATACTTATAATACAAGTTCAAATATAGCTTCCCCATACCCTTAAGGATACAAATATTCACACTTGATATTGTTTTGCTTACAAGCAAATGACTATACCCATTTGATCATTATGTGTTGTCCTTTTCACAGGCTGATGTATGTTCGCCTTCGCATATACAGAGAGTGATTGCTAGGAGCATAAAAACACATTCACACTCTCAGCCCTCTTTAACCTACAAGCTCGTCCGGTATATATCCCTTGTCCGTAATATAGAGCCCCATTTTGCACCCACCTATCATAGGGTGCCAAACAAAACACAGAACTTGTTGTTGGACTTCTTTATGTGAATATGAATACAGTTTGAGTCTTTGAGTCTAAAGCGAATGTCCAGGACGTGATAAAACTTTAATTTTGCTCAAATTGTATTTTGATGAGGATAAACGAAAAGGGTGGTAATTTCGGGGGCAATGGTGTGCAAGTGTTTGTATGTGAATTCTGAGTGTAGAGCGTGATGTTGGAGGTAGACCATCGGAGTGACCTTATAACACGAAATACGCCTTCTTCCAGAGATAAACAACCGATAGCTGCGGAGCAAATGAACTGCCAGCCCAGGCCAGACCAAACCAGACCGAAAAAAGGTCAAATAGAATTATTGAAAAGTCGGAGGTGTTTCTATATAAAAAAAAGGAGGCACTAGCACATCTGGCTTCATGTTCGGCATTTAAATTCGCACGAATTTATGTTAATGTAAGCAGCAGATGTCGTCGTTTTAAGCCTTGTTATATAGACTAGCGTGTGTCTCAAACAAAAAAAGAACGTAATCTGCTCGCTAGGGAAAACGTGCATGGAACTGCTACTAATGAGTTTTCTGCATGGGCTCAAGATTAGAATTTTCGTGTGATCCGTTTTAAGAAAGAGTCCTTATTTTTTTTTTTCGTTCGCAATTTTCTTGAACTTAATTTCAATATACAAATACATTATGTTTTACCATATTGAAGCGGTGAGGAGGATTTTTTTTTAACATGATTTAAAGTTAAAAGAATCTGTTTATGAATAAAAGTATGTAATTTACAGTGAAAACTCCCTTAGGCGGGCGTTTATTAATTAATTTTTTTGTGCCGTTTTTCTGTCATCTTTTTAAAAGTAAAAACAATCGGTTACTGCCTTACGCACTACAGCTGTATATAAAACACAGCTACGTTGGTAAGCAACTAAAAGTGATTCGCTATTTTGAATATTCCATCTATATGTTTCTGTAAGCAAATAGAAATATGTATGTACCTATGTATACCTTTTAAGCATTAAAAAAAAAAACATTTTTAAAATAGCATTGAAGCCACGAAGAGTTTTTTGTTTTTTTTTTCGTATAAGGGATTGAAATAGTAAGTTAAATAATTTGTCCCAGATATCTTTGTTGACGTCTGAGAAAAAGAGTAAAGGAGTATGCAATCTGAAACATAAAAGCTTGATAAGAAAAAATATGTCCAGTGTATAAACCCGTTTCGTAATGATGAGTGCGTAAAAGTAGGTCTGTCACGCCGAAGGTTATAGCGTCAAAACCAAGCCTCTGCCACTAAGGTAAAGTTTTTCAGAGCCAGATTAAAGCTAAACCGGACTCAACTCATCAAAATTGGTGAGTTAACTTGGGATTAACTGAACAGTTACTTTTTATGTTTTATCCACCGAGTTTAGTTAGCCGTTCCACATGCATTCTCCATCGAAAAACGGCTTCCTTAGTTAAATTTGGGTAAATTTACTTCTAGACCTATCTAACTCTGACCACTGAAAAACTGGGCTTTAGAAACAGAAATCTTTTCTTCGGTATTGTCTCTTGCGAATAATTGACAATTCACGAAAAATTACCTCTCACCTCAGCCGTTCGCACTCAGCAATAAATTGTAGGAACCCTTCCATTCCTGCAGACACACACGAATAGAAAGTTGAAAGTTGTATTTTAAGTCACTATATAGGCCCTAATTCTTCATGAGTTATTGCGCCACTAAATTTATTTATTTTTTGAAGCCATCTATCCGCCTTAGAAAGCAATTCGTAATGAGGGATTTCACTGTATTTATTCTGTCCCAAACAAATAATCAATGGGAGGAACTGATGGGTGTTAATTTATGTAGCTAAATACATTATATTGACATTTCACAGGGAATTTAACAATGAACGTTCGATTTTAAGTCGTTGTCATCGTCAGTAGAACCTATACACAAATGAGTAGGTGTATGTATGTATGTATCTCCAATTTTTCTAAAAATGAGTTTTGAAAACAATTTTTTAGGTCAACCTATACATGATAAACTTGGAAGTCGCAATATAGTAACTCACCACAAATTTTGTTAAGACTGTTTCCAGACATTTCATACATAACTCAGGAGGAGCGAGAATATAAAAGGAGTCATGTGATAAGTCCCAAAGCTAAAAAGGATTTTATTTCATATTTTATTTTAACGAAGAATAAGAAAGTTTCATATGAAACCCATAGTAAATGTATCTTTTTAATTTTGAATTTCAACACAGTAATTCCGAGGACGACAAGTTATAATTAGCGGATTTTTCGGATGCTGATGGTAACCCCAATCATGAACCAAATGAACAAACTGGTTCAATAGAGGTGGTAGAATGGCTACAGCAACTTACAAATCAACCGACTTGAACAAAGAACTGCACGGAGAACCTGTTGCGCCAAACCACGGTATGCGGCATACCGCGAGAAACTACAAATTCAAAGACAATTGGTGCCTGATGACAGTGGCGTAGTGTGGGTTAGGGCCATCCGGGGCAGACCCAATATTTTCCGCCCCTAGTAATTTTTTTTCAGAGGCCCCAAAAAAAAACGAAATTATTTTGTTATGCGATTCAGATTAAAAAATATGAACGACTTGATAGCACGAACTTGCTCTTGTCGTTAAATACTGTGTGTAACCCCACATTGAAGATGCATGATGTATATATTTAGGTAACGAGAAAATATTAAAAGAGTCAACAGTACTAAAAAATTGATTTTTTGTTTGATTTTTTTTTTGTTTATAAAAAAGTTTTTAAAAAATTTTAAATGCATTATTGTTTCTACTATAAGGAAACTGCAAAATTATAACAAAATCGGTTTAACCATGGCAAAGATATACGCGAATAACCCAAAAATATGACCATTCTCTCAAAAAACGTGGAATACCTAATTCCGTTATGTAAATTTTTTGAGAAAAACCTGAAATGCAATTTTCTTACAATTGACTTGGTTATTACTGGTACGAAGTTTAATAAAAATCGTTTGAGCCGTTTTTGAGAAAATTTGAAGAAACAAAAATATTTTATTTGTATGGCAGCTACCGGTTCTAGATGAGCTAAAACAAAAATTCGAATTTCTCCTGTAGGGAATTGCATACAAATTTTCTGTACCAAATTTCATGCAAATAGGTCCACCCGTTTAGGCTCTAGCTCAAATTACAGTGGACGCACCGACGTACAGACGCACAGACGCATAGACGCATAGACACATAGACGCATAGACGCACAGACCGACGGACGGCATGACGAAATCCATTTTTTCGGACTTCTCGATTATCGTAGTGTTAGTTTCGGTTATAACCTCGACATTTTTTTTTTACACGAAACCAATACTTGCCCTATAGAGCAAGTGAAAAAAAATTCTTTGTTTACGGTTTCACCTAGTTATACACATTTGTAAGCATATAAACTTGGCAATAATTCTTTTAAAATTTTTTTCAACTGTTTTTCCTACTACTTTCTAGCAAGCGAAGCAAAAAGGAGCAGCAAATTAAAATGTTCCCATATTGGTAACTTTCCGATTTCAATACTTGAATAACCTTGTTTTTTTTTGAAAACATTTAACCATATGGCCGATATACAAACTGATGGTTTCTTTATCAGAATATATGTAGGAATGTGCATACATTAATTTTTTAGATAAAATATATTAAATAATTTTTTTAAATAAATTACAATACATTAGTTTTGTTTATTTATTAAATTTAATATAATTCATTAAAAAATAAATAAATAGTCAGGTATAATAGTATAGGCAAAAGGTTAGGCCCTATTCCGTGGACTAAGTGCAAAATGTTATTTATAAAGCAAAATTTCTACTAAGTGACGTTTACTAAGCTGAACTACCGAAGAAGGTGGTTTTTCGAAGGATTTAGAACCAGATTTGTCAAATTTATTCTGAAATTAAAAAATAGAATTTTGAATAAAAATAATAATGTTTACCTACTAGATTTATTGAGTTGTTAAGCCATTTATAATTTATTGGACAATCCGCCATCGACAACAAGAAAAATATAAAAGGTCCGCCAATAACTTCTTTTTTTTTTTTTGAAAATGGCGCAAAACCTCGAGTGTAGCTTCGGCTGTGTGGCACGTAGCGCCGTCCTGTTGAAACCAAATGTTGCCAATATCCTCCTCTTCAATTTTTGTGAACAAATATTCGTTCAACATGGCCCGATAACGATCGCCATTGACTGTAACGGCCACTCCTTGCTCATTTTCGAAAAATGGCCCAATTATGCCTCTGGACCAAAATCCGCACCAAGCAGTGACTCTCTTTGGGTGTATCGGCTTTTCAATGTATGCGTGCGGGCTTACTGTGCCCCAAATGCGACAATTTTGCTTGTTTACTACCCGCCAAGATCAAAATGAGCTTCATCTGAAAAGATGATTTTTTTTGGCAAAATCGGCATCTTCTCTAAGTCGATCGCAGGCCCACTTATCGAAGCATATTCACAACCATATTCATTCAGCGGAAGGATAAAACTAATTATCTGTCAAATTAGACATGAGCTAAGTGTTACCATTTACAAAATAAGCACTAGTTGAAAAAAAAACCTTAGATGGCGGACCCTTTACAAAACCAGTTCTTAGTTAGGAGAATTTCAGAAAGAAAAAAAGGTTTTTCTAGGAAAATATGAGGAAACTGATAGCAATTGTTGAAGATGACCTAAGTGGGGATACAAGAGGTGGACATATTATAGTACACAACAAACAAACAAACTATTGAAAAATGATACTAATTTTGACAAAAAATATGATATTGGGCACGTTCAATCACAAAATCTAAAAATTCAGATCTGAATTTATTCTGAATTTTCAGTTCAAAGCTGTTGTGTCAAATGCTAGCTTTTACCTATAGTATTTACATTAAAACGGAATAATATAGAACTTTCATTTTATTCTTCAAGTAAAAAATTAGGCATCCGTAGTTCTGGTTATGATATATGTAACTTCATCAGCAACAAAATACAGCAAGACTATGCAAAGTTCAATGAAAAAATAGTTCCACATTATTGCAATGGAGAATACTGGGAACATTTTTCTAAGAATAGTCAATCTTTTTATTTAAGAACTCACTTAACAATAAGCAATTAGTTCTTCTTTGTAATAAAGTATTAATTTGTTCGTGATGAAAATTAATTACAACAAATCAACCACTAACCAGAGCGAAAATCATAAAGTTCAACTTCTATGTAGAGTACTTCAACATTTCTCCCACCACTATCAATTTATTCTGAATTTTCAGATGAGAATTTTTGGCTGAAAATTCAGATGAAACGTAAGCAAACGTAACTAAAAGTCAACTATCTTTCTATGGCAGCTGGCCAATCAGAAGCTCCAAAAATTCAGAAATCTGAAAATTCAGATGTAAAACGTAATGCGTTGAATGCGCCCATTAACAAGAGAATTGTTAGGTGTGTTGGGTAACGTAAGCTTAATTTAGTTTTTTTTTTACAAACTATCCAATACTCTTGCCCTTTATAGCAAGTAAACACGATTGCAATTATTTCATATATTCCATTTGCATCAGAGTAGCTTTTATCTTCAAAACGCATTTTCGAGGAAAAAATACAAGCATTTCTTTGGTAGTAAATAAATTCATAAAAAATACGAGGATTTGATTTTATGATTGATCCAGATTTATAGATATGTCTATAGCAGCATATTCTATCGTAATTGCAGAAAATATGATTAAATCCACACTAATTTCTCTTTAAAAAATTCCAATGTATATAATAATAAACCATCTTTAATGCTATAAGCTGCAGCAAGTACGGATGATCCAAATGGTTTTTCCTTATCTTTTTCTTGGAAATTGATCACAATTTGCAAATTCTTCTTATATGCTCTTTTCTTTCAAGGTAACTTATTGCATCCTTACACTCGCACACTAGTTCAAAAAAAGCCAATTCCGGCAAACTTAACCTATTTCCGCTTACACTCTCTTTTGAGTATTCACTTACTAGATAACTAGCAATTTATTTTGATACATTTTATACCTCCATTATATGTATGACCTACAAATCTAATTTATCCATGCAACGCTAGCATGAAATCATTACCATCATATCAAATATAAGTTTCCATTGCCACAAAGTCCTCAAACCTACATACGAATAAAATATAGGTAAGTATCTATATGTCTCTCCATTACAGATGCGAACTGAAATCCGAACTTAAAGTAACCAAAAACCTTGAAAGAATCTCCAGCTTTCCATTCTTGCTTGGTGCCAATTAAGGGAATAAAATTCCTACCAACTATATGTATACAGTGCGAGCAGTAAAAGACGTAACCGTTGGAATAACGAGAAAGAGACCCACTACACCAACATCCAACAACCGACATGCATTTATTTTAAATCCCCCAGTAGGTATCTCTTACCACGAACCAGGGAGAAAATCACATCTTGTACGAGTATAGCTGCTAAACACAATACAGAGGGTACATATATGTACATAGAAATTGCCCATTCAGTTGTCATTGAATTGCTCCAACTCCAAGCCAAGTTATATATCACGTAACATGAAACACACACAAACCCATACACAATAATTGTGATATTCCCTTCTCGGATGAAAAGCTTCACAAACGCGCTGCGAGCCATGACAACTTTGAGCGTAATCCCATCATTAGGAACGTTACCGCATATCCAGTGCATATATGGAATTGTCATTGCAGGGCAGAAAGGGTAAAAAATATATTTACTAAACTTTGTGCAAAACTTACCTTCTAACGAACCAGTGTATATCCTTGAGATGTCATAATCCATTGGTCCAACGGTATTCTCGATTTCGACATCTGGTGTAAATACAGAAAGCGGATCCTGGCGCAAAACAAGACGAAACTCCCTGCAAGAAATTAAAGAGAAGTTTATTTTAATTTAATTTAATTTAATTAGAAGGATCATCAACAATAATTGTTTGAAGTCAATTCTGCATCTGTCTGATGCTGTGTGTAATAAAAGCCCGAAAAACCCTTCCTTGACTAACCTAACTTGCTGCCAGAGCTTAAACTAAAATCAGAAGCAGATGAGATGAAACAAGGAAATATATGTACAGAGTATATAGGTACATCATGGGTGTATGCCATAACAGTGGGGCTGTTGTCGTTTAAGTTGCTCAGAATTTGAAGGATATAATAATATACAGGGTGATTTGCATAAGGTGTAACAAAGAGATAGAAGGTGAAGGTTAGGTCAAGACTAAGAAAATATCCTATGGGTGTGGTTTAGCTGTGAGAGGCAATTTAAAAAAAATGGACTTAAAACAGAAAAAAATAAAAAAAAAATGTAACTTTTACAATGCAATGATATAAGTGGTTAAATGTAAACAGAGGCAAATGTAAACAGAGCTCAAACTCCATACAAATAATGTAGTCTTCAACGTACCACTGAACACACCTTCGGACACCATTCATTATCTATCACATACATGTCACTCATTAATGTGTTTACAGTTGACAGTTTTCAGTTGGCAGTTGTTGTTTTTTCTATGAAATGTTCCATTTAAGAGTGTTTCATAAGTCTGGAGGCTTCGGGAAATATTAATATTTTGATTAACAAAATTCGGAGATATGATTTGTTGATATATCTACTTTATAGTTGACATTAAATTGAAAAAAATCCAAATTTTCGAAAGGACTTATCTTGTTTTTTTGTTTAAATTTTTCCTAGAAAATAAAGGGTCCGCCATTTAGGGTTTTTTTTTCAACTAGTGCTTATTTCGTGAATGGTAACACTTAGCTCATGTCTGATTTGACAGATAATAATTAGTTTTATCCTTCCGCTGAACGAATAGGGTTGTGTATACGCTTCGCTAAGTGGGCCTGCGATCGACTTAGAGAAGATGCCAATTTTGCCAAAAAAATCATCTTTTCAAATGAAGCTCATTTTGAAAAAGCAAAATTGTCGCATTTGGGGCACAGGAAACCCGCACGCATTCATTGAAAAGCCGATACACCCAAAACGAGTCACTGTTTGGTGCGGATTTTGGCATAATTGGGCCATTTTTCGAAAATGAGCAAGGAGTGGCCGTTACAGTCAATGGCGATCGTTACCGGGCCATGTTGAACGAATTTTTGTTCACAAAAATTGAAGAGGAAGATATTGGCAACATTTGGTTTTAACAGGACGGTGCTACGTGCCACACAGCCGAAGCTACACTCGATGTTTTGCGCCATTTTCTAAAAAAAAGAAGAAGTTATTTGGCGGACCCTTAATTATGATGAGGTAAATGGAAACATGTTTTTGTGGTAATTGTAAACATAATATTTTGGTTGAAAATTAAAATTGGTAAAAATTTAAGTGTGTTATTTTAAATAATTTGTTGAAAAATACATTTCGTTCGGAAATATCCTTCGAAATTACTATTCATACTCATTGGATGACGTTGCAAAAGCAAGTTAAGCTGAGAATAGCAAAGTCATGACCTTCAAATCATATGCGTATCATTTAACTTTCATCGAATGGTTGCCCTTGAAATAAAGAAGATTTACGAGTTTTGAAAGCCCAATACGTTGCTTATAACAACTTAAAGCCTCTGTTCCAAAACTTCAAGATGATTTACATTGGTGTTTACATTAACACCATAAATTAGAATAAAAATAAAACAGAACTGGGTAAATGTAAACATAATATTATTACACGTTATTTTAAAATTTTTAAAATAATTTTTATAACCTTTAGTATTGTATTTTCACGTTATCATTCATAGTTTTTTGTTAAATTTTCAATTACAAAAATTAAAAAAGATTTAACTTAAATTTTCCAAAAAAAATTATGAAATTGTTTACAATTACCCACTTTTGACCTAGTTTTTTTGTAAAGCTAGAAATTTCTTACTCTGTTTTATTTTTTAATAAAGTTATTTTAGTGAACAATTTTTGAAAAATTACTTTGCAAACTAAAAATTTTGAAAAAAAAAAAAAATTTTAAATACATATATTATTCAAATTAATTTTGTTCAAAGTCTTACGTCATTAATTAATATTTTAGTTTTTATCATTCCATCCTCTTATTAATTTTAAGTTTCTTTAGAAAATTGAAAATAACAAAAAAAAATATTCTCCTTATTTGATTCCAATCCGTTGCTTAAGTTGCTCTAAGATCTAAAAAAAAAATTATTTTTCATTGAATCCATAAAATATTTTTTTAAAAAACATTTGTTAAAAAAAAAATAACTATGTATCTAGATCAGAGATAAATAAATAATTTTTATTCTAGAACATTTCATAAACAATGCATTTTCTATATCACAAAGCCCAGCTTATATATTTATAAAGGTTCACCCAATTTTGGCCTTTTAATATAGCTATTCTACATTTTGTTGTTTGTAAGATGATTTTTTCGTACACATTCCTTCTGATTTCCATTAAGACAGGGCACCTACCTAAGAAGTGAAGCACATCCTCCTTTTCTCTCAAGTTACATAGTCCACAAATTACTGGAACATCGTTTTTGATGTTTTTGATGAAATTGTGAGTTAGTATCTCTGCTCTGGCTTTGAACATAAGTGTAATCAAAGCTGTTTGATAAGTGGGACTTAAATAATTATTGTTGCAGGAGTTGTGGTTAAGCTTCGAAAAAATTACTTTCTGCCTTGCGTTCCTTAATTTCATTTCAAAATCAACTCTTTTGCTTTTCCAAGCGTCCCGGTCCCGCAGTAATTGTTTTAAAGATCAAGTGAATGGTTGTCGCTGAATGTTTCCACTCTGCTATCCATGAATTTTACTTTCTTATTACAATCAAACTGATTTTCTTATGTATTCTTCTGTCATCGATTCTAAGCGTTTTGAGAACATAGTTCATAGATGCACTTGCATTTTTAAGGTCGAAATGAACAGAGGAGAAAGTTCAGTTTCTACTAAGAGTACGTGGTTTTGTGTCGGGGTAGGTAACTGAAATGTTCTCCTCAAAATATATCGTAAGAGTTGTTCCACTTCATCAGACTCTTTACAACCCCAGACTTGAAAAACTCTATGTTGCGATAAGCTGAATCTACATCTTAATGTGCCATAACACTCCTCCAGATGGCGTTTACTGAATTTTGCGATTGAGTGAGCTTTACCGTTAAATGCTTTGTCATATTCAGACTACCAAAATAATTGCAGATACTCATTAACAACCTCAATGTCCTACCATTTTTGTTTTTGGCAATTTCTGCCACCTGCTTGCCTAAAGTTCATAGCTTTCGATTTCGCTAGGTTATTCTGCAGCCTCGATATTTCATAATAGTCAGACAGTCGGTTGATCATAAGTTGGAGTCCATGTGGTGTTTTAGCGAGACGGCCTACTCTCACAGTATCGAAAACGTTTACTCCACCAGTACAGAAGATTTCCTCGATGTAAAGAGAAAACAGTAAAGGGCTGAGGTTACAGCCTTGCCTTGGGCCAATTTCTCCTTGGAAATATGAGGATAAGTCACACCCGTTGAAATTAGCTAAAGTTGTGATACGCGTACTAACTTTCGATTAATTTAAGTTTATAAATTTGATCCTGTTTTTCACTTAAGAGACTGGTTATCTTGTAAGCAGCTATTTTATACACGATTATACAAGGTGGTGCAAAATTAATCATAATATTTTAAGATGTTATAATTTTTGCAAATGGCGTCGTACGTCAATCATATTTGACATTTGTGAACTAGACAGCTGCTATAGGTATACAAACAGGCAAGCAATGGAACGCTATAATCCGCTCTCAAGCCATCCTCAATCTCAACAACGAAGAGGACGATTTTGTGTCGAAAATCATCATCAGCGACGAGGTTCCACTTAAGCGGCTACGTTCACGTGGAAGGATTGATTAGGACGTTTATTTTTGAGGACGCCATATCGGCAATACGGTCACTGTTACTGATGGCGAACGCTACAGAGCCATGATAAACGACTTCTTACTGCCGGCATTGGATGAGGGGGGCTTGGTGAACATGTACAAATTCAACAAGACGATCCAACCACACACACAGCACGAGCCACTATGGATATTGTGAAGGAAGCGTTTCCTGGTCGCGAAATTTCCCGCTTTGGCGATTTGGCATGGCCAGAAAGATCGTCTGATTTAACCATCCCACACTTCTTTCTTTGCCGCTACATGAAGTCAGGGGCTTATGCCAACAAGCCTCACACAATCGCACCCTTAATAAGGAGAATATTCGACAGGAATGCGAGCAGTTACCACCGGAAATTTTGGGGAAAGTCATTTTGGTCGAAAGTCAATTTATGAAGTAATTTGAGTGTAATTTAAGAGAAACAGTGGGGAAAAAAGAAAACAAACAAAGAATTTGAGTGAAATAGTGGGGAAACAAATCAGATTTCGATTTTTTTTTTATTCACTGATTTTTAATTTTTTTGTAAAAGAGAGTACATTTATAAAGTATTTTATTGAAAATCCTATCCTAACTCGTTCTATCAGCATGATTGTAGTTGGGACACGAACCCCTTTTTTATTTACGATTTGACCAGTAGATGTCCCTGGTAATGACTGCTGATGACTTCTGATGACACCGGCGTTGCTGTTGTTGACAAAAAAAGCACATTGCTTCCTCGCCAAAAGTTTATTTGACAAATGCAAATTCCTGATTTGTTTTTATTTTCAGCCCTCGCAAAGATTCGTTCATAAAAGTGAGATCTCCAATAACCATCTTAGTTCCTCTGATGACAATTTTGACGTCCGGGTTATTTTCCAAGAGTACTTCTTGTTTCGTATAGAGTTCTTGGTTTTTTCTCGATGAACGACGATTCCAGAGCCGGCGCGGCTTCAAGAATTCTTTTTTCATGATCGTCATTTCCAAAGTTTAGTACCACGTTGGTTTTGTTGTTGTGTTTGTTCTTAAATTCGAGTGTTTTGTTGAAAAATAAATCTGCATTTGCATTTAGATTGAGAAGGCCGAGACATGTTTGTTTTGCCAATTCGACCATGTTTGGCTTCTCGTTTGAGGGCAAATGCAATACAACTTTGGTTTACCTAGCTCATTTGTCCGGTTTTGATATGGAGATGAAGAAAGCCATTCCTCATTTTTGTTTATGAAATTTAATCTCGATATATGGGCTGCGAATCATTTTTTATTAATATTGTAATAAAAGCTTTTAAATTTTGCTTAATTTTCTGATAAATTTTCACCGGATAGTTGGCATTCAGTTATTACGGCAATAAAGAACTCTTCAAGGCTCTCAACTTTGACAAAAAGTTCAAACAAAATATTTAAATAATTTTTCCTTATACAACTGCTCGATCGCTCGTTCAAGTTTTCAATGATAATTTCATCCCAATGTTTTATCTTTTTATACCATAAAACTAAATACCTGCACTAAAAATATTCATTTTTATGACATCCTAATAAGGTTATCTGCTTACCTATAAGATTTAAATATTAAAAAAAAAAAATTCTAATCCAGTTAAAAACTCTTATCCACAGGGCCGGACCAACCATATGTGCAAGATGTGCAAATGCACAGGGCGCAAAATTCTGGGGGCGTATTACCAGGAGCAAGAAGATCTAATGCATTTTAACCACACAACTTGTTTAAATAATCCCAAAATAACATCCATCAAAACTGTGCTAAGTTAATTCTTGCCGACTAACTAACTTCACTTTCATTGTTGCATTCAAGTAAAATTTAACTCAAAATATCGTAAAACTAAAGATCCCACTAGTCCTACGCATTGAAAGTCTACCTCCTGGGTAATGTGGAATTGTCTAATGCATGTGTATCAATGTATGTATCAAATATAAAAAGGGAGGCTTTCAACAAATCTTGCACAGGGTGCAAGTTTAGCTGGAGCCGGCCATGCTTATCCACCAAACTACCTGAAAATAATTAATCATACCCGAAATCAAAAACATTCATACTTAAAAGTTTTATTAGGGGGGGTCACAAGAAATAAGCTATAAAACCGTTTTAAAAAACTTAGGTAGATTTTTCCTTCTAAATTACAAAATCATTTTATTTCAAACCAACACTCATACCTGCAAAACAAAGAAAAAATATTTTCCATGATTTTTTTTCTGCACCTCACAAAAAAAAAAGCTTAGAAAAAATTACTGACTTCATCGAATCAAAGCGCTCTAGCTCAGCTCTATGCAACTTTATGCAGCTGAGTTTTTGGTTTTATATGAAGAAATATATAAGGATTTATTACTATCTGAGCTTGGTTTGATTATGTTTGAACCTTTTTTTTTCTACTTAGTGTAAAGTCGAAAAAGCGTGCAAAAATGGGTGTTTCAAAAACATTAAATTTAGCAGTTTAAAAAAATTTATCATTTTTTTTCATTTCTGATTATAGAAATTAGCACATAATATCAAGGAGAAATAACAAAAAAAAGTTTTATTTACACCTTTTTCCTAGTTTTTACACTCAAAATTAAAAAAAAATATTAAAAATATTTAATTGTTTTTTCTCACCATAAAAATTTGTCGACTTCGACTCGTTCTACAAGCCAAACCGTTCATATAAATGAAATAATTTTTTCGATTACTTGCGCTCCAAACATTTTTTAATTCAAAAAATGTAAAAGTTTTGCATTATAAACCCACCCGAAAAATGAATTTTGCAAGAACTTTTGCCTAAACGGGACATTGTGGGACTTAGTCTAATCTGGAGGTCCAATTTTCGATGACTTTTTTCAACACTTGTGGCCGTATATCGGCAATAACGAGGCGAATGTTGTCCTCCAAGTGCCCAAGTAGTCAATCGTTTCAGGTTTATCAGCGTAGACTAGCGACTTCACATATCTCCACAGTAAATAGTCAAGCGGCGTTAGATCACACGAGTCCGTAACGTGAAACTAAAGGGTTTTCCAATAAGAGGTGTTATTTTGATATTCAAAGAAAAATAGCGTTTTTTGATATAAATGATCGGATGTTTATTTCATTATAAAGAGGAAGGTATGCCGTTAATAATGGAACACAACATCAGCCAAATGGCCGCCACGACCACGCTTACAGGACCATATCCTTTTCATGAAATTTTCCATAACCAAATCGCAAAGTGGCTGCCCTATGTCCTCGATAGCCTCACGAATTCCATCTTTGAGGTCTTGAATCGACGCTGTTGGCTGTTGGCGTAGACCTTATCTTTCACGTGACCCCAAAGGAAGAAGTCGCAAGGTGTTAAATCACAAGATCTCGGTGGCCAATTGTGATCACCTCTTCGAGAGATAACACGGTACGGAAACTTTTCCCGTAAAAGATCGATGGTTTCATTGCTTGTGTGGCACGTAGCGCCGTCTTGTTGAAAGTAAACGTTGTCCAGATCAATACCATCCAATTCCGGCCATAAAAAATCATTAATCATCTCTCGATAGCGCAATCCATTGACCGTAACTGTTGCTCCAGCCTCATTTTCGAAAAAGTAAGGTCCAATGACCCCGCCGGACCATAAACCGCACCAAACAGTCACGCGTTGAGGATGGAGAGGCTTTTCAACAATAACTCTTGGGTTTTCCGAGCCCCAGATGCGACAGTTTTGCTTGTTGACGTAGCCTCCGAGGTGGAAATGGGCCTCATCAGTCAAGATGATTTTTCGATGAAATTCCGGATCATTTTCATGCATTTCAAGGACCCAATCAGCAAAGACACGACGTTGTTGATGATCAGCCGGCTTTAGTTCTTGTGTTAACTGAACTTAATAAGCCTTAAGACCCAAGTCTTTATGCAAACTACGGTGTAATGACGTTTGTGGAATGCCTAATTCCAAAGAACAACGAGGAATGGACAAACCTGGGTTTTCTTCAACACTTTGGGCTACAACAGCAATATTCTCAGTTGTTCTTGAGCGACGTGCATGGGTTTTATTCTTCACATCACTAACTTGTTCCAACAGCTCGAATTTGTCCACCAATTTCTGTATTGCGGTCCGACAAGGTGCTTCACGACGACCCAAAAATGTTTTAGTTTTACGAACCGTCTCTGCCAAATTTTCACCATTTTTATAGTGAATTTTAATAATTTCAATGCGTTGTTGAAGCGTGTATCGTTCCATTTTTATTAATGGCGTAGTTTCTACTTGTCAAATGTCAAAAAATGACAGCTTCAAAAGTGACAGCTACTGAAATAGCGGGCTATTCAAAATAACACCTCTTATTGGAAAACCCTTTATATACAGTTACCAAACGTTTCCTTCAATAAATCAATTGTGGCACGAGCTGTGTGACATGTTGCGCCGTCTTGTTGAAACCACAGCTCCTGCACATCATGGTTGTTCAATTGATGAACGAACAAGTCAGTAATCATGGCTCTATAGCGGTCACCATTGACTGTAACGTTCTGGCCAGCATCGTTTTTAAAGAAGTACGGACCAATTATTCCACCAAACCATGAAGTACACCCAACAGTCAGTTTTTTGTAGATGTAACGGTGTGTCAACATACACTTGAGGATTATCAACACTCCAAATACAGCAGTTTCGTTTATTGACGTCTCCATTCAACCAAAAGTGAGCTTCATCGCTAAACGAAATTAGCTTATGAAAGTTGGGATCAACGGCAATCTTGTTTTGGGCCCATTTCGGCACATTTTGGAAGCGTTGAAATGTTGAAATGCCAAACCAAACTTAAAATAAATAATTTGACAGCTGACAAAATAGCAACCAGTTAAATTAGTGTTGCCAACTTAAAGTTGTATATACCTCTAAAAGAAACACCCTTTATAAAACTGTCGTGAGGGCTTTCATCGAAGAACTAAGCAGTGCAATTCCTCTATCGATCGGTATTGTCAATTTTTTGTGGATCGGCTTTAAAATAGCTCTGTTGTAAAATTCTTGAATATACCAAGAGTCTAAGATGAAATTGAAAGCTTGTACGAGTTGTTCAATAAACCCATCCGTACTATAAAAGTGGTTAAACGAATTTAAAAAGACTAAATGTGCAAATTAGTCTTCTTCAAAGATTTACACAACAAATCTGACGAAAATTTGTATGGTTATATACAAATCTGTTTTGTGTCTACTCCTTGGGAACAGAAAAAGACTCCCAATCTTTTACTAGGAATTCCCAATCGAAAACTTTTGGAGTAGTGATGGGTGTGAAAAATGAGTGCACAAGAAGTACTCTGAATATCCAAATGTAAACGACACAACTTTCCATCCTCCACTCTGATCAATTCAAATATAAACTATTGCCACTCTAGCTCTCTTCCCGGTACTATTAGTTTAGTATCCAATAAACATATTGGAAGTCATTCCGATGCTTACTTCAACATTCCCAAATCATAACATGAAATAAGACGAAATATATCCAATTATGGAGAACTGCGATGTAGAAAAAACTTAATGAAATTCGTTTCAAAATGCAGACACACGTGGTATAGGTAGGTTGTTTAGCTTGAGGCTTTAGTAAAATTAAAAGAAAGTAAGGTGTGAAACACCTGAACGACTGAACTCTTTCTCTATAAGAGGCGTTGACAGATGTTTAACTATACATAACGGTAAAACTTTTTAAGTGGCAGAGTCTGTTGCTTCTATGACGACGACCGACGATGCTTAGAGATAAGATGCAAGGCCGTATGTTAACTGAAGTTCCACATTTATGAACCTTCATTATATACATAGCTTTCTTCATGAGGATATACCCTCAAGCTACAGGTTGGTTTTTAAGCACAATGAAATGAAAGTCCTCGAAATGTATGAAATGTAGGTTCGTTCATGTACAATTCAGGGGATGGTGTATCTATCTTAACAGTTGTGAATTTGTGTGTGTGTGCGTTGGTTTTGATACAAGGGCTTGTTTTTACCAAGCACAGTGGGTTGATAACAATGGTTGAGTTGGTATTTCAAGTGAATGTGAAGTAACAGTCTTAAAGTTGTTGAAGGCATAGGAATGATGTGGCAACACAGCTACTGTAGAGCAAAAAATTCTTAAAACCCTTATGTTACTTTGGAGATAGGTTAACTCATCTCTTATCCTCAGCTTAGTGGTTGGCGAAGTGCTATGATATAATCAACACTGCTTAGCATTTTACAAACAAAAAAGGTTTACAAGTTGCTATATTAATTGAGTTATGGAAAAATTCAAAGAATTCTGATGAAATTGTTGAACGTGTTTTGAAGGAGCCATTTGTTTTTTTTTTTTTTATTGTTATTTCAAACAATCTTTTACAAAAAATTACTAACTTTAAGAAGAGCTATCGGACGAAACGTGTGTGTTTTTTGAAAAATTAATGTCTTTCGTAACTTATATTATGCACAAGTTGAAAATGTATATGTTTACAGAACTAGGTATCAATTGTTGTCTCGTAAATTTTAAATTATTATTATAGTATTGGGCTAGATCTTAAATAATACAAATTAAGATAATTGTTAGGAGTACTTTATGTGATGACCAATTTAGGCAAAATGATATACACGACTAGATTACACCTGTGTTTCTAAAGCCTGAAATAAATTAGTTATATGGGAGCCTGTATTTTATCCATTTGCCAAAAACATATTTCAGTTACAGGTTTAGTAGCTTATATGTGAGTTGATATGTACATATATAAAGGTTTTTTGGTTTACAAAGTAAAGCTAAATAAAACACACACAGCGATACATTTTTGATGAAAATTTTATTCCATTATAGAGTTTCAACTTTGCCATTAAGTATGAAAAACAATATCATTCAGATGGCCGCCTCCGGAAGATTCGCACAATGCGATTCTTTTGAGGTAATTTTTAACCACTTTTTCGCACATTTCTGGGGTATCTCGGCAATAACTTTGGTAATGTTGGTTTTTTACAGCTCGGGGATTATTCGATTATTCTATCGGTGTCAAACCGCATGATCTTTTTGGCCAATTAAAGTCGCCAAAACGTGAAATTATGCGACCAGGAAACTTTCTGGTTGGAACCACTGTGATGCTTTTTTATTTTCCAGCTGAGGTAGGTCAGCGGGTCCAGGGTTTTGCCAAAGAAAGCAATAAAACTCGGTTTTAGAAAGTTCCGAACTCCCAGTTCGTTATATCACTTTTATATTCAAGTTTAGTTAAAGCTGGATTAACAATTTATTTTCGTATAATTCTTAAAATCGTTTATAACTTAACTAAATAACACGGCTACAGAAAGGTGGGATAAATTCCCAAGCCAACACCGAAGTGAGGGATGGCAGGTGTGGTGGGATAAATTCCCTAGCCAACAGGCCAACACCGAAGCGAATGTGGATAAATTTCCAACACTGAGGTGTTTGTGATAAATCCCTAGCCGCAACAAGAATTTGTGGCAAACATAAGGAGGGCCAAAAATTATTTGAAACTTCTAACTGGTAAACTGGTGTACTACACACCCAGCAGCTTGCGTCTTGGTACTCACTAAGATTCAAATAATTGAATTAGTAGAACCACGGAGGATAAATTTTCCTGATTAGTGTTGTGGTGGCCATTGCACCCTTTGTTATAGATTCGGCGGTAACAAGGAAGTGTGAATCGAGTGAGGTAGAAAAACACTACCCATTAATTCCATGTGGGCCGTTAATTGTATAGGTTGAGTTGTGCTGCCGTGCACTGTTGCTTGTCGGCAAACTTCGTCATCATTTCTCTTGGGCGCCTTGAGGTATGTGATGATTTGTAGTCGAGTTGATGATGTTGAGTTGGAGGATAGGCTCTGATGTGAAAAGGTGTAACTTCGTTACATCACATATCGTCCAAGTTATGATCTTCAATCGCCGGCCAAAAAAAATGCGTTATTTGTCGACCTATTGCTGCGAATGCAGGGAAATCGATAAATTTGGATATTCAGCAACATATGCACTTGCAGCAGCAATATTTTGGACTGAGATTTTATCTGTGAATAGTTGAAATATGTACTTAAATAAAAATTAACCGTTTTGAAGTTTTTTTTGAAAACGAAAAAGGCCAAGGAGTAGTTAAGTTAAGAATTAACTTTGATATCGAAAATAATTGTTCGACAAAAGAGAGTTTTCGATTGATAAAAAATAATTATCGAATTTGTTTTGTCCAAAACTGCACATAAACTTCAATTCAAAGAGATTTTACAGGACTCATAAAAGGACCAGTCAAATCATTGGAAACAGTTTTGGTATGAGATGATGTATACATACGTCCTGACCTTAGTACACCAAAGTTCTTTCTGTCTATATAGTGGATGATTCTCATGATGTCTTTATTATTCTTAGTTATATCCCACCAAATAGTTGTTTTGAATTATATTTATAAATTACATATCTTTAATTGTTCTGAAATTCTCAAAGATCTCAATAATGAAAATCAAAATATAATAATTTTGGGTGATTTTAATTAACCTTATATCAACTGGATACTTGATCCAGAAGAAAATTGTTTAATTCCTTTTAATGTAATGAGTGCGAGAGGGTGGTTGTTGATACTTTAGCTGAATTTGACCTTATTCAGATAAACAACTGTTTTAATAGTTTAAATCTTGTTCTTGATTTAGTATTTGTCGATAAAGAATTTAGTGTGAGTATTAACAGCCCCACCCCACCACCACTCCCAAGCTCAGATAATCATGCAGTTCTTTGCCTTTGTATTAAATTTTATGGTTATTTAAAACAAATTAATGAAAATGATTATATTTACAATTTCAATAAATGTAATTTCAATAAAATATCTAACTCTATGAATTTAACTAATTGGGTGCCTGTTTTAAGAAGCGTTAACTTAGAAGATGCGTTTTGTACCTTTACTTCTTCATTAAAAGTGGCAATTGATTTATTTTCACCAAAGTTCATATCTAAAACTTCATCTAAGCCAATTTGGTTTAATAAAAGACTGATTAATATTAACAATAAAAAAACAAAAATTTCAAATTACTCAGGACGTCTAACAATGATGTTGATCTCTATGAGAAATATTGTCGGCTATAAAAGGAGTTTGATTTATTAAGCAAGTTTCTTTACAAGCAATATAAACTTAGTATTGAATCGAAGTTAAAAAATAAGAGTAAATGTTTCTGGAAATTTTTAAACGACAAAAAGCAATCAACTGGTATTCCTAATTATATTAATTATTTAGGTGAAACATCAAGCGACCCTTTAAAGATATGTAATATCTTTGCTGGTTTCTTTCAATCAGTTTATAAACCTTCGAGTTTTAAAAATATTTCTAAAATCGATATTTCCACTTATTATTCTTATAAATATTGGTGAGTTACAGGTTAATAAAACTGAAATTGAATCTGAATTAAATAAATTAAATGATGACCGGGTTTTGATGGCATTGCTAATATTCTGCTTAAGAGGTGTGCTGATGCTATATCAATTCCGCTTGAATACATTTTTAACCGTTCACTTCCTTCGTGAAGGTGTTTTT
This sequence comes from Leucozona laternaria, assembly GCA_932273885.2. NCBI lineage: Eukaryota > Metazoa > Arthropoda > Insecta > Diptera > Syrphidae > Leucozona > Leucozona laternaria. The sequence continues at coordinate 236,928,944 of OW026366.1, read as the reverse complement.
TTGGTCTCTTGGAAATATTCATTTTTAACCTCGATTTTCAAGTCAGGTTCGAAAAATGAAGCTACTAATTACCGTTCAATTTGTAAGATTTCTACAATCCCTAAAACTAAACTTGAAAATCTTGGTTTTCACTCAAACTTGTTACAATGGATAAGTTCTTATCTTACGGGTAGAGTCCAGTTTGTTCGAATTAACAATCTTTTATCTGACCCCGTGGTTGTTACGCAGGCGCGGATCCAGGAATTCAGTTTGGGGGGTCACGGTCCTCAACCCAATCAACCGAGAAAAATGTAGAGAAAATACATAAATATATAGGTTTTTAAAAAAAACATGCTTTACCTACTTAGAATAAACTCAATAAAAAATGCAAATATGTATTTATAAACAGTTAAACAACAAACGATGATTTATTCTATACATAATGTGCATATGTGGGTATGTCTATGTATGTTTTTATATAAAAACATATCTCTTTAATTTTTTTAGAATTTATATAACAAAATCAAGTCTTTTTTGGGCTTTCTAGGCAAATCTTCTAATTATTTCATCAACATATCGATATCTATACATATATCTCGACGAAGCAAGGCAGATATTTTCACTTTTCCAAAGAATTCTGTTTTTATGTTGTTTTTTTTTTAGGCTTAAATATAATTTAAAACAATTTAATATAAATTTAAAAATAATTGTCGGTGATATGTTTGTTACTTTTCAAACGAAAAGCTTTTCTAGTGGTTGAATTATTCGCACACGAAAAATACTTTCAATGAAATTTTCTTGGCTGTCACATTTGTTGGTATATTGTTTTGTCTATGACGTAGAAGTGGCGTAATCTTGTATTCTTTGCTTTATTCTCTTGTGGAATGGTTCAAGTTAATTAGAATTTTTAAGATTTCATATTATAAAGAATGTGTAATAATAAATTAGAGAAAATATGGTAAAGAAGTATGAAACTCGTTCGTTAAATTATTATAACAACTCCTTAAAAAAATTTTCAAATTCAATTCTCAAAATAAAAAACACCGCCGACTGAATTTAAAAAAAAAAAAATATGAATTAACACAAACAAAATCGAAAATTGAAATATATAAAAACTGCTGAATATTTAAACAAAAAAATGATTTTTGAAAAAAAAAAAATTTTCATATAAAATATGTACATATGTAAATATAATCCGAATTCTGATTCAAAAAATGAACATCAACCATAAATGAAAAGAAAACAAATTGATAAAGGCATAATATTTACTATAAAATTTGTTTAATTCTAAGTTTTAAAATAAATGCTTAATTATTATTTCTAATTTACTTCATCTATGTTGGAATGGCAAATCGGGTAGATTTTTATAGACAATGGCGGTAAATTTTAAACAGCCTGATGTAAAGTTATAGCTAACAATTTACTAACTTTAAAGCTCTTTACTAAAATTTTCCTTATTTTGAATAATTTTTAACTAGTACTATACTAAGGGCCAGTTTCACAGTTGACACTTACCGAAATAAGTGGCACTTAAGTTTCCCATATTAGGAATTTAAGTTAAATTTCATAGCTAGCGTAAATGGAACTTAAGTTACCAACATCGGAGACTTAAGTGCCACTTATTCAGGTAACAGTGAACAGTGAATATTTGGAATTAATCTTTCACATTCCCCACTTAAGTGTCACTTTTCCGACTGTGAAACTGGTCCTAATCCTGTTTTCTTAAAAATTACCTAACACAGTCCCAGATCGTGCAAAAAAGTATGCAAACAGACTTTTTTTTACATTTTGTTTTGTCAAAATGGCATAATGGATTTGGTATGATACTAAAAAGATAAAATTGCCATTTGAGAATTTTAACTTTAGAGCGAAATGTTAAAAAGATAGTACGTTTCGAACTCAATTAAAGATTGTAAAATCGTCTTTTTTTTAAATTTAAAAAAAGCAAACAAAAATAACTTTAAGCCTGCACACAACAGAATAATTATTCTGAATTAACTACATAATTAATAAATTCTTTTTCGAAAGATGTGTAGGTAGGTATAAATGAAATAAATAACTTATATTGTAGCATATGAATGCACACGTATGCACCGAAACAAACAAACATAGAGGTAAATTATAAAGTTTAACCTGCGGTATAAGACAAAATCAATACATTCGTCGGGTTTTAAATAAATTTTAATAATATCTAGAATAACGATTTTAGGGAAATCCAAACAAGTGATTCTGGATTCAGTTACAGAGCACTTTTCTTAATTCCAATCTCTCAGTATAATCAAAATGTTTGTGTTTTTCTTTTTCTCTTGAGTTCTGGGGGGGGTCATGACCCCATGAACCCCCCCCCCCCCTGTTGTTACGTCCGGTGTTCCTCAAGGGAGTCATTTAGGACCGCTCCTTTTTCTAATCTTTATCAATGATATCCCTAGTTATCTTAAATACTGTCAATGCTTAATGTATGCAGATGATCTGATTGTTTTCTTCTTCAGAAAAAGTTATCTAGTTTATTCGTTTGGTGTACTGAAAACGATCTTAATCTTAACATCTCTAAATGTCAAAGCCTATCAATCAGCCCAATCTCATACGAGTATAACATTAATGGATCTAAAAAAAGATATTTGATACAAAACTGACTTTTACTAATCACTTCCACTTTATTATAGCTAAGGCCAACTCTATGCTTGGATTTATTTATAGAAATTCAAAACACTTTACTGATCCTTTCACACTACGGCCCAGTTTTTCAGTGATGAGTTCAAATAGAGTTAGCTAACTCTAGAAGTAAATTAACCCACAGTTAACCAAGGAAGCAGTGTTTCGGTGGAGAATGCTGGAAAAACATCAAAAGCATGTGCTCAGTTAATCTTGAGTTAACTCACCAAATTTGATGAGTTAACTCGGGTTTAACTTTAATCTCGTATTGAAAAACTGGACCTAAGAACTCTTTATTTCATGTAAGATCTCTCTTAGAATACTGTTGTATCATATGGAATCCATTTTATCGAGTTCACTTGCTTATAATTGAACGAGTTTAGAAACGTTTTACAAGAATTACAACAAAGATATTATGCTGGAATATCGATATGCCCTCTTATAACACGCTATGTTTGTTATTACGGATTCAACATTTGGATGTTCGAAGGTCATATTTTGAAATAATATTTGTCAGAGATATTATTAATTATAAAATCAACTGTCCCTTTTTGCTTTCGCTAGTAAATTTCTATGTACCTGTGCGAGAATTTCGCTCTCGTTATCTTTTTTAAACATTAATTCAGTTTAAGTATTAATTGTTTGTTATAGTTATCTAAGTAGTCTGTAAGAGATTTATACTCTGTTTGATGTATAAAGAAATAATAAATAAAACATTTTTGTTAAAATTGCGTTATACAGGATGAGTCACATACGGTGTGACTAAAAGCTTTTCCCCCTCGTTTACCCAGGAGAGCCAATTTTCTAAAAAAAAAAAAATGACTTAAAACAGACTTTGACTTTTCAAAAATAGTATGAAAAATTGAAAAGTGTAAAGTCTTATCACTTTGCAAATTTTGTGAAACAATTATCTTCTTGCAAAGTTACAAAGTGAAAAATGTTTAGTAAAATGGCTCCAGAACTTCATTCTTTTATTTTTTTTAATACAGATTTTTGTATAATAATACTTTTAACTACTACCAAAGGACTTTAAAATTCTGCCTAGAGTGGGGATTGAACCCATACACCTCTAAGTTAGCAGTCAAGCGCTACATCCACTGCGCCATTTCTACCTGCAATTAGCTAAAAATTATTAAAACAAATATTTAAAAGCTCAAAATTTGAATTTGTTTTAAAAATTTAGGTAACGTAATCTAAAACTTATTTGTCTTTTGATGTTAAATTTTGTTAACTAATCTTTAGTCGAACGCTATACAAACTAAAAGGTAAATTTTTGTCACACCGGATTTTATATTATTTTATTCCTTAAATTAAAAAAATATAAAATACCCAAGTTGCGTATCCCGTGCTATTTTCTTAAAAAAATTATTAATTTCGGTTAAGATAGATACCATATAAGATCAGAAGTTTAAAGCTGTTATAGAGTTTGTAGAAATTTAAAGACTTCTCTTTGCGCTAATCATTCCACCTTAAATGCTCTAAAATGACTAAACCAAAATTCAGTCTGCAAGAGTACACGACTTCACCAACCCTATCATCGGTTTTTCTTCCCTTGCACAGTGGTGTGTTTTACAAATATGAGAAAGTGAACGAAATTTCATAAAAGACAAACCAATTCATCAATTAGGTGAAACCTTAGGACATTATAAATAACAGTAAAATACAAAATCACAACCGGTGACGTATTGTTAATTCCGAAGGAATGTCAGGTTGGAGGTCTGGGTTTGAGCAATCGTCTCTACTTTAATTCAAAAAAAAAAACCTTCTACATTGCCTCTTGCGAAGAAGTGAAAAATTCTCCAAGAGTATCTCTTGTCATGAAAAAAGTGCCTTCTCTCACCTTAGCCGTTCAAATTTGGCAGAAAATTTCAGGTCCCTTTCATTCCTGAAAACAAAAAATACGCACCCAGGAATGGTTGATAGTTGTAAGTCACTAGACCCTGATGACTCTCCATGAGCTGTCGCCTACCAAATTTATTTATTTATTTTTACCATACTAAAAATTCTGTAAATCGAATACATTTGTCAGCCAATGTAAATAGAAAACTCCTATAAAAAAGAACCTTTAACAGCTTAAAATAGCTTATGAACGTTTAAATTTTAAATAATTCTCACATTAATCTTATATCTCTGTTCTTACAGAGAGTATATGTTGTATAAGTACCGATTTTGACTCCCAGTGTGTTTATCAGTGTTGTCTTCCTCTTCCTGTAGAAAAAAAAAAATAAATAAACACTTCCTTATTATCAAAGTCATTATGACGTATTACCCTCTTTTTCGTTTTCCCTTTCAAGCCTGTGGTATTTTTAAAAAATCATTCCTATTTCATAATTACATCCTTAAATTGAAAGCTGTGGCCTAAAGAAGCAACACACAAAATTATAATGAAAATGATTATTTTGTAAACAAATTTCCATTTTCCGCTTCATTCCTCCCTTATTTTGAATTGAAATTCTTGAATACTTAACAGCAGTCTGGCAATTAGTGTTCTCTTACCCCATACCACATCACAGCAACGCAATGCCTTAGGGCTTTTGTAGCCTCTCTAGAGCTACAGCTATACAGACAAGAACCTATTAGATAGAATTTACTAAACGACAAAAAAATCAATACCTTTTCCTCTCCCATCAGAGTTAAATGTCTCAGCTCTCAGATGTCATTACTAGGCTTTTACAATAAAAGCTTGTAAATCCCCCCTCAGAACTCATTGAAAAAAAAAACTCGTCCACTTTGGCTGTTGCTGGGAAATAGGACGTACGATTTAAGTACTTGCCCTCATTACGCCATTTAACTCCTAAACGCGGTAGGAAAATCAATATATAAAATTATCTTGAAAGCATATTATGGGACGACGGAAGGTTTTCTTCTTCTGCTTCTTATTCAAACAACCCCCTTGTTGAACTTGTTCCATTTAACAACCAGGCCGCGAAACGTGTTTGCTTTTTTTCTAACAAAAGTATATTAGAAAAATAGAGAATCCCTTACAGATACGAATGGCTCCGCTCCGAAACTGACGGCGAACAACGACCATCAAGCCTTGACAAAGACCCTCGAGTGCAGTAGCGTGGGACTTCAGAAGTAATTTATTTGCAAGCCTTCCCGCTCGCTGCCGGCTGGTCTGTTCTGTTTTCTTCTTTGACTTCGTGTTCGAGTGCGACTTTTTAACGACATTGTTGATTTTCATTTGTTGCTCTCTCAATGCCTTGGAGTAAAGGTATGTGTGTGATGTGGCAAGGAAGCCCTACTGTATGACGACCGTTGTCGATGCTGCTTCCATAGGAGCACTCGGGCGGCTTACATAAATATCATGAGCATGACCGAGGTAGTGCTGGAAAGAAACTTAAGAACATTGATTTGCACTTAACCAGCGCGGCCCCAATATACATGTCGACACTTCATACAGAGTGGACAACTTCAATGCGAAGAGCTGCCCTTGAGGAAGGTTGAAGTTACGTATACGTACCATCTTTCCATATAAATATATACAGCATCAGCATTCTAGTTCCATATGGGTGATTTTATTTCTGGATGAAACTTAAGCTGAAATGGCAAATTTATATTCATCTTCTCAACTTTCTCATGCGTTTTTTTTTTAAAGTTTACATTAGCAGAATGTAGTTTCCAGGCATGTGTATTTGCAGACATTCTTATGGAGGCAATGGAAATAAATACAATCAAAATATTATAGGCGCACTTAACTTTATATAATGGGTGATTTTTTAAGAGGTTTAGAACTTTTAAAAAAAAAAAAAACACAAAAAATTCGAAAAAATGAATGAAATATTTATTTGAATCGATAGTTTGAACCTTGCAATTTAATGTTTTAAGATAATTTCATGCAAATGTTGACCGCGGCTGCGTCTCAGGTAGCCCATCCGCTGAGTCCAATTTTGGCATACTCTTTCACACATATCGGCCGGTATCTCACGAATGAATGCATGGATGTTGGCTTCCAGTGCGTCAATCGAAGCGGGCTTGTCCCTATAGACATAAGCCTTGACATACCCCCACAAAAAATAATCTAATGGTGTCAAATCGCACGATCTAGGCGGCCAATTGACCGGCCCGAAACGTGAAATTAACTGTTCACCAAACTCGCCTCGCAATTGCGCCATTGTTTCGCGTGCTGTGTGGCATGTGGCACCGTCTTGTTGAAACCACATATCATGCAAGTCAAGAACTTCCATTTCGGGCAAAAAAAAGTTTGTTATCATCGCTCGGTAGCGTTCACCATTGACAGTAACGCTGCGATTCGCATCATCTTTGAAGAAATATGGCCCAATAATGCATGCCGCCGGCCCATAAACCGCACCAAACAGTGGCTTTTTCGGGATGCATTGGTAGCTGTTGCAATGCTTCTGGCTGATCTTCACTCCAAATGCGGCAATTTTGCTTATTTACGTACCCATTCAACCACAAATGAGCCTCATCGCTGAACACAATTTTTCGATAAAAAAGCGGATCCTCGGCCAGCTTTCCAAGAGCCCATTCACTAAAAATTCGGCGTTGTGGTAGGTCGGCTGGCTTTAGTTCTTGCACCAGCTGTATCTTAAAAGGCTTTACGCCCAAGTCCTTCCGGAAAATTTTCCACGTAGTGCTGTAACAAAGGCCTAACTGCTGGGAACGGCGCCGAATCGACATTTCGCGGTCTTCTGTCACACTAGCTGATACGGCCGCAATATTTTCTTCACTACGCACAGTACGTAAACGTGTTGGTGGTTTAATGTCCAACAAAGTAAATTTGGTGCGAAATTTGGTCACAATCTTCCGAATAGACTGCTCAGAAGGTCGAGAATGCCGATCATAAAATGGAAGCAGCGCGCGATGAACATTTCGAACCGAGCACGAATTTTGATAGTAAAATTCAATAATTTGCAAGCGTTGTTCATTTGTAAGACGATCCATGGTTAAATTGCAAACAAAACTGAAGCTGTTTGACAGTGACACAAGGTACTAAACACACGTCAGCTGTCAAAACCAGTGTTGCCAAAACCAAACCAGCTAAAAAATCACATTCGAATTTTAAGTTTTAATTTATTTTAGTCGAATTATAAATTTATTTTTAAAAATTTATAAAGTAATAGAGAAAAATTTGGGAGAATTTTGTTGTTTCTACACGAAGATGACAACTTCAAATAATTATGGACTTATGACCCACCTAAAGTGAGCCTTGAGAGCACAATCTGCGGGTCATTGGAAAAGTAAATGTTTCATTTGATGCTAATGATGTTACATAAATAAATAATACAAGTATTCCCCCACAATGACATTCTGTGGACTTCTGACCCAATTGGATGGGTTATAAGTTCACAATGGATTTGTGGACTTAAAGTAAAACATTATTAAATGCTCTTATCAATTTGCAGTCAAAGATTAAAAATCAGACGAAAAAATGTCTTGTGAATAAAGCTTTGATTAGTTATCTGACACTTAAATAAAAGCACAGGGTCATAACTCCACAATCCAGCAGAAATTAATTTGCAACCCACTCAAGAGGGTCCAAAGATATAAATCGTTAATTTTTCCCCTTCGAACTTATGACCCTGTCCTAACATTTATGTGTGAGAGCACATGGCCATTATTTTTTATATTGTTTACTGAAAGGTCTTAAAGGCAGCTTTACCCAGTTGCATAGTAATCAATTACTTGTCAGACATACTGTATGTAAATGATATTTCAATAGGGACTTTCGAACTTTGACAGTTGATAGCGGCCATATTGTTGAAGCTACATCTGTTAAATTGGCTGCCAGTTATAGTCAGTATAACGAGAGTACTATTTGTAGTGTGGTGAAGAAATTTAAGTCCTCTGGTTCAGTAAACGATCAACCAACACCTATGATAGTGCGCAAGAGAATCCGAGGCAGTCGATTTCACGTCGATCACAAGAACTTGCGACCTTTCGCAGATTTCGGGTCGTGACTTGGGCCTGCACCCGTACTCCGTACAAAATTCATCTGACCCAGCAGCTGAAGGTAAACGACCATAAACAATGACGTGTGTTCGCTGAATGGGCATTGGAGCAGTTGGAAACTGACCCTAATTTTCATCGAAAAAATCATGTTCAGCGATGAGGCCTATTTCTGGATGAACAAACAAAATTGTTGAATTTGGAACAATACCAATCTACATTAGGGTGTCCCGTCGATGTATGAGAAAAATTTTTTTTCAAGCTACACTATCAAAAGGGGTATCAAAATTTGCGTAATTTTACATAGATAAAGAAAACGTCAAAAAAACTGAAAGAACATGTTATCTTGGGGGTAGTACCGGGCTTTGAAGATTTTTAAATTTCATGTTTTTACATACTTTAACCGTTTGAATAAAACTATAAAAAAAATTAAGTTTTAAGCGTATTTTATTATTAATATTATTTAAACAAATCACATAAAAACAAAATAAGCAAGAAATAATTTTTAATTAATGACATAACCTTAGAATTTAAACTTATTTTTGTGTCCAAAATTTGGCATTTCTGCACGAGATTTCAACTTGTTTTTAATAAAGCCATCTCTAGAAGTAGGGTCAGTTACATACCTTGGCAACTGTTGGCAACATCAATCTATTGCGATAAGCTCTTGAAGTCGATGGTGCCTCTGTCAAAGGGGGGTTTGTTGGGGATGCCTCTGTTACCGAATGTGTTTCTGGGGAAGATTCACGCACCAACTCTTCATTGCAGTTTCCTGAGACAATATCCGTTTCCTGCGTAGACCATTTTTTTGCTTCCCTCTTTGACTCTTCAATTTGCTTCTGCTGTCGTTTCTTCAAGATATTTGTTTCTTTCTTGTCAACTCCGCTTATAACCATTTTCCTTTCATTTCTTTGATCCAACAAAAAACTTCTCTCATGGATGGGAACTTTCTTTGGTTTTAAACACGAACAAGTTTCAAATGAAGTGCATTTACAAGCAGCAACGTCGAAAAGCTTCTCAGATGACTCTAAAAAACACTTCAGTTTGTTTTCGAAACTAGCATTTTGTTTGCTTTTGGGGTATCGCTTCACAATATTGTACCTTTCGAAACAGGATTTAAGTAATTGAATAACTCTTTCCTTAGTTACAATTGGAATCGAAGCTTTAGCCCAAATATTGTCGATTTCTTCAAAAACAATCGCATATATTTCTGAATGGGAATCCTTTCCGTTGAATTTAAGTTTTAGTTCGTTCCTTACAAACAAAATGAATTTAATGACATCTCTTGTAGTTGGTAGCTGCCGATCGTCAAGTTTTTTGTATGATCCCAATATAGCACAAGTAGTCCCACTTCGTCTTGAACTCATTATTTTAAAAAAATCACAAAAATTGCTTTTAAAACTGTTACAAGGCACTTTACACAACCCGTTGAGGATCTCGAATGAATACTAAGGACTTCAAAGTGTGGCGTTTTTATAAGATCAGGTCTACAAATTATGGAGTTCAACAACTCATTTAGTCATAAACAAATGGTGAGTGAAAAACCTCTACGTTTCCTCAATAAACCACATATGTGGTTTTTCCCATATCTGTCCACAAAACGCCCACTTTTCAAATCCTTGCGCTTTAAATCCGACTTTATTACCGGATTGAATTGTGTAGATATTTGTCAGGTAGAAAACAGCCTGCAGTTTTAAATCCGACTTTATTACCGGATTGAGTTGTGTATTTTACAGGTAGGAAACAGGTACAAACCCATATCCTTAAAGGACATCAATAAATTAAGTCATTTGTGCAGGTAGGTCTCAAATTTATAAACAAATTTTTCTTCAAAATCGGATAGGTATAGAAACTTTAATTCAAATTGTGTCATATTTATAGAGCAGTGGTTTTAAGTTCCAGGAAAATGATGATAATAGCAATATGCGCCAAAAATTAAAAAAATTCAATTTTGGTCACCTATTGGGGGTATTTTTAGCTTAAAACCTTATAAATTTGAAACCGCTGGAAACGTATTGTTGCATGCAAATCAAAACGTCAAATATGTTCTAAGCCTAATAAGATCAAAAAGTTAATATTTTATAGTAAATAGTAGCTCAGGAACCGAAATTAAGGAAGGGAAAAAAAGCATAAAAATATCAATTTGTCAAAATTTTGAGGGTCGGTACAACCCCCTAGACAAATTTTAATATTTTGTTTTTATATATTTTTGTAATCTAAGTCCAATTACGCAAGTTTTGAGAGGTCTTTTGTTCGGAAAATCCAAAAAAAAGTTTGTCGGGACACCCTAATCTACATGAAATCCAAAAGCGTCGAATGCATGACGAAAAAGTAACTGTTTGGTATGCATTTTGGGCTGGCAGCGTCATCGGTCCATATTTCTTTGAGAACGACCTTGGCCAGGTCATCACCGTCAATGGCGATCGGTATAGATCGATAATTACAGTTGGATCAAACGCTATCGGTGACAGTTTTAAAAGAATAAAAGGTTTTTTTTCATTTAGTATCTGGTTTGAATATATAATATTATATATGTACTTAGTTAAAACCAAAATTGTAGTAGAATTATATATAAAATTAAAATGTGCATTCAGTTAAATTAATATAAGTAGTTTTAGAAGTTTTTAATACAAAAGTAGTGTAAGTGAAGTTATAGTTTTAGTAGTAGTAATTCAATAGATAGGTTTTTTTTTTTTTAATTGACTTTTTACCAACTTCTTTTGGCCTAAACTGGATGATATAGACACCAATGACATGTGGTTGCAACAGAACATCTCACGTCAGATTGGAAATTCTGCACGAGCGATTAGAGGGCGTGATATGGTCATCTCACGTGGAGGTGATGTGAACTGGCCACCGAGATCGTGTGATTTGACTCCGTTAGACTTTTTCTTGTTGGGCTTAAGGTAGCCCTAAACGACCAACACGCTCGCCGAACTTGTTCATTTGCCTTATCCCCTACACGCGGCGAACACATTTGGCGAATATTCATTTCGTTCTGCTTCTTCAAAGAATGAACATCGGTAAAATCGCGGCTGACTGTGGCCATTGTGTTTAATCCGTGAAATGCACTCATATGCACACGTTCACAGCTAAAATTAAGTTTTTTTTTCAAGAACATGGCCCTACACGGCGAACATCAAAGCCAACGAACACGACAAAATCGAAATTTTTCGCCAACAGCGAACCGTTCGCGAATCAGCCCCTACACGATAAGTTTGGCGAGCATGTTCGTCGCTTAGGGCTACCTTTAGCAGCCCTCAATACCAACATAACCCATGCCATCGGTCAAATTTAGCGTGATTTATGCGCCAGAGTCATGGAAATTTGACATTTCGCATGCGCGTCACCCACAGAAGCTGTGGCGGACATTTGAACGATGTTATTTTCCATACATAATGGCATCGATAGGCCTTTCAAACGAATACAAATTTTCTATGATATTTCACACACACTTTGTTTAATTTAAATTTAAAGATATGAATCACTTAATGAAAGACCCTGTATAAAAAAAACAACCTCAATTTTTTTTAAATCAATCTATAAATAATCCAAATTATTTTTTAAATTATCTGCTTGGTGGATTGGCAACCATAATCCTCCAGTAAGGGAATACCATTGGCTTGTGAACGTCATAACTTGAGATCAATTAAATTAAGGTCTTCAAATAACGTTATTGATAATTCAGGCTTCAAGTCAGTCTTAAATCTCAAATTGATATACATTTATAAAGTTAAAAGTTCTGTACCTAGTTGATAAATAACAAGTATACAAGGAGTAAGTTTCAATAGTCTTTTTAAAACTAACCCAATTTCTTGCAAAACTAAATTTTGCCAGAGAGAGGATTAAATTGAGTTGTAAAGATTAAGATAAAAAAAATCGTTGCAATCATCTTTAAAATATACCGACCTTTGCCAGATTTTAATTAGGTAAAACATATAAGGTGTATTGTTTCGGGGAAATATATCAACATATGTTATAATTTTAAAGTTACTAAAAACATGTCAACAGGGGAGAACACATGACGGGTAGTTGAAAAGCTCAGCGCCCAATATAAAAGATATAAAAATTCAAAACAAAAAAGTGTTCAATGCAAAAGCCTAGTAAATACAACTTAAATTGTAAGTTAGTTTTAGTGCGAGTATCTTTAATTTGCAAGGTTTTGTACCCAACACACACATTTAAAATTTAAAACTTAAACCCATTACAAACATCTATACTACTTATTATAATCCATAACTTTTTTCTTCATACCTACATACATTTATGTAGTATGTAGCTGCGATTAAGTCAGGCAAATTGTAGCAAAACCATAAACCTTGATTTCTCAATATTTACTGTAAGTTTGAAACCTTTTATGTGAACTTTGAATCAAATATTTGATAGAACACAACGCATCACATCAAAAACAGACCGTCTCCTCTCGTCGACGAAGACAACAACGATGATAATACTTCGTAACTTTAAATACAGGGGGAAAAAAAGAAGTAATAAAACCTCTCGAAAATACAAAAGCAAACAAACAAACCTTCTGCATATCTTCCAATCGAGTTTTGAGGGTTGGCATTGACAAACTTCATAGCCAATACTCGTACAAACTTTTACCACTAAAATACGAAAAAAGGCACAGAAGTTTCCATCCTACACAGTACACATCACATAACGTGAATACTGCCGTAGAATTTGTATTTCTGAAAAGAGGAAACTTTTTGTGCTATACCACCATTATAAGCGTATTCTCGTACTACAGTGCGGAAAAGGTGAGTTCTTTTTGTAATTCAAGGCAAGGATATTGCTCAGGAACTACGAATTCGTAAATATGATGAGGAACTTTTTTCAGGGTTCCTAGCTATTCCTATAAAGGTACATCGTCAACAAAGGGAGCAATTTTTTACTGGGTCTTCTTCTATACGTTCGTCTAGATGTCGGGCAAACCCCTTGTGACAAATCACACAAGGGTAGTCTAACTTTTGTTTAAAAAAAAAAAAAATGAAAACAAAAAATAATATGAAAAAGTATAAGAATATTTTTTTTTTTTTAGAAATGTTTACTTCGGGAGCCCTTTATCAAATTCAAGGATTGCAGTGAAAAGGATTTCTTTTCGCTCAAGGAGCAGATGAATTTACAACTTGAAAGCAAAAAAAAAAAGAAGTTTGTTTTCCACCGAGGAACCGTGACATTGACATAGGGTAAAATAAATGTACGGTATAATGATTATGATGGTTGTTTTTAATCCAATAGCTTTAGAGAGGGCGGTTTTCATTTATGATAAAAGTAAAATTACTAATTTGGTACTTGTGATGTGGCGTGGAAATTAGACATGAATAATTTTGATTAATTTATGTTTAAATGAAACTCGTTCACTTATACCTATACCTACATCAAAAACAAAAATGGTATAAAATTGGTCCAAGCAGTGAAACCTATTAGAAATATACCACAAGCTTATAAGTCGTAGCCTAAGCTTAAGAATTCGACCTAAATAATATGTATGAATTATGAAGCTACATTTTTAGAAGTGGGAATATTTTTGAAATGGGTTATCCCATGACATCTGCAACAAAAAAACATCACCCAAAAGTGAAAATCCCCAAAAACAAACACCCGTAACAGAGAAAATACACTGGCGCTTAAATACCTAAGACAAAATTTGAAAAAGATTATGTGAAATTTGAATGTACTAATTGAATTTCTTTTCCCTCGGTTAACTAATTTTTTTTGGAGATGTTCGAATTTTCATATTTAATAACTAATAGAATCTGTGATAAAAAAATAATCAATGTAAGAGATTCCTGTAAATGCAATGTTGTAGATCTCAAACTAAAATATTAATTTGATACCCCTCCCTCTAAATCTTCGCCCTATTAATTCCTTTAAAAAATGTTTGGATTTCTATGGATTGGAGAGAATAGGTTTATTTTTTAAAAATGCTCAGCTAGAAATTAAAAATATTTCATGCCTTTTATCCAAATCTACGTATTAAGTACTCAAAAGGGTATAAGGGGGTGCATAGTTCTGAAACATTTTTTTCTTTCATTTTTGAACTCAAAAAATTATTCAAAGCGATGAATTTTAAGTGTTATAAGTTGCAAATGTCATAAAAAATGTATTAATAAATTCAGGTAATTTTCATCCCCCCTCTCCTCCTCCTCAACACACAAACACCCGAGTTCACAAACTTTGAGAAAAATTAATGAAAAATATAATTTTTTGTAATGTAAAAACCTAGTTTGACTCAACTGTTATATAAATCGATTCTAATAATATCAAAAAGGATGTTGGCAGGTACCTAAACGTCCTAAACTCCATTTGAAAGCCGGAAAATATATGTACACTAGTTGGTTATTAGGCGCGAAAAGCACCAGTTGCAGAAAAATAAAATAATTTTATAAAGGGTGATATTTTGAGACGTGTGGTTTTCAAGAAGAAATAAAACTCGTATAATTTAATGTCATGGCCAAGAATTTAGCTTTTTTATAAAGATAAGGATTTGCCATTATGTTTTAAAAATAATTTTGGGCAAGTGGCCACCGCGACTGGCTCGAAAAAATTCCAGCCAAGAGGGCCAATTTTCGACCACTTTTTGCAGCAATTGGTGCAGTATGTCAGCAATTACGCGCCGAATATTCTCTTCCAAGGCGTCAATCGTCTCGGGCTTATCTGCGTAGACAAGTGACTTCACATAACTTCACAAAAGATAGTCCAGCAGTGTTTAATCGCACGATGTTGTAGGCCACGCCACAGGCCTACGGTGCTCGATACTGCGCTCACCAAAATTTTCCTTCAATAAATTGAATGTTTCGTTGGCTGTATGGCATGTAGCGCCATCTTGTTGGAACCAAAGGTCGTCCATATCAACATCCTTCAATTTAGGCACGGAAAACTCATTAATCATGGCTCTATAGCGTTCCCCATTGACTGTAACATTGTGGTCGGCTTCATTTTTGAAGAAATATGGACCAATAATTCCCTGGTTATAGAGTACACCAAACAGTGATTTTTTTAGGATGTAACAGCGTCTTAACAATAGCTTAAGGATTATCTACACTCCAAATGCGGTAGTTTTGCTTATTGACGTAGCCATTCATCCAAAAATGAGCTTCATCGCTGAAAAAAAAATTTTTCTTGTGAAAATCGGGATCAACAACGACCAAGTTTCGAGCCAATTTCGCACAATTTGCATACGTTGTTCAGGCGTAAGTCTATTCATTATAAATGGCAAACCAAACTGAGCATACATCAAATGACAATTGTTAAAAAGACCAACTCTGAAAAAAGTATTGCCAGATTGAAAACCACACGTTTAAAAAAAACACCTGTTACAATAATCATAATAACTCAATTAGCAATTTAGTATAAAAGTTGTTACCGCTCCTCAAATATTTTCAAATACAAAAACTGTAGTCTGACATTATCATCTTTATTTAAAGATATAAACCTTTAAGATCGACCTAAGAAAACAACTATTTCATTCCAAAGGAAAGCACCATCGACTTTTTCAATAAGTTTCAAACTTTTATTTGCACTACCTACTTTTTAATTAAATAATTTGTACTTGCTCTCCGTCCGTTCTGTGCGTCCATTTTATTTTGAGCTAGAGCCTTAATTATTGGGCCGGTTTACTTCAAATTTGGAACAGAGCATTGTTATGTGATTCCCTAGAGGAGAAATTCGAATTTTTGTTTTAGCTAATCTAGGCAAATAGCTGTCATACAATAATTTTGGTTCATTTCAAATTTCCTCGTAAACGGCTCCAAATATTTTCATTAAATTTCGTGGCTATAATGACCAAATAGGTTGTGAGAAAACTGCGTTTCAGATTTTTTTGAAAAAAGGTCTTATTTTTGAGTTATTAGAGTGCATCTTTTTGATGGTTAAACCAATTTTGTTACAATTTGTCAAACGATATTTAAACAATATTGCATTTAAAAATTTTGAAAAACATATTTTTTAAACAAAAAAAAGATTTTCTTAGTGCTTTTGACTTGTTTAATATTTTCTTGCTAGAGATATGATAACATCATGCGCCAACCACAGGAGCAAGTTTGTTCGATCCAGTTGGGCATATTTTTTGTATGAAATAACGTCATACGCCAGGAATGAAATTGGTTCTCAATTACGATTTTAGTATAATTTATTGTGCTTTTTCCCATTAATTTGTCTGCAAAATTGTTATACATATTGATAGTTTGTTAATTATAACCAAAGTTATAGGCTTTTAAGTGCACTTACATATATCGACTGTTTTTCAAATTGTATACAATAACGAACCATTTCCCACCCCACTTTATTATTTTTTCAATAACGATAAAAGGTAGTACACTTGGACGTATACGCACTTTTCTTATTTTATTTTATTTTAAAAACAAATTGTCCTCTATTTTTGTTTTGTGGTACGTTGATTTTATGACAATTGAAATATTTTTATTGAAAGTAACGTTATTTCAGATGTTATGTTTTTCTCAGACCATTACTTTTTAATAGCACTTCAAGTCAAAAGCAACTTAAATTTAGCACAACAAAATCTATATTTACAGATGAAAAATACTCATTCATAATTAATTGATAAATTGTTGATTCAGTGTGCAAAGCAAAAAATTACAAAATGGACTTATATTAACAATGTAACTGCTTTTAACAAGTTAGGAGAAGATGTGCTGAATCAACGTTTTTCCACTAAATTACAATTCATATTCAGATGACTAAAGTTTACTTTATTATTAGCGATGGCAAAACTTAAGAGCAGTCACTCCACTTCACCGGAATAAATTTAGAAAATCCATGTTTTCCGGCATGATCAACTATGTATTACATATATTCCCTGCTCCAGATTAGGATCTCCATAATCTCTGTGCAGCTATAAACCAAAGCACTAAACCAAAAATATTGTTTATTCACTCGCGTTACGCTAAATGTAAGTATTAAAAATAATTGAAATCTCATCAGTGATGCAGTATTATTATTATTAACTGACGTAATTTTTTTACGAATCTAAGATTTGTCTAACCGTGCGAAGACAAAGCGGGTCAGCTAGTCTTGTTAAAAAAATTAATGTTACACTGTTCATTTTCTGTGTGTTTGGGCATTGTAAATCAATTTCATACTTTTTTTCTTATAAGTCGCAGCGGCAGGAGTATTTTTAAAGTGGTTTAATTAAAATTACGCCATTGCCACGCCCATTTGTCTTATGTTTTAAATTAATCTTTATTAACTAAGAACAGAAAATATTTATTTAAAGTATGAAATTTTGTCCACCCACTCCCACGCCAATTTTTCGTAAATCTGAACACAAAGGCAAACCAAAATGTTATACAGCATTACTGCAATAACTCAAGGGAAAAATCACGTAAACATTCACACACTTACTTTTGACTACTCTTAGATACAAGCGATTCTAGCATGATACATAAATTAACCCAAAAACTGTTTAAGTTCATAAAATAAACAATATTGTAAAAATAACCCTTTGGAAGGTTAAGTCAACAGGTATACATAGTAAAATTCAAATTTACAACGCACAATTTTAAAAGAGCTTGAACTTGGTTCAAATTGAAATTGCGGCCATGTCAAAATCTTGAAAAAAAATAAATGTATTTCTAGTAGAATTGCATGTTTAGGAAACATAATGACATCTTCTTTAATAAAGACCAATTTCATCAAAATAGTATCGTGTTAACCCAACTAACAAACTCCCGGAGTTTAGCTCTTCAAATCTGAAAAGAACTTCCATAAGATTCTTATAAAAGGGTGATTTTTTAGCTGGTTTGGTTTTGGCAACACTGGTTTTGACAGCTGACGTGTGTTTAGTACCTTGTGTCACTGTCAAACAGCTTCAGTTTGGTTTGCAATTTAACCATGGATCGTCTTACAAATGAACAACGCTTACAAATTATTGAATTTTACTATTAAAATTCGTGCTCGGTTCGAAATGTTCATCGCGCGCTGCTTCCATTTTATGATCGGCATTCTCGACATTCTGAGCAGTCTATTCGGAAGATTGTGACCAAATTTCGCACCAAATTTACTTTGTTGGACATTAAACCACCAACACGTTTACGTACTGTGCGTAGTGAAGAAAATATTGCGGCCGTATCAGCTAGTGTGACAGAAGACCGCGAAATGTCGATTCGGCGCCCTTCCCAGCAGTTAGGCCTTTGTTACAGCACTACGTGGAAAATTTTGCGGAAGGATTTGGGCGTAAAGCCTTTTAAGATACAGCTGGTGCAAGAACTAAAGCCAGCCGACCTACCACAACGCCGAATTTTCTGTGAATGGGCTCTTGGAAAGCTGGCCGAGGATCCGCTTTTTTATCGAAAAATTGTGTTCAGCGATGAGGCTCATTTTTGGTTGAATGGGTACGTAAATAAGCAAAATTGCCGCATTTGGAGTGAAGATCAGCCAGAAGCATTGCAACAGCTACCAATGCATCCCGAAAAAGCCACTGTTTGGTGCGGTTTATGGGCCGGCGGCATTATTGGGCCATATTTCTTCAAAGATGATGCGAATCGCAGCGTTACTGTCAATGGTGAACGCTACCGAGCGATGATAACAAACTTTTTTTTGCCCGAAATGGAAGTTCTTGACTTGCATGATATGTGGTTTCAACAAGACGGTGCCACATGCCACACAGCACGCGAAACAATGGCGCAATTGCGAGGCGAGTTTGGTGAACAGTTAATTTCACGTTTCGGGCCGGTCAATTGGCCGCCTAGATCGTGCGATTTGACACCATTAGATTATTTTTTGTGGGGGTATGTCAAGGCTAATGTCTATAGGGACAAGCCCGCTTTGATTGACGCACTGGAAGCCAACATCCATGCATTCATTCGTGAGATACCGGCCGATATGTGTGAAAGAGTATGCCAAAATTGGACTCAGCGGATGGGCTACCTGAGACGCAGCCGTGGTCATCATTTGTATAAAATTATCTTTTAACATTAAATTGCAAGGTTCAAACTATCGATTCAAATAAATATTTCATTCATTTTTTCGAATTTTTTGTGTTTTTTTTTTTTTAAAAAGTTCTAAACCTCTTAAAAAATCACCCATATCCTATTGTTATACTTAAGAATGAATCTCTTGTTATGACACTCAAATTCGTCTCATAGCATTTTTATTGTAAGAGCTAAGCATTTTTTTAAATTTGAAAGAATTTAAATCCTATATCTAAATCTATTTAAGTCTCATAAGTATCTCGTTATGAAATTAAAACTCTAAACGTCATTTTTAGTCTTTATAATCCCATAATAATACTTCAATGAAACTATTGATAAATAAGTTTTTTTCATGATTCTAATAGGAGCTACGACGCCAGCTCTGCAAATCAAACGGACAGATGTTATAGTTGAATTGTACAGTGCGTTCTTTTTGTTCACAAAACTTTAGTGTGTTCATGTTTCTATCGGATTGGTTATTTGATTGGTGGTGGGAGATGTAATTTTTTATTTCAAAGAAAAGGTTGATTGTTGATTTTTTGTTCTCTTTGTGTACCTAATTTCTGGGCTGTAGAACTGGTAGTAGTGAATTTAATCATAAATATTATAACAACAATTTTCAGCACCGAAATATACTAAACAAAAAGCACACATTTCAAACTTAAGGTAGTTAATACTATTATAGTGTTATTGAAAAGAGGAAACAATCTGCCCAAAAATCGATCTCAAAAGCATTATTTTGATAGAATTGATCGATAGAACCTTATTAATTGTACTAATGGAAATCACCATGAGTATCACATAATGTTTATGGTATATATATATATATATATAGCTGTCATCAGCTTTGGAGTGATTTAAATAACACTAAGCTATATCCAGTTAACTTTGATTGTTACTTTACTCGATTGATTATTTTATTCGAAAAATTATTAGGTTATAATTTTGTTCCATATTGTTTCAAAATGTCAATCTAACACAACTATCGATTTTTTGCTTTCTCATTTAAATTTCTTAATTAAAGTTGGCAATTGCAATAAAAAGGAACGCCCCACAGACAAATGTGTTTCGTTTGGAACATAGATACACCATATAAAGATAATAATCTCGGCTGTCATCCGAGTTTGCCTACAAGCTAATTCAGGGGAAATTCAGGAGAAACACGCACACATATGCAGAATTCGTCCATTCACCACCATTTATTTGCACACATAGACAGAATTCCTCCATTCACCACCAAAATGTCGGTTATTTTAAAAATATCATGAGTATGTTCAAAAAGTATAATAAATTCAGCAACGAGTTATCAAGTGCTAACGCGACCTTATATGGATAAGTTTGTGGAAACAAATTTTGAAATCGAAAATTTATAATCGATTTAAGTATATTCGATTGTCTTTTGTTTTTTAATCTCAATTTATTGAAACAAACAGTGAATATGATGAAAAAAAAAACAATAATATAACAATGAGAAATCAGAAAATCAACGCACCTGTCGTAAGACAATTTTAGGCGTGTTTTTTTGCAAGCCCGGAGGGAATTAGTCGAAAAAAAAAATTGGTACGAAACCGAGTGAATACAAAGAATTCACATGTTTTGCCCATTATTGCGATTTGGTGCTGTTCGTCTAGTTTTCGTGAACTTTTGCCGTCGGACGTGAAGAGCGCTCATCGACCGCTCATTCGTAAGTGGTTTGATGAAAAAAACAAAATGGTGGAAGTAAACTAAAACAAATTTGGCGCATGGTGCTTATTTTTTAACTTTTTTTTCTGATTGACGAATGAGTGAAGTGAAATGTTAAGTTTTCCTTTAATAAATTTATATCACATCAAATTTAAGTGGTTTCGCAAAGTAAATAATTAAAAGCTTATCACTCTGTGCTATGAAAATTGACATTGAACAAACTATTTGTTTTCTTACTTTCAACCACTTAAGAGCATTATGGATGACTTGTGAAATTGACGTTTCGGACAGAAAAACACAGTTCAGCAAAATGCCATGAGGAGAGTAAAGGCTTAACTACATTAGCCAAAAAGTACTTTTGTACAAAAGTAAAAATATTTTTTTTCCCGCTGGCGCAACTGTTTTGTGAAAAAGAATATACAATTTTTTTTTTTTAACCGAAAATTTAATCTTTCTGCATCTTTTTTAAAAGTTTTCCAGTCAGAAAAACTATTCCAAAATGAGTTTGAAAATTTTCACTTTTGTACTTTTTCACTTTTTGGGCTTATGTAGTTAAGCCTTAAAAGAATGAAGGCCAAACATGGTGTCATTCACGGCAATACGAAATACTGCTATTATACACGACTAGTTCTTAGTCATTACTTCTTTTTAAATAAGGAGTGGGTCATGTAGGTCGTAGGCCAAATTTTGGCCACTGATTTTTTGACATTTCTTATTGTATTCCTTGTTTATTTAACAAGTCACTTCATTTATTTCTGTTGTTTGTAGAGCGCACATGTATACCTGTATGGTTGTTGATATAAATACATATATGTATATAGAGAGCATTGAAAATTTTAATAACCAATCAAACTAAAGGGAAATTCCAAATTTGAGTCAAGATTTAAAAATCAATGTGTAGCAGCGCACGACTCAGAAGATGAATTTTTTTAAAAAAGTTTAAAGAAGTTTCATTACTCCAAAGTCGTCGTGTAATAGCGGACTTAGCATCATTCAATTTGTGTTTCTTTCAACACAACCCGATATCCCACCTTTTATCCCTCATTTTCATGGTGAAAAGCTGGTGAGTTGGAATTTTTTTAAAGATGGCTGCGTTATTTGCACATACAAAATGGTCGATCTAGCAAAACAGAACAAACCCACCCCATTAAATTGTTGTTGCAGTTCACACCTATTCATCGACACGGGATGAAATTACAAATACAACAATGTAAACAAATGGGTTTTGGAGGGTGAAACGTACGAAAGATTGTCATCTTTATATGGTGTATCTATGGTTTGGAAGTTAAATGTCAAATTTAAGTCCCATAAGAGCATTTTAGTTCCCATAAGAAGTACTGTCTCTCAGAGAAAATTTATATTTACTGAGAGCGACACTTCTTACGGGAGCTCAAGCGTTGTAATGGGACTTCATCATCATCCAAAGATCTCATAGAGATGTTAAAACAAGAGTTAAAGTATCAATCAACAGCAGCCATGTTGCAATATATGAACAAAATGTTTTCATTATATTTTGAGGGTTACAGTAGCTTAAAAAAAAATATTCTAAATGAATTATCATATTTGGTTTTCCATTCTGACCAAAACGTCATATTCATCTTGATTTCTCTTATTTGCTTATGATATTAGTTGTATAAAAAATGGATTTGTATAACTTAGTATACAGCTACTATACCAGAGAAGAATGAGCGGGGACATTCTTTTTTGTGTTATGTCATTATTTAAAATTTGCGAGAGCAGTGTATTAACACGGCACAAGTAAAATGGCATCTTTAAAAATCAGTTGTTTTTGTCACTTTTTAATGACAAACATATTGGAAGATTTCAGAAAATCTTAATAATGAAAATGCGTCATATTTTGTGACACTCTAGATCCACATTTTGTCATAAAAGCACGATAATGACAACAATTGGACAAAAATATGGTATGAATGATAGCATTTTGTGAATTGTATAAAAACATACTTTAGTAATTTTTGCATTATGGTTACCCTTGTTCTTATTATAATTAATAACAAAATATTTTAAATATCCATAATTTTGTAAGCGCGTTGTTATTTTTCGAATCAAAATGTGGAAAGTAGTAGATGCAATTTTAATTGCACCAAGAATTTAGCCTACATATGCCATGATTTTTACAAATATAATACGTCAATTAACTTGTGAGATAAATACTCGCACCAAAAAACACATTATTTTTTGACATGAGAGAATTACAAACACACATACAAACTATTCGCCTACCTTCTTCTAAAAGAATTCAAAAATGCGAAAGACATATGTTTTTTTTTTAAGTTTACACACTAAAACAAATAAAACTGTTCCTATAGGATCAAATGGCTCCCATAACTAGGCCATTTAAGGCTTTTAACAATCTTATAAGAATCTAGAAGAACTCCTCAAGAGTGCATTTAGCTCCCTAAAATAAGTCTTGTAGCGCTTTCAGAGCATCTTATGAGACTAAAAATGTTACTTGGGAATTTAACCACGAATATAGGTAACGTTATTAAAATTGTCTATGTTATCGACTTTTCTGCAACTTTAAATAAGAAAGAGCACATTGTAAAACTTTCACCTAAAGTTTGCTATAGCAGTTTTGTTAAGATATTTATGACGTGAACAGGTTAAGAATAGAGAAAAAACTTTAGGCAAATATGGAACGTTACTCTTCAAGATCGGGGAATACTGGGGTTACTCGTGGTTCTCAAGTTGCCTTATGTCTCGTTTTGGTGAATTGTATTGGCCAGCAGTATCGCCCGATATGACCATTTCAAGAACGCGAGGACTTATCATCCGAAATTATTAGTAACACAAGATTGAAACTGTGATGGTAGGTACTGATATATGCTCGATTATAGACTTATAACAAAGTCTCCTCTTGTCTCGTTTCGTGGGCAGCCCTACTCATCATTTTAAATATGTCATTGCCTAAAGCAAAATAATATTCGTATATCTGCATTCTATCCCATATATAGCTTATGGTAGATTCTTAAAAAGTTTATAGGATTCAAAATTCCGCATCCAAATTGAATGAAATTCCTTTACGTTTTACGAATAAATATAAATATCACAAAACAATATTTACAGTTTTATTATCTTTTTCTCGATGGTTCTTTGTGTCACAGCAACGCCAACGGTTCTAACGTATATACAAAAAATAAATTCCTGCAAGGGTTACAGACAAATAAAAGGAAAAAAGGATTCTCTCAGACATCCTCGAAGCGTTTGAAATTACTTTTTAATCGGCAATCGAAATTCAGACTACTTTCAAATTCCTATTTTAAGTAACTACTTCGAAAAAAAAACCCAAACTCAGAGAAGATATAAAATAATTCGTTCCTTTTAAAGCCGCAAGCAAGGAACAAGAGCGGAAAGTGATTTCGCAACCAAATCGACAATCCTTTAAGATAATTAATTCCATTCTATAACCGCAAGAGTGTCTCTCTGTGAGAGGTTGGTTTGGGCAACAATATAGGCTACTTTCCTGCACTAAAATCTCATTTTAAACCGCTTACCGGCAAAACTCGTTAGTGAGTGATGCAGTGTGATGGTGGGTTAGGATTTTCTTTTGACGGAAATATTTCTCTAAAAATTAAACATCAAACAAGGAACGTTGAAATGAGTTTTCTTACGCTTGGAGGATATCCAATTGGATTTTTTGTTTTTTTTTTTGTACTTTATACACGACAAGATATCAAGCGAATGAGCACCCTGGGAAATTATCTCTTTTGCTCGGTTTTGCTTTGACCTTATTTTATACCTAATTTGCTATTTTCTATTTATCTGGATGGAAAAGTAATTTAGTTATATCAATACCATTATGTTTTATAGCATGATACAATAATTTATTGGACCTTAATGAATTGAAAACAGCTGACTATAATCCTACATAATTGACTTGAAATACCAAAACTGCTATTTTATCGTAAATGACAAAATGCTTATTTTAAAGATGACAAAGTATTGAAATTTTTCATGACTTACATATACAAAATTGTGTGAAATTCAAACATATAGGCAAATTAGGAACCACTGTACATTTTTCATTAAGCGAAATATATTATATTTATTTAATGGAGCGCAACATTTTAGTACGTTTTTAAAGCATCTTTAGCTTAATGCTAGAGTTAAAAGAGGATTTTCCAAATTTTAAGAGATTAAGAATTTTTTTTAATCTTCTTAATGTATAAAACAAAGCTGATTTAGTTAGGCCATGTATAACTCAAGATTCAAGAACGGCTGGTCTGAAAAACTTTATATATTTTTTTTAAATTTTACTATTTTTAGTGTGAAATGGGGTAAAATTAAAAAAATTGGCCGATTTAATATATTCTTTTTGTGTTTGAAAGGATATTTTTAAAAAATGCTATTTATAGAGTGAAATGGGATAACACTTAAAAAAAAGTTGTTTTTTTAAAAGACAAATTTTCCGTGTTGGGAAAACAATCAAAGTTAGACATAGAGAATCATATTTTTATAAATTTAGCTTTTCATAACGTGAAGAAGGTTTAAACCTTGAAGGTAAAGGGTGTTTTTTTAGACGTGTGGTTTTCAAGAAAAAATAAAAGGCATATAATTTAATGTTATGGCCAAGAATTTAGATTATTTATAAACCATTTGGGCACGATTTTCAAACGTTGTTTAGGTTTAAGTTTATTTATTATAAAATGGCAAAGCAAACTGATTATAAATCAATTGACAGCTGTCAAAAAAACCATTTATGAAAAAAGTATTGCCATATTACACGTTGAAAAAAAACACCCTGTAGTATTCGATTACAAAACGTCAACAAATAATATTTTATTTTGCAATTTTTATGCGAAGCTTAAGTTTGTCTACCCTTGCGAAGGGGGAATGAAAACTAGTATTTTACTAAAATTAAAATCACCAAATGTCTGTTTTGTCATTTAAGTATCATAGTAACTCCATATGTCACTTTGACAATTACAAATGGGAAAAATGTATGTTTGTTTACTTTTTTTCACGAACTGTCACTAATTTAGACGTAGTCAATTGGACTTTCTTAGGAAAATAGGTTTAGTATGATCCTAATTAAAAATTGCTGACAACAAAGAACATTTTAGTAAGAAGCTTTAAAGTTTGGAATTTTTGAATCAAAACTTCCTTTTTCGGCGTTGAGGGTAGAAATGTTCGTATGGAGCTGTCAGTGACATGTCAACTGACACTTTATCTGTCAAATACACGACACTTTATCTGTCAAAGACTAGCAATGCCATATACGAGGAATCGTCAGTTTAAAATTTTGCACCAGATTACTGTCATCCTAAGTTCAATACACACACACACAAATACCGTTATTATTATTAGATCCCAGACATTAGCTCTTGATGGTATCGAAGTAACGGAATATATTGACATTATTTTACAATTTAAATTAATATAGTCATTTCTCGATTTATAATCATCCATCGTAAAGTTCAATTAATTAGGATTAAACACAACTACCAATAAAATCACCTCTAGGATCCTTTTATACCTCTATACCCTTTTGGGTCTTATGTTCTGCTGCACTTTATCCTGTTTTTCATTGCACTAACGTTGTCCTCGTCCTCGTATATTCAAATTGTATGTGTGCCTTACCTACCTACAGTCAGAGTAAGTAATAATCCAAGGATGTCCTTGTTATTAAATAGTTGGTTCTATATAGTTACGAATGGCAATATGTTCCCAAAGGAGCAGATTAATCGGGAGAACGACAAACTAGAAGAAGAATAAAAAAATCTATTATTTTCGCATCATCTCTACTCTATACTCGCTTATTCGTATATGATGGTTGCTTCTAAACTCCTTTTTTTAGAATGCCAGCCACCTACGTGTAGGTACACAAACAAGCGTAAGCTTCTCAGCCTGATCCATAAAGTGCATCCAACTCAACTATAGTACCTAACTATATAGAATGCAGTTGAAGTTGGGTTATGGTGATGCTATATGGTTGTGGGCGCATGGAAGCCATTTAAATGGTCTTGCTCCATAGTTGATGTTGATGCTTTAGAAAGATTTATAGACTAGTTACGAGTGAAGGAAATTATCTTTATAAAATATAAGCGGATTCGTGGGTGCATGGGTTTTAAGCGGTTGTGAATAAAGGTTTACTCAGAGTGGATATAGGTTAGGTATCCAGGTTTAATTTGTCGCTTGAATGCAGAAACCCCCTAGTAATTTATTTTTTTTACAAGAGATTATCAAAATAACAAAAAATTATTAAATTTTCAACTTTCCGTCTATTTTCCGACTTTCCCATTAGGTAAGTTCTAAGGATCAGTATAAGCATCCAGGGTTGTAAGTTTGGGGGTTTTCCCCCTAGATTATAAGGGTTTTTTTTGTCGCTGGGGGGATTCATTTAGAGCTAAAAGGTTGACGAATCGTATGGGTATTGAAACAGCTGACAGTATTCAACGAGCTTGACATTCCTTACATTCTGGATGTTATAATTTTACACGAACAGAAGAAATGCTTAAAACTTTCACAAGTGAGAATATGTATAAAACCGACGCGACAGCCACA
This sequence comes from Leucozona laternaria, assembly GCA_932273885.2. NCBI lineage: Eukaryota > Metazoa > Arthropoda > Insecta > Diptera > Syrphidae > Leucozona > Leucozona laternaria. Next base: position 236,901,261 of record OW026366.1, on the reverse strand, counting down.
AAGAAGATCACGATAATGTATTAATTCCTTTATATTTTAATTTTCATAATTATGTATCTATTTCTTGTGAGTTAAACCAGAGTTAGCTACCTCTAGAAGTAAATTAACCCATACTGAACTGAGGAAGTAGTTTTTCGGTGGAGAATAAATATGGAATGACTTAACAAACTCTTTGCATAAAACATTTGAGTTAACACACCAAATTTTATGATTTAACTCGCGTTTAACTTTAATCGCGCACTGAAAAACTGGACCTAAGGGCTTTAATCAGACATTGTGAAGCCACCCTAAACAAATTTTCTTTTATTACCTAGTAAATTTTTTATAAATTTTTTTACTGTAGCTACTCAACTTTATTGTGAATTACTTAAATTTAAAATTAAAAACAAATTTAGGAGCTGTGAATAAAAATAAAAAGTAAAAAAAAATTAGGGGGTTTTGTTGATGAAATGTGCTAATCTGGGGGGTTTTTAAATATTTCTGGGGGGAAATTTTGTTTCCATCTGGCAGCACTGTAATCATCATTTTAAACGAGTTATGGGTTGGTGAAATTTTGCAATTATATTAGAGTTATCAAAAAGGTATAAAAGGAACTAATAAAGATGAAATATTCATCATACCTCTTGTCCTATAATATAATACCTAAAGTGTTTTAATCTAATCTAGCGATTAGATTATAGATTATTAGTTAATAATTCCAGCCCACTGGCTTATTGTGGGGTTTAAGCATTAAGCCAGATGCCTAGTATGTATGGAGAAGTCCAAAAAAGTGGGTTTCGTAATACCATCCGTTCGCTCTATATATGCTTCCATGCGTTCACTGTTATCTGAACTTAGAGCATAACCAGGTGGACCAATTTCTTCAAATTTGATACAGATCATTTTAATGTGATTCATTAGAGGAGAAATTCGAATTTTTATTTAAGCTCATCTAGAACTATCAGATCTATAGCTATAGCTGCAATACAAGGATTTTGGATTTTTTTTTAATTTTCTCAAAAACGATGCTAACGATAAACGAAGTAGGTAATAGTAAAAAAATACGTTGCAGGTTTTTATGAAACAATTCACACAACGGAAGAAGGCATTTCGCACGTTTCTTGAGAAATTTATCTTATTTTTGGGTTATTCGCGTATATGTTTTCAATACTTGAACCGTTGTTATAAATTGCAACCTGGATGCTTCCCCATAGTTTAAAAAACAATGCATTTTAGAAAATTTTAAACACAAATCTTATATTAAGAGACAAACAGTTACGTATACATCAGTCAAAAATGAATTAAGGTCACATTATAACATTTCACAATCACGAATACTGGAAATAGTTTAAATAATTGTAACAACGTCCGCATAAATGAGACAGTTAGAATGCCTAAAGACAGATGGTAGGTCATTAATAAATAAAATAAATAAAAGAGGACCTAAGTGGCTGCCCTGTGGTATTCCAAAATTTACAGCAAAGTAATTTGATGGACACCCGTTAAACATCATTGAGTTAGATCTGTTTAATAAATAAGATTGAAGCAACAAAATAAAATTTTCGTTTAAACCCAGATTACTCAATTTTGTTTAGCAAGAGTTTATCAAATGCCTTGCTAAAATCTGTAAAGATGCAGTCTACTTCTTTCCTTTTCTTAAATGCATCAAAGTAAACTTCAGTTAACTCCATAAGAAAGGTCAGGTCACAGTAGAGCGGCCTTTCATAAAACCATGTTGATTCGGGACAGTGACTGATTTAACATAGAAACAGAGAGATTCACAAAAAATAGCCTCGAAAAGCTTCGGAATAACTGATAATATAGCCTTAGGCCTATAGTTTTGAATTTAGTCTTTTCTACCCTTTTTATGTATAGAGGGATTATAAAAGGCTTTTTCTAAAAGCAAGGAAATTGACAAGAAAACAAAGAACATTCAAAGAGAGTGGACAGTGGCAGAAGCAGACTATTTGCGCAGTTTTTTTTTTTAATTTAAGAAGGTATATACCATCTGGCCCTGGTATACAATTCTCGTCAAGATTAGATATAAACTTATCAATGTTGTCAGGGTTAACATTAAAGTTTATATCAGTCAAGTAGGAAAAAAGGTTTCAAAAAGCCAAAAATTTGATTATTTTCGTCAAATATTTCACAGTTCGAAATATCACAGCTTAAATTATCACAGATGTTATAGTATCACAGTTGAAGGCACTTTGAAAAAAAGTCTGAAATAGTTGTGTAATGACACGAGGATCATGACTAGATATTTCATTTGATTGAAGAACAGACGGATATGGACAAGATTTAGTTTTACTATTCATAAATTTCCAATAGATTTTCGGATTAATTTTTAGATCTCCTTGTACCTTCTGCAGATAGTTCAGATATTTTAAAATAGAAATTCTATTGAAATTTTCACGAGCACGACAAAAATTTTCAAAGTCAGCTTCACTTCGAGATAGATTGTGAGCTTGTAACTTGTTTCTAAGATTTTTAAGACTTTTAATTTCACTATCGTACCAATCTGGAACTGATGATCTCGGTTTTAAATAAACAAGAAGTACAGATTTAAGAAAACAATCAAACAAAAACATTATAAAACTCAAAGACTAAAGTGTTAACATTTATACAATTATTGAGATATAACCAGTCAACTTGTGATAACAGGTTATTTAATTTGTTAAAATCTGTCTTTTTAAAATTAAAAGTGTAGAAGTTTTCAACTGGATTGTAAGGAAAATCTGAATTTAAAAAAAGTGAAAAAGTTAAAGATGGATGATGGCTGTCGTCAGTTACTAAGGGATCGGTCGATTTTTCCACAGTAATATCTCCATCACAGAGGTTGCGAAAATTAAATCCAGGGTCCTTGTCATTAACAATGTCGTTAAATTGGCGTAGTCCAAGTGAGGTTTAATCATAAATTACCTTTGAGTCATCGGATTTGAGAGGTCCAGTTGGCAACATAACATAACATTAGCTTAGATTGAAATCTCCAAGGCAGAACATTTCATCTTTATATTCTAATAACTCATTGATACAGCTTATGAATTCGAAAGCTTTATTATAAACATCATAAGGGCTTCCAGGAACGATATGCATGGTTATAAGATAGATGCTTCTGTTATTTAAGGTTATTTTAGCGCAGATAAATTCGTTGTATAGGGCTACAGGAACATGTATTAGCGTAGCTACGAAGGAAGACTTTCCAGCAATCAGAATTCCACCTCCCACGATATCTATGTTGTGATCTGAATGCCAGTCATGTCTGAAAACATTAAATGTGTTGTCAAAAAGTTCAGAGTCTTTTATGCCAGCGTACAGCCATGTTTCGGTGAAGGAAACGAAGTCATAAGAGCAATTCATTGTCGAATAGTAGACTTTGTTAGTCTTTGTCCGAAGTCCTCTCCCATCTTGATAAAAAAATGTCAATTAATGGCGACGATTTATTTGTCTCGTCAGTTTGTTCTGCAAAGGAGCACGAATATTATTCCTTTTGTTAAAATATTCATGAACAATTATATTATCCGGCCAAAGAGATTTATCAAGTAACGGGTGATTTTTTGGCTGGTTTGGTTTGGCAACACTGGTTTTGACAGCTGACGTGTGTTTAGTACCTTGTGTCACTGTCAAACAGCTTCAGTTTGGTTTGCAATTTAACCATGGATCGTCTTACAAATGAACAACGCTTGCAAATTATTGAATTTTACTATCAAAATTCGTGCTCGGTTCGAAATGTTCATCGCGCGCTGCTTGTGTTCAGCGATGAGGCTCATTTTTGGTTGAATGGGTACGTAAATAAGCAAAATTGCCGCATTTGGAGTGAAGATCAGCCAGAAGCATTGCAACAGCTACCAATGCATCCCGAAAAAGCCACTGTTTGGTGCGGTTTATGGGCCGGCGGCATTATTGGGCCATATTTCTTCAAAGATGATGCGAATCGCTACCGAGCGATGATAACAAACTTTTTTTTGCCCGAAATGGAAGTTCTTGACTTGCATGATATGTGGTTTCAACAAGACGGTGCCACATGCCACACAGCACGCGAAACAATGGCGCAATTGCGAGGCGAGTTTGGTGAACAGTTAATTTCACGTTTCGGGCCGGTCACTTGGTCGCCTAGATCGTGCGATTTGACACCATTAGATTATTTTTTGTGAGGGTATGTCAAGGCTAATGTCTATAGGGACAAGCCCGCTTCGATTGACGCACTGGAAGCCAACATCCATGCATTCATTCGTGAGATACCGGCTGATATGTGTGAAAGAGTATGCCAAAATTGGACTCAGCGGATGGGCTACCTGAGACGCAGCCGCGGTCAACATTTGCATGAAATTATCTTTAAACATTAAATTGCAAAGTTCAAACTATCGATTCAAATAAATATTTCATTAATTTTTTCGAATTTTTTGTGTTTTTTTTTTTTTAAATTTCTAAGCCTCTTAAAAAATCACCCATTAGTTGGTTGAATATTCCCTGTGTACATAAAGCTTAAAGGCTTAAACGTGTAATCATTACTTTTCGTCGATAATTTCGTTCAATTTTTAGTTTAGCCTTGGAGAAGCGACAGTTGACGAATTTACTTATATTTTCGCAGCTTGTGGCAGGATCAAAATTACATAGATAGTTGAAGTTGAAGTTCATGAAACGAGTTTGATAAAAGCGATGATTTAGATGGTGCATTCATGGAAAGCTGTTGTTTTTTGTGATGATGAATTAGTAGAGAGTGAGGCTGTTGTGATTGATGTTGTTATAGTTGTTTTTGTTGAAGCCGAGGTTAATAAAGGCGGTTCCGCTATTTCAGTTGAACTAGAAGTTGCTAAAACTGCAGCTGATGTCGATGGAAGGAGAGTTTGAGGATTTGAAGAATTCTGATTAAAATTAAAACTAGCAAGTGGACGTGAATTTATATAATCATCAAATATTGACGTAGCAGGTCTTTTATTCAAGGGTTTTTGCACAGGGGGGTCATTCCGTAATTTTTAAAACGATAATCGTGCACGTTATCGTCATCAATTTGCTTCACGTAACACAATCACTATCGTCTCGCCAATCGTTTATTATAAATCAGAGTTTGAGAAGGATTGACTTTTCATTCTTTTTAGTTTTTAGTTTTTAGTTTTACTTTATTTCATCAATTAGAGAATTTTAATCTCTTACAGACTTATCAAATACGACTATAATATGTAAATTTTGTTTGTAGGTGGGTGTAAATACAGTAAATATAAGATAAATAAATAAATAAATTACACAATTTTCACATATTTTTAATAAAATTTAAATTCGGTTTAGAACCATTGATTTAAAAGCATCTCTCGTACAATCCAACATGAAATTAATTCTAGTACAAACTGCATTAGCTTCTCTGATGCAAGCGGTAATAGGCTCATTGCGTCCATAGTTTCTTTGATGAAAGTGTTCATAAATTAAAAATCGTTCACGTGTAACTCTTGAGGGAACATTACCCTCATAGAACCGATCAATAAGCGGAGGGCATTTTATATGCTTTGTTATTATATCTCTGACAAACATTACTGAAAAATATTTCCGGCGAGTTTCAAGAGACTTCATTCCAAATAATAAACATCTGGTTTTATAGGAAGGTCTTGGAATCCTCCATCTCAATTTAAAAAAAGCATATCTCGTAAAATTTTTTGAACGTTCTCTATTCTTTTTGAAGAATTTGAATAATATGGATTCCAAACTAAGCAACAGTTTTCCAGCACGGATCATACCAATGAATTATACAATGATATAAGGGTTTACGAATCATTAAACTCTCTGGTGTTTCTTTTAAGAAAATCCAGCATCTGATTTGCTTTGTTAATCATATAGTCAAAATGAGGGTGAAATGACAGATTGACATCCAGAATCACACCCAGATCTTTTTTTTTTTTGTATCACTCTTTTTAACTTGATATTATTGACGCTATATTCAAACATTATTAGATTTAAGTTCCTGTAGCAAGATAAAACTTGGCATTTAACTACATTAAGATCAAGATAGTTGGCCTTGCACCAAGTGGCCAATCTATCCAAGTCTGATAACAGCAGAGTACAGTCCGAATTGGTGGAAATCCTTCGATAGAGTTTTAGATTATCCGCAAAAAGGAGACAGGATGAGTTTTGGAAGAAATTAGGAATGTCATTGACAAAGAGAAGAAATAGGAGTGGTCCTAAGTGACTACCTTGGGGTACACCCGATAGGACATCTATATCATCAGATTTATAGTCTTTAATTTTAACAATTTGAACCCTTCCAGTCAAATAAGATTTAATCCACATTAATAGAGATGAGTGGATAGCAAAACAGAAAAGCTTATGAAGTAAGATATTGTGATTTACTCTATCAAAAGCCTTTGCAAAATCGGTGAAGATGACATCAGTTTGAAAACCTTTTTCCATGTTAGATATAATGTCTTTCACCATAATCATTAAATTTGTTGATGTAGATTTGCCCGCGACAAAACCATGCTGAAAGACCGATATTGGCCTATAATTTGTTATTTCATGCTTAGATCCTGATTTGAAAATTGGTGACAAATATGAAATTTTCGACGAATTCAAGAAATTGCCACTTGAGGGAGATAAATTAAAAATAAGCGTCAGAGGGTGGGCTAACGCAATCGCACATTTTTTTAGAACTATAGGAGGAATATTATCCGGACCTTCACTTGTTTTCACATCCAAGCTTAAACGAGATGATTCAACTTCAGCTCGGCTTAGAACAAGTGACCCAAGATCCACAACTTTACTTAACCTTGGAAACTCTTGACTTATAACAGATTCTGAGGAATAAAGTGATCTGAAGTATTTTGCAAATAAATTACAAATTTCAGATACCTCACTTGTAATCGTTGATAAGTACTTCATACAACTTGTTAATCCATATGATTTCGGTATAGTATTTAAAAAATTCCAAAACCGCTTGCTATTGCTTTTAAGATCATTTTCAACTGAAAGTATATGTAATTATACGATACAAAAACTTATTCAAATAATCAAATTTACGCTGACAATCGAGATAGCTGTTGAGAAGCCTTAGATCGTGTTTGTTATTTTTATATAATTTATATGCTTTATTTTTTTGGTTTTTGCGATTACTTAACCTCCTATTAAACCAGATAGGGCAGGAATTCTTTTTTAGATATTTTGCCGGTACATATTTTTCAATTGCGCTTTGTAAAACCGACGAAAATGCAATATAATCACTATCTAAATCAGAACCGGTAAAATTGTCATAAATGACAATTCTGTAATTTATTTTTGTCAGTAACGCCCAAAAAATATCAATTTTTATTTAGAAGAAGTGAAGAAAAGTGCGGTCAAAACGTGAAGTCAGCTGAACAAATCGGTTATCCACCTATCTACATATACATAATTATTTAAAGGGTTTTCAATTGCAGCGGGCAGATTTTGACGGTGACATCTATTAAATCTTTTGTTTATTATTTACTGATGCCAAATCACCATGGCAAGTTATACAATTGAACGACACGTCCAATTGAAAGAAATTTAATATAAAATTGTTTTAGGCAACGATGCGAGCGTTGCGGCCATTTTACGGTTTACATGGTTGTCCTTCCATGTCTATTATCCAACGTTATGTGTACAAATTTGAGTCGACCAATTCAGTGGATCAACCAGGATCAACCAGGATCAACCGAAAACATCTACCCGCCCTTATTGAAAAACCCTACATATGATAAAATGGATAAATTGCTTACAAAAACAAAAAAAAAAACCACACAAGACGATAGCTTAATAGGTATCGTTCAAATGCTAACGATTTAACGATCATGTTTTGACGATTTTTGAGTTACGGAGAGCAAATTTTCGATCACCAAGACGATATCTTTCAGTCGATAGTGATAATTGCTTTGACGTGATTCAAAGCTATCGTCAAAACGATATCGTGTGGCGATAATCGAATTACGGAATGACCCTCCAGGTTTAACCGATCCAGTCGACCATATTTTAGTTTTTTTAACATTATTCTTTAAATGTTGCAAAACATTGGGACCCAAACAAACGTTATCGTAAAAAGCAATAATTTGAAGGGTAGCTAGGGACTTTGTTTACCTTTATGTAGGCTCGATTATAAATAGCTGCTTCTTTGAATTAAAAAACACTTGAGTAGAAAAGTGTTCCCTTATTAGGAGCTTAATATCCCGGTCCTAGCATTAAGTGTAGAGCTATAAACTCACTTACTTATACTTACCTCGGTAGATAGCCATTCTTGCTCATGGATTAAAAGTGTATGGATAGCGTTTTTGTGGCGGATTTCGACTTGCTCTTCTTTGGCGGTATGAAGCTTAAGGGTTTTTTGATTGGTGCGGGTAGATTTTGGTGGCCTGTGGCAGCCATGTTGTTTTGGTGAGATCTGTCAAATCTGTTTTTTATAATTCAGATATTGAAGCAAAAAGTCACCATTGCAAGTAACACAATTCAAAACAGAACATCCATATAATAAGACTTTAATATCAAAATCATTTGGGGCAACGATATACGAGCGCTGTACCCATTTTACGGTTTACATGGTTGTCCTCCCAAGTCGATTATACAAAGTTTTGTGGCCAAATTTGAGTTGACGGATGCAGCGAACAACCACCAAACGCTCTTGCGTCAACGAAACGCAAGACCAACCGATAACACATCGTCGCTGGTCCTTGAGAGTCCGTAATTCTTCGAAAACGACGAGGTCGTTGGCATCAGCATCAACTAATAGCGCTACCGATCAATGATAACGACGATAAAGCCTCCAAATTTGGCCAACATTTTGAAGTAAAAATAAATTAAAAAATTCATATTGCACAGCTGGCGCAGTACTTTTCAGCAGAAAGGCTCCAAATTTACAGTTTTATTACAGTTCAAGAAAAAAATCGGCCAACATTTATGATAAAAAAGAAGGAATTCACACTGCAAAACTTCCAAATTTCACATTTAATTTATTGAAATAAACGGTTTTGTTGACAAAAAAACGCTTAGCCACATAACGTCAATAACATCCGTTAATTATTTAGAAACTCATATATATGTATGAACACACTTGACGGAACACGACACTGCCATTGACATTTTTGTATGCAGTGAACTTGGGCAACCCTAAACTAATTGAGTGAAAATATTGGTCTGCATAAATTCTTTAACAGTTTGAATTACTAAATTTAAATTAGCATTAACAAATTAATATTAAAAAACATGTCGAATAGAAATGAATACAATTTCCTAACTTGTTTCTTTAATAACTACCTTTCATAACAAGTCTCTCATATCTTGTTTTAAGCATTTTTTGGTTGAGAAACAACATTTATTTTAACAGTTAGGACTTTCATTAAAATTCTCCCACTCCTTTTTTGAGACTAAACGCCCAGATTCGAAGTAAACATTTGACCAGACAATTCCCTTTCCTATTTAAAAGAACAGCAAAGCCCCAAGCTTGTAACCAAAATTAAAGGAAATTCACGTCATTAACAATCTCTGAATTTCATAAAGCTATTTGCCTTCATTTAACTGAATATTTTTCCTCATCAGGCGGACTACGACACCAACAACCAACGGGCGGCGGCCAGAGCGGCGGCGAGGCATGAGGAAAAAAATAAAAATACCCAACAAAATATTTTTAATTACATTAAAGTTGTGTTTTACTTTTTTTTTTTTTTACTTTATTAACCGAAATGTGATTTTTCAATCAAACGAAACAGACGCACAATTTGACAGAACGAGTTTATCCTTTATCCATTGGGGTACTGTTCTGTTCTGTCCCATCAGGATTTGGGAATCCGCTCGGTTATGGTCATAAAAAAGATTAAAACTCTATTATCCTCAAACACGAAAAAGAGGACAGAAAGAACCTTAAATCAACAGCAACAGTTTAATAAAAAAAATAATATAAATTATTATTCAATTTTTATTGTCTTTCCCTACCTCAGCATCAGCACGACTTGATTTTGGTGGGTCGTGCATCAGTGTTGTGTATTGTCGGAATCGAGGATTAAATGCTGAAGAACTCAACCCAAAATTATTTGGGACCAAATAATATTATTTCGGGCAAATTTATTTAGTCTGTTTTTTGCTTATATCAATTTATTTTTTTAATTTCATTTTTTTTTTCAGGAGCAAAAATGGTAAAATAGGGGAAACTGTGGTAGTTTACTACAGGCATCCGGAAAATTTCGATTTCGATTTATTAGTTTTTGTAGAAAAATGGCAATAAATAACTAACATGCTTAGGGCCAATTTATTTACTATTCACTAAAGCTTGTATTTTGTGGCTTAAACTTAAACTGATTTTAGGGAAACATTGTGAGTATTATTAGAATTGAAAAACGGCTTCACAGACAGAAAAAATCAGCCTGGGAGAAGAACATAATCTGTGAAATAGAGAAAAGCCGAGAGCGAGGTCCGCACCAGGCGCGGAAGTTCTACCAATCCGTCCGAAACATATGAGTACATGCAGTACACACCACGCTGCACATACTGCAAGGACGGAGAGGGAAATCTGATCACCGATCCTCAAAGCATACTGGAGCGATGGGAAGTGTACTTCAATGAATTGCTAAATGGTCAGCTCACTGCAGAAGTGGAGGCCCCACTACTTCAAGAAGAGTACCCTATGTTGCCGCCACCAAGCATAGAAGAGGTTGAGAAGGCTATAGGCCGGCTAAAGAAAAACAAAGCCCCGGGAGCCGATGGTATACCAGCCGAACTATTTCAACACGGTGGGCCAGCCTTACTTCAAGCAATTCATGAGATTATAGTGCACGTGTGGGAGCATGAAGAAATTCCAGAAGACTGGCGAAAAGGTATAATTTGCCCCATACATAAGAAGGGAGATGTCACAACGTGCAGCAATTATAGAGGTATCACGTTGTTGAGTACCGCCTATAAGATACTTTCCTCTATCCTACAAGACTGGATAACCCCATACGCTAAAACCATCATCGGACAATATCAGTGTGGTTTCATTCCAGGCAAATCAACAACTGATCAGATCTTTACCCTTAGGCAGGCGATGGAAAAATGTCTAGAATTTAACATCCCAACATACCACCTGTTTATAGACTTTAAGGCCGCCTACGATAGCATAGCCAGGGTAGAAGTTTACAAAGCCATGAGAGAATTCGGCATCCCAAATAAATTGACACGACTATGTAGGTTGACCATGACCAACGTAACAAGCCAAGTAAAAATAGCCGGATTGCTATCCATACCAATCAACATCTTTAATGGACTCCGACAAGGGGATGGTTAGGCCTGCCTCCTCTTCAACCAGGCGTTGGAGAAAGCAATCCGTGACTCTGGCAAGGCAACAAGAGGGACCATCGTCAACAGGTCCAGCCAGATACTGGCTTACGCAGACGACATCGACATCATCGGAAGAACTGAGCAAGCTGTACATGATTCCTTCATCCAGATCGAGCAGGCGGCACAAAATCTGGGGCTGCACATTAGTGAAGGTAAAACAAAGTACATGGTGGCGTCGAATGCGAGAGGAACAGTTGGTCAAACAATCAAGGTAGCGGAGCACGAATTTGAAGTGGTGCAATCCTTTCAATAACTTGGGTCAATAGTAGCAGCAGATAACAATATAGAAGAAGAAATACGCGGGCGGCTTCTCAAATCCAACAGAGCCTACTATAGTCTGTCAAAGCTCTTCAAATCCAGAAATCTTACCATTACTTCAAAACTGCTGCTGTACAGGACCATGGTCCTGCCAGTACTCACATATGGATCCGAGACTTTGGTGCTTACCAAAAGGCACTCCGACCTCTTAGCCGCGTTCGAGAGAAAAGTCTTAAGGAGAATTGTTGGCCCCATATGTGAGGTAGGACGATTCCGAAGACGGTACAATCATGAATTGTACGCAATCTACCTTGAAGCAGATATCGTGACAAGAATTAAGCTCGGTAGACTCCGGTGGGCAGGGCACCTAGCTCGCATGAGCGAAGAGGAACCTGCTCGGAAAGTTCTTTGTGGTACATTCTATGGTAGACGACAGCGTGGTAGACCATGCTTGCGCTGGAGAGATGGCGTAGACCAGGACGCCCGGAGCCTTGGGGTGCGCAACTGGGTGGCGGCGGCTCGAGACCGGGATGGGTGGAGAGACTTGTTGAAGGAGGCCAGGACCGGACCCCGGTTGTCGAGCCGACGATGATGATGATTGTGAGTATTTTGTCATTTTAGTAATAGCCGGTTTGAAAATAAATGAACAGTAAAACAAAATGAAATAAAATCGATAAATTTTCCATTTCTAATGACGACTTAAAATTTTATCTAGAGTGTTGAAATTGGGCCTCAGAAAGATATTTAAGAGATAATAATTACGAAATCGACATATTATTTAAAAGCAATCAAAAATATTTAAATTCAGTTGCGTTAAGGTGTCCCAACCACAAGTTCCACAAGATCCAACGAGGTTCCACAAGCCTGTTTGGACATCAACGAATGGCAGTAAAAGTGAGTTTGCATCTTTTTGAAGAGGTCTTAGCTACTTCTTTAATATATAATCATTTTTTTCACTGTGCATTCATTTTTGGGTGTTTTAGGATTTTTAGATAAGGTGTTGGAGTGCAGTTCTAGGTGAAATCGTTTAGCACTTGAACTAATATTGCAGCCCATTCGGGCTTTGCTATGCGCGGAGAATTCTTGGAGCTTAACTTTAGCATGGAAAAAACTGTGTTACCGGCGTGAATTGCATAGGCAGGTAATTGTTATCAATAGTTTGTATTTTGTATGTAAACTCCATTTTGTTTCTGTAATGGCGTAGTTTTTTTTCAACTAAATCCCTCCAGACATGCAAAAAAACACGGCTTATAAGGTCCTAATTCCTACATCTTTAAAATTTTAAATTTCGTTTGTGGCGGTGCCATCTTCATACACCTTTTAAATTCACTCTGAAGAGCTCACAATGATTTGTTTGCTTAGTACAGCTTAACATGGGTCAAATATAAAAAACATTACTCTACGGTCGATCATATCATGGTGCTAAAGAGCATTGGAGAATCCTTCCTTCGAAACGGAAAAAAATTATACAGCTTCTTTATCGATTTTAAAGCAGCGTTCGTTGCGGTGGATAGGCGTGAGCTTATCTACAAGATCTATGGGCTTGGGATATCTACAAAGTTTGGAAAAGTTTTACAAACTCTGTACAAGGAAACTAAAGCAGCAGTTTGGAATGGAGAAGAAATATCAGAGTAGTTTCAAACGGAGTCTGGCATTCGACAAGGGTGTGCATTGAGCCCTCTTTTATTTGCGATATTTATAGATGATCTAACGGATTGCTTAGGTGGAGGTGTAGAGTTTGCGGGGACCATTATAAAGGCCCTCTTTTACGCTGACGACGTAGTGCTGCTATCTCACTCACCCCAATCGCTCCAATTGATGATCAAATAACTGGTTAGGTACTGTACTACTTGGAATCTTAATGGTAACCTAAACAAATCAAAAATAATGATCTTCAGAAACGGTGGTGGTAGGAATAGCCTTAACGAAAGATGATTCTATAACTCAATACCTATTGAAGTCGTGAACGAATTTAGATACCTAGGAGTGTGCTTTAGAAAAAACCTAAGTATAAAAAAGCATCTGAGTGAGAGACTTGTTAAGGCCAAGAGTGCTATTGGAGCTACTTGGAAAAAGTGTTTTGCCAACAGAAGTATGGCGCATAGCAGTTAGTTCCGTCTTTTTGAAGCAGTTTCGGAATCAGTTATATTCTATGCGTCTCAGGTATGGGGGTACAAACAGTATGAAAGTGTAGAAAAGTAGCTGAGGTTTTTTCTTAAAAGGATATTCCATCTGCCTTCCAACACACCAAACTACGTAGTAATGTTAGAAACAGGACTTTCCCCCCTCTTCATCAAAACCCTCAAAACACAGGTAGACTACATTATCAACGTTTTGAACATGCATAATGAAAGACTACCGAAGAAAGCAGCCCTTTAAGTAATCAATCGGAGATCCAGCTGGTATATGCAGAATGGAACGAGCTAGCGCAGTGGTGTGGTATTGAGCTAGACTTGCGTATTGAAAATCTCAATGAATGGAGACCTAAACTGTATAAGTTGATTGCTATGGTTGACGAGAAGCTTCGAGTGAAGTTTATCGAAGAAGCCACCAGCTCTGTCCACAGAGTGGTTTACAGTCGGCTTTGTCATAACCTAGGATCGAGAGACTTATTCAGAGATGAGAATAGTGTAGAGAATATCTCGATGATGGTGAGACTTCGTGCCAAGCTTCTACAATTGAATTATATGCCACATAGAGATGATCTTTCCGGCCTATGCAGTCTATGTTACCTGAGGGAAAGAGAAGATGTCTTTCATTTTCTGGGAAAATGCCCGGTGCTAGTAGAATCTAGGCGATCCTTCTACGGGTGCAATTATTTAACCAATACGGAAATGATAGCGTATTTAAACGAAATGGAGGTTGAAAAACTTTATATGTACTGCAAAGTAGCGCAAGCTTACCGAAACAGAGTTCTCAGCGAAAATTTCTGAATTCCAAAAATTGATAAAGACGCTTTTTTTAACATATTATTATTTAAAAAAACCTAGGCACAATGAATGTATTTATGTAATTTATTAAATTGTCAACCTGGCAGACGGCTTTGCCATGCTATACTTGATTTTGTTATTATACATACATGATTTGAATAAGAAAACAAAATCAATTTACTACTACTCAAGGGTTTTCCAATAAGAGGTGTTATTTTGAATAGCCCGCTATTTCGGTAGCTGTCACTTTTGAAGCTGTCATTTTTTGACATTTGACAAGTAAAAACTACGCCATGGAACGATACATGCTTCAACAACGCATTGAAATTATTAAAATTCACTATAAAAATGGTGAAAATTTGGCAGAGACGGTTCGTAAGACTAAAACATTTTTGGGTCGTCGTGAAGCACCTTGTCGGACCGCAATACAGAAATTGGTGGACAAATTCGAGCTGTTGGGATAAGTTAGTGATGTGAAGAATAAAACCCGTGCACGTCGCTCAAGAACAACTGAGAATATTGCTGTTGTAGCCCAAAGTGTTGAAGAAAACCCAGGTTTGTCCATTCCTCGTCGTTCTTTGGAATTAGGCATTCCACAAACGTCATTACACCGTATTTTGCATAAGGACTTGGGTTTTAAGGGTTATAATGTTCAGTTAACACAAGAACTCAAGCCGGCTGATCATCAACAACGTCTTGTCTTTGCTGATTGGGTCCTTGAAATGCATGAAAATGATCCGGAATTTCATCGAAAAATCATCTTGACTGATGAGTCCCATTTCCACCTCGGAGGCTACGTCAACAAGCAAAACTGTCGCATCTGGGGCTCGGAATACCCAAGAGTTATTGTTG
This sequence comes from Leucozona laternaria, assembly GCA_932273885.2. Lineage (NCBI taxonomy): Eukaryota > Metazoa > Arthropoda > Insecta > Diptera > Syrphidae > Leucozona > Leucozona laternaria. Next base: position 236,885,941 of record OW026366.1, on the reverse strand, counting down.
AAAAGCCTCTCCATCCTCAAAGCGTGACTGTTTGGTGCGGTTTATGGTCCGGCGGGGTCATTGGACCTTACTTTTTTCGAAAATGAGGCTGGAGCAACAGTTACGGTCAATGGATTGCGCTATCGAGAGATGATTAATGATTTTTTATGGCCGGAATTGGATGGTATTGATCTGGACAACGTTTACTTTCAACAAGATGGCGCTACGTGCCACACAAGCAATGAAACCATCGATCTTTTAGGGGAAAAGTTTCCGGACTGTGTTATCTCTCGAAGAGGTGATCACAATTGGCCACCAAGATCTTGTGATTTAACACCTTGCGACTTCTTCCTTTGGGGCCACGTGAAAGATAAAGTCTACACCAAGATCCGATCATTTATCTCAAAAAATGCCATTTTTCTTTGAATATCAAAATAACACCTCTTATTGGAAAACCCTATATAAAAAACATAGGAAGCTTCGCAGAGGTTTGTTATGTTTTAGTGAGCTAGGGCGTGCATAAAACTTTTTCTGAAAACATCAATCTAATTGCGATTATCAATTTTGAATTGGTAGTCAATAAATATTAAAATTTGGTACATTAAAACTCAATTAATTAAAGAAAACTGAACAATTATTCGGTGGTAATTATCAATTTTCTTGTAATTTACCATTCTCAATGTTCAAAACTTTTATCAATTGAGGTTTTCAATATCGGTTTTCAATATTTATCAATTATCAATTGATGATTAACAATCTTAGTAGCGGTGCATACCTCCAGCAATGGTATTGCAAAGTATAGCTGATCTCCTTTTTAATTTAGAATCGGGCAGAAATTCGAAAATAAGAAGCTTACTGTTTCCAAATAATTAAAACATTTTTGAGTGCTGTGACACGGCTAAGATGTATTTAAACATACAATTTTGTCAGAGTTTCGGAGGTAGTTGAACGTGTCCAATATAAACGGTGTTTTTTTTACAGCTATAGAACTTTAAATTGGCAACACTATTTTAACTGGCTGCCATTTTGTCAGCTGTCAAGTGATTTATTTTAAGCTTGGTTTGGGATTTCAACATGAATAAACTGACGCCTGAACAACGCTTACAAATTGTGCCCAAATGGGCCCAAAACAAGATTGCCGTTCCCAATTTTCATACGAGAATTTTTTTTAGCAATGAAGCTCACTTTTGGTTGAATGGAGACGTCAATGAACAAAACTGCTGTATTTGGAGTGTTGATAATCCTCAAGTGTATGTTGAGACACCGTTACATTCACAAAAAACTGACTGTTTAATGTGCTTTATGGTTTGGTGGAATAATTGGGCCAAACTTCTTTAAAAATGATGCTGACCAGAAAGTTACAGTCAATGGTAATCGCTATAGAGCCATGATAACTGACTTTTTCGTTCATTAATTGAACAACCATGATTTGCAGTAGCTGTAGCTGTGGTTTCAACAAGAAGGCGCAACCTGTCACACAACTCGTGCCACAATTGATTTATCGATTGAAGGAAACTTTTGGTAACCGCATAGTTTTACGTTACGGACCCGGACGAATTGGTTTCCAAGATCGTGCGATTTAACCCCGCTTGGCTATTTTCTGTGGGGATATGTGAAGCCGTTAGTCTACGCCGATAAAATCGAAACGATTGACCACTTGAAGGACAACATTTGCCGCGTTATTGCCGATATACCGCCACAAATGTTGGAAAAAGTCATCGAAAATTTGACCTCCAGATTAGATTACGTCTGAGCCAGCCGTAGCGGTTATATGCAAGAAATAGTATTTAAATTATAATGCCAGAAGATTATCTTTCGAATAAAGTAAATTTCATGTCAACTTAAAAAAAAATTAACTTTGTTTTATTCTATTTCAAAGTTCTATAACTCTAAAAAAAAACACACAGTACATAATGCAATCGTATTCGAACGTGAACGTTTGAGACTCAACGTGTATGTTACACGTATGGCCGATATGCAACCTACCTCGTCCTCTCCTGTTAAATTTGAATCCTATTTACGTCCTGCGATTTGTTTTTCTGATTCAATTTGCGAAACGTTAACAAAACTTAATTTAAAACATAAAAAATTACTAACTATGTTGTTGTTGATGGTATAATTTAATTGAATTTGTATGTATATTTACTACTTACCTATCGTGGGCGAAAAAACTTAGTCTAATGGTATGGGAAGGCCCATACTCGCCTGCAAGTAGTTCTCTTTTTCTACGATGGCGTTTCTGTTCGATGTGTTTTTGATGGGCAGCATGCAATTGTGCTCGATCGAAATTTGCCGCTTCCCAGTGACGTATGAAGGGACTAAGGTTTTTTGTGTGTCCTGGAAGAAAAAAAAACATAATAAATATTAAATATTTGGTTTATTTTTAACTAATAGATAGTTTTAAAATTAATCTTTTCACAATAAAAAAAAAAAACAACTTCACCAGAAAGCTTGGCTTAGTGTAAAAAGAAACAAACAAAAAATCTTATTACCATTTAACTATTCATTGTTTTTGTAAGAAAACAAATTACTTTAGTTTTAAAATTTGATTTCAAAAATGTGATTTTTTAATCTCAGTATATTATTTTTTTTTTTTTAAACATTTCATAAGGTGAGACCTTTTTATAACTTTGGTTAGGGTGTGTTTATGCTGTAGCTTTGATAAACAATTCTAGCATCGATCCGAGCATCATCATCAACAACAATCAGTGTAAAATTTTCTCAAATCGCTCCAACACGAACACACCCTTAGGCGTTAGGAGGCCTAAGACCAAATGTTTGCCCATGAACAATTTGCAGGGTTGCCGCTATTTAGAATGAAAGATTTTGTTTTTCACGAAAAAAAATGTAAGTACAATGGTGATCCAGTATAACGAATGATATAATGTCTAGAATGCATTCGTTATATCGACAATTCCGTATATCGAATACGTAAATAAAGGGTGATTTTTAAGCTGGTTTGGTTTTGGCAACACTGGTTTTGACAGCTGACGTGTGTTTAGTACCTTGTGTCACTGTCAAACAGCTTCAGTTTGGTTTGCAATTTAACCATGGATCGTCTTACAAATGAACAACGCTTGCAAATTATTGAATTTTACTATCAAAATTCGTGCTCGGTTCGAAATGTTCATCGCGCGCTGCTTGTGTTCAGCGATGAGGCTCATTTTTGGTTGAATGGGTACTTAAATAAGCAAAATTGCCGCATTTGGAGTGAAGATCAGCCAGAAGCATTGCAACAGCTACCAATGCATCCCGAAAAAGCCACTGTTTGGTGCGGTTTATGGGCCGGCGGCATTATTGGGCCATATTTCTTCAAAGATGATGCGAATCGCAGCGTTACTGTCAATGGTGAACGCTACCGAGCGATGATAACAAACTTTTTTTTGCCCGAAATGGAAGTTCTTGACTTGCATGATATGTGGTTTCAACAAGACGGTGCCACATGCCACACAGCACGCGAAACAATGGCGCAATTGCGAGGCGAGTTTGGTGAACAGTTAATTTCACGTTTCGGGCCGGTCAATTGGCCGCCTAGATCGTGCTATTTGACACCATTAGATTATTTTTTGTGGATGTATGTCAAGGCTAATGTCTATAGGGACAAGCCCGCTTCGATTGACGCACTGGAAGCCAACATCCATGCATTCATTCGTGAGATACCGGCCGATATGTGTGAAAGAGTATGCCAAAATTGGACTCAGCGGATGGGCTACCTGAGACGCAGCCGCGGTCAACATTTGCATGAAATTATCTTTAAACATTAAATTACAAGGTTCAAACTATCGATTCAAATAAATATTTCATTCATTTTTTCGAATTTTTTGTGTTTTTTTTTTTTTAAAAGTTCTAAACCTCTTGAAAAATCACCCATTAGAAGGTAAACTATATTTTGCAAAGCCCTTACAGTTTTGTGCCTAGTCTGCTATTGCAATATGTAGTTGTTTGTAGAAATTTGTTTTTTTTTTTTTTCATTTTCTGGAATTCGTGATTTTGTTCGTTATATAGAATACCTAATGGACCTGAAAAAAGTGGGCGTAGTATCAGTCATTCGTTACATTGGCATTCGTTAAACTGAAGAACCACTGTATTTCTGATTTTGTAGAAAAAAAAACATCCTCAACCATTTTAAGTGTTCAATACTTTTTAACGATTGTTGCTTTGTTGTAAAGAGTGTAACAAAAACAACTTTTGCATTTTTATTTTCAACTTCAGAAATTTCATTTGTTCAGTCGGAGTTGACTGGCTCAACTTTTGATATTCCAAAGTTGAGAAAATACGAAGTTGATCAACTACCTGAAATTGTAGACTTTACCGAACAAACTTGGGATTTCTCTTCATTTCTGTAAATTCAATGCAGTTATTTTGACTGCTCGCTCTTGAAATTGAAGGCAAAACATCTTATAAGACAAAGTTGGTGTAGTTAGGTAAACCATTTATAACCTAAGATGGGCTGGACCGATTTTAATGATCTATGATTTCTTCGATTCGCCTCCACTCGAAAGATATGTGCTTCCTGAACGATATGTGATTCCAACAGGATGGTGCCACTTGCCACACAGCCAACAAAACAATGGCTCTTTTACGCGATATTTTCAATGGCCGTATTATCTCACGTCGCACAGTGGGACGATCCATGGTAAAAATTAAAAAAACAAAACTATTTTAGCGTTAATTTAAATTAATTGGTAAGTCATCCCAAATATATGAAAGCTCAAAATGCAATAAAATTTTTTGCATTTATTTATTGGTCCATAAGTTATAGACACGTGAATATAGCCTCTCTTCCATTTTTTACTTGCGATATAGGTACTATATGGGAAGTTATGGATTCGTACAAAAAATCGAACTCGAGATTTTGATCAAACTTTACATTACGATGATAGAGAAGTCAAAAAAAGTGGGTCTCGCAAAAACGTCCGTCTGTCTGTCTGTCTGTCTGTCTGTCTGTCGGTTCGGCTACAGCCTAAACGGATCGGTCGATTTTCTTTAAACTTGGTACCTAGCGTTTTTTGGACATTGCCCCCACCCGTTTTTTTCTCTTTTTTTTTAGGACCAAAATTAACAGTAGCTGTCATACAAAATTTCTTGGCCAAAAAGGAAAAACTTATTTTTCTCAAATCCAGCGCTACCGAATTTGTTTTTAAGAACTCAATAAATTTAAATAGTTATAAGTTGCCGTTTAATAAAAAAAATGGTTCCGAAAAATGGTTATTAATGGTACCTCCCAAAAAACCATTTTTTTGATTTTCGTTTTTCTCGAAAACGGTTAAACTGATTCTGATCAATTTTTTTATGAAGAAGTATTGACACATTATTAATAATATTGTGTACCAAAATCATCAAAAAAAAATATTTTGTTTCTCAAAAACGACTCCTACGATTTTCATAAAAGTTTTTTTGTGTGTTAAAATTAGTACGATCTACCATTTAAAATTTTTAAAGTTTATATTTTACGTTTATTAACAGTACCTCTCACAGAACGGTTTCTTTGATTTTCGACTATCTCAACATCTGATCAACCGAATAAAATTAGATTTTTTATACAGAAGCTTGCAACAAATATAAATAAAAGTGCGTATCAAAATTTTCTAAAAAATGATTTTTGGATTTGTTAAAAAAAAATCAAAATAATTTTTTGAAAATTCGATATTTCGAAAACTGTTAGCAGATTTTTTTGTGAAGTTCCATTTTTAACGCAACATTAATAAATGCTTTAAATTGGCGTACCAATTATTTTTCTCAAAAATGTTAACGAAATTTTATATATAAAAAATTAATTATTTTTAAAACCGCTCCTACGATTTTCAATTTTTTTTTGCTCATAAATAAAGATTTATATAAGAAATCAGATGGTGTACATCGCGTTGGGTTAAAACGGATTAAAAGTATTTTAATCAATTTCTTTCTAATTTTGTTGATTTAAAACAATTTACCAGTTTAAATAGTATAATTTCCTTGTATGCATATTGCATATGTGCAACACTAGGCTATATTGTTAATTTTTGTATACTCACATAATACCACCTGAAACTAAACTAAGATTAGGCAAATGGATAAAATATACACTCTTATAGCTAATTTATTTCAGACTATAGAACCACAATGTGATCGCGCATAAGAGCAAGTTCGTGCGACCCAGTCGTGCATATTTTTTTATAAAGAGTTATGAGGTGATTTCTTGTGTTACATTTAATTGCTGTGCAAATATATTTCGCGTGTAGAAATTAAATTAAGAATGGAGAATATTAATAATCAAGGTATTTAAATTAAAATAGTTTTTTTAAAAAAGAGATTTTTTTCGTATGTTTTTTTTTTAATGGCGATTTTAAAAGTGTATGTGCGATATAAGAAAAAAAAATATTTTCAAATTTTAAGTGGAGTTTTCTAAAAATGGACAAATATGGGTCTTGGGTTTTTTTTTATTTTATCATAGCAATGTGTCAATAAACAGAATCACGAAAAAAATCTTGCGCAAGTTTGCGCTTTTTTAAGAAAATTGACATTTTTAGGTTCAACTGCGTTCATTAAGCATCGTGACTTAGTTACAATATGGCTCGATAGTGCACATTCCAGGAAAGTTTCAAACGTTTCCAAAAAAATTAAGCAGTTACTTGTATTGGAAGAGCTTAAAGAAGGAGAAAATGCGTGGTTAGAAGAAATTCCGAGGCTTTTTTGTGTTAGTTTAAAGCAAAAATGGCAGCGTTGCCAGAGAAAGAAGGACAGGTTTATGAAGGATAACCAACGATGGCTTAAACTTAATTTGTCTTTACCAGACGGATTTTCAAATTCCGTAAGTAGTAATACAACCCTATGAATTGAAGATTTGTTTGATAAACCAGTGCTATTTTCGAAGTTCAGTTGAAATAATCATTCCAAATTCTAAAGCAAACTTTTTCTGTTTAGTTAAACCACAATTCACCGGAAACTACCAATGTTGGAAGGCCGCAAATAAGTTTTGAAGAATGCGGTGAGCGAACTAAAAAATGACGTGTTCAGGAACTATAGTGTCGCAACACACCCCAGAAGAGCTAATCTATGCTGCTTAAATCGCGACTTCAAAGTCTCCTTAAAAAAAGTGATAAGGTCTTGTCTTTGCCACAAAGCTTAGCATTACTTCTTGACTTGGGATTGTCAAAGCGGAAATACACTTTGCTCAGAACTGTCGTCAACAGTGTAAGTAAGGACTGTTTTCCCAGCTACTACTAGCTTAGAAAATATAAGGCAGAACTATATTGCCTGAAGGGACTGTTGCTGTATAGGAGACGGTTGCTGAAGTGAATGTTCAATCCTTTTTGAATAAGACAGCGGAAAGTATTGTCCAAATATCAAAGGAAAATCAGTGTTCAAATTTGATTAGAAAACTCTGGATATTCTTTTGACCTTATTTGCAAGTGGGGATTCGATGGCAGTTCTGGCGACAGCAATTACAAGCAAACTTTTGTCGCCAGGGAAGCTACCGACAGCTTTTTATTTGTAACAGCTCTTGTTCCTTAGAAGCTTGTTGATACTTTTCTATGAACCGTAAAGTCTGGGTTAATTCCAGACCAGGTTCTACGTTTTACTTCAGACCCATGAAACTAATTTTTTCAAAAGAAAATAGTAGCCTCGTTACAAAAATGAGCAGCAAAAATTTGAAAAAAAAAACTATTTCAGAACAAGAAAACTTAGCCATGGATGTTGATGGTAAAATAATTACCATTAATTATAAAATGTTATTAACCATGCTAGATGGAAGTGCGATTGATACATTAAGTGGAGCGGATGCAGCTCAAAACTGCTATATTTGTGGAGCAAAACCTTCACAAATTAATCAACCATCTGTTAAAGAACGAACACCAAACGTTGAGAATTATAAATTCAGCCTTTCATCTCTCCACTGTTGGATACATTGTTTTGAGTGCCTTCTCTACATATCATACAGAATCCCATTTAATAATAATAATCGCAGACAAGAACATAAGCTTCTGTTTGATGAAAAAAAAAAAAAATTCAAGAAAACTTTAAGCTAAAAATGGGACTTCTGGTGGACATACCCAAACCTGGTTATGGAACAACAAATGATGGCAATACTGCACGACGTTTTTTTCGAATCCAGAGTTGAGTTCCGAAATATCCGGTGTAGATAAAGATCTTATCTTCAAATTTGGTTTAATTTTGAGACCACTCGCTACTGGTCGAGCAATAAATATGGACACGTTTGAAGAACTAATTCTTGAAACAAAAAACCTATACCTTTCGAAGTACAGCTGGTACTATATGCCTAGCAGTGTAAATAAACTTTTGCTCCATGCAAAAGACAGAATAATGATTTTTTCTTCTTTCTGAAGAAGGGTTGGAAGGAAGGCACTAGGTTGGATCATACTCGAAAGAGTTCAAGGGTGAACTCAATTACCGACTTGATTAACTATTTGCAATAACGTCAGATCCCTATATTTCAAACATCCGGTCTAGTGCTAAGTTTCAATCAAAAATAGACCGAAATATAAAGGGTTTTCCAATAAGAGGTGTTATTTTGATATTCAAAGAAAAATGGCATTTTTGAGATAACTTTTCCCGTAAAAGATCGATGGTTTCATTGCTCGTGTGGCACGTAGCGTCGTCTTGTTGAAAGTAAACGTTGTCCAGATCAATACCATCCAATTCCGGCCATAAAAAATCATTAATCATCTCTCGATAGCGCAATCCATTGACCGTAACTGTTGCTCCAGCCTCATTTTCGAAAAAATAAGGTCCAATGACCCCGCCGGACCATAAACCGCACCAAACAGTCACGCGTTGAGGATGGAGAGGCTTTTCAACTCAAAACTCTTGGGTTTTCCGAGCCCCAGATGCGACAGTTTTGCTTGTTGACGTAGCCTCCGAGGTGGAAATGGGCCTCATCAGTCAAGATGATTTTTCGATGAAATTCCGGAACATTTTCATGCATTTCAAGGACCCAATCAGCAAAGACACGACGTTGTTGATGATCAGGCGGCTTGAGTTCTTGTGTTAACTGAACTTTATAGGCCTTAAGACCCAAGTCTTTATGCAAAATACGGTGTAATGACGTTTGTGGAATGCCTAATTCCAAAGAACGACGAGGAATGAACAAACCTGGGTTTTCTTCAACACTTTGGGCTACAACAGCAATATTCTCAGTTGTTCTTGAGCGACGTGCACGGGTTTTATTCTTCACATCACTAACTTGTCCCAACAGCTCGAATTTGTGCACCAATTTCTGTATTGCGGTCCGACAAGGTGCTTCACGACGACCCAAAAATGTTTTAGTTTTACGAACCGTCTCTGCCAAATTTTCACCATTTTTATAGTGAATTTTAATAATTTCAATGCGTTGTTGAAGCGTGTATCGTTCCATTTTTATTAATGGCGTAAATTCTACTTGTCAAATGTCAAAAAAATGACAGCTTCAAAAGTGACAGCTACTGAAATAGCGGGCTATTCAAAATAACACCTCTTATTGGAAAACCCTTTAGATCCTTATTCGGTTAACAATAGTGAAATTTCAGGATTACCCGTCGGATTAGACCTTAATAATATGCATATTTCTTCGGAAAGCGATAGTGATTAATTTATGCATACAAGTATTAATTAGTGTAACTATTCATTGAGCTATTAAAATTATCTAATCTATATAACAAAACATAAGCAAACAATCATAAATTAAATAAAAATAAAAACAAGTTCGCTGCTCAACTCTTTTAAATAAAATGTCCTGGATTTATAAGTTTTAGTGTATCAATTTCTTTGTTTTTCGGTTACCACCATAGATATAAGTGCTAAAATACTATTTCAAGCATATTTGGTTGAATTCCTTATTTTATTCACAAGATATTAATTTTGCCTTTTTTCCCATACATTCGTTCCACTGTGCGTCGTGGCGATGGTAATGTGATTTGACACCGTTGGACTTCTTTCTTTCGAGATATTTAAAAGATAAAGTGTACATCAATAAGCTAAGAACAATTCAAGAGCTAAAGGATGAGATAATTCGGCACATTAACCACAATTGAACCTCAATTATGTCTCAGAGTCATTGAAAATATGGATCATCGGATAGAGGTATGCCACCAAAGCCGTGGTGAGCATTTGGCTTATATTTTGTTTCACACATAATAGATCCTTCCTCTCCATCTCCATCTATCCATAATAGATAATTCTCTGAAATTTTTTTGTTTTATTTACAATTAACATCGTGCGTCTTCGTTGGACCACCCTTTAGATTGTGTAGTTTCCACTATGCGTAGTCTTGAGACTTTTAAATAGACCGATGTCAATGATGATGTTCACTAAAAAAAATTGAAATAAATGTAAATCCAGCAGAGCTGGTATTTTAATGAGTTTGTTGTAGACTTTGGTTTACTTTCAACTTTCAAGTAAAGTTTCCGTCCTGGAGCGCATATATAAAATAGTTTTTAAATTATTCATCATCATCATCGTCGGCTCGACAACCGGGGTCCGGTCCTGGCCTCCTTCAACAAGTCTCTCCACTCATCCCGGTCTCGAGCCGCCGCCATCCAGTTGCGCACCCCAAGGCTCCGGGTGTCTTGGTCTACGCCATCTCTCCAGCGCAAGCATGGTCTACCACGCTGTCGTCTACCATAGAATGTACCACAAAGAACTTTCCTCTTCGCTCATCAGAGCTAGGTGCCCTACCCACCGGAGTCTACCGAGCTTAATTTTTGTCACGATATCTGCTTCAAGGTAGATTGTGTACAATTCATGATTGTACCGTCTCCGGAATCGTCCTTCCTCACATATGGGGCCAACAATTCTCCTTAAGACTTTTCTCTCGAACGCGGCTAAAAGGTCGGAGTGCCTTTTGCTAAGCACCCAAGTCTCGGATCCATATGTGAGTACTGGCAGGACCATGGTCCTGTACAGCAGCAGTTTTGAAGTTATGGTGAGATTTCTGGATTTGAAGAGCTTTGACAGACTATAGTAGGCTCTGTTGGATTTGAGAAGCCGCCCGCGTATTTCTTCTTCTATATTGTTATCGGCTGCTACTATTGACCCAAGGTATTTAAAGGATTGCACCTCTTCAAATTCGTGCTCCGCTACCTTGATTGTTTGACCAACTGTTCCTCTCGCATTCGTCGCCACCATGTGGACACACAAATATAAAAAGGGAATATAATCAATATTTTTGAAATGTGTGTTCACATAGGTATATGGGTTCAATAGACTAAGCCTATATCATCGAAATTAGCTTCTTTATAGCCTTTTTGAAATACATGCATATTATGTATGTTTGTAATTCGGTACATTTTAATGTACATCCATAATTTAAAAAAATCCAATAAATCTCTCGAGATTCTTACACAATTTGAATTTTCTTCAGCAATTCAATGTGTTAATCAACTTAACCTTGAAGCACGTTTTGTATATACATCACACATTCAAGTTTGAAACACATATCTCTATCCTTCCTGAAGCTTTCCTATGTAGATATCTATATAAGGTATGTCATTGGATTATTCAATCAGATTTAATCTGAAGTTAATTATTTGCCTATACCACTAAGTAACATGCAAATCGCGTACACCTCTTCCATGTCCACATTGATTAACCATACCCAAAGAACCCAGCTCTAAGCCCAATATTAACATGTGGTTGGTAACTTGACCCCAACTCCAATTATAATTATTGAAGCAATTCAGCTGTCCTTTCGATCAATAAGACACCTTCAACCTATATAGCCACTGGTATAGACAAAACACAGATTTGGTTCTATGGTAAACTATGAATAATTGAAATTATGTAGCTGATGTGTTGATTTTGATACTGATGGATACCTATACCTTCTGAGTTGTGAACCTAATTACAATTTAAATTACTTGTTCAAACAAAATAAAATGGACGACTGGGTTGCATGAAATTGCTCAAACTTCCTCAAAGTTAAATGTGGCTTTAGATATTATGAAGATGTTCATTTATGGTAATTGTGCCAATAATACCTGTTCTAGATGGGCTAAATCCAAGTGGCTTGGTATAACAAAAATCACTTTTGTGGACTTCTCCATTATCGTATCGTTTGTAGTCAAAATAGAAACCTGGATAGATTTTGTTCCCATGCTACTGTTAACTCCGAAATGACGAATTCCTAGGATTGACCGCTCAGAGATGTTGTATGTGTATGTACAACACTGGACCATGAGTCATCTAAAAACACCTACGCACTCTCGAGATATATTCTATTTGCCGTGATTAACATACAGAAGGTAGTTTCTGTTTCAGGAGCTGGGGGGTTCTGTGAAGCTCTTAATATTAGAGAATCGTATAAACTCCTAGATGAGTGTAATGTCTTTCAAGCTGAGAATAACGCTATTGAAAAAGCGGCTGAAATAGTTCACAATAAAAAGCTGAACTCCTCGGATATCACATTTTTCATGGACAGCCAAGCTGGCATCAAAGCATTATCCAGTGAGACTTTAAGATCGAAGACAGTAGCAAAATGCCGAAGCGTACTAAACAATATTTGCAACACCAACCAAGTCAAACTCTGCTGGATTCCTGGGCATAGCAATATAGAAGGGAATGACAGCAGATGAACTCTCAAGGAAAGGGTCAGTATCAAATAGGGAAAAGAGTAGCCAAGAAGATATGGGACCAGACGTCCCGATTGGCATGATTAAAATGAAGGTATATAGACATAACAACGAAAGAGCAAATCAATAACTCTTATGGATGTCCCTAGGAAGGATGGCGTTATCTCTAGAAGCTAATGGCCTAGAATTATTGAAAATAATATATTCTATATGTGAGCAGGGCCGGCCCCAACTTGCGCCCTGTGCAAGATTTCTTGAAAGCGCCTCTTTTTTATATGTGATACACATCCATAAGACTTTTCCACATTACCCAGGAGGTAGACTTTCAATGCGTAGGTCTAGTGGGATCTTTAGTTTTTCGATATTTTGAGTTAAATTCTCCTTGAACGCAACAATGAAAGTGAAGTTAGTTAGTGTGCAAGAAATAATTTAGCACAGTTGTGATGGATGTTATTTTGGGATTATTTAAACAAGTTTTGTGGTTAAAGCAAATGGCAGTACATATTTGTTTGCGTATGTTCAGATTACATTTTCTTGCTCCTGGTAATGCGCCCCCAGAATTTTGCGCCCTGTGCATTTGCACATCTTGCACATATGGTTGGTCCGGCCCTGTATCTGAGTTAAGAGAATATTTAAACCTTGATAGGTGTATTAATGGGACATTGTGCCATTGGCACAACGCAGTATTAAACACTAAATACGGAGCATTCAACATACATCGTGTAATGCAAAATGCGCTAAAAAGAGCCACTGTCTGATGTATCGAGCAAAATGATGGAAATTTGTCTGATGTCATATACCTAAGTGCGTCTTTATTTCAATAAATTGTATTTATATAAGCAAAATTAATTAAAACAAATGATTACTACAAGAGTTATACGTGTTTAACATTGGTATTCATTATTTGGCCCAGCCTTTAGAAAAAAGTATTGTCTTCTTGTTGAAGAAAGTGTGATATTTTTTTCTCGAGGCTGAGATCAGCTCGTCATAGTAGAGTAAAACTTTGTTTAAGAAGAAAAGAACTATAACCATTTATAGGTAACAATTTTATCTACTAATTTGTATTATAAAATAATAATAAAAACCACAATTTGTTTAAATTTTAAGAACTTTATTTAAATCAACGTAGTAAACGATAACAATTTTACAATAAGAACACTTAAAGTCAAATGCCTTGATAGACTTAGAAATAATCTTACATATAGGTACTTAACTTACGAACAACGACTTACCATATTCGAAGATCTCTCCAAAATTGCCTTCTTTATAAGATATTATTGGAAAAAAGATACACTTACTGGGTGTAGGTTACGCACTTAGGAGAATATAATGAACATATTTATAAATGTCACGGTACTTCAAATGTCACAAAGCTGTTTGTACTGTGCTACAAGTCCGAGATCGTCACTTAGAAGAAGTGTGATCGGGGACAAAACAATATGAATCAACAATATGAAAGGACATCTTCTTTTCGGAAATCCTTTCTCTTGCGAAACTTTTAACCATTCAACAACAGAAGAAAGAACTTCGCCAGTTAAAACTGTTAAGAGCTCTGGACGTGCTTTTGTAAAATTTTGCGCTTAATCGGAACTGCAGAGTAGAACGCGGTATTTTATAGTATTTTGCAAGCTATTTTTTTAGACATGTGTGTCCATTTTTATGGCCAATAAAGCTTCCTGAACATCCTTTTCTTGATAGCTTCTCCTTGTGTTTGGCTTTTTTTCAAACCTTAAGAAGTAACGGTTCAATGATATAACTATTGGCAGTCTTAAGAGCATATTTATTGACAGTGTCAATAGTTAAAGTTCAAAGGAATGAATTATTGGCACCCAGATGCCAATAATTGAACCTATATTTTTATTGGAACCAACTATTGGCACCCTTTTTATTAAAAAATTACCAACTTATTTTACAAAAAAGTGTAAAAAACAAATAATCTATTATATTCTGATATCAGTAAACATACTTTATTAATACAATAAAAATAAATTAATTACTAAATAAGGCTTACCAAATCTTAGGTCCTTAACAGGAACACACACAATTTTGCTAGTTTTTCAATTTTTTAAAACGCGTTAACACTTTTACTACCACACACAAATCAAAATAAAGACGCACAAATGTGAGGAGTAAGTTGCAGTTTAAGAAAACAATGAAATTGGCTCGCTTAGTTTAATAGTTTTTGAAAAAATCGCTAATGAATGAGGGGGTGCCAATAGTTGGTTCAAAAAAAGGGGGTGCCAATAGTTGTATCCGTTACGCTATCTGGCTGGGTAGAATTTCTTTCAGTAGTATTTGCCGTATCTCTGCATTTGCATGCCTTTCAGGGTTCTTCAGAATTCGGCTTGGTTAGTTCGAGCAGTGGGTATCACGCATGCTGTCTCATACAGGATAGTATTTGGCCAGTAGGAGGTTTCAATACAGTCCCAGTAGGAAATTTCCAAAAATACACCGAGGAATCCCCAGCTTTTTCATCAAGGAATGGAAGCAACACCCGAGGAATTTGAGATGTATCCATCGATGAAATTAACATGGGGATGTCATTGGCATTCACCAAGTGACTTTTTTGGTGAATATTGAACAATAAAATCACTAGTTAAGTAGGTGTAACTTGGTTATTCATAAATGGCTTATGTTTGTTTATTCACAAATTAATTATTTTTGATGAAAAATCATATGAAAGTTAATTATTCAAGCAAGCATTGAATTCAGTTGAATTTTTGTACGAAGTAAAAGAAAGGGTAGTTGGTATGAAAATAAAACACCGAATTGAGTAAAAAGGCAATACCTTTTTCTAACGAAATCATAACATGCTGTTCCTGGGAATGCAATCCTGGGATCCCGAAACCCGGGATCCCGAAACCCGGGATCCCGGCCCATTTTTCGATCCCGAAAATCCCGAGATAATAATGCTCCAATCCTGGGATTTCCGGGATCAGTGGCTTCAATATTCGATACTTTAATTTATTTGTCTGCTTGCTTATTTCTTACAGCTAATACTATGTTTCCACCGAATGTTTATCTCAATTCAGATTAGATAAATCTATGTACTGTTTCCACCACACAAAAAGATTAAAAAACAAATTAACTTTGACAGTACCTCTCAAAATGCAAATGTTGTTTCATTTTTTCGTATGAAGTTGAAGTGAGACAGAAAGTTTCATGTTTGGAAAAAGAAGCAAGAAGAGTTGGATTTTCTAATGAATGCCTTCAGCGCGACATGAATTGGTTTGTTCGATTTGTAAAACTATTTGCCCTATGAAGATTTAACATGATTTATTTGAAATCTTCTAGATTTACGAAATAAATTTGTATGGTAAATCTTCGAGATTTGAAGAAGATTATGTCAAATCTTATCAAATCTCAGTTTATTGGTCGGTGGAAACATAGTAAGGTTTCACAATATAAATAATTAAATTATTTTTAGAAAAACGTAGGGAATAGTGAAAATTAAATATGCGAAACAGGCATTTACTGTGTGCGAAAAATAAATAAATGTAATGGTTAAAGTATTAAATAAGGTTAGTGAGTACTGAACATCGGCTGTGTCTTGTTCATGGAATTCATTTATCTGTTTCTGATGTGCGATATAAAAACCAAATTTTCGTTGAGGACGACGAGCTAGGAATTGGTAATGAAAACGAAGCGAATGAAGAAAGCGAGGATGATGAAGATTTGGATGATCTACAATCAAGGGTAAGAATAGAAAATGAAAGTTTGGATAATATTACAAATTATCCGGAATATAAAAGAAGTCATCAATTTTCCGTTGGGATTCTAACTTGTGCACAGCTGATGGTGGTCTAAAATTTCTTTTTAAGCAGTTAAAATTGAACACTATACAACTTCAAGACTAACCGCCATATTATTCACTAGATACATCCAGATTAAAACTTAAATCCAGATGTATTTACATTGAATTTGTATGCTTTACATCTGGATTTTAATTTTTAATCTGGATGAATCGAGTGAATAATATGGCTGTAAGTACAAAAATGAAAACAGCTTTGATTAATCGGTTGAACCTGCAGCGACGAACAGAGTTATCTGGTGTTTTGGCTTACCTTTAGAACCCCAAATCAATTTTTGAAGACTCAGCACCAGAAGTTAGAAAATATTCCATTTAAGAATATATTTTTGCTAAAGCTATGTATATTGTTTTGTTTTTTTTTTTTTTTTTGTTTTTTTAAGTTTTGGTATTAGTATTTAATAAATGATATTTATTTTTTTATATTTAATACAAACTTTTTTATTTTTTTTTATTGCCAAGCTGAAACCAAATTAGGAACATAAGCTATCCGCTCAGGTAATATGTATATTGTATAATAAGAGCGTTTTTAACTTGAGAAACAATGAAATTTAAACTGAAATAACCTTTCATAAAATATTTTTGTAATCCCGGGATTCAATTTTTTTAAATCCCGAAATCCCGGGATTGTAAAAACATCCCGGGATTGCATTCTCTAGCTGTTCCCCTTTAAGAGTAGTTCATGAATTCATTGTTCTATTCAACTTTTTCATTGAGGACGAAATTTACTACTGGGGTCCTGTGCGTATTCTCAAGGTTATATTAACTATAGGAATAAAATTGACATACATACCTACCTCGATTTAATAACACAAAAGAGTCAACATGGTGGGGGAAGCGCTGGGGAGTGGCATATGCCAAATTTTTTTTTTTTTTTTTTTTTATATTTTGCGCGCACTCAAGGGGTTGTGACTACCCTTATAATGATAAAACACAGTACGAGCGTTTAGGAAAGTGGGAGAGGATTTGAAAGGAGATACCGATGCACATTGGTTTTAAATGTTTGAACATCGAAGTGGCAAGGAAAAATTGAGCCGGGTAATGCATTCCACATTCTTGCAGTGCGACTAAAGAAAGAATCTCTGTACGTACGTCCGAAGTTGGGCTCAAGGGAAAGCTGATGCGCATTCCTAGAAGTACGAGTATTACGGTTGAATTGTTTTAGGGGAGGAATGCAACTGGCTATTTCACTAGAACAATGTTTATAAAAATAGCGATAAAATAGTGAAAGACATGAAACATTGCGGCGGTGTTCGAGTGTTTCAATTGCTTCCGTTATAGTTCTATCGCCTATCATTTTTAAAGCTCTCTTTTGAATTCTATCTAATAGACTCAAGTGGGTTGTTGGAGCACCTGCCCAAATATGAGAATTGTATTCCATTTTTGGACGAAAGAAGGCTGTATAGATTACAGCCAGATCAGAGGGGAGAAAAATTTCTTGCATCTACGGAGAAACCTAGACAGTTAGCAGCGTTTTTGGCAACATCGAATATGTGATCATTCCACAAAAGGTGATCTGTGATGCACATACCAAGAACTGAAAGTTTTTCAGTTTCCTCGATCCAAGTGTCACTCATGGATAGCGGCATTGGGGGTGGGGCTCGCTTTAACGACAGAAGGCAGCATTGTGTTTTTGAAGCATTAAATTCTACGCGATTTTTATTTCTCCATTTCACAATGCTATCGAGATCAGAATTTAATGAGCTTATTATACGCTGCCGTTGAAGTTCCACATCTGAAGGACAAGGGTGTGAATCTATAGAAACGAATATAAAAAGCTGAGGGTACTGTCGTCAGAAAAACAGTTTATAGGATTAGAAGTTTCAGACAAGAAATCTACGACTTTGAGAAACAATAAAATGCTAAGTCCAGCCTGCAACAAATTCGTGTGGTTCCAAAACCTAGTTTCAGCAGATCTACACAAACTTAAAATACCAAACAGTTTCAAAACATTTCATTGAAATAAGTATGCATATAATGTGTGTATGTATTTCCACCAGCAAATTTCATAATGTTTATTACATTAAGTAATTTTCTACACCAACTATCTTTGAAGAAGTTTTTTTTGTTGCACCAGCAATAAGACTCTCAAGAAAATTAAAAGTTTCCATCTCTGATTCGCTGACAAAAAAAAAAACGAGTATAATTTAAAAGTTATGACAACTTACATTGCCATAATTTAATTCCCTAGAAGAAGACACATCATGGCAATGAATTTTGTTCGCATAATTCTTGGAGATGTGCAGTGCATCAAACGCTCTTTGTGCAATTTGTTTGCGTGCCCAAAGATTGCCACCATCATACCATATTGTCCTTGTTTGTCGGTTGGGAAAGTGACTGCGCAATGCAATAGAATCGCAAGAAGACGTTTCTTCTCTAATAGGCAATAGCTTTAATGACCAAACATGCGGCAATCAGGTATGTATACAGAAGATTCAATGACCCCCTCATTTTGCTTCGTTGCAATTAGCTATTCATAAAAGGAATTACGAGCATGACAAGTAGATATTATTAAAGTTGCAAGCAAAGCAACAACTTCTTTGACAGTGTCTGTCATTACATCACCATCAGTCACCACACCAAACTACACAGTCAGTAGTTTGTACTTTGTAGAGTCCGCAGTCCGCAGTCCGCCACCTGTTCGCACGTTGCCTATTTCGAACCTTTTATAGCGACACCATCGGCCGGTTAAAATTCAACAATGGAAATTTATTCAGAGGAGCAAACGCTATAGTGCATCTGCGAGTGCAGCCAACGAAAGAACATTTTCCAGCTCGTACCATCGTCGCCATTCGCCAATCTCATCGTCGCGTCGTCGGCGTCGTCGTCGCTTCATTGAAAGGTGCAGCAGGAGCAGGGCTGTTTTAACTCTGCCTTGTTAGATGGATGAAGTGTTTGCAGCAAAGTGGCACGCATTCTATAGCTTCCTTCTTTTTCTGGAATAACTTTTATAATGATGCTGGTGGTGATGGTGATGGTGCTGGTGCCCTGCATGTATATTATGCACAATAGAACACGATTTGCCATAGAGTGAAAGGAAAGGGATAAGTAAAAGAAAAAGAGACCTTTCAGACCTGCAACGTACCTATCAGCTATCAGGCTATCACTGATTCACGTCACATTGTCGATTGCAGCACCTCCTGAAGATTGCATTGTGCAGTCACTCATGCAGTGCACATTATTTTAGCAACAAGCAGTGGAAGGCATTTTACTTATCGCTCTTTGTGTGCACGCAACTTTCTGCATTGTGGTAAACTGAATGTGTATTGACTTTCTTCTTGCATCACGTTTTCTTGAGGTTTTGGGCTTACGCACACATATATAAATCTACAACTAAACTAAGTTGCATAGAATTGTTGGAAAAGCTCTTAAAATATAAAATATGGAATTTGGTCATCATGATGACGAAATCATATTTCTTCGCTGCAAGGACGATTTCATAAATCGTATCATTGGTAGAAATATTAAAAAAAATTGTGTGAGTGCCGGGACTCACGGTTCATATGTGTAAACATCAACGTGCGCGGATCCAAAACGGACTTGTTTTTGCTTGAAGGGGATCTTAAGATTTTTTTCACTGAACGCACCCATCCTAGTATGCAAATCGTAACGTTGCACACCGTAACGTTGCACGACGTAACGTTGCACACAAACGATCACGTTTTTTTTCACTCTACCGCCAGCATAGATGTTTACACATCAAAAAAAAAAACTAAAGCTATTTTAGAAGTAGAATAATTAAATCGCGGTACACCTTCAACTAGAACCTTCAACTTTGATATATACTGCAACAATCAACTTGGATTTCAAATGCTAAAAGCACGATATCCGTCGAAGGATGGCATTATCAAAGAAAATAACACGGCATTCCTCCACACTTCTCTTGCATATAAACCTTGATACTTTCTTCAAACAAAGCTTGAGAAAATCCAGTCTATATTTCAAATTATAGAATCAAATAACTTACAAAAAAGGAGAATTTATTGATGAAAAAATAATAAAATCACCAAAAAAAGTCGATAAGGTTCGAAAAGCTTATAACTTGAGTTCTTTTAATCGGATCCTCACTATAAAAGTCTTTAGACTTAGGAAAAATGAAAGAGCATCATTTTCTTTTTTTTTTTTAAATTAATAAGAATGAAAATGGTTCTGAACAAAATGGTAAAAGTCGCTATTTTCAAACCCTCACTGCCAAAAAAAAATTCGATCTGTGACGTCAGTAGTCTCAGGCTGCGGAATGTGTAGTGCATACGGCTTTTAAGACTGAGCAAATCTGATATCGTGGGTTCGATCCCTATGGTGGGCATGTAGAAAGTTTTTCATAATAAAATTGGATTAAAGCTCAGGCACCACTAATAAAGAGGAGACTGATGATAGGCGGCTTGGCACCCCTTGAAACAGCTGTATCTGTAGCCAAAAATAAACGAATTCTAAATTAATTCATAAACAATTGGTGGTAGCAACTTTAAGTTGTTGTTGTTCCTCAAAAATTCAATTCAATTCAAATCGATAAAGCCATTTTTGAAAATATAAAAGTCGTTTTTGAAATGAAAATAAAATAGCTTAAATTAAAGTGGACGCGACCGACACGAACGCCATTTTTAAACCAACTTTTTTGGACTTCTCGACTATCGTAGCAAGTAAAAATAGGTTAACCACGATAGATATTTTTTAGACTGCTTAAAAACTAGAAAATAGTTTAACAAGGTAATACCTTAATATTAGCAAGTTTAAAAAGAATGTGAAATTTATAAAAAAAAATATCCTCCTTTTCTCTGTTTTTATTCAGAAACAACTGAATATATTGTTGAACCTATCCGGTAAAAAAAAAAACGAAAATGAACAAATGGATAGTGCGTAAAGATTTAAGAAAATATAAAACTGACAGATCAGAACATTTGCGGAAACAGAAGTACAAAAAGAAACACACACAAATTTCATTAAAACCCATTAAAATGATACCAACAAGGCAATATCAAATAAATAACATGTTTCCTGCGAATAAAAAAAAAAAACAAAAAACTTTTTCAACTTTTTCTTTTTCTCCAATAAAAAAAGAAAACTTCCCATCTACCTATCAGACTCCCCCTTGATAAACCGTCATTTCATTGACTCTTCAACTTTTGCCAGATGTTTTAATCTTTAAAAGACGCAACCACTTTCCAAAAAGCCATCGCAAAATATTTATTACCTTCTCCTTCTATCTTAAAGTTTTTTTTTTTAGCTCACGTGAATCTTTAAAAAATGTTACCTCTCAGTTTTTTTTTATTTTTGTTGTTATTACTTATTAAAATGGACCGTCTGTGTGTCAGAATATGAGCTCCATAAGGACAACCAAACTCCTCCTGAACTGAAACTACGTGATGTCACAATTCTCAATTAAACTTTTGAAAAGTGAAGCAAAAAAACTTAAAAAGAAGGAAAAGAACAGGAAAGTTTTTTTATGCTCGGACTTATACATACCTACCTAACCTCATTTTATCGTTTTTTTTTTCACGTTTCATCCAGGCATAGGGTGGGACAAGATTGCTTAGGTATATTAACTTTGGACAAAAGAAAATAAAAGCAAAAAATATCATTACAGAAAATTTGCTGCATAAAATAAAAAAAAAGAAAGTTTTTTAATGTCGCGTCGCATCGTAATTAAACAGGGTTCTAATTTTGGCAGGAAGACTTTGCATTACAGAAGTGTCATAATCATTATTGTTGAACGATTTACTTTTTCATTATTTTGATTTCAAAAGCCCTCATATTCTCGATATTTAAAAAAGGTGATGCGATGCAACCGGAAAACTATAGAGGAATCTCAATACTCAATTCTCTGAGAAAGATATTTGCGGGAATTCTTTACTGGAGACTTTCGAACTGGATAGACAGAACCAACAGTTTGAGTATATTTCAAGCGGGTTTTCGTTCTGGATTTTCAACAATGGATCACATTTTTGACTTAACTTGTATTGCTAAGAAGTATACTGAAAAAAACAAGAGACTTTATGTATGTTTTGTTGATTTTAAAGCCGCTTTTGATACAGCAGTTTGGGATGGTTCGAAGTTGTCAGAGTGGTTTGAGACGTCAGCAGGTGTCCCTCAGGGATGTATTCTAAGCCCTCTTTTATTCGCGCTGTTTATCGATGATATCTCTGAAATGCTTCCTGGAGGTGTTATGTTCGCTGGAACTCTCATCATAGTTCTTCTCTACGCTGATGACTTGGTATTAATAGCTGACAACCCCTTTACTCTGCAACTCCAAATTAATCGTCTGGATGATTATTGTTAAACTTGGGATCTCCACATCAATGTGCAAAAAACCAAAATTATGATTTTTGATAGTCGAAATAGAGGGGTGAGGCTACCTGAAGAATCTTGGCGTCTCAATAATGAAATTATTGACATAGTACGTGAATTCAAGTACCTTTGAGTTTTGTTAACATCGAACTTGAACTTTGGCAAGCATGCAAAGGATAAAAGCACTGAAGCTAAGCTGGCGCTAAATATAATGTGGAAAAGATTCTTTGCTAACCAAAACATTGACCATTCGACAAAATATCAAGTGTTTAGGGCGACAGTTAACACTTGCATGTGCTATGGAGTGCAAGCCTTTGGTGTTACACCCTTCGAAGAATTTGAAGCTGTTCAAAGATTTTTCTTCAAACGATTATTTCGATTGCCGAACTCAGCACCAACCTATGCTATACACGTGGAATCTGGCTTACCACCCATCTACATCAATAATCTAAAACCTCATGCAGACTATCTAACAAAAGTGATGAGGAGAAGTAATACCAGTCTTCATAAAAAAATTCTGATGAGACAACTGCAATTGAATCAGTACCCTTTTAGAGAGTGGAATCAGTTGGCCTTTTCCAATGACCTTTCTCTGTCCTTCACAGAGACAAATGTTTTCGAATGGCACAATATATTCGCATCAATTATTAATAAGACAGATGAAAGGATTGTTGACCAGCACCTAACCAGAGCTTCTTCGTCGACTTCTACAGGAACCTTAACCATCAAATTCTAACTCAGGATAGCTATTTCAACGTTAAGTACTCGTCTGAGGCTATAAGTACTATTTTCAGAACAAGAGTAGAAATCCTAAATCTGAATTACATCCCACATAGAACTGATCTTCGGCAGAATTGTGATTTGTGTAACAGAAGAGAATGTGAAGATGTTTACCACTTCATTGCTGTTTGCCCTTTACTGCAAGAAATACGGCGCTTGTATTTCCAAGAAAGTTCTTTTTCACGCAATAGCTTGTTTGAGATATTAAACGGTGGACGTGGTTGGTCTAATCTATACAAATTTTGCAAACACCCTATGAATTACCGGAATAGTTTTTGAAAATTTGTATTCTCTAAATATTTCTTCAAATTATTACTTTTTATGTGGCAAATCATTAAAATTGCAAAAACTTCAGTACATAATATTATCGCTCTCCCATTTATTTATTTATTAAATCTTAGCTAAAACTATAAATATTCATAGTATCACTTTTCGTTTTTATTTTTAATTCTTTTTTTTAATATTCTTTTTTTGATTTTTATATTTACTTACTCATGAAATGTCATATCCGGCAGACGGCAGATTGCCATGTCCGTATTCTTAAGTTTAAAATTGTATCAATATAAAATCGAAAAAATAAAGAATTTTATCTATCTATCTATCTATCTCATTATTTTGATTTCAATTATATGGGGCGAGTATTGGTAGTAAAATTAAGTTTTAAGTAATAATTAAATTTTTTAAAATTAAAATTAGTAAATCTGCTTCAAACTTTATTCTGCACTTCAAATTCTTTATTTTGAAGAATAATAGAGTATATTATTCCATTGAGTGAATTGAATAACAATAACAATTTGTTCTGATATTATAAAGAAAGGTTATTAAACAGTCTAGCTGAGGTTGCAAGATAAAATTTTCAAAAAAGTGATCTGCGTGATTCCCTCAAAACTTTAAAAACATAAAGATTTATAAGTGGTAGGATACCCAGATTACAAAAAGGGGCCAACTTCGTGTGAAGGGATTACTACCGGATATGATACGCATAGGCATAATATGTTTCTAAGCAATCATGAGGGACCCAAAAGTGCTCAAGTAAGAACCTCCCCAGCTTACTATTCCGTGTTGCAGTTTTGAATTTAAAAGTCCATAATAAATCTTTCAACATCAAAAAATAACATCTTTCGAGTTACGTTTGTCATGTAATTTTTAATTTTTTCAATTTTAAGTTTTCCAGTTTAACCTATTATCGATAAATACTCCTAGGTATTTTTATGAATCGACAATATCGATTTTAAAACATTATTTCAAGCAATGGTTATTTCCTAAAAACTATTTCTTCCCCAAATGTGAAGTTCTAAGATAATTTATTTGCAATCAATTGAATGATAGAAAACATCGAAATCATTGAAAGTGCAACCTGATGAATCGAAATTCAAAGCGGCAAATCAAATTCTGAGCAATTGAAAATTTTTATTATTCTGAAATTCGAAAGATAATTTTTCGGTATTTATAAAAGCTATATCATCAGCAAAAGCATTTTTGTACCGTTAAAACTTTGTTTAAATAATGAATTCATATAAATAAGAAACAGTAATAGACCTTAGACAGATCCCTGCGGAACCCCATTTTTCATCATAACCTATGTACTTAAAACTCCATTGCCACGTTCGTTTTGCTATCTGTCTATATCGAATAAGAACAAAACCCCTCATTGAACCCTTAAATCATGCATTATAAAGGGTCCGCCAAATAACTTCTTTTTTTTTTGAAAATGGCGCAACACATCGAGTGTATCTTCGGCTGTGTGGCACGTAGCGCCATCCTGTTGAAACCAAATGTTCCCAATATCCTCCTCTTCAATTTTTGTGAACAAAAATTCATTCAACATGGCCCGATAACGATCGCCATTGACTGTAACGGCCACTCCTTGCTCATTTTCGAAAAATGGCCCAATTATGCATCTGGACCAAAATCCGCACCAAACAGTGACTCGTTTTGGGTGTATCGGCTTTTCAATGTATGCGTGCGGGTTTTCTGTGCCCCAAATGCTACAATTTTGCTTGTTTACTACCCGCCAAGATCAAAATGAGCTTCAACTGAAAAGATGATTTTTTTGGCAAAATCGGCATCTTCTCTAAGTCGATCGCAGGCCCACTTAGCGAAACGTATACACAACCATATTCGTTCAGCGGAAGGATAAAACTAATTATCTGTCAAATCAGACATGAGCCAAGTGTTACCATTCACGAAATAAGCACTAGTTGAAAAAAAAAACGTTAGATGGCGGACCCTTTATAACTTTTATAATAGCAACTCATGGTTTACCAAGTCTAACGCTTTGGTCATATCGATGAAAAGGGTCGATTGATTTGGTTCAACACCATTACATAAATTACAACATACTCTAAGTATGGCGTCTTCTGTGGACTTACTGGATCTAAATCCAAGAAAGACAGCATTCGTATTTTGTATCTTAATTAATTTTTCGAAAACCTTTGAAAAAATGCTAAGCAACGAGATAGGGTTCTAGTCACTTATATTTTTTTTTTCTATTGCCTTTTTTGAAAAGAGGTATTACTTCAGCTCGTTTTAAGAAATTAAAAAAATAAGCACGACTTGATCGCACGAACTTGCTCTTGTGGTTAAATAATATAGGTAACCCAACAATGAAGATGCATCATGTATATATTTAACGAGTTAATATTAAAAGAGTCAAAAGCACTAAAAAGTTGCTTTTTCGTTTGATTATAACAAAATCGATTTAACAATGGCAAAGATATATGCGAATAACCTAAAAATAAGACCATATTTTCTCTAATTCCGTAATGTGAATTTTTTGAAAAAAAAAACCTGAAATGCAGTTTTCTTTCAACAGGTTCTTATTACAGGTACGTAGTTTAATCAAAATTGTTAGAGCCGTTCTCGAGAAAATTTAAAGAACCCAAAATATTTGTATTGCAGCTACCCGTTTTAGATGAGCTAAAACAAAAATTCGAATTTTCCCTCTATAGGGAATCACATAAAAATGCTCTGTACTGTATTTGAAGCAAATCGGTCCACCCGTTTAGGCTCAAGCTCAAATTACAGTAGACGCACTGACACGCAGATGCACAGACCGACGGACGGCATGACGAAACCCACTTTTTAGGACTTCTCGATTATGGTCGTTTTAGTTTTGATTATAACCTCGAAATTTTTTTTTTACACGAAACCAATACTTGCCCTATATAGAGCAAGTAAAAATATAGCTCAAAATATCAATGAATCTCCACGCAATTTTTTTTTTAAAGCTATCCAGATATACCATCACTGGATGCGAGAATTTTTGTTTTCAGAAAAAAATCATTATACAAACCTCTGCGGACAAGATGGATAGGAAACTAAAACTGCAGATTAGCATTTTTTCTTCTTTTAAATTTGACGAAATATTACAATTGCAACGCAACAATTTCGACTTAGAAGAGAAGGTTTTAAGGTTTCCGAAACCTTCACAAAAAAAAAACTGTCAAAACTACTCGCTAGAATCATTAACTAACTTAATACTTAATTAATATTGCTATTTATTGTAAACTCTTATTAATTCGATTGCTTTTTGACTGTTTTCCTATTATGTATATTAATACTCTATCCCAAGTAACATTTGTCCTCCCATAAGATGCTCCAAATGCTTTATTAGACTTATTTAAGGGAGCTAAAGGCGCTCTTGACGAGTTCTTCTAGATTCTTATTAGATTGTTGAAAAGCCTTAACAAAGTCCTGGGAGCCTCTTTAGCCTATAGGAAGAGTTGTATTCTTCTTATGAGAGTAGACGCCGCTCTGTAGATCTAATAATGCTTTCTTAACTGTTTCTAAAAGAGTGCGACTCTTGCTACAGAAATTGTTAAAAAGAGATCGAGTGAGTGTAAACTTAAAAAAATATATATATCCTTTGAATTTTGTATTTTTTTAGAAGAATGTAGTTGAATAGGTTTTATGTGTGTGCTTAGTGCTCTTATGTCAAAAAAAAATTATGTGAATTTTGATGCGAGTATAATTATTCCACAAGATAATTGGCATAATTATGTAGGCTTAATTCTTGTTGCAATTAAAATTTCATCTACTAACTTCCAAATTTTGCATCAAAAAATAACAAAGCGCTTTAAAAGTTATGCGTATTTAAACAAATACAACGCACTGTACAATTCAACAGCTGTTCGTTTGACGTTCAAAACTGGCGACGTAGCTCCTATTAGAATCTTTGAAAAAGCTTTAATAATTGAACAATCTTATAGATGTGCTATTATGGGATTATAAAGACTAAAAATGACGTTTAGAGTTTTAATTTCACAAAGATATACTTATAAGACTTAAAAATAGATCTAAATATAGGATTTAAGTAGGCACTTTGAAATTTGAAACAATGCCTATCTCTTACAATAAAAACGCTGTGAGACGAATTTGAGTTTCATAACAAACAATTAATTCTTAAGAAGAGCAATAGGATATAAAATAATCTTATAGGAGTTTTTTTTTCAGATTTGAAGAGCTTAACTCTAGAGAATAGGTATGTTAGTTTGGGAGGCCTCATCCAGGTATTAAAAATAGCCTTTTTTGCCTATTATTATGCACATTAGCTATGAGAAGAGTTATTTATGTGTTTACTTAAAATTGAAATAAAAAAAACTAAAATGATGATTTTCAAGATAAATTTCTTCCTTAAATTCATACCTCTTACCTTCTCACGAAGCATACAAAAATCCGTTCGAATGTTTTTTTTATTATTTTTTTTTGGGATTGAGTATCCGAATTATATTTGCAGATATTTAAAGCACAAACTAAACATTATTTGAATTCCACAATTCCTATATTATAGAAGTTCAATGGTCCCTTTGATTACATTGTCATACCTTTTACCTTAACCAGTTAAGAATAAAATATACAGGTACCATTGCAAATAGAATAAAGTTTAATTATAATTTTGCAATCCATATTAAATACCTTTTGCAAAACCTTTCTTCCCAAATTTTACAACATAGTCCCCCACAAAACAATATACATTACTTATGTATGTACAGGGTGTTTTTTTAGACGTGTGGTTTTGGAGAAGAAATAAAACGCATATTATTTAAGGTTATGGCCAAGAATGTAGCTTTGTTCTAAAGATAAGGGTTTGCCATTATGTTTTAAAAGTGATTTCGGGCAAGTGGCTGACACGGCTGGTTCCAATAAATTCCAGCCGACAGGCCCAATTTTCGACCACTTTTTGCAGCAATTGGGGCCGTATGTCAGCAATAACGCGACGAATATTCTCTTCCAAGGCATCAATCGTCTCAAGCTTATCTGCGTAGACAAGCGACTTCACATAACCCCACGCGAAATAGTTCAGCGGTGTTAAATCGCACGATCTTGGAGGCCACGCCACAGTCCCACGACGTGAGATAATGCGCTCACCAAAAGTTTGATTCTATAAATTTATTGTTTCCTTGGCTGTATGGCATGTAGCTCCGTCTTGCTCTTGATGGAACCAAAGGTCGTCTACATCAACATCCTTCAATTCAGGCACCAAAAAGTCATTAATCATGGCTCTATAGCGTTCCCCGATTGACTGTAACATTATGGCCGGCTTCATTTTTGAAGAAATATGAACTAATGATTCCCTCTGCCCATAGAGCATAACAAACGGTGACTTTTTGGGGATGATGTAACGGTGTCTCAACATACACTTGAGGATTATCATCACTCCAAATGCGATAGTTTTGCTTGTTGACGTTGCCATTCAACCAAAAATGAGCTTCATCGCTGAAAAAAATTTCTTGAGAAAATCGGGATCAACAACGATCTCTTTTCGAGCCAATATTGCACAATTTGCATGAGTTGCTCAGAAATCAGTCTATTCATTATAAAATTTGAAACCAAACTGAGCATAAATCAAGTGACAGCTGTCAAAAAGACCAATTTCGAAAAAAAGTATTGCCAGATTGAAAACCACACGTCTAAAAAAAAAACACCCTTTATATACTTTAGCCTTTTTATAAATGCCAAATTATTCTTCCTTTCACCTCTCGCCTGCCCAACTCAGTCATGCATTTTATTTAATGTGCACATTGAACAAAAACTTCAAAAAGTTTAATAATCAGAATTTCTATTCATTAGAGAAGTCGAGATCTTTTTCCACACATAATCTATCTATTTCTATATTTGCCGGAAACATGAACTATTTGTATGTATGTATATCCATCAACCTAACATATTTTTTGTTGCCGGAAAGGACCTACCAGGATTTTATGTTCACCTCAGTTATGATGAAAATACAAAAAAAAGCAAAAAAAAAGAAAAGCACAATTTTACAACCTTCCATCCGTTGTCGTGATGTTGCATCCGACTACAAAATTCCCAGTTTATTATGATTTCCTGTTTGCAGGGAAGTGTGTGAACTTTTTTTTGCGTCCAAATAAAACTAAAAGCACAATATCCAGAATCTAGATACTATAACGAACAATTTCAAGGATTTTATGCCCCTGTATATATAAATACTTGGTTTTGCAAGAGTAGCTGTATAGGTAGGTATAGGTAGGTACCAACCAAAAAAAAAACATCATGTTCATAGACTTCATATGTGCTAACTTTATTTTGAATTTGATTCCCTCTTTATTGTTCATTTTATATATTTTTTTTTTTTCGTTAAACCTGAAGTCCTGCCGGAGTCCTGAGTGTTCGTAGGTATAATAAAGGAAAGCCCTATTCCACATCCACATATGCACAGGCCCACAGTATAATTCATTCAGGTCATTCTCATTCTCACCATAGATTCCAACTTATACAACACGCTATATAAATTTGGAAAAGGTGCCGTGAAAAAGACTAATAAACCCCCACCACTGCCGCTGGCTCTAGGGAGTTCGTTTTCCAAAAAAAAATAAAGAAGAAAGCAAAACCATATTCGAGGATGTTATTTACAATTTTCAACATTTTCTACACGTCTATAAAAATGAATGAGAATTATAAATGTATGTGGGTGGTTTTCTATTTGTGTGCTCCATACACAAAAACAATGTTTGAAGCTGTTTTTGTTTGCTCTGCTATGGTCTGGTCTGGGGGGTGCCGATGCCTTTAGGTTGCAACTCTTGGTTTTCATATAATATAAGTCATTCGTTTTATTGCTCATTGAAAATTTTGAATGAAACTTTTTCACAAACGAACATTTTCATTTGTTGGCGTGTTGAGGCTAAAAATTCGTATTTTTATTTACAAAAGATCTAAAATATGTTGAACCAAATGAAGCCAGGTAGGTACATCAAGTGTAGGTAAATAAGACCTGCAGCTATCATTATTAAGAACATCAACTAAATATATGCATTCTACTGCAGCAACATATTACTAACAAGCCTGAGTTTTGAAGTTGATTGAAAATAATGGCCTGAACCTGAACCAACATCTACAATGAGTTCAAACTTCACTGAAAACTCTATTGGATTAAAGAAGGATCTCAATTAGTAGATGTTTTGGGCACCTGCAGTAGCTGAAAGGGCGGTCAATCTACACCGAAAAGTTTTTAACTGCGATTTCAAAATTTTGTCTGTCCGGTCTGTATAACATCAGAACTTTAAACATAATATCGCAAAATTTTAGACGATTTAGTACGATGTTGAAGTATTTTGTCACTTGGACAATATGAAAAAGGTATGTTTGAGTATCTACTTTTTTGCACGAACTGTCACTGTTTTAGGTTGTTTTTAGATGGAGTTTATTAAGAAAAAAGGCTTTGCATAATACTAGCTTAAAATTCTTTAAAAATTAGCACATATTAGTAGAGAGCTTCAAAGTTAGTGAAGTGCTAACTAGCATCATGCTAACAACTTAGCACTAAGCTTAAACATAACTTAGACGGTACTTCATATAATGTGTCCCAAGCATGCAACCTGGGGAACAAATCGGTCGTAAACTGTCGGAGGGGAGTAGGATCCAGCGGGATCCTTGAAGAGGAACACAGTGGAACCAAACGCTCAGGAATAGAGGAATCATTATCGGAAATCCTATGTCCCTTGCACACAACCTATGGAACTAAGCGGGTGGAACTCTCGAAATCTCGAATCTTGTCCAGTAAACTTCTTGCAAAGTAGTTCAATGGAACCAAACGCGGTCCAGGGATTCTTATAGAAAATCTTTGTCCCTGACACACAAACTAGGTAGCAAAGCAGGCGGAACTTTTTGAGAAGCACCTTGTCCGATGGGCGATGGGTACTTGAAGAGGAGCTCAGAAGAACGAAACAGTCGGGAGATCTAAGAAAAAAACGATCTTCTTGGGAAAATTTTGTCAACACAATGAACCCAATCTAGACATTCGTACATTGTGGAGCAGGATAAGGTCATTTCACTGCTCCAGATCACATCTAGAATTTCCATACATGATCTTAGATAGTAGAATTCAAAACTTCAAACAAACGAAAATCAATGCGAACTTCTCAATGAACAAATTTCACGTCTGGAACTTGATATGACTCTAAGAACTGCGAAAGGGACAACTCCAGGTGAAGATAAGATAACTTATAGGATGGTTCACCAATGCTCGGATTACCTGAAAGACAGACTCTGTTCCTTATATAATAACATATTAATTACTGGTGTTTTTCCACACGACTGGAAAAAGGCTCAGCTTAAGCTCTCGAAATCGCCACAACTTCGATGAGTATCGTCCTATCTCACTGCTTCCCATTCTCGCCAAAATTTTTGAGAAAATAATCGCGAGACGAATAAGTTGGTTTGCAGAAAAAAAGGTAAATTCGGGACAACATGCTTTTAGACAGAACAGAGGAGTACATACACTTGTTCACCTGCTAGAGCACAAACTTGCAGAAAATCTTTCGAAAACCAAATATAGCGTAGTTATGTCATCTGATCTACAAAAAGCTTTTGATCCCGTCACCACGATTCCCGTCCTTAAACAGATGTCGCAGTGGGGAGTCCCATTTCAGATAATCAAACTTATTGCTTCCTTTATGACTTCAAGAACCTTCCGAGTTAATATTGATGGTTATAATTCCTCACAATTCAAACTGGAAAATGGAACTCCAAGAGAATCTCCTCTCTCGGTTATTATTTATAACTCATATGTTGATTCACTTTTAGTCAAACTATCACAGCCTGAACTTCAACTGGACTTTGTTGGGGTATGTGCCGATGATATTTATGTTGTAGCATCTGGGGACCCGATGCAAGTGAAATCTACTTTAAAAATAGCAGATAAGGCAATTCATAAATGGTCCCAAGTTACAGGTGCAATAGTTCCACCGTTAAAAGGAGATTTACTTCACCTATGCAGAAAAAGAAACTGTAATCGTCTTCCATTGAATATTTGAGCTAATGCTATTTCGGTTTCGAAAGAGTTAAAAATGTCTAGTTTAACTTTCAGTTCATATTTTAAATGGAACATTCAGATCAAAAACTTGATTGAACAATTGAAAAATCGAAATAACATTCTGAAAATGATATGCTCCAAGAAAAAAGGACCCCATCTTGAAACAGCCTTGAGAATAGCAAAAACACTAGTTGAAGGTACCTTGCAACATGAACTTACTACCTATATGTGGACAACAATTAA
Organism: Leucozona laternaria; assembly: GCA_932273885.2. Lineage (NCBI taxonomy): Eukaryota > Metazoa > Arthropoda > Insecta > Diptera > Syrphidae > Leucozona > Leucozona laternaria. Next base: position 236,853,027 of record OW026366.1, on the reverse strand, counting down.
AAACTGCCATGATATTGACACTTGGATCACTAATTGCTTTCGTACAGCTTCAGGAGCACTAAAATCAACTAAAATCGAGGCTCTTAGACTAGAAACTGGGTACCACTCTTTTCAAAACTTCGGAAAAAGAAGAGCTATTAACTTAGCCAGCAAGGCCCTTGCCGATCCAAAGCATTCCCTCTATAGTACTGCCAATGAAATTATGAGTTTACAAACAAATAAACGGAAAAACTCTATATCTAGTAAATATATTTAGTTTGGTAACTATTCAACCGAATTTCTTGTCTGAACCAGTTTCAATAGAAGATAGTTCACCTCCCTGGAAAAGGAACTTGCTACAAATAAATGTGAACCTAGACGAATTTAAAAACGAAAATACTCCAGGGGAAGTGTGCCAAATGCTACATCAATAGATGATCGAAAATGTCAACCGTGACCATATCTTTTATACAGATGGATAACATAAAGATAGTAACTCGTCTTATGCAGTGGTAAAATGGGAGAAATATTCACAAACTTCTACGGTCTGGCAAGGACTGTACCCTAAAGAAGCAGGGAGCTATATTGCAGAATAAATTAGTAGCAATTCATAAAGCTATATATCCGTTGCGAAATCTAACCTTGGACAAAGTGTAATTTTGAAAGATAACCTGGGGATCCTAAAAGGCCTTAGAAACGAAATATAAGACGGACATTGACAAGAAACGTCATATTAGCAAGGGAACTGGGGCATACTGGAGTAAAGGGCAACGAAAATGCGGATGTTGCAGTAAAAGATGCTGTTAAGTACCCACTAATCATTGAATCCCCAAACCTCTACCAGTTGACTCGCCAGATATTTTTCCAGCAGCTGAATACGGAACTTGAAGACAATTGGAATAATTGTGATACGTCCCTTCGCACTCACAATCCTCATCACCTTCGTATTCCATACAATAAACAGTTCACAAGAGAAGATTGTAAAGGGTCCGCCATCTAACGTTTTTTTTCAACTAGTGCTTATTTCGTGAATGGTAACACTTAGCTCATGTCTGATTTGACAGATAATTAGTTTTATCCTTCCGCTGAACGAATATGGTTGTGTATATACGTTTCGCTAAGTGGGCCTGCGATCGACTTAGAGAAGATGCCGATTTTGCCAAAAAAAATCATCTTTTCAGATGAAGCTCATTTTGATCTTGGAGGGTAGTAAACAAGCAAAATTGTAGCATTTCGGGCACAGAAAACCCGCACGCATACATTGAAAAGCCGATACACCCAAAACGAGTTACTGTTTGGTGCGGATTTTGGTCCAGAGGCATAATTGGGCCATTTTTCTTCGAAAATGAGCAAGCAGTGGCCGTTACAGTCAATGGCGATCGTTATCGGGCCATGTTGAACGAATTTTTGGTCACAAAAATTGAAGAGGAGGATATTGGAAACATTTGGTTTCAACAGGACGGCGCTACGTGCCACAGAGCCGAAGCTACACTCGATGTTTTGCGCCATTTTCAAAAAAAAAGAGGTTATTTGGCGGACTGCGACTCAGAGTTGGAAAAACAATTTTTACCACCAGACATCTATACAATAATGAACTCCCACAAGTGTGTGAAGCTTGTCAAGAAACTCTTTCAATTCATCACATATTTGTAGAATGTCCTCTATCCCGCCAGATCGATCCGTGAATTGAAAGTACACGTATACCCAAAGAACTATCTACCATCTTTAGCCCAGCCAATTATAAAACAATCAAAAGAAAAAAAAATACTTTAGATGCCCACAATAAATTTAATGAAATCTATGTTTTTTTTTTGTTTTCTCTACAGTTAAATATATTAAATTTTATTTTGAAGTCATTTAAATTTTAATTAATTCTCGACTGAAAAGGTAAATTATCTTAAGTCGACTTAAGATGATTAGCTTTTTTTTTAATGAATCCTATTACCAACACAGAGGCGCACAGTTCTGTCTTATCCGAATACTTCTATCTCACTCCCTTTTCTTTTTATAAAGGAAAAAACAATCATCTCATGTTGGAAAATAGCATGGTGACATAAGGTAAAATATATTAAGTCCACATAAGATGTTGTGTTGTAGCGAATGAAAAAATTTTAAGTATACTTAAGATTATTTCATCTTAAAAGTTTGTGATAATTCTGAAAAGGTGAAACATCTTAAGTCGACTTAAGATACCTTACCGCGTGCAAACCCAAAAAAAAATCACCCTTAAGTCGGCTTAAGATAAAATAGACAAAATTTTTTTTCGAAAACTGAGAAAAGGCAAACTATCTTAAGTCATAATTTGCCCTATAACTGAATAAATATTAAAAATATCGTTCTACAATAAATTAAAAAAAAAAAGTTCACAAAAAAGTTTATTCTAAATAGTCTATGTTTAAAAGGTTTTTTGGGAAGCTTCTTTCCACAGTTTTGTTGCTCTCCTGAAAAATGTTAAAAATTGACTTAAGATACTTTACGTTTTCAATCGAGAATTAATCATTGAAATTGAATTAAATGATCCTTTGTATAATTTCATATGTTCTAAAAGAACGGCATCGCTTATGGTTTTGTTGCCCTGATGCTTTAATAAAATAATTTGTAAATTATTGGAATAAATAAATAAATAAATAAATACTTAATATTAAAATAATAAAACTAAAACAAAACGAAAGCACGAACCCGGCGTGCAACACGACTTACGAATTTAATTGGAAATGTAATCCGAAATTTCAAAATGACAACAGGTTCGTTCAGCAACCAACAACACATACAGTGTTGTCTCCCGTAGCTCAGTCTTAGGGGTGGGTTCGATTTGATATTCCTTTTTAATCCGATTCGATTAAAGAGGAATATCAACCAAATATAAAAATGATAAAAAATGAAATAAAATGAAATAATAAAAAGAGAAGGTAAGTACAGGGGCGTACTTACTTTCGAAAGTGGGCGCCAGGAAACTTTTTAAAAGGTAGTTTGCCTTAACCAGTACCTGTAAAATAAACTCCAAAATTGCAAAATAAAATACTGAAATTAATTTCCTAATGGGAAATTGAAAACTTTATTGGTCTGTATGGGGTGTGTCTGGGAAACCGTGGCCGAAGCCTGGATTAAAACCCAGAATCTTTTCAAATACAAAAGAAAAGTGAAACAAAGGTTTTTCGATATTGGCAGAAGGCAAAATCTCGAAACTAAAAGAAAATAACAACGCAAAAATCGCAAAGAACAATTTCTTTGTGCCATGAGAACACGAAGTAAAATCACAAAGGGGAAAGTTCCCGAAAACCACAACGGTACAAAGACGACTTGAACGGTCGCGAGTCCCGCAATTTCGGGAGAATAAAAGGACAACGGAACGAAAGCCTACGCGGGTAAAATTTTGCCACTTTTCTGGCCACAAAAACCAAACGAATAAGCTCACAAACTTCACTAATATTGGACAGAACCAAACAACCAAAATACTTAGCTTTGATGTGGAATCCTGTCTCCTCAGGTTTTTCAAAATTTGGAACTAGCTCCACGACTCGCCTCTGTCACAAAAACTTTTCTTCTTCTTACACAAAAAATAGCTCCTCTATTTTTTTTTTATTCTTATTCCCCGAACTGGGATTTTTGTACCACAATATTTTCTGCTAGAAAAACAAAATCGCTCAAATCGAAGATACTTTTTCGCTTAATCTTTCTTTTTCAACTCCTCGCTTCTGTAACCTTTTTAAAAGTCCCTCCAAAATGGCGGACTTAGCTCGTCCATGCCGTCAATTCCATAAATATTGCCATCTCTTTCAGACCGCCTGTCCGTGTGTTATTCGGTCACGGTCTAACTGCAACACCCCGCCAATTTGCTAGGGTGAGCGCCGTAGTCGAATCGAGCCACGCATGCGGTCTCTTTCCAAAAGTGGCTCAATGGACAAGTTCAGTCCCCACCCGTCAATTCCCATAGATAAAAGATAAACGAAGAATTATTTAATATCGCGAACAATGCCCCCAACCCAAACCGGCCCAGACTACGAATTAGGGAAACACATCGCAAAGTGATTTTACTTTTGTGTTCAAGACACTTTAGGGTGGGCATTAAGCCATACTAAATTTATGTTGGTGTGAGCAAGTTGTCACACATGTCGTTGAACATGGGTTTAGTCCGTCATGTTATTAATCCTTATGTGGACCATCTGTCGCACAGTCGATGATTTCGTGGACCATCTGTCACACGATTATATTGTAATGATTGCCGTGGACCATCTGTCACACGATAAGTGTTTGTGTCGACCACCTATGTCGCACCTCTATGTTATCTTGTGGACCGCCCGTCACACAATACAATATTGCCGGTCAGTGTGAACCGCCCGTCACACAACTACGACGAAGACCTATTTGTGTTGCTTTTCCGAGATACCTTAAGAGCAGGACTCTGGCTGATGGAAACCAGGTTTCAACTGCACTCTACCGGTATTTTGGAGCCGCAACGAAAAAGGAAGGCTAAAAATAGATTAAGGGAAAGAATAGGCTGGTGAAACTTGTTGTGGTAAATTTTACCGCAACACTATCAGTAGGCAGTGCTTAAAAAGCTTAGTGTTGAAAGAACGGCAGCGAAATACCCAGTGGGGGAACCGCTGTAACGAAATTTCCAAGCACTAAAAGGCTGGTGGTGAAGTGCCCAACGAACGGTGAAGGTTCGGTACTGAAAGGTCCTGCTTCGTAGTTCACTCTCAACTTTAAGATGACTTCACATTACACATGGTTATTGTTTATGGTAATCACTCTCTGAGCATCGACAAACAACAACTGTCAGCGGAGAGCACTAAAATCGTGGTTTCAATTAAATGACACCGTACCCAAATTCCAAAGGAACTTAATGGTTTGACTTAAAAGGGCCGAATTGAAATATCCAGTTAGAACTGTCAACGAACTTGCAACCCTTATGAAACTCCATCTTTCCATCGAGTAAAACTTACAAAAGGTTCAGTCTTAATTTTATACTGAACGAACCTCAAATGAATGTCACTATAAGATAGCCGGCGAATTATATATCTTGAGTTTTAAGAATATTTAGTTGCAGTTGTTGTCAGTGGAAATCACTAAAATCGCAGTTTCAATCGATTGACACCATCAATCGCCTATGGAATTGGACGCTGTTATTTTTAATCAATGTTAACTTCGTGCAAGTACAAAAGTAGCCGATAACTCTGCAATTTGTTCAACCTCCGCTATTTTGTAAATATATCCCAGCCTCTCGTCACTCGCCTACGTGCCTAAAAATTGCAGGAAGAAATTGCATCGTTTAAAAGCAGTATAATGTAAACGTAGAATTTTAAGTTCAGATTTGTATCACTGAACGCACCCGATATCCTACCATACATACAGCCATTGACCTACCATACCTACAGTCAATTGTCAATCCCTACAGCTGACTATTATTATTTTTGTTTTGATTTTGTTTTCTTTTTAATTACTTGTGTCGCGTCCATTTTGTTCGGGGAATAATTAAAAATTAAAGAAAAAAATATAAAAATATAAGTGTTAAAATGATAAAATCGTCGGTCGCGCTAAAAACAATTTGCTTTCGTCGTTGGCAAAAACAATTTAAATGGGTGGTCGCGATAAAGTATAATCTAATTGTCGGTCGCGTTAAAATCAATTTGTTTTGGTCGGGGCAAATCAGATTTCGTAACGTAACGTGCTACAACGTAAAGTGCACGACGTAACGTTGCACACGAACGTTCACGGTTTTTTTCACTCTACCGCCAGCAAAGATGTTTACACATCAAAAACCATACAAAAATACTAACTTCTGCCTACAAACAATAAAATATTAACTTCTCCCGATCACGACACTGATACTAATACACGAATACTATGGAAAAAAAATATTAGCTTCGGCCGCGACAATAGGCATGTTTTTTTGCAAGCCCGGAGGGATTTGGTTTTGAAAAAAATGACATCGGTTACTAGCGACGGTATTACAGAAACAAAATGGAGTTTCCACACGAACTATCGATAACAAGTATGTAATTCACGCCGGTAACATAGTTTTTTTCCGTTCTTAAGTTAAGCGCCGAGAATTCTCCGCGCTTAGCTAAGCCCGAAGGGGATTAGTTGTTGTTGCATTTAAGATGTAAATTGCGTTTTTTTCGGCCAATTTCTTCGTGGCTTGCCAAAAACACGGCTAATGATACCAAAATATTAGCTTCGCCCAACAGCCAACAAACACTGATACTGATATTTTTTATTCTAATATTTTCGATATTAGCTCATTGTCGCGGTTGTTGATGCTAATTATGTTTGTATCATTGTATTCGTGTGTTAGTATCAGGTTCAAGTCGGGTGAAACTAATATTTCTGTATCTTTATAAGAAAGAGATATGTGAAGCAAGAGAGCGCAAAGTTGGGTGATCATTGAACAACATTTCGATTACTTACGAATCATAGAATGAAAATAAATATTTATATCAATCCTGTCACTTAAGACTTAACATTAACACTTTCTCAAAGAAAAATTGTAGTTTCTATGGGAAGCTGTTAAGTTTTTATTAAAATTGAAACTTATAAATTTCTTGTACTGAGCTGACTGCAATGACTTAAATATATTATTGATATAAAATATCGGTTTAATATTATAATATTTCTTAACTAATATATTAGTAAAGGGTTTTTCAACAGAGACACGCTACAAAAGTAGAGCAACAGGGACATCAAACGACGCCATATTTCTTGCCGTTCTTTTGACAATTTTCTTCAGTAAGGTTTTCCATTTCACCATGGAAAGATATACGAGCCAACAACGAGTCGAAATTATTAAAATTTACTACCGAAATTCGGAGTCAGTGGCATCAACGTTAAGAGCGCTACATTAAATTTATGGTCGTCATAATCGTCCTGGCAGATCAACAATTGAGCGTCTAGTGGAAAAATTTGAATCCACAAGCACAGTACAAAATGTTTCCGTGCCAGTGAGACAAAGAAGTGCCCGTAGTGTGGAGAATATTGCTGCCGCTGAGGCTTCAGTTGCAGAAAGCCCAAATGTGTCTCTCACACGTCGTTCTCAAGCGTTGGGAATCTCTGTGACTTCGTTGTGGCGAATTTTGCGAAAAAATCTTGGCCTACATCCTTACAAGATTAAATTGACGCAAGAACTGAAGCCGCTTGACCACCAGAAGCGTCGTATGTTCGTGAATTGGGCTGAGCAACAACTTGAAAATGATTCGGATTTTCATCGAAAAATCATCTTCAGCGATGAGGCTCATTTCTGGATGAATGGCTTCGTCAATAAACAAAATATGCGGTATTGGTCAGGCAACAATCCACACGTACTCCATGAGTCATCATTGCATCCCGAAAAAATTACGGTTTGGTGTGGTTTATGGGCCAGCGCGGCGGCGTCATTGGGCCGTACTTCTTTCGAGATGATCAAGACCGGCACGTTTTCGGTACCGGGATCGGTACCGTCCAATGATAACCGAATATTTTTGGCCCCAATTGGATGACATTGACTTGGAGGACATGTGGTTCCAACAGGACGGCGCCACAAGCCACACATCGAATGTCACAATCAATTTATTGGAAACCAAGTTTGGAGAACGTGATGTTATCTCACGAAATGGTCCAGTCGCTTGGCCGCCTCGGTAGTGCGATTTGACGCCGTTAGACTATTTCCTGTGGGGCTACGTCAAGTCTATGGTCTATGCCAACAAGCCAGCGACGATTGATGAACTTCGTTCTAATATCGAACGTGAAATTGCAGCAGTATCGGCCGATTTATGCTTGAAAACTGTCGAAAATTGGGTTCATCGTCTGGACTTCTGCAAGCGTGCCCTTGGTGGCCATGCAAAAGAAATCGAGTCTTATACATAATGGCATCAAACGTACTTTCACAGGAATAAAGAATTTCATTGATATCCAAAACCGTTTTTGTTTTATTTAAAAAAAAAAACTTTTGTAGTGCTCTTATTGAAAAACCCGATATTAGGTAATATCAACAAATATTAGTATTGACCCATGCCTGCAACGAAACAACTTATGAAAGACTTTTGTTACGGCCCGATCTTTAATTCACTCTACTTTTGGACTTGATTGGTACTTTACCCACACTTGAACGAGAAAGAAACACAATTTTGTTGTTTTCTTTACCTTGTTATATATAATTTGCGGCTATAATACAGTGTGAACTACAAAAATTGAATATCAAAATTGTATGAAAATTTATAACCTCTGGTTCTGTTAGAAGTAAATGATACTAGGAGGGTGCACTGCACAGTGAATTGTGCAATATGCTTTATATGAGATCGTATAGATATACGATTAAGGTGGATGTAGGAGTTGTAACTTGTAACACTTCGTTACAAAACAATCTAGTTTTTTATTGAGGCCCAAGAAAGTTTTACATACTAATAAGGGCTAGTAAGGGTGATTATTGAAATTGCCTAGACTCTCGATCGCCAGTTATGTAGCCTTTTGACTTAAAAGAGAAAAAAGCAAGAAAAGTTTGTTATAAGAATCGATCCCTTGACCTTAGGCCTCTACCAGTCTCTTAGGCTAACCAATGAAGTAATTCCCAATACAATGTTGAAAATGAATCAGGTGAAGTGATTATAAGGTTTTTTGTTATTCTTGTATTCGGAATATTTTTGAGGAAATATAGCAAATCTTGCCATTCAAAGTTTCGTAAAGGCTTCACAAGGATTTTACATGTTTTTCTTGTCTAGACTTTCCCTAATGAATACTTTCCTGAGCGTTGACTAATCTTGAAAAAAGCTATCAATTTTTCCTGGCGGCTACTTAAGAATAAGAATGCCAACTCACAACAACACGCACTGAGGAATGGTTGAGAGTTGTAAGTCACTACTCCATATAGGCCCCAGTTATCAGCGAGCTGTAACGCCACCACTTCATTTTTAATAATTGAAAATTGACATCGTAATCGTAAAGTTGTATGCTTTTTTTAAAAAATGACATACGCCAAGAACTCATGTTTCATGTATCAAAGTTCCTTAAACATCTTTTGCATCTTGATTTATTGCAAATTATTATTTCCTAAAAGTCCATACAGCCTTGAAGCTTGAACCGCATCACAGTAAGTTCGTGTAAGATCTGGTTTCGCATTTTGTTTAAAAAAAAATATTAATTGTTTCTGATATTATTATATATGAAAAACTAATTTATAAAACTTAAATTTATTTCAACATTGTGTTTGTAACCTCGAACATTTCAATCCACCCCCGATTGTAGTTATAATTCTATTTTTAAAGAGGTATTTTAAATACAAATTATCTAACTTAATATGTATTCTCATATATCTCATATACCTACCTACGTATTTATTTTTGTTCATACGCTGATAGGGTATGTTTATGTCTGGAATGAAGGTACCTAAATTGAAATAATAGTAATTATTCTGAGTTTTGCCAAACATTTTCAAACAGCCAGGAGATTAAAGGATTTAAAAACACCCACGTGTTTTGGGTACAAAATTAATAGTTAAGTGGTTTTCGTTATATAAAACTCATATTAAAAGGGGCAGGCAACAACCTGGCTGCTACGAGGATGAGTGGTATTATTATTTGTTCGTTAGATTATAATTTTGTTTTTGAATTGAAAAAATAAAAATAAATAATTATAAAATTGATAAAGCTTTAGAAATGATATGAGATAAAAAAAATATGCACGACTGGGTCGCACGAACTTGCTCTTATGCGCGATCACATTGTGGTTCTATAGTCTGAAATAAATTAGCTATAGGAGTATATGTGAGTATTATGTGAGTATACAAAAATTAACAATATAGCCTAATGTTGCACATATGCAATATGCATAAAAGGAAATTATATTATTTAAACTGGTAAATTGTTTTACATCAACAAAATTAGAAAGAAATTGATTAAAATACTTTGAATCCGTTTTAACCCAACGCGATTTACACCATCTGATTTCTTATATAAATCTTTATTTATGAGAAAAAAATTTTGAAAATCGTAGGAGCGGTTTTAAAAATAATTAATTTTTTATATATAAAATTTCTTTAACATTTTTGAGAAAAATAATTGGTACCCCAATTTTTAGCATTTATTAATGTTGCGTTAAAAATTGAACTTCACAAAAAAATCTGCTACCAGTTTTCGAAATATCGAATTTTCAAAAAATAATTTTGATTTTTTTTAAAAAAATTCAAAAATTATGTTTTAGAAAATTTTGATACGCACTTTTATTTATATTTGTTACAAGCTTCTATATAAAAAATCTAATTTTATTCGGTTGATCAGATGTTGAGATAGTCGAAAATCAAAGAAACCGTTCTATGAGAGGTACTGTTAATAAACGTAAAATATAAACTTTAAACATTTTAAATGGTAGATCGTACTAATTTTAACACACAAAAAACTTTTATGAAAATCTTAGGAGTCGTTTTTGAGAAATAAAATATTTTTCTTAACGGTTTTTTAACATTTGTATGGGAGGCACCGTTATTTTTGAGTATTAGAATAATTTTTGTCAAAAGTCTTCTAGATAAAGTTAAAACACTGCTATTTACCAAGTTTTATAAAAATCGACAGAGTCGTTTTTGAAATATTGAGTTTTCAAAAAAAAAAAATCTTTTTGGACAAAATATTATTTAGAATGTGTCAATAATTCTTCATACAAAAATTGATCAGAATCAGTTGTACTGTTTTTGAAAAAAGCGAAAATCAAAAAAATGGTTCTTTGGGAGGCACCATTAATAACCATTTTTCGGAACCATTTTTTTTATTAAACGGCAACATATAACTATTTAGATTTATTGAGTTCTTAAAAACAAATTCGGTAGCGCTGGATTTGAGAAAAATAAATTTTTCCTTTTTGGCCAAGAAATTTTGTATGACAGCTACTGTTAATGTTGGTCCTAAAAAAAAGAGAAAAAAACGGATGGGGGGAATGTCAAAAAAACGCTAGGTACCAAGTTTAAAGAAAATCGACCCATCCGTTTAGGCTGTAGTGGAACCGACAGACAGACAGACAGACGGACGTTTTTGCGAGACCCACTTTTTTGTACGAATACATAACTTGCCATATAGTACCTATATTCGCAAGTAAAAATAAATTATCAAATAAAACATTTAAGGTGAAATACTAGCGGATTGATGTAAGCAGGAGGTGTATCATTCAAAGCGCAGGATTTCCAGAATTGTTAGTCGCCATGAGTCACTGGTCGGGAGCGCACCGACCAGTAGTAGTAGACACATAAATAGTAGAACATAAACGTTTAAGTAGAACATAAATATTTATGTTTCGTATCAGCAAAAGGGTCTAAAAACCAAGATTGTCTTCTAGTTTTCGAGAAATTGGAAAATAGCTGAACCTACTTTCAAAGATTAAAATGTAGATTCAGAGCAACTAACCTTAAACAACCTATTTAAGTCAGATTAAAGGAAACTTATTTCTATTATTTTGAATTTTCTCAAATAACAGAATTTCTTCTACAAAACAGTTTGAGCATTACAAACAAGAAATTCAATTAAACTCAAACTTAAGCAGCCGAGGTTGTATCATAAATGAAATCGTGGATGTTGTTTTTCTGCTTTCTCCCGATTCACACTCACTAATTACACGATTAATAAAGGACAGTATGAATGTGTCATAAAATTCGGCTTTCTTCGGGCTGAACGTTACCGTCCGGTGCTTGTACCAATCAACCGTACTTAGGCTTAAAGGATTTTTCCTCTGAAGTAATACGCGTCAGTAATTTGACTACTTCTTGTAAGCACCGAGAAGCAAAGCCAGCTGTTGTGTGGCGTAAAGCATAAGTAATAAGTTTCTAAGACATTATTGGCTCTTTGCCGTAAACTTCCCTCGTTCCTTATTTTGTCTTAATATTTTCTAAAAAAAATAAACCGCACCCTTATTTCAGTAAAGCTTGGATTTAATTCCAATCGCAGTTTTCGTTGCCTTAGATTCGAATAGGGCTAGGGAATGTATGCCACCGTGTCTGTTTGTGTCATAACGTAGACTAATGCTGGAGATCTCATACCAATCAGAATCTCCATTTCAACTTTAGCTTAGGTCGAGACTTGTGATCCCATACTCTGTATTCGCCTTAACTACAGTAAACGCTAGGGTCGCCAGGGATTGAATTCCAAACTCCTTACTTTGCCTTAACTTCATTCAAAGCAAGGGATTTAATCTCACCCGCTATGTATTTAAGTTGTAAAGAAATTGTAAAATATATGAAATCCAATGCTAGCTTAGTACCTACAAGAAATCTGGAATAAAAAGAAAATAGCTATTGAACTGGAGTTCCAAGCTCTTTCAATACCGAGTTTAGCTTTATTTCTTCGGTTTGAATCCTAGACCCGCTGACCTTGCTCAGCTGTAAACACAAAAGCATCACATTTCGGTTCAGTATTTACTAAAATATTTTGCATTTGCATAAACAATATTTCGAAAAAAGAAAAAAAATTTAATTCAAAATGTAACTTCAAATCTAATCCGAAAAATGTCTTGTAAATATATTTGAGCCGATTTTTATTTTGGAGCTAGTATCAATTTGAAGTTGATACATCATGATGTTTTCACTTTTGTAACCTTTTGTACATCATGACGAACATATTTAGTCCGATATTTCTTACATACCAAGTGTTCCGATAGTTAGATTTGAATGGCAAACGTCCAAAGATGTTTTAGCACTTGTTTTGTTGTGGATAGAGGTCAGAAATCTAACCCAATAACCCATATATTTTGTTCTATTATACTGGTTGGTTTAGGGCTTCTCCTTTCTTTTTGATGTGCTCTTTAAATTTCAGCTTTGTATCCAAAGGTATTTTGCATATGGGCGTAAGGTATGCAGCCTTAAAGTTGATAAAAATTCTAACATTTCTTAGCGTTTTATTTCCAAATACAGGGTGGGCCAAATAAGACCTACCATTGTTAAACACGAATAACTTTTTTATTTATAGATATTTATTTTCGAATTATGTTTCATAATATTTAATGATTGGGAAATTTAATACATGGCATTTATACTACATTTTAAAATGGCCGGTCAATAATTTTCACAAATTTACATAGCTGCGACAATTATTCCTCCCGTAATGCCCAAATTTGAGCGTAATGGGAACGGAAGAGATGTGAGAAGTATACGGGCAGACCTCGTTATACATAGAAGATCGCTCGAAAACATATCTACAGGTCTTTCGTCAAAGTTTTTAGGAGTGTTCTGAAACATCGTCACCGACTATGTTCAACACATTTGCTGTTACCGCTTGGAGTGAGTTTGAAAAAAGATCTGCAGCTGCACCCCAAAAAAATTCAAGTTGGTTCAAAAGTTTAATCCTGGTGATTCAGAATAACGTTTAGAGTACTTCAGAGCTGTTTACATTTACACAGGAAATTTTTATTAGGTCCACCTTGTTATATATATGAGCCCATTTTATTTTTATTTTTTCAATTTTATATGCCATTTTTGCGTCTAACATCTTACTTTATCGACTGCGTTTTGCAAAACTGCCTTCTGTGCTGCCTTCAAAACGCATTTATCAGGGATGGTCCCTAATGTTCACTGCTGTCCACTGAAAACTCCTTAGAATATACATACATTAATACAAATACAGACTTGATGTTTCTAGTACCTACACTTCCTTGTGGTACACCGGCTTCGATTTTCTGAAATTCCGAATAATTATATAATTTTGCTTAAACCTTACTCTAAAGATAGTCAGTTGGTGACATAATAGGATTTCAGTATTTCTAAAAACTGCCTGAGAAGATCCCTATGCAGTTGGTACTCAATTCCTGTATCAAGATATGTAAAACCTAGCTGAACATAGCTTAAGCTGAATAACTATCAGTTCTTTCTCAAGAATTTCTTCAGATAACCAAGTTTATACCCAGTTTTTCAGTACATTAGTTAACTCCGAGTTAAACCAAAGTTAGTTAATCCTGCAAATAAATAAATCCCAAGTTAAATAAAAAAATGTTCAGTGGAGTATAAACTTTAACTCCTAGTTTGTCAAAAATCTATCCAAATAGAAGTGCAAAAATATTGGAATCAATATGTCTTACTATCGAATTTTAGATGGTGCCACTATGAAAATTCACCCTTTTAATAGAGTCGTACTTTGAATTGGATTGATGTTTTATTCATACCTACCAGAAATGCCTTTTTAATTATAATCCAAACCTAGTTAACCACATTTGTTGAGATAACTCGGAATCTAAATTGGCTGAAAAACATGTTTCAGGAGTTAACTTGGGTTTAACTCCGAAAATAGGACGATCTCGTACTGGTAACTGAAAATAGGTTTAATCAAATTGTATTACAAATCCGAGATTAAGCCTGCTTAAGCTATTTTTTATTTCAAAGATCCATAATTGGGAACATTAGTTCTCTTCCTTTAATGTCTAGAAGTGAGCTTACTTACTACCTAAGTCAGAATATACAAATCTTATAAGAGCTATAATACCTATACTGGAAGACATAATACCAGAATCGAGTAAATCTAAAGCGAAGAGGTACATAGTTTTTGCTTTGGATTGAAACAGAATATAGATTTAACCGTTCCATTCTAATAACTTCTAACTACATACCTAATATTATGTCTATTGCAAACACGTCACGCGAAACATAAAACTATACATACATCCCCATCATTGAACGTTGCGGGCAGATTTCGTATATAACTATAAGTCTTTCCATGGTTAAAATAGACATGGTTTTGGTGGTTTATAGTATATATGTATATTGTAAGTATACACACAATACCCTGCAGACACACTGCTGCTGGTTGCAGGATGTGAGCTGGACTAGATTTTCGATGAAAGTACCTATAGTTGCAGAGGACAAAAATACGACCAATGCGTATAGGGTAAAGGTACGATGCACCCCACACCAACATTATCACCACAGCACAACCTCCCCCCGTTCCAATTACTCACCATCGCATCCCTATCTGCCAACTCTCTATGATAAAATCGATAGAAATTAGAGATGCTTAGGTTAAAGTTTAGATTGGAACAGTTTTACGTGGATACGCGGTAGTTTGACTTTACTCTGTGGATCTATTAAAAGAGCCTTTCCATTAGGAAACAAGTTGAAGTTGGTTGATTTGGGGATTTGGGGCGTAGGTATAGTTCTGGGTCGGGTTAAATTATAGCTTTAACTGATCAACCAAGAGGAACGTCCTTCGTTAGTTACCTATTGAACACAGAAATAAAGGAAAATGTTCAATGGTTCAGGGAGTTGGGAGCTAATTTTAACCACACAAGGAAAATGAATTTTGATGTTTTCTTGCACGTCGATATAAAAAAATAAGCACGACTGGATCGCACGAACTTGCTCTTGTGGTAAACAACTAAAGGGTGATTTTTAAGCTGGTTTGGTTTTGGCAACACTGGTTTTGACAGCTGACGTGTGTTTAGTACCTTGTGTCACTGTCAAACAGCTTCAGTTTGGTTTGCAATTTAACCATGGATCGTCTTACAAATGAACAACGCTTGCAAATTATTGAATTTTACTATCAAGATTCGTGCTCGGTTCGAAATGTTCATCGCGCGCTGCTTGTGTTCAGCGATGAGGCTCATTTTTGGTTGAATGGGTACGTAAATAAGCAAAATTGCCGCATTTGGAGTGAAGATCAGCCAGAAGCATTGCAACAGCTACCAATGCATCCCGAAAAGCCACTGTTTGGTGCGGTTTATGGGCCGGCGGCATTATTGGGCCTATTTCTTCAAAGATGATGCGAATCACAGCGTTACTGTCAATGGTGAACGCTACCGAGCGATGATAACAAACTTTTTTTTGCCCGAAAGGGAAGTTCTTGACTTGCATGATATGTGGTTTCAACAAGACGGTGCCACATGCCACACAGCACGCGAAACAATGGCGCAATTGCGAGGCGAGTTTGGTGAACAGTTAATTTCACGTTTCGGGCCGGTCAATTGGCCGCCTAGATCGTGCGATTTGACACCATTAGATTATTTTTTGTGGGGGTATGTCAAGGCTAATGTCTACAGGGACAAGCCCGCTTCGATTGACGCACTGGAAGCCAACATCCATGCATTCATTCGTGAGATACCGGCCGATATGTGTGAAAGAGTATGCCAAAATTGGACTCAGCGGATGGGCTACCTGAGACGCAGCCGCGGTCAACATTTGCATGAAATTATCTTTAAACATTAAATTGCAAGGTTCAAACTATAGATTCAAATAAATACTTTATTCATTTTTTCGAATTTTTTGTGTTTTTTTTTTTAAAAAAGTTCTAAATTTCTTAAAAAATCACTCATTATATGCATGCAGAGGCACCCCATTGTATTTATTAAGTGTGTTTTTTAGTGCATGTATATACCCACTTAAAAAACAAAATCCATGGCGCTGTAGGGGCACATTTAGATTTTCAGTTCAATTCTATAACCGTTCAACAGGTGGCGCTGAAGGCGGTTAGGTAATGAATTTTGGGATGTGCCTTTCAAAAATGTTTTTCTTATGAAATGGCCTTAGGGATAATATTTTTCAATTTTTTTTATTTGAAGGGTAAAATTGGGCAACAAAAAAAAATGGGCAAAAATAGAAACAATTTCCGATTTAAGAAATTCTTTATTTTTAAAAGGTCTTTCTTAGGAAATTGCCTTAGGTGAATGAAATTCCGGATCATTTTCATGCATTTCAAGGACCCAATCAGCAAAGACACGACGTTGTTGATGATCAGCCGGCTTGAGTTCTTGTGTTAACTGAACTTTATAAGCCTTAAGACCCAAGTCTTTATGCAAAATACGGTGTAATGACGTTTGTGGAATGCCTAATTCCAAAGAACGACGAGGAATGGACAAACCTGGGTTTTCTTCAACACTTTGGGCTACAAGAGCAATATTCTCAGTTGTTCTTGAGCGACGTGCACGGGTTTTATTCTTCACATCACTAACTTGTCCCAATGCGAAACTAATGTTTCAATGCGTTGTTAAAGCGTGTATCGTTCCATTTTTATTAATGGCGTAGTTTCTACTTGTCAAATGTCAAAAAATGACAGCTTCAAAAGTGACAGCTGCCGAAATAGCGGGCTGTTCAAAATAACACCTCTCATTGGAAAACCCTTTAAGTACCTACCCACTGTAAAATTAATTTTTGTTTTGTTTATAAAACGATGTTTTTCAAAATAAATTTTTAAATGCAATATTGTTTAAACTATTAAGGAGCACTAGATTGGAAAATTATAACAAAATCAGTCCATCCATAGAAGAGATACACGGGAATAACCCAACAATAAGACCATTTTCTCAAAAAACGTGGAATACCTAATTCCGTTATGTGAATTTTTTGAGAAAAACCTGAAATGCATGTTTTATTAAAATTGACTTTGTTATTACAGGTGCGAAGTTTAGTCAACATCGTTGAAGCCGTTTTCGAGAAAATTTGAAGAAATCAAAATAATTGTATGGCAGCTACCCGTTCTAGATGAGCTAAAACAAAAATTCGAATTTTCCCTCTAGGAAATATATTAAAAATGCTCTGTACCAAATTTCATGCAAATATATAGTACCTTCCATTTAGGCTCTAGCTCAAATTACAGTGGACGCACAGACACACACAAAAACCCACAATATATGTACATATACATATTAAAGATAATATAATTACCGTTTTCATTTTTGTTCAGTTCTGCGCATCTGATGTGAAAATGGCGGATCCAGTGTCTCTTCACTGGTCAAAACGCTAACATGTGTTGTTGTTTCTAGTAATTCCATGTGCAGTTTTTGGGGGCACTTGAGTCGCCATGTTTAATTTATTCTGACACTTTCAGTTTTGACAGCTTGCCCTCCGCGGGTGGGCATACTTCAGGCACACAGAGATTTTTTTCAAGTCGCGGGAAGTGCGTCAACTCACGCCCACTTTTAATGGCGAAAAACTGTTATAGATTGGCATGTCTCTATAGTCTGGTCCTTAATAGATAGGTATACCGATGATGATTTTTAAAATTCAAGCAATATTTGGAGTTATCAACAATAATATATATGCCCCTTTATTACGAAAGATAACTTCGGTTGAAGTTGAGATGTAATCCACCAATTGGTAGGTATTATCGATCTGATCTAGTTAGGTATCTGTCAATTGCCAACCACACCGTCTAGGTCAACCAGGACAGGAGACAACTAACAAAGTGTGTTTGTGTTGTCAGTTTTGTAATACATTAATTGATCAACTCATTAGTGAATAAAATGCACGATTGGATCCAAAATATTGTACAGCAGCAGCAGTTTAGAAATTATAGATATCTGAATTCAAAGAGCCTTGACACACTTTACTAAAGGGTCATTCATTTTTCGGTTTCGAAAGTAAAGATAAATACATACATACATACATACATACATACATTTTTAATGAAAATTTTATTTCATTATAAAGTTTGGACTTTGCCATTGAGTGTGAAAAACAATATAAAGGGTTTTTCAACAAGGACGCTACAAAAGTAGAGCAACAGGGACAGCAAACAACGTCATAATTCTTGCCGCTCTTTTGAAATTTCTCTTTAGTAAGGTTTGCCATTTCATGATGGATAGATATACGAGCCAAAAACTAGTCGAAATTATAAAAATTGTAAAACTCTCAATAGTTAAGTGTTAATTCCGCTTATTAACCGCGCTAACTCGGTGAGCGCCCTTTGATGGTCAGATATGGAATGCGATCTTAACTCAATCCATCTGCCACACTCACCGAGCTGCACAAGCAGGACCTCCTAACACTTACACAACCATGAACAGAAGGGATTTTGCCTGCTCATATTCCTAATCTCATCGATCCACCGTTTGACTGTTAACAAAATTTACTACCGAAATTCGGAGTCAGTGGCCTCAACGTTAAGAGCGCTACGTCCAATTTATGGTCGTCATAATCGTCCTGGCAGATCAACAATTGAGCGTCTAGAGGAAAAATTTGAATCCACAGTACAAATTGTTTCCGTGCCAGTGAGACAAAGAAGTGCCCGTAGTGTGGAGAATATTGCTGCCGCTGAGGCTTCAGTTGCAGAAAGCCCAAATGTGTCTCTCACACGTAGTTCTCAAGCGTTGGGCATCTCTGTGACGTCGTTGTGGCGAATTTTGCGAAAAGATCTTGGCCTACATCTCTACAAGATTAAATTGGCCCAAGAACTGAAGCCGCTTGATCACCAGAAGCTACCAAGTTGGGCGGAGCAACAACTTGAAAATGATTCGAATTTTCATCGAAAAATCATCTTCAGCGATGAGGCTCATTTCTGGCTGAATGGCTTCGTCAATAAACGGTATATCATTCAAATGGCCGCCTCGGGAAGATTACTTTTCGCACATTTCGGGCGGTATCTCGGCCATAACTTGACTAATGGTGGTTTTTAATGTGTCTAGAGTTCGGGGATTATTTGCGTTAACACAGTCTTTTTCGTAGCTCCACAGTAAAAAATCTAACGGTGTCAAATCGTATGATCTTGGTGGCCAATTGATGTCGCCAAAACGTGAAAATACGCCACCAGAAAACTTCTCATGCAATAAAGCAATAATTGGTCATGTTGTGTGGCTTGTTGCCCCTTCTTGTGGGAACCACATATCGTCCAAGCCATGATCTTCAATCAACGACCAAAAAAATAGTTTATTATTCCGCCATATCCCTACAAATTGACTGTAGCCGTCTGCCCATTGGCATCTTCGAAGAAATACGGACCATTGACACCTTTCGACGATAGAGCACACCAAACATAGTCACTTTGTCAGAATGCAACGGCACCTCTTTGATCACTTGTGGCTTTTCTGAGCCCCATATGCAGCAATTTTGTTTGTTTACATAGCCACCGAGTGAGAAATCTGCCTCGCTCATCGCTGAAGAAAATGCGTTGATCGAAAAATCGGTGTTTATTGCCTGTTGTTCCAAAACCCCAGGAAACGTATCTACCGCGTAGTGAATGGTCAGCAGGCTTCAATTATTGCATAATTTGAACTCTATAAGGATGGAGTTGCAAATCCAAATGCAAAATACGCCAGTGAGGTGTTCGAAACGTTCCATTGCTGCGAACGCCTGGAAATCGATAAATTCGGATCATCAACAACACTTGCAATTGCAACAGCAATATTTTTGACTGAGCGTGCATTACGATTATGCACAGGCTTCGCGACATCAGTAACGCTTCGACTCTCTTCAAATTTCTTCTCAATTTTACCGATTTCTTGCGTAGTCGGTCGATTATCGTGTAATGCGCGAAAAGTGTCTAAGTTTGAATCAACACTTTTGTAGTAAGTTTTAATAATTTTAACGCATTGTTCGATTGTTAAGCGATTCATTATCGTAAATGGCACACAATCAACTAATATTATGACACTTCAAATGGCAGCTTAGTTTTACAGCTGTCAAATGCCAGTGCTACCAACTTGAAACCACGAAATGAATGACCCTGTATTTTTAGGCTCTGTTGGATTTTAGCAGCAAAAATAAAATAATATTTTTGCATTGAAGCAAATGTAAAACTTTCTTAAAGCTATTTGCTTTTCATTCCATAAAATGAAGGTTCCTATACATTCTATTAAAAATATGTATCCTTATTCAGGCAGTCATATTTTATGTCCCTGTGATCTTATTTATAAAGTTCACATTAAAATCTGCGTAAAGCAAAGTAAAACAGCTGTGGAAAAGTGATTCATCAAATAAAAAACAAAACTAATAACAGAAGATATTTTAACTAATAACAAAGTTCTGTTCTTTTGTTTTCTTTTTAATCAAATCTAATTATTACAAACATTCCCCCACAACCATAGGCTCAAGAATTCAGAACTCTCCCCCCCCCCCTCGTCCTCCACAGCTCCGCTTTAATCAAAATCATTGATTGAATACTTTGTTGAAATTTATCTATACAAGGCTCGTGGGGGTAGTTTTGACCATTGTGTGCTACCGCAATTCAGAAAAAGGAAAATCAATACCTCGGAAAATGTTGTGCTTTCTGATGGGGCCTTTCTATATGGACAAAGCATCTCCACTCCATCATATTACAAAAACAACAATGAAAACAAAAACCCAGAAGAAGAACAGAACAAAAACCAAAAGAAAACACAAAAGGAAATTAAGCCGTCTCGAACTACCATATACGAGTATTTTCAGCCTTTAGCTACTTTTAGTCCTTATTTCCCATTCAGACAATAGCAATGTTAATTACGGACTCAGCTATGACCTCGAGGCGAATCGTTTTCCCTACACCACTTCCGGTCCTTCCGGGAACTATTTGAGGAGCGAGAGATAGATAGATAGAACTATATACCAGAAGTGTCTATAGCTTGGGTGTATTGTTGTTGTTGTATGTACGAGTAAATGTATATGTCACTGTGGATTGTGTGTTTATTACTACCCCAATTCTTTCATTATGTTTATGGGAAGGATTCAGGTGTTAAATAATAGACAAGATTATTTTGTGTGTTGAGAGTATAGACATTACCATACCAGGGAATATGATGACAATCATCAAGCTCATTATGACACTACCTTGTACAGTTAGGCATAAAGGTCCTGGAAGAATGATAAGTAGCTCTCAAGTTATTTTTTTTATTTCGGAATTAAGTAGAATGTTTACGGGTTGAATGTTATTGGGTAATAAAGCATACCCAAGTTGAATTAGAAATAAGCTTTGAACACAGTTAGCCGAATTCACATATTTTTGACTAGCTGGATTGAAAATAAAAATGAAGAATTTTCAGCTATAGAAAGGCCTTATATCGGAGGTAACAAGTCATCAGATTATTAAATCAATTAGATAAATGGTGCCGATTGTTCGATTTTTCAACTTAGTAAAGGCTGTTTTTTGAGACGTGTGGTTTTCAATCTGCCAATGCTTTTTCGGAGATGGTCTTTTCGATAGCAGTTACTTGATTTATGCTCAGTTTGGTTTGCTATTTCATAATCAATAGACTTACTTCTGAACAACGTTTGAAAATTGTGCCCATCCATGATTAATGACTTTTTCATGCATGAATTGTAGGATGTTGATGTGGACGACTTTTGGTTCCATCAAGACGGAGCTACATGCCATACAGCCAACGAAACAATCAATTTATTGAAGGAAACTTTTGGTGAGCGCATTATCTCTCGTCGTGGGCCTGTGGATGGCGTGGCCTCCAAGATCGTGCGATTTAACACTATTTATCGTGGGGATATATGAAATCGCTTGTCTGCGCAGATAAGCCCGAGACGATTGATGCTTTGGAAGAGAATATTCGGCGCGTTATTGCTGAAAATTGGGAGACCACTTGCCCGAAATCATTTTTAAAACATAATGGCAAACCCTTATCTTTATAATAAAGCTAAATTCTTGGCTATAAAATTAAACTATAAAGGGTTTTCCAATAAGAGGTGTTATTTTGATATTCAAAGAAAAATGGCATTTTTGGATAAATGATCGGATGTTTATTTCATTATAAAGAGAAAGGTATGCCGTTAATAATGGAATACAACATCAGCCAAATGGCCGCCACGACCACGCTTACAGGACCATATCCTTTTCATGAAATTTTCCATAACCAAATCGCAAAGTGGCTGCCCTATGTCCTCGATAGCCTCACGAATTCCATCTTTGAGGTCTTGAATCGACGCTGGGCTGTTGGCGTAGACCTTATCTTTCACGTGGCCCCAAAGGAAGAAGTCGTAAATTGTTAAATCACAAGATCTCGGTGGCCAATTGTGATCACCTCTTCGAGAGATAACACGGTCCGGAAACTTTTCCCGTAAAAGATCGATGGTTTCATTGCTTGTGTGGCACGTAGCGTCGTCTTGTTGAAAGTAAACGTTGTCCAGATCAATACCATCCCATTCCGGCCATAAAAAATCATTAATCATCTCTCGATTGCGCAATCCATTGACCGTAACTGTTGCTCCAGCCTCATTTTCGAAAAAGTAAGGTCCAATGACCCCGCCGGACCATAAACCGCACCAAACAGTCACGCGTTGAGGATGGAGAGGCTTTTCAAGCCCCAGATGCGACAGTTTTGCTTGTTGACGTAGCCTCCGAGGTGGAAATGGGCCTCATCAGTCAAGATGATTTTTCGATGAAATTCCGGATCATTTTCATGCATTTCAAGGACCCAATCAGCAAAGACACGACGTTGTTGATGATCAGCCGGCTTGAGTTTTTGTGTTAACTGAACTTTATAAGCCTTAAGACCCAAGTCTTTATGCAAAATACGGTGTAATGACGTTTGTGGAATGCCTAACTCCAAAGAACGACGAGGAATGGACAAACCTGGGTTTTCTTCAACACTTTGGGCTACAACAGCAATATTCTCAGTTGTTCTTGAGCGACGTGCATGGGTTTTATTCTTCACATCACTAACTTGTTCCAACAGCTCGAATTTGTCCACCAATTTCTGTATTGCGGTCCGACAAGGTGCTTCACGACGACCCAAAAATGTTTTAGTTTTACGAACCGTCTCTGCCAAATTTTCACCATTTTTATAGTGAATTTTAATAATTTCAATGCGTTGTTGAAGCGTGTATCGTTCCATTTTTATAAATGGCGTAGTTTCTACTTGTCAAATGTCAAAAATGACAGCTTCAAAAGTGACAGCTACCGAAATAGCGGGCTATTCAAAATAACACCTCTTATTGGGAAAACCCTTTATATGCGTTTTATTTCTTCTTGAAAACCACACGCCTCAAAAAAAACACTCTTTATATCTTGCAAATATCTTAAGTGTCCGCCACCAAGTTTTTAGGCTGAAGATAGAGTTATTACAGCGAACCAACCCGATCATTACCCTCCTTTAAGTGTTGCTTGCTTGTTTGTAATATGGGAATTTGTTCTTGCCGTTTGTTGAGAAATTAATTTCTCACGCCGCTCTGAAATGTATCCAGAATTCAGGATGGTTCAGAAAGGCATCCCATACCGAATGTTTCACTAAATCCCTTCCCTATACCCACCCTTATACCAATGTACCTTACATCCTGGGGAGCGCAATGAATCTATTGAGATCCGAGTGAGAAGAAGTATTGAATGCTTCAATTGACAGCAGAGTCATTCTTCAAGTCAGAGACGTCACTTTTCACGTTGAAATTCAAAATCTCGATAGTTTGATATCTGATTTGCATAACTGATTCTCAACCAATGGGATATCCCATTACATTTACATGCAAAACACTTGTGATAGGATAAGGCGATATCTCATTATCGTTTCCATCCACCTGAAAAAAGTAACTAAAGTGACTTTTAGGAGAAAGCCAAGACAATGGCAATGGCCAATTGATGCTGATATGAGGAAATACATTTCAAAAGAAAAAAATATGCACGACTGGGTCGCACGAACTTGCTTTAATATGCGATCACACCGTGGTTCTATATGGTTCTATATAGGCTTAAATAAATCAGCTATATGAGAGCCTTCATTTTATCCATTCGCCAAAACTAAGTCTAGTTGCAGGTATAGTATTATGTGAGCATACAAAAATTAACAATATAGCCCCGTGTTGCATTTAAATTGGAAAATTGTTTTAAATCAACAAAATTAGAAACTGATTGAAATACTTCTGAAACTGTTTTGAACCCAACGCGATGTACACCATCTGATTTCTTATATAAACCTTAATTTATGAGAAAAAAATATCAAAATCGTAGGAGCGGTTTTAAAAAAAAATATTTTTTTTATACATCTATACAATTT
The DNA here is from genome assembly GCA_932273885.2 of Leucozona laternaria. NCBI lineage: Eukaryota > Metazoa > Arthropoda > Insecta > Diptera > Syrphidae > Leucozona > Leucozona laternaria. The sequence continues at coordinate 236,828,439 of OW026366.1, read as the reverse complement.
CGTTAACATTCTTAAGAAAAAAAACTGGCACACCATTTTTAAGTATTTTATAATGTGGAGTTAAAAGTTGAATTTATAGAAAAAAATCTTAAGCCCATTTTTGAAATATCGAGTTTTCAAAAAATAATTTTGAAATATGTTTTAAAAATCCAATCTCTATGTACAAAAAATTCAATTATAATCGGTAAATCAGATTATGAGATAGTCGAAAATCAAAAAAAAAGTTTTATGATATGTAGGTATCTACTGTTAATTATCGATCAATTGAATTTCGACACACACAAAATTTTTTTATCAAAATCGTAAGAGTCGTTTTTGAGAAAAAAAAAAGATTTTCATTAATGATTTTTAAACATTTGTATGGGAGGTACCGTTAGTTTAGGTTATAGTAATATTTTTTTTCTAAAATCTTCTAGATAATGTAAAAAAACTGCCTTTTGTCAAGTTTAGTAAAAATCCACAGAGTTGTTTTTGAAACATTAAGTTTTCAAAAATAAATCTCAAATTTTTTTTAAAAATCCATAAAATAACTTTTAGAATATTTTGGTACACATAAAAACTAACTAAATTTATTGAAGTTTATTGAAGTATCCGTCTAGGCTGTAGCCGAACAGACAGAGAGACGGACGTTTTTGCGAGACCCACTTTTTTCGTCTTCTCTATCATCGTTATGTCAAGTTGGATCAAAATCTCGAGTTCAATTTTTTGTACGAATCCATAACTTGCCATATAACGGGTAATTTTTTAGCTGGTTTGGTTTTGGCAACACTGGTTTTGACAGCTGACGTGTGTTTAGTACCTTGTGTCACTGTCAAACAGCTTCAGTTTGGTTTGCAATTTAACCATGGATCGTCTTACAAATGAACAACGCTTGCAAATTATTGAATTTTACTATCAAAATTCGTGCTCGGTTCGAAATGTTCATCGCGCGCTGCTTGTGTTCAGCGATGAGGCTCATTTTTGGTTGAATGGGTACGTAAATAAGCAAAATTGCCGAATTTGGAGTGAAGATCAGCCAGAAGCATTGCAACAGCTACCAATGCATCCCGAAAAAGCCACTGTTTGGTGCGGTTTATGGGCCGGCGGCATTATTGGGCCTATTTCTTCAAAGATGATGCGAATCGCAGCGTTACTGTCAATGGTGAACGCTACCGAGCGATGATAACAAACTTTTTTTTGCCCGAAATGGAAGTTCTTGACTTGCATGATATGTGGTTTCAACAAGACGGTGCCACATGCCACACAGCACGCGAAACAATGGCGCAATTGCGAGGCGAGTTTGGTGAACAGTTAATTTCACGTTTCGGGCCGGTCAATTGGCCGCCTAGATCGTGCGATTTGACACCATTAGATTATTTTTTGTGGGGGTATGTCAAGGCTAATGTCTATAGGGACAAGCCCGCTTCGATTGACGCACTGGAAGCCAACATCCATGCATTCATTCGTGAGATACCGGCCGATATGTGTGAAAGAGTATGCCAAAATTGGACTCAGCGGATGGGCTACCTGAGACGCAGCCGCGGTCAACATTTGCATGAAATTATCTTTAAACATTAAATTGCAAGGTTCAAACTATCGATTCAAATAAATATTTCATTCATTTTTTCGAATTTTTTGTGTTTTTTTTTTAAAAAAAGTTCTAAACCTCTTAAAAAATCACCCATTAGTACCTATATTCGCAAGTAAAAACATATTTTTCGTGATAGTTGATTCGATTAGTGCTGAAGTTTCTCGTCGACTCGAAGTCATGTAAAATTTACATCCAATTTTGTCTTTGCTGTGACAATTTTTTAGAAAAGGAGGATACTGAATTTCAAAGTACCACAATAAGCTTCGTTGAAAATTCCAAAAACTTGTAGACAGATTTTCCAAATGATTGTGTCGCTCTGCCAAAAGCCTTTTTATCCATACCTGTCGCTGTGTGACTAAAGTTAGTGCTTAATGCTCCTTTAGGGTTGAAATATATGAATTGCTCGTGCTGGTTAGAAGATCGTGTTTCAGGGCTTACAACCTTTGGCAAGACATTCAAATTTCGATGCAGTTATAAGCAGTTTTGCTGCTCAAAAAGCTAGGAAAGCTCATTTATGTCACAAGAACAAGTTTCGTGGAATACAATACATCTATGCAATGGCTATTTTTATGGATGAAAATATTTTAAGTTCAGAAATACTTTCTGAAAAACGGACCATCTGCTCAAAACTCATCTTTTCGGATCAGGTTCTCCATTAGGTATGAATAAAATACTTAAAGGGGTGCTCAACGATTGAGCATAAGCATCTACTTCTACATGTTATGTGAGCACCTTCTCTAGGTATAAGTATACCTTCTTAAGTGTTAGGTATGAATAAACCGAAGCATGTGCTCCATTGAGAGGAGCGCCTGCTTCTCATTTATGAATAATCTCTGCTAATTACTCAACGTTTTCTTTGTTTCTTAAATTATAGAATTCGTTTCCAATTTTTTATTGAACGATTCAATTTTATAAAGAAGAAGAAAGTAATTTTAAAAGTGATTATCGTTTTAAAGTAAATGTGAGTTTCTAGAGAATCGGGTCCGTGATTTCATCACCTTTTTATATAATGGAATTTAAAAAATTCTCAAAGGCATAAAATAGGCCCAGCTACGAAATATTAAATCATAAAATTTTAACTTAGCTTAATTCAAGCATACAGCACATATCTTACACATATAAAACAAATAAACGGCGTAGATCTCTAGGTCCGATCCTACTAAAGTAAGCTCAACGTCGTTAATACTTAACAAGAAAAGCAGAGGGCCGAGGTGACTCCCTTGCGGAACACCTGATGTTGAGTATATAGGGTTGGAAGTGTTAGCCCTAAATTTTATCAAACGCTTTGCTAAAATCGGTTGCAATTCCATAACCTTATTCCATGGCACAAATACTATTTGATACAAATTCAGTAAAATTGAATGTCGCTGATCTACCTTCGAGAAAGCCGTGTTGTTTATTAGAAAATAGTGATTTACAATGAAGAAGTAAGCTATCATGAACTTTACATTCAAATCATTTAGGAATACAGGAAAGCTTTGCAATTGGTCTATAGTTTGAGACTTCACTTGTAGATCCTTTTTTATGGTTTGAGATATTGAAAGATTCTTTCCATTGTTTGGGGAACACACCGCGATAAATGGATAACTGAAAGAAAACAGCAAGTGGTTGGGCGATTTTTGTAACGCACGTCTTAAGAACAATAGGGGGAATCCCGTCAGGACCCGATAAATAATCATTATAATTTTATTAATCAATGAGGTTAAACATATGTTAATCGATGTTAAAGGGTTTTGGTTGCAACCGTTCATATATCTAAAGAAGTTGAGATCAATTTCGGGGTTGCTTGAGACGAGACGAGAGAATGCGAGAATATCGTGAATACAAAAGTCTGGCAGTGTCTATGGTCTATGGTGGGTATGTAGTGTAGAGGGTAAAAAATATCGATTTTTTTCAATATGTTTCAGGAGTATTATCACTTTAATTATATCTTTTTTAACTAGGAAATGATACTTATGTCGTTTTCTTAAGTCCAAAGATTTAAATTTGACGATCCGATCAATAAAACTCAAGATATGTATAATTGTATATGTGACATCTAGTACTCATGAAACAAATTTGAAAAAAGTCGATATTTTAACCCCCTACACCCACTATAGGCATATTAAAAAAAAACCTGCCAGACTTTTGTGTTCGATATTATTATGAATGCACCTATGATGCATGATGCATCCACTCCCAAAATTAGTTAATGGCACGTTTTGTCAATTAATATGGTATTTTTTTGAAAAACACGAACATTATGGAAATCATGGACAGGAAAACAAACCAAAAAATAAAAGAATACAATACAGGCAGCAAGTTGGTTTTGAGTTATGCGAGTACCTACTCCATGTGAAAAATGAAATACTCATTGGTTGGTGTATAAAATTTATTCATACAAAACGGGAACGGGTTTTTTTTTAACTGAGCATCTCCTCTGATTCTAATGAAGCACATGCTCTGATTACATGCTCTATTTATATTCATATCACCCTTTTTTACATTCTCAAAGCATAAATATTTTTCAAACTACAAATCCAAAATTGAAACTGTATTTATCTCGCAAAAGGCAATCAAAATTCACCAAATTTGTTTGTTCCGAAAAGTAAAACTAATTTTTGAACGCCCTCTACATTTTCAGAAATATTATTTACAGTTAAACATAATTATGTTACTTATTATGAGCAGCTCGATGCCCCTGGTTTTTCAAAGCATGATCTGATTTTGGCCTTTTATAATCTCGACATTATTCCGAATTTAAACAAACTAACTTTTTCGTTTAGAGATTTTAAATCCATAAACATGCAGGCATTAATTTCTAATGTTTTATACTCCAACCTAGAAAGCATATATTCTCTCTCAAATGTTGATGAGCAGGTTCATTTTTTCACCGACATAATCAACAACCTATTCGATACTTTTGTACCAATCAAAACAATCCGAGCAAGAAATAATGAACTAGGATGGTATAACAACAACATTGAACAACTTATAGCCAAGAGAAATGCAGCATATAAGCTTTGGAAAAGATTTCGAATTCAGCACTTCTTCGATTATTATAACAGATTGCGTAATACTGTAGTTGTTGAAATAAAAAATGCAAAACGAAGATTTTATGCCTCTAAATTTAAAAATTTGATCCCCAAAAAACTGTGGACAAATATCAAGTCACTTGGGATTTTAAATCAGCAAAAGAGCATTGATGATGAAAATTGTGATATTAATGAGCTGAACAAAATATTTGCGGCTTCCTCCTCTTACACAAATGATGATGCGAATATAGTTTTTAATAGGAATTCTGATTCTTTGACAGGTCTTGGTTTCAGTTTTAGAAGAGTTGATGAAGTGCAAGTATTCAAAGCGATTACTGAAATTAAATTGGAAGCTATTGGCCTCGACAACATGCATCCCAAATTTGTTAAAATAATTCTTCCTTTTATATCGCCTTTCATAACTCATATTTTTAAAATTGTCCTAACCAGTTCCTGTTTCCCTAAACTTTGGAATGGAAAGCTTCTAAAATCATTCCGGTTCCAAAAAAATCAAGCTCTAATTGTAAAGAATATCGACCGATTTCTATTTTGCCGTTCCTTTCGAAGGCGTTTGAAAAGTTATTATGTCGACAGATCACTACCTTTCTAGATGTTCATCAGTTGTTCACTCCTACCCAATCTGGTTTTAGACCACCTCACAGCTGTACCAGGGCGCTTCTAAAAATTGTTGATGACATTCGACTGCAAATTGATAAAAACCTAGTAACAACGTTAGTTTTATTAGACTTTTCTAAGGCATTTGATAATGTCTCTCACCGAATACTTCTAAAGAAGTTACAGCATTCTTTTAGTATTGAAAGCTCGGCCCTATCTCTCATCGAGGCGTATCTGACCGAAAGGACCCAGGCGGTTTCTGCAAATTCCAAGTTATCTGAGTTCCTTTCCACTCACGCTGGTGTTCCCCAGGGATCAATATTAGGCCCCCTACTTTTCACGCTGTTCAACAATGATTTACCCTCGGTTCTTAGAAATTGCGAAATTCGTATGTACGCTGATGACGTTCAAGTTTATTTGAGCTACCGTATTGGAATGGTTGAAGATGGAACTGCTCGAATTAACGAGGATCTGAAGCGTATAGTACAATGGTCACATAAAAATCTCTTGAAACTGAACTCGAAAAAATGCCAGGCTATTATTGCCAGCAATAATGTTCTCAACACGACTTGTTTACCATGCGTTGAGCTTGATGGTTCAATGTTGAATTACGATAGCAATGTGAAAAATTTAGGTGTAACCTTTAATCAAACCCTCACTTGGGATAGTCATTTAGCATATGTGCTCTTGGAAGAACATATGCTACCCTACATGTATTACACATGTCTAGTGGTTGTCTTCCAATTGCAACCAAAATGACTATTGCCACAACCCTTGTCTTTCCCGCCTTGCTCTATGGTAGCCTCATTTTCTTTTGTATGGATTCTGTGAGTAGAAGAAAGTTTCAAGTTGCATTTAACAACACAGTCCGATTTATTTATGGTTTGCGTCGTTTTGACCATGTTTCTCTGTATGCAAAAAATGTCTTTGATATGCCCTTAAATAAATATCTAGATTATCTGGTATTGACTTTTCTTTTTAAACTCATGTGTAATAAACATCCGGAATATCTTCAAAATAGCTTTTAACGGCCTTTAGTCCATAAAAATTGGCGTTTCGTCCCGGCGATCTCACTTGGACTCATCAGTTGGCTAGTGAGGGCCTTGTAAATACGCAATTTTCAGTTCATGAACTTTTTGACAAAAATCCAATGTGAACTATATCCAACAAGATTAAAATTCTTAATCATTAAGCTGGAAATTTTGCCCAGGGCCAGGCTTTGTTTTTATATGAAAGTTTTTATAAAACAAATTCTATATACCACTGAAATACATCAGCCAAGTAGAAGATACTTAGCACTATTTAATTGGACTTGTATATCTATTTGAAAAACTTATTTTTCCTGTATCCCAAAGAAGTAAAGTTCTCATTTTGCCTACTTTTAAGTATAGAAATTGTAAACAACAATTTTTTGTGTATGCGGCTGGTCTTTGGAACTCGCTACCAGCCGCTCTGAGAGGACTTGACAGCTACAAAACTTTTGTAGTTATTTTGAAAAACCATTACAGATGCTAAAATTTTTCTAAAATTTTTCTAAATTTTTCTAATTTTTTCTAAACTTTATTTTTTCACAAATTTTATTTATTTTAGGGGATTCTCATACATGTAGTCTCTTCATTTATTCTATGAAATCTATTACTGTTATTCATATTTTTATTTTATAATTATTAACTGTTATGGATTAATTTATTAACCAAATGTACTAAGTATACCAAAAAAGATATGCTTATGATTTAATATCAATAAATACAGAATACAAATAATGCATTCGTTAGGCTATTAATAAAATGTAAAATTATGAAGTTCAATTTTATTTTATTTTTTTTTTCAATATTTGTGTACTTTTGTAGTCACATTTCTGCAAATTTTATTACTTAAAAAATGAACCATTAAGATAGTGTATATATGAATGCCTCAAAAATCATAACTACTAACAAAAATAAAAACTAATTAATAGAATTTTTCAATTGAACTTCTAGGAGAGCATACACAAAATGAGCTTGGACTTTGATTGACTGAAAAGCATCTGAGAGAAAAATAGGTGGAAATTGAAGAATGAAGAGAAATATTCTTTTATTCAAGTTTGCGTGTTTAAAAGTTCATAAAATAAAGTGTCAACATGTAATTGAATTTTTTTTTTCCACGAAATAATATTATTTTAATATTGACTTTTACACGCTTATGACATCCTTTATTATTATGTATGTATGGATGGATTAATTAACTCAAATTAAATTGGCACGTTAATCGGAAATCTTTTTAAAATGAGAACGCTTATTAAATTCCATTAACGTGTTCAATCAGGATAAGGACGTCACACAGAAAACCCTTTCGCCAATATTTCCCTATAGCAATATCGGTACAATATGGCTCCGTGTTGGGCGCCATTCGAATATAATATTAACCAAAAAAATAAAAAAAAACATTGCTTACCCTTTGCTGCATGTTTTTTTTTTCTAGCTGGAAGCACAGTGTCACTCAGTAAATGAATCGTTAAATTTGCCCTATTTCATACCTTGTCGTGACGCGTATACCCTAACCATCTACTGGAAAAACGCATGCGACACAACGGTGACTGAATCATTAATGCAATCGCATATCGCAGCAAGAGTACGGAGGACAGATGAAACAAAAAAAAATGAAATGAGCACCAGGACAACAAGGACAATTATAAAAATAATATCCCCTTGATGTGGCAACTTCCATTTAATTGGGTCGTGTTGGGCCCTGCCTATCAGCAGAGCCATGTTTAATTTAAGGTGACATACAAATCGATTTATTTTTAACCTTTTTTAGTGTATAGGTAAGGTATGAAAGTTGAACTATTTTAGTTTTACTTTTAAGTCTTAGCGTGTTCAAAGTCTTAGCTTCCGCCGATGACATTGTAATAATGGCATCAGGAAAATGTGTCAACCCACTGTGCTAGCTTCTACAAGTTTCCTTTGACAAGCTTAATAATTGGGCCAGCAGTTGCGGTCATAAATGTCAACCCATCCAAGACAGAACTAGTTTTGTTTACGAGAGGAAACGAAATATTCCAAATATAATCCCTCCCACCATAAATGGGACTCCGCTCCATATCACTGGCTCGGCAACCTATCTTGGTTTGTTTATTGACCGTAAACTTAACTGGAAAGAAAACATTAGAGAAAAAGAGAAGAAAGCATCAATTTCTTTCTACACTTGCAGTAGAACTTTTGGGAAAAGATGGGGTTCCATCCCCAAAACCATTCACTGGATGTACTACATATACAGGAACACAACCATAGTCAGGCCAATTTTGACGTACCCGTCTTTGGTTTGGTGGCCAGCCTTAGATAAAGCTACCAATCTTAAAGCTATGACTAAAATTCAGAGACTATCGGTACAACTTGTGCTATGAAAACTACACCAACCGCAGCCCTTGAGATATTCCTCTATCTAGCCCCGCTCGATCTATTTATGATAAAGATGGCGGCCAATAGTGCCTTACGACTATACAGTGTAATGATTGGAAAGAGAGCAATTTCGGTTATAGTAAAATTACAAACTTCACGAACACAGATATTCAAAACGGACTATTCAGTAGGTAACTACCACATATCGATGTCAAACGCGTTGCCCAAGTAGACATCCCTAATAGGAAATTATGGGCGAAAAACCGCGTCATAAACGAAAATTATGTTTCGGTTTTTACGGCGGTTCGAAGACGAAAGGTGGGGTAGGATCAAGCATTTTCTCGGATAACCCACCCTTGAACAGATCAATAAAGCTTCCAAACTTCTGCAGGGTTTTTAAGCGGAAGTGCTTTCAGTGCTTGAGCCCGCAAAAAGTCTGACAACTTGCAGAATAGAAAATACAAAGATTGATATCTTTATTGACAGCCTGGTGGCAATTAAGGCAATCTCCTCAATCGTTATAAAGTCGAAACTGCGGTAGACCGTTGCCCCTATGAGTTGAGAATACTCATTGTAACCTTTCGATGAGTCCCAGGACACCGTGATATAGGTACACGGGAATGAAACGGCGGATGAATTGCCCAAAATTGGGCCATCTCTTGATCTGAGCCAAAACGAAATATCGGTGCCACTGGAGCAAAGAAAGAATAGAATATACCAAAATTTACTACATATACAGGAAATCGCAAAGGACAGATAGTCTGCAATTGAGACTTGTCGGGTCTCGAGGATTCTTTGGCCGAATATCGATAAGAAAAAAAAAACAGTACACTTACTCAAGCTAAGCAGGCCACAACTGTCCCTCTTGGTTGGAATCCCAACGGGTCACAACTCAACGGGAACCCACATGAGTAAAATGGACATCAGCACATCGGACTTATGTAGAGGGTGTCAAGATGAAGAGCCAGATGAAGGTCAAATCACTTTCTTTGTGAAAGCCACAGCCTAGCAAGAACCAGAAACGCAGCACTCGGCGATTAGTTTTTCGACGAACTGGGCGAACGACGCACGTCTCGTTTCTGCAACTAAGAAACATCTTAAAATTCATCCAGAATTCCAGATGGTTCAGAGAGGCACGAGGCGCCCCATGTCTAAGCGTCCACTCATTCCACCATAATTCCTTCCCAAACGGTTATTTGGTTTTTGCACGTAACTTGAATATTTGTGATCCTAGAAAAAAAGTTGTGCCACAAACTAGTAGAAAATTTAATTTCGTACAAAATATTTTAAGTTACTTTTTTCGAAATTACCTCAAGTTAAAAACTGACAGTGCATTTTATTGAAAAAAGGAGCGCTTAGTTTTTTCTATTCGTCATATCTTTTTTTTGACACTTAAACTAGAAATTTTGTTTATTTTCAGAAGCAAAAGCATAAAGCAAAATACTTAAAAAAAAGTCGCATTTTTTTAAAAAAAAAATTAACTCACTCATCATATTTAAATATATAAAATAAATATTTCTTTATTAAAAACAAAACATAATACAGGTATGTGATTCTATAAAAAAAAAAAACTAACAAACTACTACTGGTTTAATTTACATTTTAAATACCGCACCATACCCAATAGAACCATCTTACCGAACTCCCGAATGATTCATTTTACCGGCGCAACGTAGCCTGGGTATTAAGTTGCATCTAGCCTCCACTCATTATAAATATTATAAAGGCAGAGGCACCCAGATGTTGAACTAGCAGATCATGAGAGTTTTTGTTGACATTTCGATTCCATTCGCGTTCACTCAGCTCACATTTACTTTTGTGTGAAATATTCATATCGGAGGGGGGGAATTTCAGAACAAATTCTTCCTTTCCCTTAACCAGTGGTTGTAACAATTTTATGCACAATAAAGGAGACGACCACTCCTGCAAATTAATTTATTTAATAACTCAACAAATTTAAAATTATTTTATTTTAATTATTTTATTTATCCATCCACATGAAGATGTGGATGTAAATTCAAATTTTCTGTGAGTGAAAAGATGTGAATTGAAACAACAATTTAACGGGGTGTTTAAAGATCCCTTTTGTATATGTGTGAGGATTTAACAAAAAATACTTTATCATTTTAACTGATATACTTGGCAACACTATTTTAACTGGTAGCCATTTTGTCAGCTGTCAAGTAATTTATTTTTAGTTTTGTTTGACATTTCAACATGAATAGACTGACGTCTGAACAACGCTTTCAAATTATGCCCAAATGGACCCAAAACAAGATTGCCGTTGATCCCAATTTTCATACGCTAATTTTTTTTAGCGATGAAGCTCACTTAAGGTTGAATGGATGCTTCAATAAACAAAACTGCCGTATTTGGAGTGATGATAATCCTCAAGTGTATGTGGAGACACCATTACATCCACAAAAACTGACTGTTTGGTGTGCTTTATTTATGGTTTGGTGGAATAATTGGGCCGAACTTCTTTAAAAACGATGTTACAGTCAATGGTAATCGCTATAGAGCCATGATAACTGACTTTTTCGTTCATAAATTGAACAACCATGATGTGCAGGAGCTGTCGCTTCAACAAGACGGCGCAACATGTCACACAGCTCGTGCCACAATTTATTTATTGAAGGAAACGTTTGGTAACCGCATAGTTTTACGTTACGGACTCGGACGAATTGGCCTCCAAGATCGTGCGATTTAACACCGCTTGACTATTTTCTGTAAGTATATGTGAAGTCGTTAGTCTACACCGATAAACCCGAAACGATTTATCACTTGGAGGACAACATTTGCCGCGTTATTGCCGATATACGGCCACAAATGTTGGAATAAGTCATCGAAAATTGGACCTCCAGATTAGACAACGTCCGAGCCACCCGTGGCGGTCATGTGCCAAAAATCATATTTAAATTATAATATCAGAAAATTATATATCGAATAAAGTAAATTTCTTGTCAATTGAAAAAAACATCTTTGTTTTATTCCATTTCAAAGTTCTATACCTCTAAAAAAAACACCCTTTAATGTAGTTCCGACACGTCCGAAAAAAATCTGAACTTGTTTGTTATTTTTAAATACCTTCGTGCGTTGAAAGTGGGTGCGTGGACCTTACGAAAGCTAAATCACCGGAAAACTGCCTATTTGACGGAGTAAAACGTATTCAGTATGCCCGCACTCAATTCGTACGACCAGCATTTATACGTTTACGTACCATACAAGCCTTAAGCTAATTATTAACAATTAAGTTAGTATATAGTCTGCGTAATCCAGTATCTGCCTGATAACAATAAACCCTATTTCAACGCACCAAAGTCAAGGGCACTTTTCTCCAACCGACACGCCAGGTTGAAGAAGAGGTAAGCCAGATCATTCTCCTGACGAAGTTTTTTAGAGATTTTAATTGATCTGGTGATAAACCGAACTATTTCTATATTTCGATTGTTAAGTTAACTTTCATATATTCGTGTCAATTTACTTTGAATTTTGTAAACACCCCCTTTCAAACTTAATAGATTATCTGGTAGATTTTTACAGTAGAATGGAGAGGATTTTTGAGAACTACTATATTAACACTAAATATTTAAATTACATACATACGACTACGAGTAGTTAGTTCCATTTTTTCCTACCCATGCAATTATCGAAGTCATATTCTATAAATAAACATGAGAGGATAAACCTGGATAGGTACAGGTATCTACTGAGAAGAAACCTTGACTTTAACTTTAAATTAAAGTGTTCCATTCGAAAAACTCTCTACAAACTCTCTACGACAAAGACCTTCTTTTCCAGCTAAATTATATTATTTTTTTTTTTTTGCAAGAGTAGGTAGGAACTTTACTTAACCTTGAGTTATTTTGTCAAGATTTTTCTACCATTTTCTACCAAAACTTGATTAAAAGTATTCAAGCATAATATAAAGTTGATGTAAATATTCCGTAGGCATTTTAAGCCCCCCCCCCCCCCCCCCCCAAAAAAAAATGAAAATCACCGCAAAACTCACTCATTGTGGTTTCCTTTAAAAAAAAAGGCAGACAAAACCCCACTGTTGTATAGTGTGCCATCACATCACCCATATTATAATAGAAACTTACAAGCCTGTACATTTTTATTAACATGACCTTCGTCAGATTTAACATTTTACAAAAGTTTGTATAGCTTAGCTTCATTGCCTCGCTCTTGGGCTTCCTTTCGCAAACAATTAAAAAAGGACATGAATTCTGAACGAGCAGATTTGTTGGCCTAACCCTACATTACAAGACAGCAACAACAACAACAATGGCAAAAAAAGAAAAGGACTTTACCATCTCCTGTAGACACAACCATACTTGCATGAAACATCTTTCCGAAACGTTCATTATAGCACGTACATACTGTCTACATATTCTGTGTGTGTGTTTAGCTACAGCTGGTGCACAAAGTCCTCTTGAAAATGAAAAAGCATTATCCTCCTGCTGCACATTTAGTCTTAATGGCATGACTGGGTACGTATGTATAATATTCTCGGGGATTTCAATGGTGCTCCTTTTTGCTGCCAACATGGACGTTTGGAAGGCTTACAATTTTATAGTTCTTTCCTTCTATCTATTCCTATATAAAGGGCATTGTGAGAAAAGTTACATGTAGTTATGAATAAACAACCAGACATGTCGCAACCCTAACTAACTGACATGACGCGTTTCCTCTTCGACGTCACAATGATTGTCCTTGCATTTGCAGCTTCTGGCACAAACACGGGTGATTTACTCGCATAACAAACGTTTTTAGCTATGCTTTCTATAATGATTTGTTTATTTTTCGGAAATTTAGATATAAAGCTTTTATGCTTCCTAATTAAGATACAGACGGGGTGTATCTGTGTTATATTTTGGAGAGATTTGTTGGACACCTGTAGGCAGCTTCATACAAAACATAAAACACATTCTTCGTTCATGACTTACTCGAATAATGACACTTTCCGAAAATTGACGAATCCCTTCTTTAAGGTCGCAATAATTGTAAAATCAGCAATTGGATATCTTTTAAGCTTGTTTTATTATCTATATTAATACAATTAATCTCTGCTTATAGAAGGGCCCCTAGCGAGAATTTTTGGAATTACTTTGATTCGTTCCATTCATTTTATAATCTTTTAATTAAATCCAATGAATGATTTTTAATGACTGGATTCACAAAAGATTTAATTCTTTTAGAACCCTGGCATCTTCAGTACAAAAACTCATCTTGTGGTGTACGTTTTTGCAAAAGATGTCTATAATTATATACCGCCAAATGCGAGGTGCGAGCTGTCATCGCGATCGAACATCTGCTCAGGGTGTCACTTAGCGCCGTTCTGTTGGGCCAACATGTCGTTCACTCACAGCAATATCATAAAATTTGAGCGAAACTAAATTAGTTATCATCTATCGGTAGCGCTATTCTTTGCTGGTGATGGCAATGATGTCGTCGAACTACGGACCCACATGGAACCGGCTGTTGGCGTGTTGTCGTGTTAAAAAATAACCCCGAGCCAGACCCGTACATACCAAAACGCTGTTCCAGTGAGATTTATACGGTAAAGAGAGCGATTCAAAACAAACGGACAGGAATGTTGATCAACGGCGAGTCCACTCGTTGCATGACAACGCTCGTTGGCACTTTTACAATTCCACCACAATGCTTTTGGGCATATTCGGTTTCGGTTGGGACATTTTGAACCACCTTACATATTCCCCTTACTTGGCGGCTTCAGACTTTCGTATATATTTTCACCTGCCTGAAGATTCAATCTAGACGTCCCTAACAGAAAGGAAGCTGGCGGTATGATTCTTTGAGGAAAGCATCAAAAAGCTTTTACGACGGCTTAAAACCTGCATACCATGGGAAAGCGACTACGTGGAATGTTACTGACATACCAATGAAACCTTGTATTTTTTGTGTAAATCCAATGGCGCAAAATTTTATAAAACCTCGTGTTAAGCTGTTAGCATGATACTAGTTAACAATTTACTAATGTTAAAGCTCTTTACTAAAATGTTCTTAGGTTTAAACTAAGTTGTTAGTCTTAAATATGGATTTATGATGATACTAAAAAAGATAAAGTTTTCAAGTTGGTAGCGCTGGCATTTGACACCTGTCAAATTCAGCTGTCATTTGAAGTGTCATAATATAAGATAAATGTTTGCCATTTACGATAATGGATCGCCTAACAATCGAGCGTTTAAAATATTAAAACTTACTACAAAAGTGGTAATTCAAACGTAGCCACTTTTCGTCATAATCGACGAAAGCAATCGGTAAAAATGTGAACAAAATTGAAGAGAGCGGAAGCGTTACTGATGTCGTAGGACCTTAGCATCATCCTAATGCACTCTCGGTCGAAAATATTGCTGATGCTAGAAGTACAAATGTTGCTGATGATCCAAATTTACGGTTACAGTCAATTCGGAGCATTATGGCCGGCGGCGATTGAAGATAATGACTTGGACAATATGTTGTTCCCACAAGACGGTGCAACACAACACGACCAATTATGGCTTTATTGCGTTAGAAGTATTCTGGTCACGTAATTTCACGTTTTGGCGACGTCAATTGGCCACCAAGATCGATCGATTTGACACCATTTGATATTTTCTGTATGAAGCTACGCAAAAGACCGTGCTTACACAAATAATTTCCGAACTCTAGACGCATTAAAAACCAGTAATATTCAAGTTATGGCGGAAATATCCCCCGAAATATGCGAAAAAGTGGTTAAAAATTACCTCAAAAAATCGCATGCTGCGAATCTTTTCCCAAAGCGGCCATTTGAATGATATTGTTTTTCACACTTAATGGCAAAGTCCAAACTTTATAATGGAATATAACTTTGCTCTATAAAAATAAAGCAAATAAAACGTGAAAAAAAAGATGTTTTATCATTACTTACTGAAAACGTGATATCAACAACTGATATCCATATCTTCTCAGACAGCCAAGCTGCTATTAAATCTCTGGACTCAGTCTCTACAAATTCTAAAACAGCCTTAAACTGTCGATCATCTGCCGTTGAGATGGCGCAGCAGTTCAACATTCACATTTGCTGGGTGCCGGGCCATAGGGACATTCCAGTAAATTGTAAAGCTGATGAACTCACTTAAAAGGGAACTACAATACCTATTCCAACAGATAGGACTGATATTGTTTATCCATCGCTACATGTAAACTTATGCTAAAACAAGATGTTTTAAAGAAAAAAAACTTTAGGTGGGACAACATCAATTGTTTGGCGACAAAACAGATCTGGGCAACGCTTGACTTGAAGCCCAGTTTTTTTCAGTAGTGAGTTAAACCAGAGTTAGCTAACTCTCGAAGCAATTTAACCCGACATTGAACTGAGGAATCAGTTTTTTGGACGATGATGCATGCGGAACGACTAAACAAACTAGGTGGATAAAGCATCTAGGTGGATAAAACATCACCAAATTCGGGTTTAACTTTAATCTGGCACTGAAAAACTGGACCTAATGTCGTTTTCGTTTGGATGTTCGGAGTACTCCTCCTCACAATTGACCGAAAATCCAATCGAAAACGACATAAGTGTTCAATATCTACTTATTAGGTGTCATTACCGGATACTGATAGGAAGGCACGCCATGTGACTAGGCGTCTACTCAAACTATTTTTGCAGAAGCTGTATGGATGAAGAGGACGAAACAATTCTTCACCTACTCTGTGCGTCCTATTCTCTCCCAAAGACGTAGAATGCATTTAGATGACTTCTACTACAACAAACTACTGGCAAACACTGATATGTGTAAGTTGTCTTACACTCTTCGTAAGGACCTCAAAATGGTTTGAAGAGTAGAGGCTAGATTTAATAGATCCTGTGGTATCAGCCTGGGTAGACATGCCACTTCTATACCTTTACCCTAACCTTTAAGTTAACCTTTACATAGGTGTTTTTATAAGACGTGTGGTTTTCAATCTGACAGTACTTTTTTTCAGAATTGGTCTTTATGACAACTGTCACTTGATTTATACTCAATTTGGTTTGCCATTTCATAATAAATAGACTTATTTCTGAAAAAACGTTTGCAAATTGTGCAAATTTAGTACCAAAATAATGGTTCGGTTCGTGCGACGCATCGGTCGACATAATCACCCATCAGAGTCAGTAATTCGAGCAACTATATGGATCGGTTTCGCTCGGTTTACTCTAGTGGATAATGCGCATCCTCAGAGACGCCGTAGAATGCGCACCGAAGACGCTCTTGCTGCTGTGGAGCAGAGTATCGAAGAAGACCCGAATGAGTCCATCCCATGAGTAATGACTTTTCGTGCCTGAATTGGAGGATGGTGAGCGCATTGTCTCGTGTCGTGGGCTTGGGCGTGTTCTCCAAGATCGTGCGATTTAACACCGCTGGACTATTTTATGTGAGGTTATGTGAAGTCACTTGTCTACGCAGATAAGCCGGAGACGATTGACGCCTTGCAAGAGCATTTTCGGCGCGTTATTGCTGACATACGGTTCCAATTGCTGCAAAAAGTTATCTAAAATTGGGCCTCTCGGCTGGAAATTATTCGAGCCAGCCGCTGCGGCCACTTTCCCGACATAATTTTTAAAACATAATGGCAAACCCTTATCTTAATAATACAACTAAATTCTTGTCACTAAATTTAAATTATATGCGTTTTATTTCTTCTTGAAACCCACACGTCCAATAAAAAACACCCTTTACATTTATCATCATTCGTGGTTCTTTTGCTTTCTTACTACTCTCTCGACAATTAAAAAAAAAAACTCTTAAATAATAAAGTAATCGGTGTGAAAGTAGGTTGAAATGAAGTGTAAGAGCTTTTGTGGTTCTACCTACACCAATAGCGTAGAAAGTCGAAGTATAGCACAATCAACTAATAGGTGTATGGAGATCAATCCAAGAGGAGATGATACCTATAATTGCTACAAAAAAAAAAAACGTTTATCTACACCCGCCTCGCTTATAGGTACTCAAAAGTGAAATTTTTACTTGAGTTGAAGTGCCACAAAAATAATCCTCTTTCAGTGTTTGTTCTCAATTAGGCAAAGCCGACGTTTTCCACTTTTTTTTTTGTGTAGGTGGTAAATGGAAAATAAAACCAAGACTCTGGGTATCATCATGAACTTGCTTAAATGAATCATGCTATTTACTTTACAGCTTAAAATTTAATAAACAAAATTAATAAGATCACAGGTATATAGGTATATATGTATGAGTATTGGTAGATATATAAGCTTTAAGGCAAAAGTTCGAAACCCTGTTAAACTGGATGGTGGATCTGAATGATTTTTGTTGGAATAAATTAATTATTTGCATTGATGTCAGCTTAAAAATTAACCACTTGACATTTTTCGCTAATGAACGGTTACATTATAAATAATCTAAGAAATAAGGAGACAGAAAAACATGAGAACATCAACTGAACAGGTTAAATACATTCATGCGCAATTTGTTATATTGAAATTGATTAGAACTGCAAAGAGACAGGTTTTTGGGAAAGTTAATTAAAATGCTTAAATGAACTGAAGCAAAATTTGCAACTTAAAAAATAATAATTTAATTTCTCATGTAATTAACGGGTGGGCCATCTAGTGGAGTGGTTTCTTTTTAAATCATAGGTTATTTTGACACTGACAACTGTTTCCCGCTCGAAATCTTGACAGAAAGTCAGTATCATACCTCCGCGGAACGAAATGAGTCGCTGTACGCTTGAACAACGTTGGGAAATATTGAAAACTTATTATACTCTATTCAACAAGAATTGTCAGTACAGGGAAGATAGGACGTTTGCCTCTCAGTCTGGTTATATTGGCTTAAACATAAACCTGTCCCTTTTTAAAGCTCTCACATGGTTTCCGTAGTTTAAATTATAAATAATACTTCACCCCAGGGTTCGGACTTCAGGAATCGCATTTCGAAGTAGATCGAAATAAAAATCGCAGTGAAACCAAAATTTTCGAAGTAGAATTTTAATTTATATTGCTTTTTATAGTGCTTAATCTGTCAAATCAATCTGAAATGACAAATCAAAAAACCTTTTACCCACACAGGCATCTCTAAAGGTTGGTCTCGTTCTTGACATTTCCACTTTCGAGCAAAAAGAATCGAAATCGAAAATAGAAGTAGATTGTTAGCAAAGCGCAGTGATGCAGTAGATTTGATAATGTATGCAAAAGCGAAGTAAATCTACTGCTTTCGCAGTAAAGTCCGAACGCTGTCACCCTTCAAATACTCACTCAATTTCATAAATATGTTCTCAAAAACTTCAAATCCCAAAAGTTCCTTGATAAAATCCACAGAAAAAAGCTCTTGAATTTGCTTACAATTGAGAAAGGTAACCCAGTTTGGATGAGCACAAACAACTTATATGACGACCACAGATGAGCCATATGAAGATGAGAAAATTTCGTACGTTTCACCCTCCAAAACCCATTCAATTACATTGTTGTATTTGTAATTTCTTCCAGCGTCGATGAATAGATGTGAATTGCAACAACAATTTAACCAGGTGTGTGAAGATCCCTACTGTCTGTGTGTGAGATTTTTATACACACATTCTCATTTTTTATCTGATAAATGCCAGTTCAAGCTTGTTGGCAAATTAAAATGGCTGCCGGGGATTCTCATCTTCATGTGGCTAATCTGTGATGACGACGACGAGCGCACGATCGTCCATCAGTAATCAGTATCCCATCCCTTCAGCAGTGGGATACAATGGTCATGGTGGAGTGTACGACTTTTTGCGGAGAATTACACCAACAATTCGTATACGTAAGTCAGTGGATTGCTAATTTTTTCAGAGGAATTTTTCACAATTCAGTGTAGTGAGCGTGCATCAGGCGCCACTACTTTGGAAAAAGCTCGCCCATAAGCCCTGTACTGACAATTTTTGTTGAACAGAGTATGGTTATTACTTATTACCAATGTGAGTGCTGATGTGTAGCCCAAACAGTGCGTTTTTTTGAAAAGGCGAAAAACCATCTTTTCAGACGAGGTGCATTTTCACCTCGGCGGCTACGTAAACAAACAAAATTGCTGCATCTAGGGCTCGGAAAATCCGCAAGTTATTGTCGAGAAGCCAATTCATCTACAGGTAGTGACAGTTTGATGCGGATTGTGGAGTGGTGGCATCATTGGATAATTTTTTTTTCGCAAATTGGACTGGGAACAACGTTTCGGTCAACGGTGGGGGTTACAGATCCATGTTAGCCGACTTTTGTTTTTACTGAAATTGAAGACATGGATTTGGACGACCTCAGGTTCATGCAGGAAGGCGCGCCATGCCACACAGCCCATGCCACAATCGATCTTTTGTGCACCAAATTCCAAAATCGTGTTATCAGCCGTCTTATGTCGATGTCAATTGGCCACATCGGAGCTGCGATTTGATTCATTTGGACTTTTTTTTTTGTGGGGAACCGTGAAAAGGACCGATGTTATGCCAGCAATCCGGAAACAATTCAAACACTTAAGGCCAATATCATCCAAGCAATCCGTGAGCTACAGCCCGAGAACATCAACAAGGACTTATGGAGAATTGGAGTGACAGAATGCACTACCTGTGTGTCTTCTTTAATTTGAGCCAGAGCATCAAACTTGGTGGCGAGCATTTTGATGTGATTCAATGTAGGTGGAATTCAAATTGTTGCTTAGCTCACCTACAACGTGTAGTTAACATACATCAAATTGTCTCGGAAACGGCAATAACGATTTTGATTAAACTTCTTATCTGTTATGACCATAAGACCAAAGTTATTGAAGAAAAATTCAAATAAAGAAAATTGCCATTCCACGTTATTATTTTTTTTTTTTTTTTTTGAGGAAATGGTCTGATTTTTGCCTTATTCGCGTATCCAGTTATGCATACTGTTTTATATCCAACCTATTCACGGTTTGGTTGCATTTTATTCAAAACACACAATTAATCGCAAATAAAAAATAAAAATACATGTTCATTGAAATTTGCATAGGTATAGAATGTGAATTCAATTAAAACAAATTAAAAAGGAGCAACATGAGTGGTGAAATGAAAATCAGTTGATGAAGTCTTGTAGCACACTAATTGGATGCAGGGCAGGGAATTTTGTTCCAAGCCAATGATTCCCTATACATACATTTTGAGTAACTCGTGATGCTGTAAGGCTGTAGTCCTTTTTTGGTTCTAGTTGTACTTTTTGGTGTATTCAATATTGTGTGCTATACAAAACCATTCGATATAGTGTTATATGATTGTATTTTTGTATATATGTATGTGCTTGTGCATTTATCATTCAAATTGGGGTTGTTTAGCTGATGCAAAAAAAATGGAAAGCAAAATCACTTCAATTTTTAGTGATGATGAAAATAAAGAGGCACTTCAAATATTTAACATGGAACTTTTAGGAAACTTGGTGGTTAATAAGTTGAATGATGATAAAATCGTTCAATCTTTTTGATCACTTTGATATTTTATTTGTTTGTGAGTTTTTTTTTGTAAGAGTGCGATCATATTCATTTGGAGAAAGTCCATTTCTTTTATTAAAACTTAGTTAAGACCAAACAGGTTCTTAAACTTGAATTCTAGAACCGACTTATTTTCTGTATTTATTCTTATTGAAGAGGAAGAGAGATTATTCTAACGTCACGTCGCATAATAATAATTTGAATAAATTTGCAACAAAGATACAGATGTAGTACTACGGCTTTTACCAGCCCCTGCAGCTACAGATTAAAGCAGGTAGGTACAAGCTTTTTTGAATACATGCATACTAACAGTAAATTTTTAAAATGCCACGAAAAAAAAACCAATATGCTTCAAGTGTTTTATTATTGAAAATGTGTTGAATTGATTGACAAATAAAGGCTCCGCCAGATAACTTTTTTTTTTTTTTTTTTGAAAATGGCGCAAAACATCGAGTGTAGCTTCGGCTGTGTGGCACGTAGCGCCGTCCTGTTGAAACCAAATGTTGCCAATATCCTCCTCTTCAATTTTTGTGAACAAAAATTCGTTCAACATGGCCCGATAACGATCGCCATTGATTGTAACGGCCACTCCTTGCTCATTTTCGAAAAATGGCCCAATTATGCATCTGGACCAAAATCCGCACCAAACAGTGACGTTTTGGGTGTATCGGCTTTTCAATGTATGCGTGCGGGTTTTCTGTGCTCCAAATGCGACAATTTTGCTTGTTTACTACCCGCCAAGATCAGAATGAGCTTCAACTGAAAAGATGATTTTTTTGGCAAAATCGGCATCTTCTCTAAGTCGATCGCAGGCCCACTTAGCGAAGCGTATACACAACCATTTTCGTTAAGCGGAAGGATAAAACTAATATCTGTCAATTCAGACATGAGCTAAATGTCATCATTCACGAAATAAGCACTAGTTGAAAAAAAAAAGGTTCGATGGCGGACCCTTTACAAACTCAACGTACAAAGTTTGGAAAAAAAATGGATTTAGTTATTTTTTGATGTCATATACACCATTTTATTCTTATTTAATATTAAATAACAAAAATTATCCTAATTTTGTACATCAGTATAGTGACATCTATATGCGACAGTAAAAGATATTATATTAAGGTACATAGTAACAAAATTTAAAGTAATGGATTTTCGGATCGAAATTTGATCCAAAAGTTATGTATACTCCACGACTTACCCAGTGTATAATCCATGACCTAAGGATATTTTAATATATAACTCAAGAGCTGCTGGATCAATTTTAATGATTTCTGATTTGTTAGATTCGTCTCCGCCCTAAATAGCAGAATAACTATTAATATATCGGAAAAATTCACTCTGTAGGGTGAAATGGCGTAAAATGAAAAAGACGTATCCGATTGAAAAAAAACTCTTCCTGCGTTTAAAAGGTTAGATATTCTTAGGAAATGGCTTCAAGGATGTTTTTTTCTTTTTTTTAATTTAGCTATTTGTAGGGTGAAAATAAAAAAAATTGTCCGATTTAAGAAATTGTTTTTGTGTATGAAAGGCTATTTTGAGTGGATGGTTTTAAGAATATTTTTTCTTGCAAAAATTTGTGTATTTAAAGGGTAAAATGGGGGTACACACGAAAAGTGGTATCCGATTTCAAAAATTCTGCTTGTGTTTGAAAGGTTATTTTTAAAAAATGCTATTTATAGAGTGAAATGGATTTAAAATAAAATAGTGGTTTTCGAATACAAAAATTCTTTCTGTGTTGGGAAAGCAATAAAGGTTGGACTTAGAGGATCATATTTTTAAATATTTAGCCCTTCATATTGTAAAATGGGTTAAAAAACAGAAAGTAGTAGATATACGATTACAAATAGTCAAAAAATAATATTTTCTTTTGTAATTTTTATGCGAAGCTTAAAGGTTTGTCTACCCGTGCGAAGCCGGGCCAACTATACTCTGTTCAACAAAAATTGTCAGTACAGGGCTTATGGGAGAGCTTTTTCCCAAGCAGTGGCGCCTGACGCACGCTCACGACACTGAATTGGGAAAAAATCTACTGAACAAATTAGAAAGCCACTGACTTACGAATGCGAATTGTTGTTGTAATCCTCCGTAAAAAGTCGTACATTCCACCATGACCGTTGTATCCCACTACTGAAGGGATACTGATGAACGATCGTGCGTTCGTCGTCGTCATCTACGATGTTTGTGCTCAACCAAACAGAGTTACCTCTCTTTTTCTGTGTATTTTATTATGGAACTTTTGGAATTTGAAGCTTCTGAGAACAAATTTATGAAGTGAGTATTTGAAAGGTGAAGTATCATTTAAACTACGGAAACCCTGTGGGAGCTTTAAAGAGGGACAAATTTATGCAAGCCATTGTAACCAGACTGAGAGGCAAACGTCCTATATTCCCTGTATACTGACAATTTTTGTTGAACAGAGTATAGTTATGAATATTATGATTATTACTTATCGTTATTAAAACTTTTATCTAACTAAGTTATAATGGGTGATTTTTAAGCTGGTTTGGTTTTGGCAACACTGGTTTTGACAGCTGACGTGTGTTTAGTACCTTGTGTCACTGTCAAACAGCTTCAGTTTGGTTTGCAATTTAACCATGGATCGTCTTACAAATGAACAACGCTTGCAAATTATTGAATTTTACTATCAAAATTTGTGCTCGGTTCGAAATGTTCATCGCGCGCTGCTTGTGTTCAGCGATGAGGCTCATTTTTGGTTGAATGGGTACGTAAATAAGCAAAATTGCCGCATTTGGAGTGAAGATCAGCCAGAAGCATTGCAACAGCTACCAATGCATCCCGAAAAAGCCACTGTTTGGTGCGGTTTATGGGCCGGCGGCATTATTGGGCCTATTTCTTCAAAGATGATGCGAATCGCAGCGTTACTGTCAATGGTGAACGCTACCGAGCGATGATAACAAACTTTTTTTTGCCCGAAATGGAAGTTCTTGACTTGCATGATATGTGGTTTCAACAAGACGGTGCCACATGCCACACAGCACGCGAAACATTGGCGCAATTGCGAGGCGAGTTTGGTGAACAGTTAATTTCACGTTTCGGGCCGGTCAATTGGCCGCCTAGATCGTGCGATTTGACACCATTAGATTATTTTTTGTGGGGGTATGTCAAGGCTAATGTCTATAGGGACAAGCCCGCTTCGATTGACGCACTGGAAACCAACATCCATGCATTCATTCGTGAGATACCGGCCGATATGTGTGAAAGAGTATGCCAAAATTGGACTCAGCGGATGGGCTACCTGAGACGCAGCCGCGGTCAACATTTGCATGAAATTATCTTTAAAATTGCAAGGTTCAAACTATCGATTCAAATAAATATTTCATTCATTTTTTTGAATTTTTTGTGTTTTTTTTTTAAAAAAAGTTCTAAACCTCTTAAAAAATCACCCGTTAATTTGTAAATTGCACAAAAGCTAAACCAGTATTTCGGTATTCTTGCTCAAATAATTATAAAGAATGACTGTATTTAAGAAGATAGACTGATAAGGCTCTGCTTGAGAGATTACTTGACACTTGGCATCAGTGCTAGCAAGTTTAAGTTAAAATAAATAAATTATAGTTTGTTACATCGAAGACCGAATTGTTATTTCTCTTTAAGGAAGATGCGGGGTGAAGAAATGTTAGCAAATCTTAAAAATTGGTAACTTCCTTATAAATTTAGTATTTATTGATCAATTGTTCAATTAAAGGTTAAAATTTCCTTTGGGCTTCTTACCTTTAAAGAAATATAAGAAGTATATTTTAACCTTCTTTAACCCTCTATAGCCTCTCCCATCACATCAATGGAATTATCATGAATCTATACTCTTACTTTTTCTGTTGCTTCTGAATAAATTGATTAATAAACACTATATTATTGTATAGCAATAACAGATTTTTAAGATTTGTTGACATTTCTTCGACCCGCATCGCCCTTAGTATCGCCTTTAGCGAATATATGAATGAGTACCTATACCTATGCAATGTAAAATAAACTGAACAAAATGGGTAATGGCTCCAGAAAATAACCATAAATCAGTTATTTTAGAGTGGTTCCAAACTTTTGAAGGGAGGTGAATTCCTGTGCAGAGAGGGGTGTCATTTTAGGTTTTTTAAAACTGAAACATTTGTTTTGGATATGAAACACACACATATGTATGTAGGGCATGCGATTGTAAAGTATTTATTTTTAATCTCGTCTTCGTTTTGCTCTCATTAAAGATCCCACACTCAACAATAATAATAAAGGGTTTTTCAACAGAGACGCTTCAAAAAAAGAGCAACAGGGACAGCAAACGACGCCATATTTCTTGCCACTCTTTTGACATTTCTCTTCAGTAAGGTTTGCCAGAGCCAAAATTATTAAAATTTACTACCGAAATTCGGAGTCAGTGGCCTCAACGTTAAGAGCGCTACGTAAAATTTATGGTCGTCATAATCGTCCTAGCAGATCAACAATTGAGCGTCTAGTGGAAAAATTTGAATCCACAGGCACAGTACAAATTGTTCCCGTGCCAGTGAGACAAAGAAGTGCCCGTAGTGTCGACAATAATGCTGCCGCTGAGGCTTCAGTTGCAGAAAGCCCAAATGTGTCTCTCACACGTCGTTCTCAAGCGTTGGGCATCTGTGTGACGTCGTTGTGGCGAATTTTGCGAAAAGATCTTGGCCTACATCCTTACAAGATTAAATTGACGCAAGAACTGAAGCCGCTTGACCACCAGAAGCGTCGTATGTTCGTGAATTGGGCCATTGTATATAAACTCTATAGTACTCTCATGGAACAGAATTTTTTGCTTCAAATCCGTCGCCTAAGGTGGCGTTGGAGATGACAAAATTCACGTTTGCAGACTAAGAGCAGAGGTAGGATAGCAAACGAGAACAAGAAGCGAGAAAGAGAGAATTGTATTATTTGCAATTCGTATATTAATAAAGGGAGTGAGAGAGATAAATAAATCAGATAATTAAATCACCTAGCATCGACAATAAGGAGGAGAAAATTAAATTTTGTTGTCTAGACCTGTTCAACGGTTTTGACGTTTCTCTTTGTAAAAATAGAATTTTTGTTTTCTATGTGCTATAGATATATGTTTATACATTACCTATGCTTTTTATTTTTCAGCACAATTTGAATTTGTTTTTAGATTTTCTGTTTTGTTGATTTTCAAAGCAACGTTGTCAAATTTCTCAATAACTTGTGCAATAAATACAACGTTGCTATATTTTGAATTATGCTGTATAGGTATACCCACTTTTAAAGTATAGTAATAGTAGGTAGGTATACATATACCTATTATATTTCTGTTAGGCTTTTCCTATCGTAGGTAGGTATATTATTATTTTTGTTATTCAAAAAGAAGATAATTGGAATTTTGAATAGCAAAAATAATAATTAGGTATGTTGGTAAGGTAGGTAGGTATAATCCTTTTTTAACTTTTAGCTAGGTATGTAGGTGGGTACATAAATATTAATGTAGGGATGGAGGTACGTGGGTGGGTATCCACAGGGTGGTACCGATTAAGATATTGAGTTTTTTGAATATTTTTTTCAAAAAAGTTTTTTTGTTTAACTTTTAGATAGAACAGATAGATAGATTTTTCAAGAATTAAAATAATAGTTTACCAATTTTGAAAATCGATTGAAATACACTTTTTACAACTATTTTCAAAAAAAATTAAGCTAATTATTTCGAAAAATTATTTTTCATGAATATAGACAATTTTGAAAAATTTGAAATAAATCAAAAATTTGGTGTTTTTGTTTGAAAAAATAATTAATACTCCTAAAAACTATTTTTTCAAGAAAATTATGCAAATTATTTCGAAAAAAATTTATTTTATGATCATAAAATAAAAAATAATGTTATAAATGTCATCCCACTCAAACACCTACTTAGTCGTAGCAAAAAGAAACAAACCAACCTATATCCCGAATTGTACTACAAAAAACGGTTAAACTTATACGAAAAAGTATGACATGATAACCACATTTGTTAATTGTTTAACAAAATTTGTTAATAAGTTTGTCAGATTTTTGTTTATTAAAAATAAAAACAGTAAAAGTTAATTAAGAATTTTCTAATTTAACCAAAAAAACAAAGTTATACATGTATAGGGATTAGGGAGTAACTCGCATTAACCGTTAGTGGCCAATTTTCTATACAAAAAATGACTTGAAATAAAAAAAAGTCTAAAGAATCGTGTACTTTCTGGACACAAAATTGCAATCTGTCGAATTACAATATTGAAAAGTACATTTAAAAAACAAAAATTCATTTATTATGAAACTTAAATGTTTTTCATTAAAACTAATAAAATTAGTTCTTGCAAGACACAAATACAAATCAAAGTATCCAATAGCCATTTTCAATTTTTTTTGTTCTTTGAATTTTGAAAAAAAAGTTTATACAGCTTTTCATACTGATTTCTTAAAAAATTGATCTTAATTTTGTACTCATAACTTGGTTTATAGCATTTTTTTATTAAATTAAAGTCAAATGCAGAAAATATAATTATCCTGTCTTAAGTTTTCAAAAAATTGAGAGTTCATTTTTCTTAAAAAAAAACCACACGAATTTTTTTTAATGACGATATTTTTGTTCCTTAAAGTCTAAAAAAAAAAAACACGTAGAGCCACATGAATTCAAAAATTAAATTAAAAACTTCACGGAATAAATTCATCAGATGATAGGCAGGTATGATGGTAAATTTAAAAGCATTTCAAGTTTCAGCTCAATTGGATGATTATTTCTTTTTGTATACCTATTTTGGTTTTATATTTTATCGAAAACTCAAAGAAAGTTATTTACTTGTACTTCTGACTCAACAATACGTACATTGTGCAAGCTTGAGCTCAATCGGATGGGTAGTTTTTGAATACAACGACATAAACAAACGATCATCTGTATATACCTCCCTACATAGTACATACCTACATACATATAAAGACAAAAATAAATACCTCTACCCATTTAAAACTAATGTAGGGCAACTAACTTGACTTCACAAAAAATCTACAATGAGAGCCATTCTTATAAATTTATGTTTCTATTTAAATACCTATATTTAAATTGCAACGAAAAAACTACCTACAAAAACTAAAAACATCCTTCGATATAATTCAGTTAAAATGTACTTATTTAAAACAAAATTATTTTTCCTAGTGGTAACCCCGTTCGTATAATTTGCATGCAAATTGAAAAAGTGCGCTGATCTCAAGCAACGTCACAGAAAGGGAAAACATTTGCATGCATATTATACATTTTCTCTATTCCCATACTACGTCACGGCAAGGCAAAAAAATCCAACCTTCTTTCGAACAATATTTATTTTCGTTCTTTCTCTACCTACGAAAACAAAAAAAAAACACGTTTTCCCCTTTGTAAAAGAAATGATAAACACAAAATAGGGTTTTTCCTGTCTCCCTTGAACTGCCATACATTTTGTATAAGTTCTTCTCAATCTTCATTTTTCTTTTAACCTACATTATTTTTTGCTCTTCCTCTTATTTCCTACTCTTAAATCTGCACACTCAAGTCTGCACTTCCCTCCTCAAAATAACGAAAAACGGTTGCCCAGGCGGCGCTGCGTTCGTTCCTCTTCATAATAGTACTATAATAATATATATACAATGATTGGGCTGAGCAACAACTTGAAAATGATTCGGATTTTCATCGAAAAATCATCTTCAGCGATGAGGCTCATTTCTTGCTGAATGGCTTCGTCAATAAGCAAAATATGTGGTGTTAGCCAGGCAGTAATCCACACGTACTCCATGAGTCATCATTGCATCCCGAAAAAATTACGGTTTGGTGTGGTTTTTTGGCCGGCGGCGTCATTGGGCCGTACTTCTTCCGTGATGATCAAGACCGGCACGTTACTGTGAATGGGGATCGCTACCGTTGAATGATAACCGAATATTTTTGGCCCCAATTTGATGATATGGACTTGGAGGACATGTGGTTCCAACAGGACGGCGCCACAAGCCACACAGCGAATGTCAAAATCAATTTATTGGAAACGTATGTTATCTCAGGAAATGGTCCAGTCGCTTGGCCGCCTCGGTAGTGTGATTTGACGCCGTTAGACTATTTCGTGTGGGGCTACGTCAAGTCTATGGTCTATGCCAACAAGCCAGCGACGATTGATGAGCTTCGTACGAATGTCGAACGTGAAATTGCAGCACTATCGGCCGATTTATGCTTGAAAACTGTCGAGAATTGGATTCAGCGTCTGGACTTCTGCAAGCGTGCCCGTGGTGGCCATGCAAAAGAAATCGAGTTTTATACATAATGACATCAAATGTACTTTCACAGGAATAAAGAATTTCATTGACATCCGAAACCGTTTTTGTTTTATTTAAAAAAACTTTTGTAGCGTTCTTATTGAAAAACACGATATATTAACAGCCATATTATTGACTTGTTTCAAAACTAGTTCAATAGCAAAACTAGTCTTATAGAAGTTTTGAGTCTCAAATTTAGCACGGTCTTATGAATTTAGAATTTTATTCAAAGCTAGTTTTAAGTTTTCGAGTTTTAGGTGTCAAAATATTTTTGAATCAAACCGATTTGTCCACTTCCAAACATCTTTAAAACTAGTTCTGTCATAAAACTAGTTTTGAAAAAGTCAATAATATGGCTGTCATAAATTCTTTTCTAATCTGTATTTTTTTTCATGATATCGTTATTTAGAGTCATTTCATTTTTAATTAAATTAATTATTATAAAGTCAGATAACCATATTCGATTTAAGTCCATCTGGCGTAAGCCTCCCCCATTGCGATGTCCATAGATCTCTATTTTTTGCTTCATTATACCAGTTGATGTTGAATTGTCTAAGGTCGTCTACCCATCTTTTCTTTGGTCTTCCTCTTGTTCTTATTTCGTCTGGTAGGATCCATTTTGTTGCAATTTTTGTCCACCTGTTATCTTCTATTCTTCAAACGTGACCTGCCCAGCTCCATTTTGGATTCAATCTGTTATATTTTTTCTTCTTCTTATTTCTTCGTTTTTAAATCTCTGAATAGTCCTGATATTTAGTAAACGTCGAGTGAATTTGATGTAAGTACCAGTGTTTGATGTAGTCCATATGTCATTACCAGAAGTATTGTGAGTCCAATGTATATTTGTGTGTGTCTTTTCCAACATTTGAGTCCAGAACCGGTTTTATGTTCGAGAATTGCTTCCAGCTATTCGTTAAACTTCTGTTTATTTCCTTTTCCTCGTGGTTATCAAAAGATTTCAGCTGCCCTAAGTAGAGACAGTCATCAAGCGAGATTTCTCATTTTGAAGCGAGATTTCTTTCCTTATATGTTTTGTCATTGCTTTGGTTTTGCTCAAATTTAATTGTAGTCCATGTAGTTTGCATTCCGTTGAAAGTTCATTTATCATTTGTTCTATTTCTTCTATGGTTTATCGGAAAGTAAAACTATTTCATATGCAAATTTTAGGTTGTTTAGTCTTTTTCCCCATATTTGCAGATATTAAGCCCATGTAATTTATTTATAATATCCCATTCTTTAACTAGTGGACACAATGTTAATTGATAAAAACACGTTCACATAGAAAACCCCATCAAAATCAAACCCTAAAAAACAAAAAAAAAAAAAAATTGATGTTAAATTTGCCCCACCAATAAATTTTTAAGGCTAAAAAATACTCCAATACAATCGATAGAACCAAATATCAGCCATATGCAATAGGTACGTTCTTATTTTACCTATTATGTAAAAATAGAAATAAATAGTTTACATAAACGAAAATAATATATGTATGTATATGGTCGTGATTTTAATCAATACATTTTTTTTGCAATCAAATCACTTCTGACATGTTGACTATATAACCACTTTGTAACTCTTAAATTGGTTCACCCTATAATTAGTGCATCACGCATTCGAAATACCCCAATTATTTAAGCCACATAACAACATTATGATATAAGTACTAAATCACCACATTAACCCCATTTAAAGGCCTTGCATAGAATGTATATTCACAAACATACGTCCATACCTACATAGATGCATTTTGTCAAAATCAATTAAATTCAAAGTATCAATAACACGATTATAGGAGTACATAAACATGTGGCAACAAGAGTAAATGTATGTTAGACAGGAACAGGACTCATGTGTTCTCTTTTTGTACGCATACGTATGTTTAGTTCTTTATGTATCCACTACCTACTCAAATTATCATTTCTAAAACACATAAATTCAATAACTCAGTTTAATTACAGGTACATTTATGTATATAGGACAGTATAACTAAATCAATATTCAATTAAAATATTTAAATCGGCTCTACAGATTAAAAAAAAAAAAAATCAATCAAATTTAATGGTTATCGGCTGCTTTTTAGTAAACAAAATGGTCCTTCCGAAAAATAGTTATTAGCCGTCCCAACTAACAATTAAGCTTGTTTTAGGTTCAATACAAGCTATTTTTTGGCTTGTATAAAAATATAATAAAAATATAAGGCCCTATACAAATCATTGGCGCACATTACCGAAGCTATTCAACTCCTTTAACAATTTCAATCACAAGTGCTATGCAAGTAAATAGCTTTCCATGAACAGTGTAATAAAGCCTTATGAAAACAAAATAAAGAAAGCAATAATCTGTTTATAAATGCTATTGCTTCACTATACAAGTTATTTGACTCCTATAAGACCTTCACTTGTAGGCCGAGAAATAGCTTGCCTATAGGATTTCCCATTAATGCCTTATACAAGCCTACTAAATTAAATTGTAAAAGAAAAATATGTCTTGGTCTCATCTCAATTTAATTTTTTATTATTTTTGTTGCTCTACTTTATACACCTTATATGGGGGGTTTTACTGCTGTTCTGTTTGTTTTGAAATTTATAGAATTTAATTTAATTAGAAAAAAATCAACTTTTACTTACACGAATTTTCCGATCAGGATTTTTAACTCACGTTGTTCTGATTACTGATCGAGCACTCAACCAACGACGCTAATCCGCAACATAGAATAGGTTGTTCAAATTTTAATGACTTGATACTTCAAGTATAAACATCATAATTTGAGCTTATTTAGGATACAAAATTGTATTTTCTCTTCTCTAATTGAATAAACTTTCTAAGTTAACAAAAGGTCGTTTAAATAAATAAAATTAATTGTACTGACTAGCTTTAAAAATTATAAGTGCTAAAATAACTAAAGAATAGAACATCTTATTAAGATAAATACAACATACCAACTATTATTATAGTTACAAAATCGGGACAATATTGTTAGTTTGTTATTAACAAAATGCAAAGGCTATGCACTTGCATAAGTTTGCTATAAACAAACTGAAAATACACTTGTAAGCGTTTGCTTGACTAATCAAGTTATTATACACAATTGCTTGATTAAAAAAAAAGGAAATGCAAAAGCTGTGCAAGTATATAAGTTTAAGTCACAATTATATCAAATTAATAAAAATTCGGTTTTCTGAAATTACAGAAATATAACAAACTACAATCGAAATTTTCGTAAACATATTTGGCTTTATTAAAGAAGCCATATAGAAGATGTTTGTTATGACTTTCAGCAGAATGCTTTACTAAAGCTAATATTTTTCGAACTTCAAGCATTAATTTTGAGATACCTAAAAAAGGCCTTAAAAAGGCATAATTAAACAGACTCGCATAGAACTATTTTATGAAAGCAAGAAACAAGCTATTTTACAAAATAATATATAAATAAATGATTGACTTGCATAAGTAAGCCTTTTGATAATTCTATGCGAGCTATAGCTTGCCAAATTCTAAAAATTGGACCTTAAACAAGGTAGATTGTTACTTGTTGTGTTCCTTTCGATGTGGCGAATTACTTATGAGAAAGAACAAAATTCTCCTTCCTAGTAGCAATCTTCTACAATTTCAAGTGATTATCAATAATTAATAATCTGTGGAACCTGTACCATTAAAAAAAAAATGCGAGATTGTACACACACTTTCTCATTTTATATGAGCTTTCGGTGTATGTACGAGGTGTTTTTATTAGATGCGTGGTTTTCAATCTGGCAATACTTTTTTCGGAATTAGTCTTTTTGACAGTTGTCATTTGATTTATGTTTAATTTGGATTGCCATTTTATAATAGATATACTTACTTCTTAACAACGTTTGCAAATCGTGCAAAAAGGGCTCGAAACGAGATCGTTGTTGATCCTGATTTTCACAAACAAATTGTGTTCAGCGATGAAGCTCATTTTTGGTTTAATGGCTACGTTAATAAGCAAAATTGTCGTATTTGGAGTAATCATAATCCACAAGCTGTTGTTGAGAAGCCGCCGTTACATCCTCAAAAAGTCACTGTTTGGTGTGCTCTATGGGCAAAGGGAATCATTGGTCCATATTTCTTCAAAAATAAAGCCGGCCATAATGTTACAGTCAATGGGGAACGCTATAGAGCCACGATTAGTGACTTTTTCGTTCCTGAATTGGTGGATGGTGATGTGGACGACCTTTGGTTTCAACAAGACGGCGGGCGCTACATGCAATACATCCAACGAAACAATCAATTTATTGAAGGAAACTTTTGGTGAGCGCATTATCTTGCGTCGTGGGCCAGTGGCGTGGCCTCCAAGATCGTTCTATTTAACATCGCTGGACTATTTTTTGTGGGGTAATGTGAAGTAGCTTGTCTACGCAGATAAGCCCGAGACGATTTAAGCCTTGGAAGAGAATTTTCGGAGCGTTATTGCTGACATACGGCCCCAATTGCTGCAAAAAGTGGTTCTAAAATTTGGCCACTCGACTGGAATTTATTCGAGCCAGCCGCGGTTGCCATTTGCCCGAAATCATTTTTTTAAACAGAATGGCAAACCCTTATCTTTATAAAAAATCTAAATTCTTGGCCATAGGATTAAATTATATGCGTTTTATTTCTTCTTGAAAACCACACGACTAGAAAAACACCCTTTATATAAAAACTTCTATAAAATGAGAAAGTCTTTTTGAAAAAAAAAAACTCTTATGTCTCACCTATTTTATACATTATAATACTTGGTTGATTGTGTTAGTTTGGTTGGTAGACAACACGTGAACGTAAGTATGGTAATGTTTTAAGAATTTATAAAATAAATATAAATGGGGCTGGTTATAGCGTACAGGAAAAAATTTTTCTTTTAGATAATTTAATGTGTTAACTTACTTACTCGCAGAAACCGCGCGGAGTACTCCATGCTTATTGTTGATTTTTGACATCATAGAATTAAGAAATTATGCAAAATAAAGTCGTTATTAATTTAAAAATAAGTTTACAATTTTAAAAATAAAAATGATACGAGGCTATGAGGAATCACTTGAAATAATTTTTTTCACAAAAAAACATTAATTGGGGCAAATTATTTTTCTTAAATAGGTATTTATTAATTTTCCTGAAGAAAATTCATTTTTCGTACAGAATTTTCATCAGGAAAATTAATAAATGCTTTTTTAAGAAAATCTATTTGCCCCAAGGAGAAATTTTGTTTGCGAAAAAATTAGGAATCACTTCCTTAAAAATTCGTATCTTTTTTGTTTTTAAAATTGCAAGCTAACACATTTAAGTATCCAAAAGAAAAACTTTTCCTGACCACTATAACCGGCCTCTAAATAGATAAAATAATGCGGAGACTGGCTTAGATTAATGGCGTTTTAAGCTGTTCGTTCAGAAGCCTTCTGAAATGAGAGCTTTTCATTTGTAAAAATTAATTATAAAATAAATATTAAACTCTTTAGATTTCATACGGCTTTACTCAGAACTTGAAAATCTCCCAATCTTGGATTAGCATAAATTTGCGATTACACAGTTGCAATATTTTTAAATTGAATGATAGATCTACAAATAAATCGCTATTTTAATACAAAATCTTCCACCAGACGAACATATAAGTTTTCTTTTTACTAAAATCGCATTCACCAAAAATGTGCCAGTCCCCTTTTTTACCTTTTAAAATAAGCAGTATGGATCTTCCTAGGTTAAAATTTTCTTTAAATTGCACATCAGTGTATTTATTTACAAATTCTAAGAAGCCCTCGATGCGGGTTTTTTGAGATGACTTCATCGTCTTCAGAATCTGTAGACGAAAAGGAAGATTCAGCCAAATCATTCACACCGCTGCTGTCGCATGCTTTCTTCCAAATATTCAAGCTAAAAAACAAAATTAGATCACATATTATACATTTTTTGCCTTAATTATGGAAAAATTCTTTACCATATTAATCATCTTAATCAATTAATCCGAATAACAAAAGTGGTTTCTTTAAAAGTGTTTTTTTTTATTTGGAAACAAATTCACAAATTGAAATCAAATTTCATCCACATGAAAAATCTCTTAACTTAACCTTGCTCATCTACTCGCGCAGATGAGAGTAGTTGAGGGTTAGGTTAGGTGGGGTGATGCTACCACGGGGATCTATTGCGTTCCCCGGGGTAAAGGGATTTTGTGAGGGTGGATAGGGAGGGGAGCGAGTGGGACTTTTAGGTATGGCTATGGGGAGCCTCCCTGAACCATCCTGAATTCTGTACCAATTTCAGGATGATCCAGTGGCAAGATTGAGATATCGCACAGTTAATCGAAGAAGTATTCTATGAGGGTGATTTTCCTATTTCTTGCTAGGCTGGGGAATTCACATAGGAAGTGATATGAGCCCTCTTCCGACTCCTCATCTTAACATCCTCTGCGTAAGTCAGATGTGCCAATACCCAGTCACGTGGGTTCCCATTGAGTTGTGACCCGTTAGGATTCCAACAAGAAGGGATAGTTGAGGTCTGCTTAACCTGAGTATCGATAATTTGTTTTCTTCTTTGAGATATTCGGCCAAACATTCCTTGAAACCTGGCAAGTGTCCAGTGACGACCACCTGTCGTTCGCGGCTTTGAGGAAGTTTTGGTGAATTCTATTCTTTTCTTGCTCCAATGGCATGATTACCCATGATACGATTTGGCTTGGATCAAGAGATGACCAGCTTTTGGCCAATTCATCTGCCATTTCGTTCCCATGTATATTACGGTGTCCTGGGACCCATTTCAGGGTAACTGTGTTTGTGGCGCTGAGTAATCTCAAGTTATTACGATAACAATCCACCAGTTTTGACTTTTTGACAAGTGAGAAAATAGCTTCAATTACCGCCTGGCTGTCCATGAAGATGTCAATATTTCTATTAACTAACTAATTCAATTTAATTCAATCAAATCTACAGAATAATATTAATGCATTTTATATAATATTGCATACCTACCAAAAATTAATATTGAAAAAGCCTTCGACACAGTATGGCATGTTGTACGTGTCTACAAATTAATTCTGTTAAATTTTCCTGAATACCTTATTAAAATTGTCTGGAACTTTTTGAAAAATAGAAAATTTTGTGTGTACACCGGAACTGCAAAGTCTTCCATGCATGATATATGTTTCGGAGTTCTACAAGGTTCTGTGCTCGGACCCATTTTTTTTTATATTTGTATGTCAGACCTACTTCATTTTCAAAACAATACAGAAGTGGCTATGTTTGCAGATTATACTGCGCTTTTTGCCTCTAGTGTTCTCCCTCAAGAAGCATTAAATAGTTTACAGAGTTCATTAGACACTCTTCTAAATTTCTTTAACAGGTGAAAAATAAAAGTTAATGCTAATAAATGTCAGGCTATGTGGTTCACTCGACGCAGAAAACAAAATTTTCTCCCCCAAATCACGCTTAAAATAAACTCCATTGATATCCAATGGTGTGAACATTGCAAATACCTTGGTGTCACATTCGATAAAAAACTTACTTTCGTAAAACATATATCTACCACAGTGCATAAAATCAATCTTTTAGCTAAAATACTATATCCATTTATTAATAGAACATCTGGACTTAGCATACATAATAAAATCTTCATTTTTAAATCTGTATTCCAACCAGTCCTTACGTATGGTGGCCCAGTGGCCCTTAAATTAATGCCTAATTTGCCATGGTTTTATTCGACTGCTCGGCTTCACAGTAGAGCAAACGTCAGCCCAATTAAATTTGTTCTTTACAAGCTGCAAGAAAAGTTTTTTGAAAGATGTTCTTACTCAGATAATGAACTAATACTTAACCTTTAACTCATACGGCTTTCGTAATTTTGGGTTTTTGGGCAATTTTAGTTTTTAAGTATTACATAAGGGTTTTTTCCTTGTAGTGTTTTCCCTTAAATAATATATTTTTTGTTATTATTATAAACAAAATTGTCATAAATTTATCATACGTATTATAGATATAAAGAATGAGATTTCTAAAACTCTAAAATTATGTAAACATTCAATGAGAACTGATGTAAACTTTAAACTGCAAATAAATTTACTTGAACTTGAACTTGAATGGTTTTTTTAGTTTCGACTATCTCATTATCCGATCGAATCGATTCAAATTAAATTTTTTATGCAGAAGCTTGTAATAAGTTTAAACAACATTGAATATCGAAATTTAGGAAAAAAATTTTGGATTAAAAAAAAAAATCTAAATTATTCAATATTAATTTTTTTTTAAATCAATTTTTAGCTCCACATTAATAAATACTCAAAACTGATCTACCAGGTTCGGTTTTAAAAATGGTTACAACATTTTATATAAGCATACAAATTAATTATTTTTAAAACCACTTCGATGACTTTTAATTTTTTTTCTCATAAAGTACGATTAAGGTAGGTACATAATTAAGAAATCAGATGGTCTACATCGATGAATGTACATAATTTTGTTTATTTAAAACAATTTCCCAGTTTGAACATAATAATTTACATGCATGCATTTGTGCAAAACGGTGCTTTATTGTTCATTTTTGTATACTAACATAATAAAGGGTTTTCCAATAAGAGGTGTTATTTTGAATAGTCCGCTATTTCGGTAGCTGTCAATTTGGAACTGGCATTTTTTGACATTTGACAAGTAGAAACTACGCCATTAATAAAAATGGAACGATACACGCTTCAACAACGCATTGAAATTATTAAAATTCACTATAAAAATGGTGAAAATTTGGCAGAGACGGTTCGTAAAACTAAAACATTTTTGGGTCGTCGTGAAGCACCTTGTCGGACCGCAATACAGAAATTGGTGGACAAATTCGAGCTGTTGGGACAAGTTAGTGATGTGAAGAATAAAACCCGTGCACGTCGCTCAAAAACAACTGAGAATATTGCTGTTGTAGCCCAAAGTGTTGAAGAAAACCCAGGTTTGTCCATTCCTCGTCGTTCTTTGGAATTAGGCATTCCACAAACGTCATTACACCGTATTTTGCATAAAGACTTGGGTCTTAAGGCTTATAAAGTTCAGTTAACACAAAAACTCAAGCCGGCTGATCATCAACAACGTCGTGTCTTTGCTGATTGGGTCCTTGAAATGCATGAAAATGATCCGGAATTTCATCGAAAAATCATCTTGACTGATGAGGCCCATTTCCACCTCGGAGGCTACGGCAACAAGCAAAACTGTCGCATCTGGCGCTCGGAAAACCCAAGAGTTATTGTTGAAAAGCCTCTCCATCCTCAACGCGTGACTGTTTGGTGCGGTTTATGGTCCGGCGGGGTCATTGGACCTTACTTTTTCGAAAATGAGGCTAGAGCAACAGTTACGGTCAATGGATTGCGCTATCGAGAGATGATTAATTATTTTTTATGGCCGGAATTGGATGGTATTGATCTGGACAACGTGTACTTTCAACAAGACGGCGCTACGTGCCACACAAGCAATGAAACCATCGATCTTTTACGGGAAAAGTTTCCGGACCGTGTTATCTCTCGAAGAGGTGATCACAATTGGCCACCGAGATCTTGTGATTTAACACCTTGCGACTTCTTCCTTTGGGGCCACGTGAAAGATAAGGTCTACGCCAACAGCCCAGCGTCGATTCAAGACCTCAAAGATGGAATTCGTGAGGCTATCGAGGACATAGGGCAGCCACTTTGCGATTTGGTTATGGAAAATTTCATGAAAAGGATATGGTCCTGTAAGCGTGGTCGTGGCGGCCATTTGGCTGATGTTGTATTCCATTATACATACCTTCCTCTTTATAATGAAATAAACATCCGATCATTTATCTCAAAAAATGCCATTTTTCTTTGAATATCAAAATAACACCTCTTATTGGAAAACCCTTTATAAGACTTTTGTTTTTCCACACTTTTTCCATACCAAATATAAACACAAACACAATCCTGTATAGGTGGGTATAGTTAATTTCTAACTAACAAAATCTACACAAGCCCAGCATTTTGAATGTGTTCTGAAACCTCAATATTAATATAGGTACGTAATATTTATATGTTTTAATATCACGCTGGGTATTGAATTTCAGGCTATTCCACCAAAAATCAGGGGTTCTGGCTCTTACAAATCATCCACCAATATATCTTATCATGAAATATAGCTTCTCATCCTAAACGTTCGGGTTCTACAGAAAATTTAAAACCACTCCTACCATCCATCGATGCACACAGGAATGGTTGAGAGTTAGTGTAGGCTCATAGGCCTCCGTTGTCATTCCCATACCAATTTAAATTTTGTTTTATTAATATTGCGCATCCAATCTCGCAATTTGATTCTTAAACTTTCTCACGAAGCAACAAAATTATCAATTAGCCTTAATAAGTAATTTATTTCCCTTCACTTGTGATTTATGCTATGCTTTGAACTTTTTGACTTGATTAAAAAATTAAACAACCATCTATTTTAAGACATCACCCACTGACTTATACTCAAATCCTGAAGGATGAAAAGAACATTTTAATTTCGATGGTTTTCACTGCTCAACCATTATAGCTTCTCGCTTTCCCTCTCTCTCTCTCTGGAAGCGCACAAAATTATTTATTGTTTTTCATTCAGCCATTGGCTTTTATCGAGAGACCCCCATTTGTTTCATCATAAATCACTTCGTTAGTAATTCAGGTGGAAAAATAATCTTTTTAATACCAATTTTGCACTATCAGCTTTGGGGACTTGAAAATGCTATAAATATGTAACCAGCGACATCCGGTGGTGGCTATAAGATTCTTTCCATTGACTATTCAGGTCGAAACATCGATTTACCAGTTTCTCGTTCCTCGTTCGACGTTCCTGTATTGAAACAACAATATCTATAGTATACCATCATATCGGCTTTTGGCGAATGTATTTGTTGTTGTTGTTTTGCTTTTTCCTTGGAATTATTATTTACACTTTTATGGGTCAGCAAATTTAACTACAACATTTTTAAAGGTATGGTGAATGTGCGTTACATGTTGGATATTCCATACCTAAACACATACATACATATATGTATATTGTATATCAAGCAATTTTTAAGAGAGGATGTATGATTTATGAACAAAGAATCACCAACTGATGGTCATAAAGTGGAAGAAAATGAATTATGTGAGCTGAAAGTTAAGACTTATTTATTTGTTGCTATTTTATCTTATGAAATAAATCTATTTACACTATAAGACCATTAGTGCCTTATGAAAAGACATTATGTCTTTTTTCCTTAT
This sequence comes from Leucozona laternaria, assembly GCA_932273885.2. Taxonomy (NCBI): domain Eukaryota; kingdom Metazoa; phylum Arthropoda; class Insecta; order Diptera; family Syrphidae; genus Leucozona; species Leucozona laternaria. Next base: position 236,787,931 of record OW026366.1, on the reverse strand, counting down.
AGGAACCCAAGACCTAAAAGAAATAAGTAATTCTTCCGATTTCGAACATATTGATACATTTTAGGTAACTTTATAAGTTTTTGGAGGAAACACATGTTCGCACGTATTTGTGCAAATATTTGAAAATAAATGATTTATGTCAATATACATCGATTTTTTATAAAATTCAATTAATATTCAATTTACACAAATCGTTTAGGAGATGTTCCGGTTCATACAAAATCAAAATGTTCAGGGCCTAGTGCAAATCATGTTCTTATGCCTGACCCATGTTCATGGTGGTAAGTTAAAAACTGAGTTGGATTTGGCAACACCGGATTTGTGTAGCAGCCAAGACATCTGGTCTTATGAAAAAAAAAGAAGATGTTACAGCTGTAGCTTTAGTTAACTTTTACTAAAGGCTGTTTTTTTAGAGGCATAGAACTTTGAAATAAAATAAAACAAAGATGATTTTTTTAAATTGACATTAAATTTACTTTTTCGAAAGATAATCTTCTGGCATTATAATTTAAATATGATTTCTGGCATATGACCGCCACGGCTGGCTTGGACGTAGACTAATCTGGAGGTCCAATTTTCGATGACTTTTTCCAACATTTGTGGTGGCCGTATATCGGCAATGACGATGACGAGGCGAATGTTGTCCTCCAAGTGGTCAATCGTTTCGGGCTTATCGGCGTAAACATATATCCCCACAGAAAATAGTCAAGCGGCGTTTAAATCGCACAATTTTGGAGGCCAATTCACGTATCCGTAACGTGAAACTATGCGGTTACCGAACGTTTCCTTCAATAAATAAATTGTGGCACGAGTTGTGTGACAGGTGCGCCGTCTCGTTGAAACCACAGCCCCTGCACATCATGGTCGTTCGATTGATGAACGATAAAGTCAGTAATCATGGCTATCACCATTGACTGTAACGTTCTGGCCACTATCGTTTTTAAAGAAGTACGAACCAATTATTCCAACAAACCATAAAGCAACATAGGTATGTAGGTAGAAATAGCGGCCAACGAGCTACTAGCTCGCTGACCCAATCAGCGCAAAGAGCGCCGTTTTGATACTAAAACTCGTTTGAACCTATGATTGAGGAATGGGTTTGTGGAACAACAATCTAGAGTTAGACAGCAAAAAGCCGAATATCGTCTCAGAGCCATTTCATCACGTTTAAGAAAGAGATCAAGTCTTCGATCTTCAGTTCGGAAAGATCGTCAAAGTCGTCAAAGGAAGCCTTTCCAAGTGATTGTGGCCTAAGACGGGCTAATGCAGGGCATTTACAGAGGAAGTGAACTTATGTTTCCTTATCCTGCTGGTTCTTATTAAATTGTTTGAAATTTTGAGAAATTGTTTCAAATAAAAATTTTAAAAGAATAAAGCTGCAAATATGACATCAGTACTTTTGTACCTATACCCAATAACCGTCCTGCTTCTCTTTGCTCTTCAAAAAAAATTTTTGTTGGTACATATACAGGGTGAATGAATAAGATACTTCAAGAACCTTAAGTTTGTGGGTTGGTTCAAAACAAAAAAAAAAAGGAATCGTATGGTGAAATGGGTTCAATTTTATGAAAAAGAGTCTTAAAATAGAAAAACAATTATTCAAAAACAACAGCGACCCTCACTATATTCCTTTATAACTTTTCTTAAAGCTAAAATTCTATTTATCAACGTTCGTTTTAAATCAACTTGTTTCACTGAATACTTTTTGTGAAATTAATTTTATCTTTAATCTGTTTTTTTTTTTTTTTTCAAAATTTCACTACATTAAGTGCTCCGGTTTTACTATTCAATGCTCCTGTCAATTCAAAGTCAATCACTGAAAACTTTTTCTTTCTATTATTTTCTTTTTAAATTAAGTTGTTTTAGGGAATAGTTTTTGAAAAATTAATTTTCAAACTCAGTTTTCAAAAAAAAAAATGAAAAAAGAATTTCTAATTAATTTTTTTCAAAAATGAAAGGAAAAATTCCTTCTTATGAGATTTTTGTCATGTCTCGACCCAATCTACACACTCTAGCTTTTTGTCATACCTTATGCGAATCACCCTGTAACAGTTTTTGCTTTATATTTTTTTCCATCAAAAAAAAAATTCTTTGCCCTCCCCAGAGAAAAATCCTAGTTACGGCACTGGCTACAACAGTTGTAAGCAATACCCAGTTTTGCCGCATGTCTCAACATACACTTGAGGATTATCATCACTCCAAATACGGCAGTTTCGTTTATTGACATATCCATTCAACCAAAAGTGAGCTTCATCGCTAAACAAAATTCCCTTATGAAAATTGGGATCAACGGCTATCTTGTTTTGGGGGCATTTGGGCACAATTTTTAAGCGTTGTTCAGGCGTCAGTTTATTCATGTTGAAATGCCAAACCAAACTAAAATTAAATCACTTGACAGCTGACAAAATGGCCGGCAGTTAAAATAGTGTTGCCAACTTAAAGTTCTATACCTCTAAAAAAATAGCCTTGAGTAACTAATGATACTTAGTTCTAATTTAAGCTGCATTTGAATAAAAACAGATTTAGCTAAAAAGGTTAAACTAGAAACTTCTTGCTCAGTGGCGGATCCAGGAATCGGTCAAGGAGGGTGGGGGGGTCTAACTGCACTCAACTTTCCTTCGACCGGTAAATAAAAGAAACAAACGTATTTTTTGAAATGCTGTTCAATGCTGCATCTCTGCACAAAAACCTGAGCGAAAAAAATTGAAATAGGTTGAAAAATATGGCAGAGATCTCTTTGCACGCATCTCTATAAGAAAAAGGAAATAAAACAAATAAAATTTGTCAGACTGGTTCCCGAGAGGATAAATAGTTTTTTTTTTTGACAGATTTTAGTTTTTTTGCTCCTACTGTTTTTTTCTGGTCAGTTTTTATTTTAATCACCGTTTTTCGATGCTGGATATCGTCTGAGGTTTGCTTCCAACTGTCATTGTTTTTCTTTTTTTTCGCTTCTAGTCATTCTTCTTTTTTCGTTACTATGTCGTGTACCTAGTTATCTCTAGTTTACTATAGTCTCTCCAAAATTCTATTTCCAAAGAGGCCCTATTTTATAAGCCCAGAAAAGCGAATCCGAAAACCATCCCCGTTGAAGCTTTAGCAAAAATCGATATTTTATAGACCGGAAAGCAAAGTAAATAGGATTTAATTTTGTTGTACCAAAACCTTTAACTTGCTCTAAAGAGCAAGGAGGTATAATATGAGCAATACTAATAAAAATGTATGTCTAAATAAAGGTAACAGTCATTTCCAATTAAAGAATCTTAAAAAATGCTATTAAAAAAAGGCTCATAGTAGCTTGGAATAATATTATTTTTAAGCAGGCTTAAAATATCTGCTTTTTTCTTTGGTGCCAATGGTACTTACGATAAGTATGCGGGCTTTAAATTTATATTTTGCAACTCCTTTGTCGCAGAAGAGCGCCGGTTTACCCTATCGTACACTTACGTCTTTGTTAAAACGAAAATTGAGAAAAATCAAATAAAAAGCGTCGGAATGCACAGTTACGTCGTTGACTTACCCCTGGAGACAAATAGAATATTTTCAATTGGATCTTTGTTCTATTGGAAAGAAATACTTTTTTGGAGAATTGTGGCATACTTAACTCAGAAAATTTAATATTTGCACTTACGTCTCGTTGTATCACCGGAGGTGCGATATGATGATTCATATAATATTTCTTGTAAAATGAAATTCAAGATTTTAATCAAACATTAACATTACGATGGTTGGGTTGATAGGTCCAAAAACTTTATCTTTGTCCGTCGGTGCGTATACGTCAACTAAATATATATAGCTTAATTAGAGCTTTAACGGGTGAACCGTTAGATTAAAATTTAATACTTATTTTTTTTAAATTTCCTAATAGAGAAATTCCAACTTTTGTGCAAACTCATCTAGGATGGGTATAGCTCTAAATACGCCTGTCTTAGCGTTTTAAAATTTTCTCAGAAACGACTTTAAAGATTTTGAACCAGCAATAACCAAACCAATTTTAATTAAACTACGTTTTAGGTTTTTGGAAAAAAAATCACATAATGGAAACAGTGTATAATTTTCTTTTCATAAAATTGTCTTTTTTTTTTGGGTTAATCCCGTATTTCATTAACGACTCGAACAATTTTAATTCAACACCGAACTGAAATAGAACTCACTTAGTGCACCTTCTCTAGGCGTTACTTTATCAGGAAGCCACTGCACATTTTATTTTGACAAACGAAACAAACAATGAAAGTCGCATCTTCACTAATTATTAACCGTTTCCTATTAAATGTTGATTGTCTTACCCAGAAGCTACACAAGCGAGTACTTTCTGGCGAGTTGCAATACACTCAATATTTTTCACTGATACACTGAACCAATTTTATACAAAGTTTGTACCCTGCTTGTGGAAAGTGTTAATATTGTGGAAAGTGCGCTGAATAAAAAAAAAAAAACCTAATATGTACATCCCCGGCCGACGAATACACGCTTAAAATTTAGCTATACAGTATACTCTGCTCCTAAGATTTTTTAATTGATTCAATCGAGTATTTCTTATGAGAGTGTTCCTTACAAGCGGAGTCTACTCTTATCATTTAAGTACCTATAAATTCTAAAGGTTGCATATTCTAATTCTAAGAAAATACATGAGAACTCATGTAACAACAAAATGTCACTGTACTTAAAAACCACCCTCTGAAACAGCTGAATCTCTAGTTAAAATAAACGAATTATAAATTAATTCGTGAAAAATTGGTGGTAGCACCTTTAAGTTGTTGTTGTTGTTCAAAAATTCAATGAAATTAACTGAGATTGCTTAGGTCTCCGATATCTCATTTTCCTGAACTTTCCTAATACGTGTATATCACTCTTTTTAAGTTTTCTGCAACAGTTGCTACCTATAGAAAATTCCATCGTATTCTTTAGTTAAACAAGACAAATGAATTCTACTCAAAATGTAAAAAGAACTCTGATGGGAGGAACTTGTTCCTCTTTGGGACCTTTATCCAAAGTGCATATATTTCCACAACCCAAGAAACTGTTTGAAAACTTTTCCTTGTTTTTTTTTTCTTCAAAGAACTATACCCCTCCTATATACCCTACATCACGCATCATTTTATATTTTTCTCGGATGGAAATTATTAAAACAATTTAAATTCTAGATACACATATGTATGAATGTATAGATATACTCATATTATTATTTTATTAAGGATTTTAAATATTCAAAAATTCTTATTTCCTGGTTGGGACAAATTTTAAACTTTAAACCACTGTCCTTTTTTCCTCTTCGACATAATTAGTATTTGCCTTGAACAAACACAAAAACAGATATAACGATTCACTTCTGTATGGTCGTTAGGTTGTGTGGTCAAATAAACACTCTGTGTCACTAGATTATGTGGATGAATTTTTCTTTTTTTGTTGTATCAAAAGATTCTATTTGAAACAGAAATATTAAATTAATGAAATTCTCTTCATTAAAGACTCGTAATATTGTGTACACTAATGTTCATCAAAATATAATTTTAGTCACGCTCTATAGATTTGTTTGTCAAAAAAAAGAATAGGAACGTTCAATTCAAAGTAAGAACCTAAGTTTAATTTTATGATAGCTTTACATCCAACTAACATTTTGTTTATTCACAAATGTCAAAATCATCAATTTGTTGAGGTTGTAATTTTGTTGAAATCCATCAATTCATCATTTATAATATGAGAAAAAGAGTCGGGTTCAAAACAGAGCCTTGTGGAACACCAGCAATTATTTTTTGAAATTTAGATGAAATTCAGATACCGCAAATGCACTTATTTTTCATAACACAGCTGAATACAAAACTCTATGACTGCCACTATTTGAAATAGAAGAGGTTTTAGCTTAATTGGATGTTAATAAGAGTGAAGTGCCTGATGGGATTCCTACTGTTTTGTTAAGGAAATGTGGTATTGCAATAGTTTAACCACTTTCGTGGTTTTTAATCTTTTTTCAGTAGTCAAAGGGCAATTCTTAGGTTACTGGAAGGGTTATTTTTTATCACCAATTTTTAAATCGAGCTCAAAACAGGATATAGTCAATTATAGACCCATTTGTAAAAAAAAGTAGTTGAAAAATTAGTTTGCAATAGATTAACTCTGTTATTTCCTCAGAATCATATTTCAGTTTCACAACATGGTTTTGTAGCAGGGACATCAAAGGCAACAAACTTAGCATCAATAAGCAATAACATCATTAAAAATATGGAAAAATTGTTCCAAACTGATGTTATTTTAACAGAAAATGCAAAAGCATTTGACAGAGTCAACCATCAAATATTATTAAATAAAATAACTTCGCGAGCTATCCTTTCTTCCCTATTAATCATTATAAGTCCCACCTCGTGTTCCACAAGGAAGCCATTTGGGTCCATTATTATTCTTGTTATTTGTTAACGATATACCTACCTAATATTTTTCAAAATTCAAACTGCTTTCACCTCAAACTTTACCGTAAAATTTCGTTTCAAACGGTTTGTTTTCTCCTTTTGGAAGATCTGACGAAGCTTGATAAATGGTACAAGCAAAATTAGCTTCTGTTAAATGTCAAGTTTTGTCATGTGTTTGATTATATTATCGCCAACTAACAATTTAGCTTGTAAAAGGTCCGCCATCTAACGTTTTTTTTTCAACTAGTGTTTATTTCGTGAATGGTAACACTAAGTTCATGTCTGATTTGACAGATAATTAGTTTTATCCTTCCGCTGAACGAATATGTTTGTATATACGCTTCGCTGAGTGGGCCTGCGATCGACTTGGAGAAGATGCTAATTTTGCCAAAAAAAATCATCTTTTCAGATGAAGCTCATTTTGATCTTGGCGGGTAGTAAACAAGCAAAATTGTCGCATTTGGGGCACAGAAAACCCGCACGCATACATTGAAAAGCCGATACACCCAAAACGAGTCACTGTTTGGTGCGGATTTTGGTTCAGAGGCATAATGGGCCATTTTTCGAAAATGAGCAAGGAGTGGTAGTTACAGTCAATGGCGATCGTTATCGGGCCATGTTGAACGAATTTTTGTTCACAAAAATTGAAGAGGAGGATATTGGCAACATTTGGTTTCAACAGGACGGGGCTACGTGCCACACAGCCTAAGCTACACTCGATGTTTTGTGCCATTTTCAAAAAAAAAACAGTTATTTAGGGGACCCTTTATAAAGTCCATTTTTTTCGAATTTGGCAAGTAATAGCTTGTATAGAGCTTATATAAGGCAAACTTTCGCAGGTCACACATTTCAAACTTTGATAATTAAAAAAATAACTGCTATAAGCCCTTTAAATGTAGGTAAAGGTTCAAAATTGACTCTATAAGGCCTTCCTATGTTTTTTACTGAAAATCAAAAAAAAATGATAGCTGCTATAAGGCAAGTAAATCCAAACAACTTATGTAAGGCTTCCCTATAGAGGTCTTATACAAACTAAATTAATAATCCGTATGGACAGTACGGACCTAAGTACGGACAGTTGACTTATGAATATAGTTGATTGAAAAAGCCATTTAAAATTAGAGTTATCTATTGTTTTTTTTGTTGCGCCATTATTTCACCAAACCGAAGAAGAGGAATATATCTAAAAATACAATACAAATAAAAATAAAAATAATGCAATAAAAAAAAAATTAAAAACTAACCAATACCAAAATACTATATTTTGTTTTATTTCTAAATCTGCTCTATATGTGCCTTTTTATTATAAACAGTTAAGGCAAGCTTTTAGCAAATAGCTGTCATTAAAAGGCTTGGGTAAAGCCTTTTTATAACATCCAAAGCAAGCTGTTATAGCTTTAGCTGTGACACAATATCCGGCTGAGCTGTGACAAGCTAATTGCATTTAATGAAAAGCTATGCGCCAAAATGATTTCCATAAGGCCTTTTACTGTTTCTATAGCAGTCTAAAAATAGCTTGTTAAGAACCTTATACAAGTTAAATTGTTAGTCATCTTATTGATGAAATAAACTAAAACTAATTAATTAAACCAATTAAAAAAAAAAACTAAAGTAAAAGAACACCTCTTCAGAACAGTGGTGGATATGCCATCCGGGCTGAAGGATATGTGTTTTTGTCGAGATGCTTACGATCTATTACGAATAAGTTTTCCAAAATTCTATCCGAATGTGAAATTTAAAGAACTCAATCAAGTGACGCAGTGTGTATATGCGTATGTGTATCATTTTTCACATATATATATACATGTATGTACTCAGTGCAGAGGACACAATCATCTGGATGTTTCTTTCCCTTCTCAAATTGTGAATACTGGTGAATTATTAATTTTACTACACAATTAAGCTTTCCAGCAATTACCTGAAAACACACAAAAACTTCTCACAATAAACCGAGTTATTTTCATATAAATTTTAAGTGGATTCCATTAGCTCCACGCTGTGTCTTCTCACTCGCATATCCTCTCCTGCCATATTCATACGACCCTACCGCAGCTTCAACCCTCCCCCTCATTGCTACCCTCTACAACAACAAAAAATCATACACTTTGATAAAAAAAAAGAACCACTTATTTCGGGTGGGTTATTCCGAAGGGTTATTATAATTCAGTGTTTTTTTTTTTTTTTTTTTTTGTTACAAAGCTCCAACTCCTATGCGCAAAAGTTTTCGCATTTCCACTTTATAAAACCAGATGCTATTAATTATTATGTCAGCTGAATTGGCACCCCCTTGCGTGCAGTGCCTCCTTGCTCCCTAACTTTCATGTCGGATATATCACCATGTTCCATCTAAATGGCCACTGTAACAATAAACCGCTCGATGGAGCCCGCAGCATACTGAGCGAATATTATTTTTTTTCCGCTCTAATTATTTAATTAAAATTATGATGGCTGTGTTTGTGTCTTTATTTTTATGTCAATATTATAGTACCTACTTATATTTGTATGATGTGTTTTTGCTATCGGGGACGGGATAGATAGATGCACGTGTATCGATTACGTTATTTCTCATTTTCTCAGGTCTTCCTCAAACTCTATTGTTCGGATTCGGTTTCGGAATTGGATTTTTATTGTATCTGCTCTGCGTGAGAGTCGCGTACTCGCGTGTCACTGTCAGTTGCTTCTTGCTTTTGTCGCGCAAAAAGATACGTGGTCCCGCAGCAGCGGTGCCATTAGTTGTAGTTGTTATTGGTGTTGTTGTTTTTATAGTCATGCTGTCCAAAAGCGCGCACAATATGCCATTTAATGGTCTTGAAGCATAAAAAAGTCCATTAAATCTGAAGAAATATCTTGCAATTGGCATCTACATCAACCTATAATATTTTGTTTAATCTCCAGCAAACAATAGAATTTGGGTGGGGTGGGGTGTGTTATGCAAGATTGGCTATGATGTGAAACAAAGGAAAGGGAAGGGAAAAGCTAACTTCAGGCATTTTAATTTTGAATTAAGGTTTCCATTGCCACTGTATATTGGAGGCTGTTATTATTGCACGCAATTTTCAACTGGCTGCTTTATACCCACATACATAATGAATTCACTAATAGATCAGGTTAGTTGGCCAATAGATTGAGCCCTTTTATAAATTATATAAAAGGGCCATGCATATACGTATGTACATACGGATAGCGTAGCACATAGGTCCTAGAGGTTATGGTTTGTACATTTATTGATTAAAATTTGTGTGGCAGTTTTGTATCGCAATTTATGGATTTTAATTTGTTGATATTTTGCATTTTGTTTATTATAAGGAACTAAGTTGGAAGACAGTTATACTGCCCAGTAATCGGTATAAGTGGATTATTCTGAGTAGAAAAGGTGTGAAAATTTTTGGAAGTCGAAAAATATTTTAGGGTTGAAACACATGGTGTTTAATTTGTATTTTTTGGTCCAGTTAACAAAAGGAAAACAAAAATGAAAAACATCATGTAATGTGGGTTATTTTTAAGTGGTAAGGGTGACCAAAGGTCCTTATTAGGGGAAAAATCTGCACCACAAAATGAATCAATACTAAAGAAGGAAGATACGGGGTGTAGCCGTGGTAAGACCGGTCCTTACGTATGACTCTATTGTCTGGTGGCCCGCACTTAGCAAAGCGTATAACATAAACAAACTCAAGAAGGTTCAAAGAACAGCTAGCGTTGGCACCACATCGGCCCTTCGCTCCTGCCCGACGGATGCCTTAGGCGTCTTCCCGCACCTCTTACCTCTTGATTTACATATTAAATATTAAGTATCCTGCAGCGCGTTAAGACTTAAGGAGTCAAATTGTTGGACTGCTAAACCATATGGTCACCGCAATATCACAAGTTTGATTCCTAATGATATTCTTTCAATGCAGACCGACTACTGCACTCCTGCTTTGGATTTGAGAAAGGTTTTTAAGGTCAGATTTCCATCGAGAAAAGATTGGAAGGATAATGTCGTGACGAGAGACTCTTCGACACTACTATTTTTACTGATGGTTCCAAGATGGAGTGTGGTGTTGGTTCAGGAATTTTTTCCGAATCCTTGAACATCTCTAGGTCCTTTTGGCTACCTGACTTCGCAAGCGTATTTCAAGCTGAATTACTAGCAATCAGGGAAGCATGCAAGATACTCAAACAAGATCCCAACCAAAACCAAAACACTGCTATCCTGACAGACAGTCAAGCAGCTGTGAAAGCAATTGATTCGGCTATAACATCGCCTAAACTGGTCCAGCAATGCCGAGATGAACTACTTAGCCTTAATGTCAACCTCAGGGTCACTCTTATCTGGGTTCCAGGTCATTGTGGCATTGAGGGAAATGAGCGGGCTGACGAACTGGCCAGGCAAGGATCAGCCCTTCATAGCTAAATTGCGGAAAGAGTTAATATTCCGCTTGGAGTTATGAAGGGCAATTTATTCTCAATTTTTCTTATTGAATCCAATCGCAGGTGGGAAAGTTTAACAAACTGCGTCATATCCAGAAAGATATGGCCCATCTATAATAAATCTCGAACAACTGATCTGATTTTTAGGCCCACGCGAGACATAGCCAGGGTTGTTGCGACATGTTCTGGCCACTGGCCTATAGGAGAACATGCGGCGAAGCTGGGCATTCCGTACAATACTTTTTGTCGCAGTTGTGGGGACCATCAGGAGAAGGAAACAGTGGCCCACTTCCTCTGTAAATGCCCTGCTCTGGTCAGATCTAGAGCGAAATCTTTTGGAAATGCTTTTCTTGAAGATCTACACGAACTTTCTTAGATAAAGATCAAAGATTTGATTGCTTTTCTCAACGCGACAAAATGGATCTAGGTCAAGCTTCGACCTTAATTCCTTCACCTCACCCTTCGGACTCCTTTTAGACAGCGCGTAAGCTGAATAACGGCGTTTTAAGGACCCGTAAGAGGGTATATGTGCAAACCCCTCCAATAATATTAAAAAAAAAAAAATTTTAAATATAAATAAAACCGCTTTTCACCCAACAGGTCAATACGAGTTATGGTGTCAAAACGGCGCACTCTAGCGCTAATTTGGTCACGGAGCGAGTTTGCTCTGGGCCGCCATCTCTACCTACCCTACCTACGGGTTGTAAAAACGTCAAAAATATGAAAAACAATGTTATTGCCTCACGCATTTGGTGTTTATTTATTAATTACTCATAAATAACGAGAAAAGTAAATACCTATATATTGACTCATGGTCATTTCATTGACGTGTTAATCGAGAGGGGGTAAGGGTCAAAGAAACTGGTGGGGGTAAAAATGGTCATCTTCATGGACTAGACTATTTGCAAATATTCAATTAAATTAAGATTCGTCATTGAAAATATAATTTTTCAAATCCTTTATGGACTTAAAAACTTGCCTACTTTCTTTTTTTAACCATTAATTTTACAAAATATTTGAATTTCAATTTTATAAGTTTGAATTTCTAAATCGGTCCAGACGTTTACGAGAAAGTCGAAAACAGAAAGGTACGTAGTTAGACTTACAGAGAATTCTTCAAATAGTCCTTTGGAGCCGTCTTGAGGAAAAATACGTTCTTATTATTAAGAAGTGTAAGGCAGGTACCGTTATTTTAAAAAGTTTCAATAAACAAAATTTTAATTTGCTTGCTTCCAAAAACTTTAAGTACATCAAAGTTTGACGACAATATTATCTTCTTGGGTTAAAGCTATATAGGTCAAGGTCGTCTATTTTATTTTATTTGTCGTTCTAATGTCAGGATTGATTCAAATCATTAATCAGATTTTTTTTCGAATTGAAAACTTACATCATCATTAAATACTCTTTTGTAAGGGATCGAGCAGTAGAGGATCCAGGATTTTTTGAAAAAAAAATGTTGTACCTATATAATTGAGAAATAAAGCACTATCGAGAAGAACAAAGGAGCCGCTTTACAAAACACACATCATCCCGGTCCTGCTGTATTGTTCAGAAGCCTGAACCCCTAGTCAGACGGATGAAAGCTCCCTTGCTGAATTCGAAAAGTTCTACGCACGATTTATATTCCTGTTTGTGCACACAAACAAAACAATGCTTGGCGAAGAAGATATAACAACAAGCTATACTCGCAGTACCTATACAAAGACATGTGTTTAGTTAAACAAATACATTTAAATCGGTTAAGACGGCTGGGTTATGTAGAGTGGGTGAAAACTGAAGCTTCTGCACAAAAGGTCTTCAGCGCCAAACCATCGGAGGGTTCAAAAAAGAAACCAAGCCAGATCTCATCTTCGATGGTTCCAACAGGTAGAAAGTAATCTTCATCGACTTGGAGAACGATATTGGAAATGGAAGGCTAAAGAAATCGAGTTGGCTGAAGAGACATATTAACTGAGCCCCAGGAGCAACACACTTTGTAGAGCCATCAAATGTTAAGTAAGAGAACTTACAAAATTTTAACTAACAAAATAGGTTAAGCCAGTTTAAAGATATACTTGAATAACCTAGAAATAAGTCAACTTTTTTTAAAAAAAAAAAAAAAAAAACCCAAAATCGTTTGCGTCGTTTTCGAGTAAATTTGAAAAAAAAAAAAACCGAAATTGTTGTATCGCATCAGCGCAACGAGTTCTAGATGAGCTTAAACCAAAATTCTACTTGTACTCTACTAAGTGCTCTATAACAAATTTCAACCAAATTAGTCTAACTGTTAAGCCAAATGCTAAATTGAGCATACGATTATGAAGAACCAATCTGCAATTCTGCATTCAAACTTATAGTTTTTAAATAAAAAGTGAAAAACAACTACACTCACGAGCAAAAAAATTGAGTCGCCCTGTTGCTTTATGGAAAGACAATAGTTGCTCTGGATGAAATTGACATGCATGAATGATAATGGCATCGTTAAAAAGCTCAAACCATAAACTTTAAATATAAGCTAAAAACTTAACGAATACTTCAGGATTTCAAGAGATAATCGTCATAAATTAAGAATGTATAGGTAGGTATAGAAAAACAAATTGAAAATTAGTTGAAAAATTAAACATTTAAAACGAAATTAAGTTTTTTTTATTATTTCAGTATTTCAGTACTTTGTACTGCCTATTGCCTCCCTTAGCTCTAATTATACCTTCTAAACAATTCCTCATTGATCAGATGAGTTTTTTTTTATTATTCCCATTCGTTTACCATGTTTACCATCAATGCCGCTTTCAGTTCATTTATTGTTTCATCAGTTGCTGGATTTCTGGCTCTAACCCTCGCCTAAGTTTGTCCCACTAATATTCGATAGGGTTTAAGTCTGGACTTACTGCGTGCCAGCCAGTCCTTCGTGGCAATACCGACATCTCTAAAGAACTCGACCGTTCTTCGCGCTGTGTGTGTATGAAATCCTCGCCAATAAATCCAATATAAGGGACAACGTGATCCAGCAGAATATCGGAGATGTACCGATCCGGAGTTAAACCTCCTCATCAATCACCACTACCAGGCACAGAAAACAGCTCACTTTTCCCACAAGATCCTCCCCCGTAAGCCACGGTTTTGGCAAAACAGCATTGTGCAAATCGCTCGCCAGGTCGTCTTTGTCTGTATATACTCTGCCTGTACTGTACATCAAGCAGCAGCCAATCGCCATTGACCACAGCAATTCAGTGCACACTCAGATGTGTCTTGAATAGGACGTTGGGTCTGTGTCCAATGCTATTGGAAATTCACGGGCGCGGGCGGGTAAACACTTTTTGTGGAGGAGTTATTTCAATTTAGTATGGTGCAAAAATATGGCAAGCTACTGAATTTGACAAAAGCTTTCCCATAAGAAGTGTATTGCCTATTTTTATTGGACAGAGTATAGTGGCTCTTCCTCGTACCTGTCTGAGCTGTTGTTGGACGTCAACGCTAGTCAAATGACGATTTCAGAGAGTAGTCATCACGATGAATCAGTCATTTCTTTCAGTGGTGCACCGGCTACGTCCAGATCCTGGCTTTCGCAAAAATTCTCTAGTTTCCCTGAACCTTCTGTACATCTCTAATATACAGGTCTGGCTCAGATTGAGCTGACGGGACACAGCAAGTTGGCTCATTCCTTGTCGCAGTAGTGTTACGACTTTAGCAACTTCTACTCACGTGGTATACAGTTGTTTCCCAGATAAGGAGTCCTTATAAATCTAAATATCTAAGAATTATTATTTAACAGCACACCGATAAACAAAAACCAATACTGGGCGTGTATATAACGAATCAATGTTTCCTATACTCATCCCTACTCTAATTAGCATAATTTGATATGTTCGTAATTATGACTGATAACGCGAAAACTGTATCCAATGGAATTGTATGTTTTTATCCTCAATTCAAAGTTTAAGTTTCAAGCTGGAAACGAGACCATAAACATTTAAGCATAAATATTCTATCCATCGCAATTCTTGTTTTTAGAAGGTGAAAGGGGGTGATTCCATTTTTTTTGCTCGCGAGTGTATAAGCCATTTCAAATCTCACTCCCATGACCTTTTCAATATTAAGACAAAAAATTCCTTTCTTTCAGTTAGAGTTTATTTTTTAAAAGCCGCGATGAGATAGAGGTAATATGACGATCGCATCCCAGACAATAAATCCCATGGCTTAGTGAACAAAAAAAAAAAATATTATTTGCATATATCTTCGTAGATAACGAAGCCCCATTAGAAAGGGGCAACAGTTCAACAGTTAAATGCTACAAACAAACATAATAAAGGACGATATACACTTAACGTAGATTTAAAAAGAAATTGCCATTATCCTTAATAAAGCTTCAGTTTTCAAAGCCTTTGCTTTTGTGGTTCTATTATGCACCGACTACATCGTTAGAGAAAGCAGACATTTTCCTTTTCAAGATTTATCTATTTATTTCCCTCTATCCAGCGATGGACAAGAACATTCCTAACTGTAGGATTTTATAAGAAGTGTCGTTTTAGATTCCTTTTGTTATGATGTTCAGATTCGATTTAAAAAGTAATCGCCATAGGTAAATAGTTTTAAAAATAAGTTTGAACATGACAATGAATTGATAGGAAGGTTCTAATGTTAATTTGTTTTTATTCGCAATATTTCTATTCAAGAAAAACAACATTTTAAACAGATAACATCCCTGCGACTCAGTCTGAACTACGCCAACAAAAATAAACATTCACATTGCAGAGTAAATTGAGTAATAAAAAAGGATATATTATATGTAGCTATATACGAGTATAAAAAAAAGAAATCTCTAAATCATAACGAAGAAAGCTAAGAAAACCCACCATGAAAAAAAATCGTTACCAAACGAAATTACTTTCATATCCTTGCATTATACTATAATATACTTCTTGGTTCTTGCACATTGCTCCTTGGTCCTTATTGCGACCTGTTATTGAAAGCCAGACACAATATTGTGTTATTTTTTTTTTTCAAGAAAATTCCGTAGCATAGATACACTTTTGTAAAAAATGTGGTACGGGTGTGATAATTTGTACATTACCAAGAAAACATAATGAGAAAATGCAAGACGGAAAGGTATATAAATGTAATATGTATGTTGTGTGTATTCATAACAAAATTGACCATCGAGCAACAACAAAAAATTGTTGTGAAAATCCTTCCTTGGAAATAAAATATTTTCTGCTGGAATTTTCGTAATCTCCTTCCAAAAAGCATCCTTAAAGATCTTTATACAGTATTATACGGATATAAGATTCACATAATGAGAAAACATACTTACAAGGAACACAATCCAAACTCAGTCCCTATTTTTTCAATTTTTCTTTAACATTGAACTTAACTTTATAAGCACTCCGATACAAGAAAATCATGGTTATAAAAAAACTCTTGTTTATGTACAAATATTAATTTCAGAATTAGAAATGTACGTACATCATAAGGGTTTTTTTTTGTTTTAACGTGTGGTTTTAAATCTGGCAATACTTTTTTCGGAGTTGGTCTTTTTGACAGTTGTCACTTGATTTATGCTCAATTTGGTTTGCTATTTCATAATGAATATACTCATTCCTGAAGAAAGTTTGCAAATCGTTCAAAATGGGCTCGAAACGAGATCGTTGTCGATCCTGATTTTCACAAGAAAATTTTGTTCAGCGATGAAGCTCATTTTTGGTTGAATGGGTACGTTAATAAGCAAAATTGTCGTATTTGGAATGATCATACTAGACAAGCCATTGTTGAGACGCCGTGCGGCGCCGTTACATCCTCAAAAAGTCACTGTTTGATGTGCTCTATGGGCAGAGGGAATGATGGGTCCATATTTCTTCAAAAATTAAGCCGGCCATAATGTTACAGCCAATGGGGAACGCTACAAAAGCCATGATTAATGACTTTTTCAAGTATAAATTGGAGGATGTTGATGTGGACGACCTTTGGTTCCAGCAAAATGGCGCTACATGCCATACAGCCAATGAAACAATCAATTTATTGAAGAAAACTTTTGGTGAGCGCATTATCTCGCGTCGTGGGCCTGTGGCGTGGCCTCCAAGATCGTGCGATATAACACCGCTGAACTATTTTTTGTGGGGTTATGTGAAATCGCTTGTCTACTCACATAAGCCCGAAACAATTCACGCTTTAGTGCTGACATGCGGCCCCAATTGCTGCAAAAAGTAGTAGAAAATTGGTCTTCTCGGCTGGAATTTATTCGGGCAAATAGCCGCTGCGGCTATTTGCCCAAAATCATTTTTAAAACATAATGGTAAAACCTTATCTTTATAATAAAGCTAAATTCTTGGCCATAACATTAAATTATATGCGTTTTATTTCTTCTTGAAAACCACACGTCTAAAAATACACCCTTTATAAGAAATTTACTAAATAAATTGGTAACTGACCTTTGTCAAAACTTGTTTGTATCCAAAAATATGTTCGCACCTTAAATGACAGCTTTCAAATTTCCAATTTATGGAAATCACTCGAATACTTTGTCAATATTATGACATTTGAATTAGATTTTCTCGCCTTTTCCTTTAATATTTATTAATATAAGAAATAAATTTTGGATTTTCAGAGTTTCTTATATCAGTGTTGTACTGTACATCTAACAGAAAGCTTTATTAAGGAAAAACGCTTCCATATGTGCGATTGCAATCCATCTCGTTTACCTTTGGTTCAGTTGGAGCCTGGGATATTTATCGTTATAGTTATAAGAAAGTAATAAGTGTTTTGTAAAAAAAAAAGGTTAAAAAATGGAAATCATAGATTTCTGGAAGGCATAATTGTTTTTTTTTTTTTTTATTTTTTGAAAATTTTTTGTAAGGCTTACAGACTTCTATATTTAATGTTTTAGAGTGTTGAATTTTGAAATACTGTTGTTATGTGCATTTTTAGACTAAACATGATAATAAGCAAGTTATTTGTTAGTTATGGAGGCTAAAGTAATAAACAGTCGAAAATTAAATCTTAAACTTTTTATCATCTCCTCTAACGACTCAAGTAAAAAAAAATCTGACTATTTTGTTTCTATTTTAAAATGAACATTCAAAATATTGTTGTCCTTGCGTCCACTTATAGGATTACAATATTTTAAATTTGAAAAAGGTCACGAATATGAAAAAAATAAAAATGTGCATTGACTAGGCTATCAAGAGTTTCTCTGTGAATGGTGTTAGTCGGCAGGCTATGATGGTAAACAACATGAAAAATCTGAGCCCTGAGCAATCCTGTCTATCAGACAGCTTAGATGGGTACACAATGGATTTGCCAATTTGTCGAACCTATTTCGACTTATTTTATTTCAAACTCTGTAAATACAACGAAAACCAAACCTGAGCTTACGTCCACTAAGCTGCCCGGAGAAATCTATATTTGGAACATCGTCGGAGGTATTAAAAGCAAAACTTTTCTGCTACAGCTCTAGGATTGTGAAATCCTAATTAAATAATAATTTTCTATAATCGAAGTTTTAGAACACTTTTAGCTCTTTCAACTTAACAACGCTTTCAGATTTAAAAGAAATGCTCCTTAAGACAGTTTATACGATCTTGAAATATATCAGCATACAAAGGGACATTGTAGAGCTGCTAACAACACATGCGCAAAATACAAACGTATGATCTTTCGAAATGTCAACAAATGACATTTGCTGAAAGCAACTGTTAAGTTGAGCTATAAATGTTTTCACACAAATTGTGAAGTGTCAAAAAATGCATCAGCAGAGCTACAAAAAAACACATATAAGGCCAAACAAAAATTAAAATGTTCTTTTAAAACAATTTTACCACTCATATTATAGGGTGCTACAAACTAGAACACAAACAAAAGTGATTTAAACTGGTAAACTTAAAACAGTTGAAAACAAATTTGTTCCTTTCTCTTTCTAAGGGAAACCGAGTACGTACCTTAAGATTCGAACAAGACACGGAATTGAAATTTTTTTTTGTTAACATAAGTGGACCATGCAGTTACAAAAAAAATCTACGACTGAGGTGGAGGTCCACTTTTTCAGTGCAAGATAAAAGTAAACCCCGAGTTAACTCATCAAATTTGGTCAGTTAACTCAAAATTAACTAAACAGATGCTTTTGATGTTTTATCCACCGGATGCATTCTCCTAAAACTGCTTCCTCACTTCAGTATGGGTTAAATAACTTCTAGAGTTATCTAATTCTAGTTTAACAAGTACTTGCTTCTGTAATTCAAGGTCCTTATAAAACATTATACACTTCAATGTCGATGCGAGAGTTACAGACCATGGGTCCAGTTTCCAAAGCACGCTTTTTTTCTATACAAATCCCGGAACAAAAAACTGTCGTATTGTGTGCAAATAGCTATTCAATAACAGAACCCAACTCTTAAAGCGATATAGCAGCTTATTTATAATAAAAAAATGGGTGCGAGATGTAAATGCGAGATTTCTAAAAGCGGGATTCCTGAAACTATTCAAAAATTAGTTAAGTTAATTTATCAAAATTTATTTTAAATCAAAAAGCTTTCATTCTATTTAAAATAAATTTTGATAAATTAACTTAACTAATTTTCGAATAGTTTCAGGAATCCCGCTTATAGAAATCTTGCATTTACATCTCGCACCCAAAAATTTCGCAAATACCGTCTGGCTTCGCAGTAACGCATTGTGTCACTCCAATTCTCCAAGACCTTGTTGATGGCTTCGGGCTTTAGCTCATGGATTGCTTGGATGATATTGGCCTTAAGTGATTAAATCGTTTCCGGATTGTTGGCATAACATTGGTGCTTTACGGTTCCCTACAAGAAAAGCTAAAGGGTTCAAATCGCAGCTCCGAGGCGGCCAATTGACATCACCAATGACGGCTGAGAACACGATTTGGGAATATGATGCTCAAAAAATCGATTGTGGCATGGGCTGTGTGGCATGGCGCGCCATCCTGCATGAACCAGAGGTCGCCCAAATCCATGTCTTCAATTTCAGTAAAAAAAAAAGTCGGTTTACATGGCTCTGTAACGCCCACCGTGGACCGAAACGTTGTTCCCAGCTTCATTTTCGAAGAAAAATGGTTCAATGACGCCACCACTCTACAATCCGGACTAAAAATATCACTCTATGTGGATGTGGCAATTTTGTTTGTTAACGTAGCCGCCGAAATGAAAATGCGCCTCTTCAGAAAAGATGATTTTTCGCCTTTTCAAAAAACACACCTTTTTCAATATTTCCCAACGTTGTTCAAGCGTAAAGCGACTCATTTCGTTCCGCGGAGTTATTATTGTACTGACTTCCTGTCAATATTTCGTGTGGGAAACAGCTGTCAGTGTCAAAATAACCTATGATTTAAAAAGAAACCACTAGATGGCCAATCCGTTACAACTTTTGTTTACAGAGAAGTGTGGACAAAACTAGGATACAAAAAATTGAACTTCTGACTTTTTTAAATTGCACACCTACGTATTGAAAGACAGCAAGGATAATGATTTGTCAAATTTAATATTTGTTTATATTCTAATAATTTAATTTTTAATAATAATTAAGATAGTAAATTGGCAGCGCGGCGGTGACTGCGATAATTCTACATCATTTTCCACGAAACTATTTTACCCCATTTATATTTCCATTTCACCAAAAAAAAAAAGAACGAAATCAATCAAAAAGTAGCAGCTCAACTTAGTTTTCGTGCTGGTATAGTGAAAGAATTGTCAGCAATTTTCAGCTGCCTAAGACCATCATCATCGTCGGCTCGACAACCGGGGTCCGGTCCTGGCCTCCTTCAACAAGTCTCTCCACCCATCCCGGTCTCGAGCCGCCGCCATCCAGTTGCGCACCCCAAGGCTCCGGGCGTCCTGGTCTACGCCATCTCTCCAGTGCAAGCATGGTCTACCACGCTGTCGTCTACCATAGAATGTACCACAAAGAACTTTCCGAGCAGGTTCCTCTTCGCTCATGCGAGCTAGGTGCCCTGCCCACCGGAGTCTACCGAGCTTAATTTTTGTCACGATATCTGCTTCAAGGTAGATTGCGTACAATTCATGATTGTACCGTCTCCGGAATCGTCCTTCATCACATATGGGGCCAACAATTCCTAAGACTAAGACCATGACATCTCAAAATTTCAAATGAATCAAAATTTTGTTAGAGTGGGAGCTTAAATTTTGCGAGAGTATTAACATTTTTTAACTATGTACTTTTTTTTTATGAAATGTTAAGTTTTACTTACCTAAATGTATTTCAATAACACAAACTGTGTTTAAAAAAAACTATGATGGGTTATCCAAATGCTAGATTGATTATTATACTTTTACCTCAAAGACTTCTTTCCAAAATTACTCACCTGAAATAAAAGAGAAGAATAACATCATCAGAATGATCCAAATATGTATATGTACGTTATATAATATTAAAGCTTATTTTTGTAAATGGAAAATAAAATAATTTTTAAAATTGATTCAAAACTAAATTTCAAACAGAAATTCCATGAAAGTAAAATCAAATCGAAAGCATGTCTGATTTTCCTTGATTATTTTGACCCAAAAAACCACATCACCATCATTAAGGCCGGCGTTAACATTTCGAATCTTTTGGCTGCCATCAAATTTAATTTAACACCAGATTTTCTCGGTCCACCACCAATTTGTTAAACATTTATTGTAACAAAAAGAGAAACTCAGAGCAAGAAAAAAACAGTTGTGGGTACCTATACCTACTCCTACGTTAAAATTGTTTACATTCTAAATATTGTAGGTACATTCATATGTACATTTATGTAGTATGTAAGTAGGAAGGTAGGTACATACATACTTTTAATAAAGAAATGAAAAGGAAACAATTGAACTTTCATGTTCATAATCCCCAAATCAATACAAAGTAATAATTGGAAGTGGAAACGTGGGTTGTTACTCATGGCACAAGAAATAAATTATTTTTGAAACCCACAAAATAGAGATCAAAAAGATCAGCAACTAATAGGAGAAAGTGGTAAAAAAATCAAAAATAGGGTGGGTGCACCATTTAGAGATACTATTTTCAAATTAAAAAAAAAATAAAAAATTCAATTTTATCGGGTATTATTTATTATCATACAAACATTTTTAACATTTATTTTTCTAAAATTATTTCTTTCAAATTTTGACTGTAACTGCCGCTTAAGTTTACTAAAGGGGTTTCCAATAAGAGGTGTTATTTTGAATAGCCCGCTATTTCGGTAGCTGTCACTTTTGAAGCTGTCATTTTTTGACATTTGACAAGTTGAAACTACGCCATTAATAAAAATGGAACGATACACGCTTCAACAACGCATTGAAATTATTAAAATTCACTATAAAAATGGTGAAAATTTGGCAGAGACGGTTCGTAAAACTAAAACATTTTTGGGTCGTCGTGAAGCACCTTGTCGGACCGCAATACAGAAATTGGTGGACAAATTCGAGCTGTTGGGACAAGTTAATGATGTGAAGAATAAAACCCGTGCACGTCGCTCAAGAACAACTGAGAATATTGCTGTTGTAGCCCAAAGTGTTGAAGAAAACCCAGGTTTGTCCATTCCTCGTTGTTCTTTGGAATTAGGCATTCCACAAACGTCATTACACCGTATTTTGCATAAAGACTTGGGTCTTAAAGCTTATAAAGCTCGGTTAACGCAAGAACTCAAGCCGGCTGATCATCAACAACGTCGTGTCTTTGCTGATTGGGTCCTTGAAATGCATGAAAATGATCCGGAATTTCATCGAAAAATCATCTTGACTGATGAGGCCCATTTCCACCTCGGAGGCTACGTCAATAAGCAAAACCCAAGAGTTATTGTTGAAAAGCCTCTCCATCCTCAACGCGTGACTGTTTGGTGCGGTTTATGGTCCGGCGGGGTCATTGGACCTTACTTTTTCGAAATTGAGGCTGGAGCAACAGTTACGGTCAATGGATTGCGCTATCGAGAGATGATTAATGATTTTTTATGGCCGGAATTGGATGGTATTGATCTGGACAACGTTTACTTTTAACAAGACGGCGCTACGTGCCACACAAGCAATGAAACCATCGATCTTTTACGGGAAAAGTTTCCGGACCGTGTTATCTCTCGAAGAGGTGATCACAATTGGCCACCGAGATCTTGTGATTTAACACCTTGCGACTTCTTCCTTTGCGGCCACGTGAAAGACAAGGTCTACGCCAACAGCCCAGCGTCGATTCAAGACCTCAAAGATGGAATTCGTGAGGCTATCGAGGACATAGGGCAGCCACTTTGCGATTTGGTTATGGAAAATTTCATGAAAAGGATATGGTCCTGTAAGCGTGGTCGTGGCGGCCATTTGGCTGATGTTGTGTTCCATTATTAACGGCATACCTTCTTCTTTATAATGAAATAAACATCCGATCATTTATTTCAAAAAAATGCCATTTTTCTTTGAATATCAAAATAACACCTCTTAGTGGAAAACCCTTTATATGACGAGTTAAAGTATTTTGAGTGGTATTTGGCCGATGACGGGGTCTGCCGGGTATACTGTTAACTTCTAATGGATCTCTGCCACCAAATGCCAGATGTGTCAGTGTAAAAAAAAAATAACAATCTGACAGCACTTGAAAAAATGTTCACTAAGGTGTATAGACTCTAATTAATAGGTTATTCGATCGCAAATTTTAGTTTTCACTTCCAAATACAAAAAATAATCAAATGACCGGATTTTTAACACTGCGAAGAGCAAGTAAATATTTTCCAACCAGGGACTTTTTTGTTTTTAGACATCAAATTAGAAAGAGAAAAGACAAAGACAAATCTTGGAAGAGCTCTATTCTTCAATGGAAGTCGACTTATCTTCAGTGCTGGATTAAGGCTTAATCTTTGGGGGCGCAGAAAAATAATTGATTCTCAAAGTGAGCGATGATGTCTGTGGGCGCTAGTGGGCCACATGGGGGCGGCAACAGACCTGAGAATCAGCCCTATTCTGCTAAACGTTCTCGTGAACATTTGCATTCTGCTATCCGCGGGGTGGAAATAATTGTTCCATAATGCGTTCAAATTGTGATATAAAAATAAAATTAAGACAATAAGATTCTCTTTAGAATTTCAATAGTTACTACTGGTTATGATTTGCATTCAAAAGACATACGCTTTAACGAAATAATTTGAGGCAAAATGAATAAAACAATCACGTGAATCGAAAGTTTCGATCGAATCGTATAGCAGAATAGGGCTTAATATTTTGTAGTGAAAAAGTAATTTAGGGGGACTAGGGATAATTTGTTGAGAAAGTTCAATTTTATTGAATAATTAATTTGTTGTAAAAATTTAAAAGTGAAGAAACGAGTTTGAACAGTTTCAAGTTTGAAAAATTCAAAGAAAAATAAATAAATATTTATTTCAAAAATAAATTCTCATTGTCTTGACGCCAAAAAATTGTCGGTGAAAAATTGTATATTCTATTTGTTTGAGAAGCCAGAAACTGCCCGACGATAAATAAAATTATAGTTTAAAAAAAAACTTAAAAAAACACGCTCTATAATAGAAACCGGAACTAAAAAGTAGTAAATAATTGTAACATACAAAACAATTAAATTCACAGTAAAAAGCGTATTATTATTTTTTATTATAATAAAAATTACGGACTGCATTACTATGAACTGAATTATTTTGTGAGTTAAAATTATTTACTACTTTTAATTTTTAGTTCGTTTCTCTATTAGAGCTTAAGTTTTTTAAAACTATAATTTATTTTTAAGTCTTAACATTAAGATCCCCTCCCTTGATTACGGTACACAATTTCATATTGTAGGTCAACCTAATAAAAGCGTGTTAAAAATGTTTGGGCGTTTTCTGGCAGCACATGAAAAAGGCTCTGCAATAAGGATTAAGAATATAGGCGGTTAAATGAATTTAGTTTAAAAAAATAAAGGGGTGGCGTACTCAACTGGGCCTAGGGTGGCAGAAAACCCAAATCCGCCATTGCTTATCCTTGTAAGCTTTGCACTTTACAAAGGCTAAATGGATAAAATCTAGACGTTTGATATCACATGATTTATAGGGGGCCAACTCACCGGTTCAAAATTGGAATTTACTTATGCTTAACGAATTGTTCTTTCAATAAAGCCATCATTTCACGGGCTGTCTCAGAAGTAACCCCACTTGTTGAAAAATAATTGTTCCAGTAATGTTGAAAAACACTACGGTTATAACAAAAAACATCTACTATTGTTAAAACAATCTCTTAAACAATCGCAATTAAATTTGTAAAATGAGTTTTTTTTTTCAGAAAAATCAAGTCCAAATTCGTCTTCGTGTAATTTAATTTCTCCAACTTATATGCGCTGCTGAGCGAGAACCTTCTTTCGTATTAGAAAACTTTGAAATAAAAAAATATATAGATAATTAAAATATCTACAACAACTTTTATCACGACATTTGGTTTTGTTTTATTAACAAAAAAATATATAACGAACACAAAAAAATAACCTCTACTTTTTTCAACAAAATGCACTGTCACTTTTTAACAAAGGTTTATTTAGAAAAAAGTTACTTAAAATATTTTGAAGGAAATTAAATTAGCTATAAGCTTGTTTGTAAAATCAAAAATACACGATATACGGCCGAAAATCAAAATAACCGTTAAAAAAAATAAGCGACCAAACGACACCCAGGTGCCATTATGAAAAATGCGGTTTTTGTCTCGTGTACTGACACTCTTTCGAATATCGAAGTCAGAATACGTCTCGGAATTATTTCCCAGAGCGGCAAAATGTATGTATTTATAATGAAATCTGTGTAAATGGGTTTTCAACTGGTGCGGGTAGATGTTGGCTGCCGTGTTGTTTTGGTCAAATCTGTTGTTTATTATTCAGCTAGTGATGCCAAATCTCCATTGCAAGTGATGCCAACTCACCATGGCAAGTGACTCTGATACCGCATTTTGAAACCAAGACCTCTGCACGATGGTTTTGGGTTGACACGTTGAGGGTAACGATGAAGTTTATCATCGTCCGTCGCTCTAATTGGTTTTGTTTGTATTTTGTGTGCTCAGGGACATTTTTGTTATAAAATTGACATCTATTTCAGTTTACCAATTAAATAAAGTTTTTTCTAGTCTAAGTAAGTGAAAACTATAAAAATACAGTGTGGCTTGTTGATTCATCCTTGTTCTCATGCAAGCTTAACATGGCAACCGGTTTATATGACTAGGAGTCAGATACACTATACAGGCAAGAGCGGCAAGCAATGCAAAAAGTAAAGTTTTCCATGTTAATTCCTCATAGTTCTCGCACAAACTATACATGACCACTTGTTTGAGTCACGTAAATAACAAATGCAACTTCTATTAGTTAAATAGAAGACCACGTTTATTTAATAATATTCAACGTGATCAACCGAGTTGACACATAACAATCTGATAATTGTTAATTTCATAATTAATTTTGTAGTATGTATGATTTTGTTAGGTTGAATTTTAAGAGTTAGGGAAGAACTGCTAATTTCTTCAACAAGTTCCTTACAATCCGACTTTTTTTAATTTGACTTGTAACGTTGAACGTTGCTCATGATCAACCTAGTATAGTGAACATTTGTCTTGCGCTTTGAATTCTCTTATATTTTTACCCTGGCAATGACTCATTTACCAGCAGAATGCAGCAATTACTACTTAAATCTTCTACAGAACAATATGATGTCATAGCTCTCACTGAAACCTGGTTAACTCCAAATCATTATATTGCGGAGATGTTCAATACCTCTCAATATTCAATTTATCGAAAAGACAGATGTTCTCACTCAACTGGATTAGCCAGAGGCGGAGGAGTTTTGATTGCAGTTAGGTCTATCTATGCTTCCTGTCAGTTAACCCTAGTTTCTGCATCTTTTTTTGACTTAGATCATTTAATTATAAAAATTTTATTTGAAAATAAAGAAATTTATATAACGATAAGCTATATTCCACCAAGAAGCTAATTGGAGTTATATAAAGAACATATAAATAATTGTAATTATTATTTATCAAACTTAAGTCATAGCCAAAATGTTATTATACTAGGTGACTTCAATCTGCCAACTGTTAATTGGGCTTTTGACTCAGATGATTTGCAACTAATACCTTACAACCTTACCAATGATTATATTGCTGAAGTTTTAGATTCCTTAGCGTCATTCGATTTAATTCAAATTAATCATTATAAGAATCAGTTAAATAGAATATTTGACTTAATATTTGTGGATAAGGAATTAATGATGACAATAAACGAATCTGTTTTTCCTATATTTTCAAATTCTATTCATCATGTAGCTTTAACTTTTCAATGTAATATTTTGAATTATTTAAAAATAAATACAGTGGATTTATTTAAATATAATTTTAATAAGGCAAATTTTTCTGGCATTGCGAGTTATATGGACCGTTTATCGTTACCATCCGTAATAAATAATAATAACGAGTTATCTCTGTTTTATAACACTTTTCTTGTCACTCTTAAAAGTGCTATTGATATTTTAGTTCCAAAAATTCAAACAAAAAACAACTCGATGCCACCTTGGTATAATAAAAGATTGATTAATTTGAAAAATAAAAAGAATAAAATTTACAAATTGATGAGGGTATCTGAGAGTGCAGCCAGTTTGCGGACAAAATACGTTTCTCTTGAAAGATGTTTCAATGTTTTAAATAATTTTCTTTATAAAAACTATATATATTCAATTGAGTCAAAATTGAAAACAAACAGTAAATTTTTTTGGACTTTCATAAAAACGAAAAAAAATAGTAGTGGAATTCCAAAGAATATGGAGTATTTAGGTTCACAACACACACATTTACTGGACATTTGTAATGCTTTTGCTGATTTTTTCAATCGAATTATTAAGCATCAATTCAATATAGTAACAATGATGTCTGTAGTCTTGTTTCAGATAATTTCATCAATATTGGCAGCTTACAAATTTCCTTAGAAGAAACTGAGGCAGCTTTAATAGGTCTCAGTGAAGATATTTCAGCTGGTCCTGATGAAGTTCCTCCTATTGTTTTGAAGAAATGTGCTTCTTCGTTTTCTAGGCTTTTGTGTTATATCTTTAATAAGTCGCTGGATAAAGGTGAATTTCTAAGTGAATGGAAAACTTCATTTATTACTCCAATCCATAAAAGTGGTCCTAAAAAAGTCATTTCAAACTATAGACCAGTTAGTAAATTATCTGTGATTCCAAAGTTGTAAATAATATCTCCATATCAACATGGATTCGTACCTGGCAGATCAACTTGTACCAATTAAACCCTTTTTACTAACTTTATTTTGAACAATATTGAAAAGGGTTATCAAGTGGATGTTATGTATACTGATTTTGCGAAAGCATTTGACAGAGTAGATCACAAAATTTTGATATAAAAAAATGAGTAGAATAGGATTTCACTCGAAAATCCTTGATTGGGTAAGTTCATATCTTTCTGGGCGCACTCAATATGTTAAAATTGATTCGACAACTTCCAAACCTATAACAGCTACCTCTGGAGTTCCTCAAGGAAGCCATCTCGGCCCACTCCTTTTTCTTATATTTATAAACGACTTACCTAATGTTTTTTCAAACTCGTCATGTCTTTTGTTTGCAGATGATCTAAAAATGTATTCATGTATTGAAAATCCTTTTGATTGTTATCTTTTACCAGAAGATCTTAATAGGCTTTCGGAATTGTGCAATAAAAACAAACTGTTTCTCAATATTTCTAAATGTCAAAGTTTTTCCTTCACTCGTCGTTTATCTTCTTTATTGTCTGATTATTGTATTGTATGGCGGTCAGCCATCAGCCGAATAGGGGGAATAACATGTAGCATACGAAAACATGCACGTGCCGTAACTATTCGGACTGGTGGAAGTGTGATCATAGCCTCTTCGCGGCGGCCGCTAGAAACAAGCCTTTAAAAAGGTTTGGCTAATATGATCAGGCTGGTTCCACAGGTTGGCAACAGGTTAATTCCCTGTTCCGTAAAACAAGAAGAATTACGAGACCAGCAACAAGCCTCGGAAACGGACTGATCTCACGACGACAACCCACGCAAAGAAAACGGAATAACGATTTACGAATTTTCTTATGGAACGTACGATCGCTCTATAGAGCTCGAGCTGCTCAGCAGCTAGCCGATGCCCTGTCAAAATATAAAGCTGACATAACAGCACTTCAAGAAATAAGATGGACAGGGAATGGTGTTCTACAGAAGAA
Source organism: Leucozona laternaria (assembly GCA_932273885.2). NCBI lineage: Eukaryota > Metazoa > Arthropoda > Insecta > Diptera > Syrphidae > Leucozona > Leucozona laternaria. Next base: position 236,758,965 of record OW026366.1, on the reverse strand, counting down.
AGATTATGACTTATACTACAGCTGTCATACAAAACACCATGTGCTCGGGGTAGGCTTCCTAGTCGGCGAAAAAATGAAGTCTGCCATCATCGGCTTTAACGCTATAAGCGAAAGGCTATGCACCCTTCGCGTGCGAGGCAAATTTAAGAACATCAGCCTCATTAACGTTCACGGACCTACGGAGGAGTCCTCAGACGAAGAAAAAGAGACTTACTACGAACAAGTCCAGAGGGCCCTCAATGCCTGTCCAAGGTATGACGTAAAAATCATCCTTGGGGATTTGAATGCAAAAATAGGTCGGGAGCCGGTATTCAGGCATTACGCAGGCACCCATAGTTTGCATGAGAACACTAATGACAATGGACTTCGAGTCTTAGAATTGGCAGCATCGAAAAACATGGTCGTTGCGAGTACCAGGTTCCCGCGTAAAGATATCTACAAAGCCACCTGGGTATCACCTGATGGAGTCACTCGTAACCAAATTGACCACGTGTTGATAGACCGTTGCCACTACTCGAACTTGATGACGGTACGAACGTACCGAGGTGCCAATATCGACTCGGATCACTATCTTGTTGGTATGGTTTTCCGAGGGCGGATTGCCTTGCGAAGACGTATTGCATCCGCCAATCAGGTTCGAATCAACACGGCTGCTCTGCGCAATGAAAACACCAGTAACACCTTTGGTAATGCGTAAGGACTCGCCCTAGAACTGGGTAGAGTAAGTCCTGGAGCCAGTATGCTGGGCATAGATGAGAAGTGGACACGCCTTAAGAATACTGTCATTAGTACTGCCAACTCCATCTTAGGCAGCAGTCGTAGAAATCGGAACGACTGGTTTGATGATGAATGCAAGCTAGGGACTGAACGTAAGAATGTTGCGTAGCGAGCAATGCAACAATCTCATAGAACGCGGGCACGCGAAGACGAATATAAAGAGCTCAGAAGAATTGAAAAACGGCTTCACAGACAGAAAAAATCAGCCTGGGAGAAGAACATAATCTGTGAAATAGAGAAAAGCCGAGAGCGAGGTCCGCACCAGGCGCGGAAGTTCTACCAATCCGTCCGAAACATGACGCAGTACACACCACGCTGCACATACTGCAAGGACGGAGAGGGAAATCTGATCACCGATCCTCAAAGCATACTGGAGCGATGGGAAGTGTACTTCAATGAATTGCTAAATGGTCAGCTCACTGCAGAAGTGGAGGCTCCACTACTTCAAGAAGAGTACCCTATGTTGCCGCCACCAAGCATAGAAGAGGTTGAGAAGGCTATAGGCCAGCTAAAGAAAAACAAAGCCCCGGGAGCCGATGGTATACCAGCCGAACTATTTCAACATGGTGGGCCAGCTTTACGTCAAGCAATTCATGAGATTATAGTGCACGTGTGGGAGCATGAAGAAATTCCAGAAGACTGGCGAAAAGGTATCATTTGCCCCATACATAAGAAGGGAGATGTCACAACGTGCAGCAATTATAGAGGTATCACGTTGTTGAGTACCGCCTATAAGATACTCTCCTCTATCCTACAAGACCGGATAACCCCATACGCTAAAACCATCATCGGACAATATCAGTGTGGTTTCATTCCAGGCAAATCAACAACTGATCAGATCTTTACCCTTAGGCAGGTGATGGAAAAATGTCTAGAATTTAACATCCCAACATACCACCTGTTTATAGACTTTAAGGCCGCCTACGATAGCATAGCCAGGGTAGAACTTTACAAAGCCATGAGAGAATTCGGCATCCCAAATAAATTGACACGACTATGTAGGTTGACCATGACCAACGTAACAAGCCAAGTAAAAATAGCCGGATTGCTATCCAAACCAATCAACATCTTTAATGGACTCCGACAAGGGGATGGTTTGGCCTGCCTCCTCTTCAACCTGGCGTTGGAGAAAGCAATCCGTGACTCTGGCACGGCAACAAGAGGGACCATCGTCAACAGGTCCAGCCAGATACTGGCTTACGCAGACGACATCGACATCATCGGAAGAACTGAGCAAGCTGTACATGATTCCTTCATCCAGATCGAGCAGGCGGCACAAAATCTGGGGCTGCACATTAGTGAAGGTAAAACAAAGTACATGGTGGCGTCGAATGCGAGAGGAACAGTTGGTCAAACAATCAAGGTAGCGGAGCACGAATTTGAAGTGGTGCAATCCTTTAAATACCTTGGGTCAATAGTAGCAGCCGATAACAATATAGAAGAAGAAATACGCGGGCGGCTTCTCAAATCCAACAGAGCCTACTATAGTCTGTCAAAGCTCTTCAAAACCAGAAATCTCACCATAACTTCAAAACTGCTGCTGTACAGGACCATGGTCCTGCCAGTACTCACATATGGATCCGAGACTTGGGTGCTTAGCAAAAGGCACTCCGACCTCTTAGCCGCGTTCGAGAGAAAAGTCTTAAGGAGAATTGTTGGCCCCATATGTGAGGAAGGACGATTCCGGAGACGGTACAATCATGAATTGTACGCAATCTACCTTGAAGCAGATATCGTGACAAAAATTAAGCTCGGTAGACTCCGGTGGGCAGGGCACCTAGCTCGCATGAGCGAAGAGGAACCTGCTCGGAAAGTTCTTTGTGGTACATTCTATGGTAGACGACAGCGTGGTAGACCATGCTTGCGCTGGAGAGATGGCGTAGACCAGGACGCCCGGAGCCTTGGGGTGCGCAACTGGATGGCGGCGGCTCGAGACCGGGATGGGTGGAGAGACTTGTTGAAGGAGGCCAGGACCGGACCCCGGTTGTCGAGCCGACGATGATGATGATGATTGTATTGATGGCATAGATCTCGAAAAAGTTCGTGTTAAGAAAGATCTTGGGGTTATATTTGACTCTTATTTAAAGTTTAATCTTCATATCGATTTTATAGTGAGTAAAGCTAATTCAATGTTAGGTTTTGTAATTCGTAACGTAAAGGGCTTGAAAGATCCGTATACACTCAAATCATTGTATGTTGCATATGTTAGATCCAGGTCTTGATTATTGTAGTGTAGTATGGAATCCATTTTATATAAAATATTCATTAAGAATTGAGAAAGTCCAAAAGAAGTTTACTCGTTATTTTATAAACAAACTAGTTTGGAACATAGACAATATGCCTCATTATTATACCAGATGTCAGCTTATTGGCTTGCATACTCTGGAGAACCGGCGGCGGAAGATGTCCTCCATCATTTTTATACGAGATATTTTATCTTATCGCATTAATTGCATATTTTTGCTCAAATTGATTAACTTTTATGCTCCAAGTCGAGTCCTGAGAAATCGAAATTTATTTCATGAAGAAAATTATAGATATAATTATGCATTAAATGAACCTATAAATCGTTGTGTGAGAGAAATAAATATTATCTTAATTGATTTTGATATTAACTTTCATCATAATAGAGAAAAATTTAAAAATATGTTAAATTTATATTTTTTAAATAAATAATTTATTTTAAACTTGTATAATTTCGTAGTCTGTAAGAGTAATATTGTAACTCAATTGATGTAATAAAACTAAACTAAACTAAACTAAACTAAACCAAAAACCATTTTTAACTGTACCGTCAAAAGTAATTTAATCATTAATGCTTTTTTGTCAGAATTTAAAATCAATTTATAATTTTCAGTCATAAAAGTAAAATATTTTCATATTAAATCGTTCATTAAGGATTTTAATTGAGTATGATAATGCTCCATTGATTACTTAAAATAGAAAATTTCGAATTTATATTATTGCTCAGTTTAAACTAATCAACATAATTTCATTAATCTAACATAGCATAGGGATAATTAAATTCAATTCACAACGACCCTTCGCTTGACTTAAACTTACACTTGGGGATCAAGTTAAATGAAAAAAAATAAATTAAATATTTACATCTTTGTAGTTTTAGGTTCATGATTAATTCAAAATGGGACACTTGTATCTCCAGTTTTTTGTTCTTCAAAATTATTCATAACATTATGTCCCTCTTCAGAGAATCTATATAAATGTACATTAGTAATTCAAACTCTATTAAAGGTATATTCTGAATGTTTCCGCTTTTATACACAATATTTCCTTACTTTCGATTTTATATTGACATGATTGGAAATTCTGACATTAAATGGGATCAAACAAAATAAAAAGAGGATAGGACTATGTATGTATATCAGGTAGCTAGGTACCTAGCTGCTATGCTGCTCTCTTTTCGGTATCGACTCGGTTTTTTTGTCCCACGGTTTATGTCTTCATTAATCATTTAAAGATTCTATCCATTTTATATCCGAATCGCAACCTTATATTGAACCGGAAAAATATAAAAAGTATCTTTACAAATTGATTTTCCAAATAACAAAATTGTAAAAGTAGATATATATGTATGTACATATGTAGGTACAGTGAATTTTCAGAGGCTTTTAGTTAAAAGCTGATTTAGTGGATTTCAATTTTCATTCAAGTTTTATTATTCGGAAAGTGAAAATGAATACGGTAAGCGGGTAAGATTATTTTACTTATTTAGGTACTAGATAAAGGTATAGGTTAGGTATACTCTGGGGCAAAAATAAATTGAGTTTGTGTATTTTGTATAAAAGGAAATAGAGGTAAGGTTCATATGTATAGGTTAGGTACGTTTAGTTAGAACTGGGAGTTACTTATAAAATTTCCTTAAACACTATACTCCAAAATTTTAGTCGATTTAGTTCGATGTTAAAGCAGTTTTTATTATATACTATGTTTGCAGAAGGATTTAGCAAATTTTAGAAAATTAAGAAATCACTTCCTAGATTTTCTGCTTTTTCTAATGTAAGATTTTTGTCCACGCACTGGAATTTTTTTTTTAAATTAAGTTTAATAATGGATGTTTTCTTAGACGTGTGGTTTTCAATCTGACAAAACTTTTTTCGGAGTTGGTCTTTTTGACAGCTGTCACTTGATTTATGCTCAGTTTGGTTTACCATTTCATAATAAATAGACTTATTTCCAAACAACACATGCAAATTGGGCAAAATTGGCTCGAAACTAGATCATTGTTGATCCTGATTTTCACAAGAAAATTTTTGTCAGCGATGAAGCTCAGTTTTGGATGAATGGCTACGTCAATAAGCAAAACAACCGCATTTGGAGTTTAGATAATCCTCAAGCCATTATTGAAACGCCGTTACATCCTCAAAAAGTCACTGTTTGGTGTGCTCTATGGGCAGAGGGAATCATTGGTCCATATTTCTTCAAAAATGAAGCCTTGTTACAGTCAATGGGGAACGCTATAGAGCCATGATTAATGACTTTTTCGTGCCTGAATTGGAGGATGTTGATGTGCACTACCTTTGGTTTCAACAAGCCGGCGCTTCATGGCATACAGTCAACGAAATAATCAATTAAATGAAGGAAACTTTTGGTAAGCGCATTATCTCGCGTCGTGGGCCTGTGGCGTGGCCTCCAAGATAGTGATATTTAACACCGCTGGACTATTTTTTGTGAGGTTATATGAAGGCGCTTGTCTACACAGATAAGCCCGAGACGATTCACGCTTTAGTGCTGACATACGGCCCCAATTGCTGCAAAAAGTAGTAGAAAATTGGTCTTCTCGGCTGGAATTTATTCGAGCCAGCCGCGGCGGCGGCCATTTGCCCAAAATCATTTTTAAAACATAATGGCTAAACTTTATCTCTATAATAAAGCTTAATTCTTGGCCATAACATTAAATGATGTCCGTTTTATTTCTTCTTAAAAACCACTCGTCTAAAAAAACATCCTTTAGATAGTATGTATAGAGTTTTGCATCCATCGCCACTGTCTATGAGAGTGCATATCGCCTCATTCACATCGGGTTCAGTATTCACCATTTCTGCTATAGTTGTTCCGGTAGCCCACATATAACTTTTAGGAGCTCTAGTGTTATACGGGTGTGATGCCACCATTTTGTCACATCTCAATATAGGTATACTAAACCTTTACTGACTTGAACAGGAGCAGCTATGGAAACTCCTTTCCGTACCCATCACCTGGTAATAATATGAGGGCAGTACTGTTTGCTGTATAACAGCATGCATTCAAAACGTATCAGCTGAATATATGTGCAGGACGAGACTAGAAAAACGCTAATTTATAACAGTTTAAACATATTTTCGCTGTTAAAAGAAGGAGTGCATCAAAGCGCTTCTGGGTACCCAAAGTATGCTCACTGGTGGAGGACCCTGGTCCTGCGGGGCCTTATATTTATAAGCAAAACTGCTAGAATAGAAGAAGAAATACGCGGGCGGCTTCTCAAATCCAACAGAGCCTACTATAGTCTGTCAAAGCTCTTCAAATCCAGAAATCTCACCATAACTTCAAAACTGCTGCTGTGCAGGACCATGGTCCTGCCAGTACTCACATATGGATCCGAGACTTGGCACTTGGGTGCTTAGCAAAAGGCACTCCGACCTCTTAGCCGCGTTCGAGAGAAAAGTCTTAAGGAGAATTGTTGGCCCCATATGTGAGGAAGGACGATTCCGGAGACGGTACAATCATGAATTGTACGCAATCTACCTTGAAGCAGATATCGTGACAAAAATTAAGCTCGGTAGACTCCGGTGGGCAGGGCACCTAGCTCGCATGAGCGAAGAGGAACCTGCTCGGAAAGTTCTATGGTAGACGACAGCGTGGTAGACCATGCTTGCGCTGGAGAGATAGCGTAGACCAGGACGCCCGGAGCCTTGGGGTGCGCAACTGGATGGCGGCGGCTCGTGACCGGGATGGGTGGAGAGACTTGTTGAAGGAGGCCAGGACCGGACCCCGGTTGTCGAGCCGACGATGATGATGAAAACTGCTATAAATTGCCACATGTCAAGAGACACTTCCTTTCATTAAACGTCGCTAGAAACTAGGAACTCAAGCTTAGCCAATAGCCCATTTAAGCCTGAATAAAATGTGGGTAAGTAACGAAAATGAACAACAATATATTTTGATTCAGTTGGTATTTCTCATTTAGGCCAAGGCCAAACAATAAGGCTCACATTTGCATCACCAACAAGCATATTACATTTCCACTAAGTTTATGCAAATTTAAAGTATCTTAAAGTTTTCACACACAAGCACCTTCACTTCATGTCGTGCTCTCTACACCATTGTTCTTGTATTTTTCTGTAAGCATTTCATACATATTAAATAAAAAAAAAAATCAGCCAAATGCATGCCAAGAATTTCTCGCTCATATCATATCCCTCTTCATTGTCTCATTTTCACCACACTCGGGATGGCAAGTATGCCATTATCATTTCCCATCAAGATTACAATGTCGGCGTGGTACGGCTGGCGTGGCGTGGCAGCTCCAGCTCTCCACCCTTCGGCAGCTTCACGTGGCTGTGGTGCTGGTGGTAGCTGGTAGCTTCACGTCCATCACGGTGGCAAAGGTGAACTTTAGACGACAGGGGAATAACGCCGCTTTTGCATACATTTTGCCAATTGACGGTGGCTTCGCTTCACATACTCATACTCACGTTTCGTATTTTCTTAAAGATTTTCTTTTTTGTTTTTTTTTTCGTTCAAACTTTTCTTTTCTTTTCATCTTTCTGTTTGATTATACTTTTTTGTTTTTTTTTCAATTCACACACCTGAATACCGACATGCATATATGTATTGGTAGCAACTTTCTGTGGCATCATCCTTCCTGAAGCTATATAGCTGGAACATTTCCAGCTGCAACCTTGGTTCTTAGGTTGGCGTCAGGGGGGTTATCTTATACGTTGGAGAAGGAGATGGAACTTTTCCAAGTGTTTTGCTCAATTTAATTCTTTGCTGCATCCCAAGAATTCAAAACAACAGCAAAAACACAATGGTTAGGAAAAAAACACATTTTGCTAAGCCAGTGACAACAACGACATGTGGAATAAGATGTCGACTTGAGTGACTTAAGCCTCATACATTATACATACCTGCATACAAAAATGGATAGAAAAATAATAATGTAACACATGCTGTCACAGTCGAGACGAAAATAATGAAGTCATGTGGGCGTTTTTATTTTTTTTTTTTTAAATGTATGTATGAGGGCGCAAAATTGTAATATTTTTAAATTTGTGATTTTTAATAGACAGTCAATACTACGTCAATTTTTGGATTAGGAACAAATTGTTTGGCAAAGGTTAAGACATTGTGCCAAAAACCATTTTTTGTTATCATATTATAAACTTACATAGTTCAGCACTATTTCGGGTGCCGAAACACTTATATCCAAAAGTTTTTGATGTCCTGAATATGAATCCAACTACAAATTGCTCAATTCGCTCATAGCTCAGGAAAATTAATCTTTCACTTCGTACAATTTCCCACAGAGCTGGATTCTGGTGAAAAGCTTTATTTTAATCATTTTTTAAAAAATAATTTGGACCAGTTTTTTTTTTAACAAAAAAAAGAATAATAGATAATACTTTTTCCGTAAAAGCCATTGATTTTGAGAAAAACGTGAGCTAACGCACTCAATACTTTACCCTAGGACATAGAGTCGGTTTAATTACACCATTCAAAACTCAAGAACGGGTGAAACGATTTTAATGATCTCTGATTTGTTCGATTCGTCACTGCCTCGAATAGCAGAATAACTATTAAAATTTCAGAAAAAATTCACTTTGTAGGGTGAAATGGGGTAAAATAAAAAAGACTTCCGATTTAAGAAATTCTTTTTTTGTTTGAAAGGTTTTTTTTAGGAAATGGCTTTAGGGATATTTTTTTGTTAAATTTGCTATTTATAGGGTGAAAGGGGGTAAAAACGAAAAGTGTGGTAACTGATTTCAAAAATTCTGTTTGTGTTTGAAAGGTTATTTCAAAAAAATGCTATTTAAGAGTGAAATGGGTTGCGAAAACTCTTTCTGTGTTGGGAAAGCAATAAAGGTTGGACTTAGAGTATCATATTTTTACAAATTTATCCTTTCCCATAAAGCAGTATTCGATTACAAAATGTCAAAAAATAATAATTTTTTTTTGTAATTGTTATGCGAAGCTTAGGTTTGTTTACTCGTGCGAAGCCAGGCGGGCCAATTAGTAGTAATTTAAAACAAAAGCTGTTATTTTATAAAAATATATTGCTTCAACTAAACATGTGTTACAATCTTTTTTGTGCAAAATTATTTTAAGCTACAATTTTTACATAGAAACTGAAATAGCGAGTCTGAAATTTTGATTACATTTCAATGATTTTTTTCTGAGGCCTTAGTGGGTATGAGATGTTCAAAATTAAGCAAGATTGAACACTGAATTGCTGATGTTTCTTTTTGGGAGAAGTGCATTTATATCGTCACCAGGTCTCTGCAAAAGTCAGATTTATTAGATTTCGGATTCATACGGTTCTCGAAACAAGATTTTGTTATATTTTGTTAAGCCACACTTACAAGAATGGTCATACTTAAATCCTTTTAAATATACTTTCAATAGCCTGGTTTTGATTCATTTTCATTAAGTACTTCGTATATATCTTTAAATTTAAATAAAACAAATTGCGTGTGAAATATAACATCGTTCAAAATGTCCGTCATAACTTCTCTGGGTGGCGTGCATCCGAAATGTCCAATTATTCATTACTCTGGTGCATGATCAGGCTGAATTTGACAGATGGCATGGGTTATGTTGGCTTTGAGGGCCGCTGTGGTTTGTGGCTTATTTGCATAGACCTGCGACTTTAGAAAACCTCACAGGTTAATGTGTTCAAATCGCTCGATCTCAGTGGCCAGTTCACAGGTGAGATGTCCTCGAAAAGATTGTACAGAATTTCCAATGTGGCGTGAGCTGTGTGGCATTTAGCATCGTCCTGTTAAAACCACATGTTGTTGATGTCCTTATCATCTTCAAGCCAAAAGAAGTTTCTAATCATCGACCTATAGCACCCACCCTTGACGGTGATGGCCTGGCCAACCAACGTCGCTCTAAAATAAATATGGACGCTCTTGGATCTCATGTGCATTGGTATCGTCCCACATTCGACAATTTTGTTAGGTTGGCGTACCCATAATATTCATTCAGAAATGGGCCTCATAGCTGAAGATGAGGTCCTGGGTCAGTTAAATTTTGTACGGTTGCAGGCCTAAGGCACGACGAAAACTTCGCCATGTTGCAGTCTGAGAAGGGTCGAGTTCTTGTAAGCTACGCGAAATCGACTGCCTCGGATTCTCTTGCGAACTCTCACTGACAACGGCTATGTTTTCGGCAGATCTTGCGTTTCGTCGACGTGCGGGTGTTAGTTGATCATTTACTGAACCAGTGGACTCAAATTTATCCACCACACTGCGAATAGTCCTCTCGGTACGACGATTATGGCAACCGTAAAATGGGCAAACAGATCAACCATTTTGATAAAATAAGTTTATCATTTGCACGTGTTGGTGAACGCTATATCGAGTCCATGGTGATTTGGAAAAACAGACTGAATAAATGACAGTCAATTTGACAGATATAGCTTCAACAATATGGCCGCTATCAACAGTCAAAGTTTGGAAGTCCCTTTGGAAGAATCATTATATGTAGCAACCATCAAATACGCTCTAAAATTTGTTTTTTCTTTCTTTACGCTCAGTTCGGTACACATATGATATACCTCTATGTATCCATTTAAATATTCTTTGCTTTTATCCATAGAATTTTGATGTATTCATGGCCAATTAAAAGTATCCACTTTTAACTCCCTTTGACTATTTCATGCTGTTCAAATTGGTTGAAATTGATACGCCAAAAATTATTTGATATTTGTCGTAATGTATTAGCATTAGTACCTATACGTATATCAAATAAATTCAAATATTTCTTTAGCAGGGGAAGTTTTTAGCAGTCCTTTTCTTGGTGTTTTGCGATCTAAGAAAGTGCTCAATCTACATCATATTCGAATACATATGTACAATTGTACATATGCTTATTGAAATTGAATATACCTACTTAATTTTCGTAATATAACTTGGGTTTACTGAACGACATATAGAGACTTTTTGAAGTCAAAATCATGTAGCTATTAAGCTATTGATTACATCCATTAAATCTATAATTACATCAATCTATGTATTTGTGGTTGAAGCTTTGAATGAAACAACAACCTTCTGAGTAAGCTACCACCAAGTTATTATAGGTTGGAGTTATAGCTATTTCACGGCTGCCAGGCCGATCATCAGACTCTTTCTTAGTGATGCTTACAGCCATATTATTGACTTGTTCCAAAACTAGTTTTATGGAAGTTTGGAGTCCCAAATTGTCCACGGTTTTATGAATTAAGAGAATACCGACTTGTCCACTTCCAAACATCTTTAAAACTAGTTCTGCCCTGAAACTAGTTTCGAAACAAGTCAATATATATGGCTGTTAAGTTCAATTTTAATTTGCAAAACTTTTTGCCCTGCTGAGAGTTGAACATAGATCAAGCATCTTCAGAGCCATATGGACTACGCATTGCGCTACCGAAGTCACGTGATCAGGTCCAACCCAATGTAGGTTTTGTTGTTTGACTATTGCATTTGAATCAACTAGCATTTGTATTAGCTATACACAGGCTGGTTGTTGTACATCCGGTTTCCTTCTTTTTTCTCCGTACTCGATTTAAAAGCCCTCTTTCTCTTTCAAACTTTGAATACCATATCGTTTCCATAGCTATGTGGAAAAAATGTTCATTATTTCAAAAACTGTTTATTATTTAGGAGAGGGAAATCTGATCACCGATCCTTAAAGCATACTGGAGCGATGGGAAGTGTACTTCAATGAATTGCTAAATGGTCAGCTCACTGCAGAAGTGGAGGCTCCACTACTTCAAGAAGAGTACCCTATGTTGCCGCCACCAAGCATAGAAGAGGTTGAGAAGGCTATAGGCCAGCTAAAGAAAAACAAAGCCCCGGGAGCCGATGGTATACCAGCCGAACTATTTCAACATGGTGGGCCAGCTTTACGTCAAGCAATTCATGAGATTATAGTGCACGTGTGGGAGCATGAAGAAATTCCAGAAGACTGGCGAAAAGGTATAATTTGCCCCATACATAAGAACTGAGAGATGTCACAACGTGCAGCAATTATAGAGGTATCACGTTGTTGAGTACCGCCTATAAGATACTCTCCTCTATCCTACAAGACCGGATAACCCCATACGCTAAAACCATCATCGGACAATATCAGTGTGGTTTCATGCCAGGCAAATCAACAACTGATCAGATCTTTACCCTTAGGCAGGCGATGGAAAAATGTCTAGAATTTAACATCCCAACATACCACCTGTTTATAGACTTTAAGGCCGCCTACGACAGCATAGCCAGGGTAGAACTTTACAAAGCCATGAGAGAATTCGGCATCCCAAATAAATTGACACGACTATGTAGGTTGACCATGACCAACGTAACAAGCCAAGTAAAAATAGCCGGATTGCTATCCAAACCAATCAACATCTTTAATGGACTCCGACAAGGGGATGGTTTGGCCTGCCTCCTTTTCAACCTGGCGTTGGAGAAAGCAATCCGTAACTCTGGCACGGCAACAAGAGGGACCATCGACATCACCGGAAGAACCGAGCAAGCTGTACATGATTCCTTCATTCAGATCGAGCAGGCGGCACAAAATCTGGGGCTACACATTAGTGAAGGTAAAACAAAGTACATGGTGGCGTCGAATGCGAGAGGAACAGTTGGTCAAACAATCAAGGTAGCGGAGCACGAACTTGAAGTGGTGCAACCCTTTAAATACCTTGGGTCAATAGTAGCAGCCGATAACAATATAGAAGAAGAAATACGCGGGCGGCTACTATAGTCTGTCAAAGCTCTTCAAATCCAGAAATCTCACCATAACTTCAAAACTGCTGCTGTACAGGACCATGGTCCTGCCAGTACTCACATATGGATCCGAGACTTGGGTGCTTAGCAAAAGGCACTCCGACCTCTTAGCCGCGTTCGAGAGAAAAGTCTTAAGGAGAATTGTTGGCCCCATATGTGAGGAAGGACGATTCCGGCGACGGTACAATCATGAATTGTACGCAATCTACCTTGAAGCAGATATCGTGACAAAAATTAAGCTCGGTAGACTCTGGTGGGCAGGGCACCTAGCTCGCATGAGCGAAGAGGAACCTGCTCGGAAAGTTCATTGTGGTACATTCTATGGTAGACGACAGCGTGGTAGACCATGCTTGCGCTGGAGAGATGGCGTAGACCAGGACGCCCGGAGCCTTGGGGTGCGCAACTGGATGGCGGTGGCCCGAGACCTGGATGGGTGGAGAGACTTGTTGAAGGAGGCCAGGACCGGACCCCGGTTGTCGAGCCTACGATGATGTTGTTCTTTATTTAATTTAATTTTGTTGAGACAAAAACGAAAAATTAACCAAACCAAAATTCTTTCAACAAAATGATAATGCGAACGAGCTATGAAATCTTTTTTAATTATTAAATTTAACTATAAAAGGACCTGTTTAGAGTTCATAAAATATAAACAAAAAACATATTTAACTATTTAAATCTATATCTACCTATATTTAGTTCAGGAAAGTATATATAAAGTATATATACATATAAATGTTACCCTGCATTAGGTCTTTATTTTAAATAACGAAGATACTTATTTAGTTTTTAAGCTTTTATTTTACTTTAACATTTAGTTAAAGTAAAAACAGATTTTTTTTTATTTTGCCTAACATACATATGTATGTATTAAGATTTTCTTCTGTAATATTAATTTTAATTAACTAAAGTTCTGGAAAAGTACACATTTTAATTAGTAAATTTATTTTGGTTAACTTTTCATCTATTTTTTTAAACTAATTTATTTAATTGTGATAATAATATTTGTTTCCTTTATTTATTATGTAGGTTCATACATATTTGCTTTTTGTTTTGTTAATTCAAAAAAAAAAATTTGAAATATAATTAATTTTGGATTCAATGCGATTTTTTTCTCATTTACTGCGATTTGTGATTTGCGATTTCTCAAGTCCGAACCCTCGGAACTACACATATGATACGTATGACTAACTCGCAACCAGTGTGAACGCTCCCATAGTGCTGGGAAGGTGGGGGACTGTTCGTGCCTGCTCGTATGTATTCTCACGAGTCAAGTTCATACGAAAACGCATCCAATGGGCGGCGGGCCTAACTTTGGTTTTAATATCCGTTTACTCCATAATATTTAACTACTGCTGATATTAAATGTATAAGTTGTTTGACCACAGCACCACCTTTTGGAAAATTGTGTGGTTTACACGATGTTCCAAATTTATGGTTGGTGCAGGTGGTATGATGTGAGTATACAAAAATTGACAATATAGCCTAGTGGTGCACATATGCAATATGCATGAAATTAAATTATATTATTTAAACTGGTAAATTGTTTTAAATCAACAAAATTAGAAAGAAATTGATTAAAATACTTTTAATCTATTTTAACCCAACCTAATGTACACCATCTGATTTCTTATATTTATAAATTTTAATTTATGAGAAAAAACATTTGAAAATCGTAGGAGTGGTTTTAAAAATAATAAATTTTTTATATATAAAATTTCGTTAAGATTTTTGAGAAAAAAAAATGTTTACGCCAATTTTAAGTATTTGTTAATGTTAAGTTAAAAATTGAACTTCACAAAAAAATCTGCCACCCGTTTTCAAAATATCGAATTTTAAAAAAATAATTTGGATTTTTTTTTTTAAATGCAAAAATTATTTTGTAGAAAATTTTGCTACGCACTTTTATTTATATTTCTTACAAGCTTCTGTATGAAAAATTTAATTTTATTCGGTTGATCAGATATTGAGATAGTCGAAAATCAAAGAAATTGTTCTATGAGAGGTACTGTTAATAAACGTAAAATATAAAATTTAAAAATTTTAAATGGTAGATCGTATTAATTTTAACACACAAAAAAACTTTAATCAAAATCGTAGGAGTTGTTTTTGAGAAAAAAAATATTTTTCTTAACGGTTTTTAAACATTTGTATGGGAGGCACCGTTATTTTTGGGCATTAGAATAATTTTTGTCAAAAATCTTCTAAATAAAGTTAAAAAACTGCTATTTACCAAATTTCATACAAATCCGCACAGTAGTTTTTGAAATACCTATTGAGTTTTCAAAAAAAAAAAATTAAACTTTTTTTAAAAATCCAAAAATATTTTTTTTGAAAATTTTGGTACAACATATTATTAAGAATGTGTCAATAATTCTTCATAAAAAAAATTGATCAGAATCAGTTCAACCATTTTCGAGAAAAGCGAAAATCAAAAAAATGGTTGGGAGGTACCATTAATAACCATTTTTCGGAACCATTTTTTTTTTATTATTTTAAAAATCGGTGCTCTGGTTTTGAGAAAAATAAGTTTTTCATTTTTGGCCAAGACATTTTGTATGACAGCTACTGTCAGTTTTGTTATTAAAAAAAAAAAGAGAAAAAACGGGTGGAGGGAATGTCCAAAAAACGATAGGTAATAAGTTTAAAGAAAATCGACCCATCCGTATAGAGGCTGTAGTCGAACAGACAGACAGACAGACGGACGTTTTTGCGAGACCCACTTTTTTCGTCTTCGCTCTCATCGTAATGTCAAGTTTGATCAAAATCTCGAGTTCGATTTTTTGTACGAATTCATAACTTGCCATATAACGGGTGATTTTTTAGCTGGTTTGGTTTTGGCAACACTGGTTTTGACAGCTGACGTGTGTTTAGTACCTTGTGTCACTGTCAAACAGCTTCAGTTTGGTTTGCAATTTAACCATGGATCGTTTTACAAATGAACAACGCTTGCAAATTATTGAATTTTACTATCAAAATTCGTGCTCGGTTCGAAATGTTCATCGCGCGCTGCTTCCATTTTATGATCGGCATTCTCGACCTTCTGAGCAGTCTATTCGGAAGATTGTGACCAAATTTCGCACCAAATTTACTTTGTTGGACATTAAACCACCAACACGTTTACGTACTGTGCGTAGTGAAGAAAATATTGCGGCCGTATCAGCTAGTGTGACAGAAGACCGCGAAATGTCTATTCGGCGCCGTTCCCAGCAGTTAGGCCTTTGTTACAGCACTACGTGGAAAATTTTGCGGAAGGATTTGGGCGTAAAGCCTTTTAAGATACAGCTGGTGCAAGAACTAAAGCCAGCCGACCTACCACAACGCCGAATTTTTGGTGAATGGGCTCTTGGAAAGCTGGTCGAGGATCCGCTTTTTTATCGAAAAATTGTGTTCAGCGATGAGGCTCATTTTTGGTTGAATGGGTACGTAAATAAGCGAAATTGCCGCATTTGGAGTGAAGATCAGCCAGAAGCATTGCAACAGCTACCAATGCATCCCGAAAAAGCCACTGTTTGGTGCGGTTTATGGGCCGGCGGCATTATTGGGCCTATTTCTTCAAAGATGATGCGAATCGCAGCGTTACTGTCAATGGTGAACGCTACCGAGCGATGATAACAAACTTTTTTTTGCCCGAAATGGAAGTTCTTGACTTGCATGATATGTGGTTTCAACAAGACGGTGCCACATGCCACACAGCACGCGAAACAATGGCGCAATTGCGAGGCGAGTTTGGTGAACAGTTAATTTCACGTTTCGGGCCGGTCAATTGGCCGCCTAGATCGTGCGATTTGACACCATTAGATTATTTTTTGTGGGGGTATGTCAAGGCTAATGTCTAAAGGGACAAGCCCGCTTCGATTGACGCACTGGAAGCCAACATCCATGCATTCATTCGTGAGATACCGGCCGATATGTGTGAAAGAGTATGCCAAAATTGGACTCAGCGGATGGGCTACCTGAGACGCAGCCGCGGTCAACATTTGCATGAAATTATCTTTAAACATTAAATTGCAAGGTTCAAACCATCGATTCAAATAAATATTTCATTCATTTTTTCGAATTTTTTGTGTTTTTTTTTTTAAAAAAGTTCTAAACCTCTTAAAAAATCACCCATTAGTACCTACCTATATTCGCAAGTAAAAATAGGTAAAATAAGAAAAGTGCGTATACGCCTGAGTGTACTACGGGCGGTGTTATTGCTCTTTTAAAGAAAATTAAACTACGACATATTTATGGCATAGTAACACTGGGTCATAACGTCTGGATCATAAGCAAAATCTACAAAAAATGTGATTCGCCTTTACATGAAGTTAGAATAGCCACCATTTTTGAAAAAAAAGGTAAAATGCAGTAAATGCTTCCCCTAAGTTAAATCCGTCCATTGGTTTACTTTGTTGAAACTGAAACAACACAGTAGTTAAGATATGAGTAATTTGTTGGAGTCTAATAAAAATGTCATGCTGGTCTGGGTTCGAATCCCATCAGCTTCTTCCATATAAAATCAAAAAGAATGTTTTTTCACGGTTACTGCGGCTATTGCAAGGAAGTGACAAATAGTGAAAGATTATCTCTTGTCATGAATAAGTGTCCGCACCTTATTTTTTTTGTCTATATGGAATTTGATGAGGGATTTTACTACTGTCGGGAAAAAGTGGTTTGGTCATTTTTCAAAAAAAAAGTAAAACTTTAATATTAAATCTCATACATGTCTTTACAATTTTGTCCAAAACTGTGAATCTATATTACGAGTATGTATTCCATACATTGCTTCCACACTCCACTCTCAATATATACTTGAATGCACTTTTCTGTTGTGTATGTTCATGTTGATTTCATTTATGCGATGGAGGATATGGAAACTTGGCATATACAGGTGCATTATTGATGACACCTTCATCCATCCGAGGCAACGAAGACTCTATATGATGATGATAATGGTGATGGTGGCGATAAAGTTTCTGGATACCGCATAATCTGTCAGATGAATAAGTGCAGGCAAAAGTGCATTCACTTTTTTTTGTCACTCTTGTTTGTTGTTGTTATGGTTTCCGTCGAAGTGGTACGTAACCTAGCTTGGTATTTTTTTGTTCTTAATATTTTGTTGTGTTGTTTTCACTCCCCACTCTACAAGTGTCGTGCCAGAAACCTAGAAACTTGTACGATTTTTTTTTTTCAAATGAGTGCGTTGGTTCGCGGGGATTGTTGTTGTTTAATTTCAGTGAATTGTTGTGATGAAAAGGTATAGATATTCATCAGAAATCCGAAACAAGGTAAACAGACAGGGTGTTTGGATGATGAAATCATTTCAGTATATACATAGGTATGTTTCAAGCTCCTTTACGGACTAACGTACTAAGACCCAGTTTTTCAGTTGTGAGAGTTTAACGAGAGTTAGCTAGCTCTAGAAGTAAAATATCCCACAGTGAACTGAGGAAGCAGTTTTTCGGTGGAGAATGCATGCGGAGCGACTAAACAAACCTGGTGTCCAGTTAATTCTGAGTTACCTCACCAATTTTGGTGACTTAACTCAGGTTTAACTTTAATCTCTCGCATTGAAAAACTGGACCTAAGTATACGAAAAAAAAACATTTTTGTTTATATTTTCAGCTTGAATAATTTCTATGGTTATTTAATGTTTAGTATTAAATTTTCATCGTTTCTCATCAAAAACAGAGCTTAAGCCAATTTTCTTATTCTAAGGTCAAGTTTTCCAGTTCGAGATTAAAGTTAAACCCAAGTTAACTCATCAAATGTGGTGAGTTAACTCAGGATTAACTGAACAGATACTTTTGATGTTGTATCCACCGAGTTTGTTTATTCCTTCCGCATGCATTCTCCACCGAAAAACTGCTTCCACAGTTCACTGTGGGTAAATTTACTTCTAGAGTTAGCTCACTCTGGTTTAAATCACCACTGAAAAACTGAGCCTAATTGTCTCAGTTAACTCAGGATTAACTGAACAGATGCTTTTGTTGTTTTATCGACCGAGTTTTTTCAGTCGTTCCACATGCATCCTCCACCGAAAAACTGCTTCTTCAGTGAACTACTGCGGATTCATTTACTTCTAGAGTTAGCTATTACATGTGCAACTCACCACTGAAAACTGGGCCTAAGATACCTACGTACTTTTTGTCAGAGGTATTAAATAAAATCCCACCAAATTCTTTGTTCTGTAGGAGCTATCTAAGTCTTAAGTGCCACTATGTCTAAACTATATAAAACAAACATTTTTCTGTTCTAAAATCTAAAAATTAAAATCAATGAACTATGGGAGGGTTTCCATTGAACGACGATGCCACGTCAAAAGATTCTGCTTCAATGTCTGACAAAATTTTAGAAAAACGTTGTGACAAAAACTCATACCTATTTATATGTAGGAATTTAAAAAATTAATGAAACTGCAAACAATTTCACCAACCTATTGGAACACCCTGTTTGTCCTTTTGTTTAAAAGGAAATGATTTTTTAAGGCAACAAACGAGGGTATTTTTTGTCAACATATAAAAAATAACACGTGTGAGCTGTGACGGTGGCAACCTTAAAAAGGTTTTTTTACTTGCGCAGCATATGTGTGAAGTGTTTCCATGCACGAATTCAATTTTGCAATTTAGCTTACATTTCGTTTTTTTTTTTTTTTTTCTTAATTTTAAATCCCTTCGCTGCTTCTGATGGTGTAAAACAGCTTTCGT
Source organism: Leucozona laternaria (assembly GCA_932273885.2). NCBI lineage: Eukaryota > Metazoa > Arthropoda > Insecta > Diptera > Syrphidae > Leucozona > Leucozona laternaria. The sequence continues at coordinate 236,739,524 of OW026366.1, read as the reverse complement.
TTTGCTTTATTTTTTTTCAAGAACTCATTTTATGGTTGAAAAATTCAATATAATATGTACCACCTATGTGGTGCAAAGTAAAATGGCATAGCTCATTTTCACTTTTTTCAGAACTAAAAGAGGCTTCCTATAAAAATTCATGAAGTAGGTACATGTAAGCATTTTTTTTCGTAATTGAGATTTTCATTTTCACACATCATACATATTGTGTTTTCTACTTGTACCTACATATTAAGACATTTTTTAAAGGTCTTCTAGGCTGTATAAAATGATTCTTAAGAGAAAAAAAATAACAACGAAGATAGATGATATGTGCGACTATGCGCTATATTTACGTAAGTATAGGTACTTCTTAAAACAAAAGGGATACATTATTTTTAATTCCTCTAAAATATTCGTAGGTATACCTTTAATTTTATTTCCGGAAATTTCCAAAGCATAAACACTTCTTAAAACCTAAAATTTCAAATAACGTATAATAAAACATGCCTGAGTATATACATGTACTAAGATGTCTAAAAATATATGCATATGTGTTTAAAATGCAGCAATGCATGCATTTTAAGCACATCGGGTGCAGAATTTAATCATGAGTGTTTAAACATTTCCAGCCTTAAGAACTTGCACACTTTCTCATAATGTATTAATATACGTACATGTCAAAAATGTGTGAACAAAAACATATATCGAGAAGGCTACGAGAGGTTCAGAGCAGAAGTCTCCGGAAACTAAAGTGGGAATATGGTTGCAGTTGGTATTGATGATATAGAAAAAAAAACATTGAGACGTTACATGAAACATTGAGACGTTACTATTGTTGTATCACTTATCATGTCTACTATCTAAAGCTTTTTTCTGTACCCAGTCCAAAAGACTCATCTGCATCTGACCGGTATGCATTGTTGCCAGATGAAAAAAAATTTCCCCCCCGGAAAAAATTAGAAACCCACTTTTTATATTCATTCACAGGTCAAAATGTTTTTAATTTATTTAATTCACAGTCTGAGTAAAGTTCTGATTACTTAATCGACATTTAAATTATCCGCAAATTAAATCCTCCCTGTAAAAACTTAGCATTTAACAAGTTTTGGATATAATAAATGTATGAGTCAATAAGATGTTCCAGTTTTCCAGACAAAACAGTTTTGACTGATTAAAAATTGAAAAAAATAATTAATAATTTAATTGCCCTTACATTTTTCCTTAGCTCACTCAAAACAACACAAAACCAAACCAAAATACAATTTTGACAACAAACTCAGGAGCTCCAGCTGTCATAAAAAGTTCGAAAAATTCCGATGACATCTAACTTTGTATGACAGCTGACCAATCAGAACCTCCAACAATTCAGAATTCTGAAAATTTAGATAAGCGTTGAACCAAAGATAATATAATACCAAGATGTCGCATGCAGTACAAGCAAAGTGAACCCAAAATAAAACCGTCCGTATCTGATATTGGATACGACAACATGTTGCGAAATGTTGCATTGGTCAATTTAAAGAGCGAGAGCGAAAAATCTCTCTGGAAACAATTTAAAATTTGAAATCTCTTCAAAATGCATATCTCAAGGACAAAAAAAATGTTTTTTTTTGTTATATTCTGTGATGATGATGATGGTCCCAACTAACAATTTAACTTGTATAAGGTTCTAAACAAGCTATTTTCAGACTGCTATAAAAACAATAAAAGGCCTTATGCAAGTAATTTTGGCGCACATTACGCAAGCTATATAACTGCTATAAGACCTTTGTTGACAGGTGTTACAGCAGCAAATAGCTTTTCATTAAATGCAATTAGCTTGGCTCAGATGGTTATTTTATGACAGCTCTAATACTAATAGCTTGCTTTGGATGTCATAAAAAGGCCCTACAAAAGCTATTTGATGACAGCTATTGCTAATAGCTTGCTTCAGATGTTATAAAAAGGCCTTACCCAAGCCTTTTAATGACAGCTATTGCTAATAGTTTGCTTTAGATGTTATAAAAAGGCCTTACCCAAGCCTTTTAATGACAGCTATTACTAATAGCTTGCTTTAGATGTTATAAAAAGGCCTTACCCAAGCCTTTTAAATGTCTATATAAAGGCACAAAAAAAACAGATTTAAAAAAAAAATATTATCTTTGTAGTGATTAGTATTTATTTTTATTTATATTACATTTTTATATATATTCCTCCTCTCAGTCAGCTCCCGAAACCTTTTCCACTGCATTCTGTAATTATTTAAATTATATTTTAATTATAAAAATTTTTACTTACCTGGGTTTGAACTAGAAACCTTCCGCATACCACTCCAGCACTCTACCACTACGCCACTTCGGTGTTGAGAAAAATAATATCAAATGTTAACAAGTTGAAACCATATAAAGAAAATATTAAGGGTGAGAGATATTTTTCTTTGTTAGTATTTGAAAATTACTTAGCTTTTTTCATTTCATCGACGAATGGCAACAGAAATGAATCCAATTCTGAGCACTTAGAAGTACCACAATATATTCCTATTACCATGGCTGGAAACTCTGGCATTTCATGAATGTTAAACAAAATAGGCCAAAACTCTACCTTTGAACTATTGAAAATGGGTAGTCCGTCCATATTTACGTTTATAAAAACCATCTTCGACTCTTTTATGTCGCGAAATATGTACCGCATGCACTTTTCAAACCCGTGGTGCCAATAAAGTCCCTCATTGCTCAATTTCGTGCAAATTATCTCCTTTGGAGTCCTCAACAGCGTTCGCGGATCTTCTGGCAACATTTCCCCAATGTCTGAGTTTATTATTTTCATAAGATCCTTTAACGCCGTATGAGTTATTTGGTGCTCGATAGCCCATTTCCGTAAATGAATCTGAAATTTTCTATTCCTATCCATTTCAGAATCATCTTCACTTGACGAGTCAACAACGCTTTTGGAAGTGTAATCATCATCAGCTACAAAAGATTTGGGGTTTCATTATATTCATGACAAAACTTTGTCAAAATGCTTAATGTATATTTTTACCTGCAGTATTAGAAAAGACCCTTTCCAAAATACTATATAATGGTTGAGGAGGTTGCTGGCTGCGACTATTTCCAATTGCAGCAGAGGGAACAGTCGATAATTGCTCGCATCTAAGATCTGTTCTTTGTTCTTCCAAATTTTTTGAAACTTCACGGGCTGTTTTAAGAATTGCATCTCTGTTTTTTTGCACTTGCCTTTGATAAGTTCCAGATCTTTTAAATTTTGTCCATGAGTTATTCATTTCTGTAAGACTTAAAAAGTTATTTCTGTTAGCACTTCCTTTCTTTTTTACGATGTTCAGTACTTACCTTTCTTATTTTATTTATATCTGATTTTATTTGTAAGAACTTATTTATAAGATTCTTGATGATAGCATATTAATTATGTTTGTATAAGGCCTTTATAGGCAAACCTTACACAAGTTCTTTGCATTAACTTGTCGTGAAGAGCCTTATAGCAGCTATAATTTAATTAAATTTTAGTTAACTACTTTGGAAGGCCTTATACAGGCAATTTTGAACCATTATCTACAAGCCTAGCATAGAACCTGTCAAACTCACTTCTAAAGGCCTTATAGCAGCTATTTTTTTTATTGTAGAGGTTTAAAAAGTGTGGCTTGCGAAAGTTTGTCTTATACAAGCTCTATACAAGCTATTACTTGCCAAATTCGAAAAATTGGACCTTATACAAGCTAAATTGTTAGTTGGGGTGGGTATCTGTATAGATAGACATGCAGTAACATTTTTGTTCTTTCGTGGCAAATCGCGATCTTCGTAAAAGGTAAAAGGGATTTTCTTTTGATTTTATTTATTTTTGTGAGGTTGTTTTGTATTCCTTGAGAAATTAAAAAATCATTTTCATTAATTTATTTAGGTACAGGTGAACTCATAACTTGTGATTTATGGTTAGGTAGGTATAGATAGGTTGGTGTGAAATGTGTATGCACCGATTTAATGAATACGTCCGTCGTAACAAGATACATTTTTGCAATGGTCTTATATGTAGGTAGGTACCTAGGTACTTCTGGTTTTTTTTTTTTAATTTTTCATTCGTCTCGATCGTTGGCAAGAATTTTTGTTTTTAATCCTTCTGAGAATTTTTGTAGGGCAGAGAGCTACATATGTATGAAGGAAAGTTTCAAGGAAAAGTTATTTTTTAAGGATTTCTCTGTTTTCATGTTTGAGGGTGCAGAATATATTTTTTTTATGGACGACTGTTTTGAAACAGGTAGACTTAATTGCATTCTTGCGTTCGTCTCGATCTTTTAATAATGGCAAGAATTTTCGTGTTTGCTAGTTTCGAGGAATTTTGGTTGGGATACAAAAATGTAGGTGGATATGAAGGAAATAGGTATCTCTTGTTACTTTTCGGGGTGGAAAATATTAGCCGCGTTTTGTTATATATAGCTTAAGATCCATACCGGTCATCCCATAAAAATAAAACGATACGGATCTTGATGACAGCTGTGTTGTAAACGTATCTCTATATTTTTCTTACGTTGGTTAGAAGTTAAAACTCAATATCCAAAATGTATTCAACATATCAAAATAAACTTGGGATTATTTTAAAGAAAAATACCTTCCATTTAATACCAATATCATTTTTCTACGTCAATTATTCCGCGCGTTATGGACAATTATTTGGAACAAAATCTGAAATCCTCATTTTGCAATTTTCAACTTCAAGCCCAAATATCTCGACTTTCCCATGAACGATTTTGAAAATATTTTACTTATGCATCGGGCTTCACGTCACCTTTCACTCGTTCCTGTACACTCTGGGCCAAAGCTCCATAGCAAAATGGGCATTCCCTTTAACGAGCAGTTTCTTTTAACCGGGAGGAATACCTATAGGTAGGTACATATTCTTGAATAAAAACATTATTTTTGGAAACTTAAAGAATTAAAAAATATGTAGGTGTAGGTAGGTACCTAATTTTGAATATAATAATTTGCAAGAGGAAAATTATCCTTATTAATTACAAATTATCATTATATAAAGATAAAGATTAGGAAGGTAACCAGGTAGGCATGGATTTTTGATACGTAACTGCTTAGTAATCGGTTTAGGGGGTAGGTACATTGTCGTGAAAGCCAATTTCCGTGATACCTACTTACCTATTTATCATTTATACATATTTCTAAGCATTTGTTTTTATTTACCGAATAAATAAATAAAAAACACAAATAAATAGGTAGGTAATAGCCACGTTTTATTATCTACGGACCAGGATCAGTATAGTTTTTTAACACGTAATACAAAAACAACTTGGGATCCTGCTCTCTATCTGGATTTATTTTGAAGATCCGAAAATTGGTTTTTACTAATGCGGGTAGATGTCTTCTCGTGGTAAGGTAGTATGAAATGCAGTGTAAAGAAAAAAGACAACGAATACATGAAAATGAACCAACGTTTTATTTTTATGGGATAATTGGTATGGATCTTAAGCTATATATAACAAAACGCGGCTAATATTCTCCACCCCGAAAAGTAACAAGAGATATCTTTTTCCTTCATATCCACCTATACATTTTGTATCCAAACCACAATTCCTCGAAACTAGCAAAAACGAAAATTCCTGCCATTATTAAAAGATCGAGACGGACGCAAGAATGCAATTAAGTCTACCTGTTTCAAAACAGTCGTCCATAAAAAAAAATATATTCTGCACCCTCAAACATGAAAACAGAGAAATCCTTAAAAAATAACTTTTCCTTGAAACTTTCCTTCATACATGTAGCTCTCTGCCCTACAAAAATTCTCAGAAGGATTAAAAACAAAAATTCTTGCCAACGATCGAGACAAATGAAAAATTAAAAAAAAAAACCAGAAGTACCTAGGTACCTACCTATAAAACCATTGCAAAAATGTATCTTGTTACGACGGGACGGACGTATTCATTTAATCGGTGCATACACATTTCACACCAACCTATCCATACCTACCTAACTAATAAATCAGCTTAATTTCTTAAGGAATACAAAACAACCTCACAAACATAAATAACACCAAAAGAAAATCCTTGCTACCTTTTACGAATATCGCGATTTGCGACGAAAGAACAAAAATGTTACTGCATGTCAACCTATCTATACAGATACCCACCATCATCATGATCACAAAAAATAATAAGCAAAAAATTGGTTGAACGCGAAAATTGTGAAACATAAGTGAGGTTGATAATTGACTAATAACTTCCAAGTTGTTTATTAAGAACTTTAATGAGACATTGTGAAACAAGCCTTTAAGGTAGTAAATATATGTACGAGTAATAAATAAATACAAAAATAAAAATATAAAAGAATTAAAAATATTCTTTGCACATCATTAAAAAAGTTCTAATACATGATCGTCATCTCGTTTTGGTTGTCGTGTCGGTTTTCTTGCACTTGTGAAAGTTTTCAGCATTTCTTCTGTTGGTGTAAAATTGTGGCATTCAAAATGAAAGGATTATCTAACTCGTAGAACACCGTTAGCTATTTCATAACCCATAAATATTATTCCTTTACCTTTTAGTTCTAAATGAATCCCCTCAGATTTCCCCCCAAACATCTCATCGCCCAGATTACCCCCCCCCCCAACGGCAAAAAAAGCCCCTTAATTTAGGGGGAAATCCCTAAACTGACAACCCTGCCAATATGTTAGTTGTACTCAAGTTTTGCACGAATGTACTCCTTATACGTACAAAATGTATATTACAGCCAGAAGCAAGTCTAAACGCTTTTTTCAATGGCTCCGTTTTAGAGCCTAGTACGCTGCTGATGCGAAACGAAAAATGACAAAACGAAAAATTTCGTCCTCCTTTTCGTTGTGCAGTACGGTGTTCGATGAGTATAATTCATAATTGTAGCAGATTCTTTGGAGAGGTCTCTGCTCTTTTTTCGCACTCAATTAATTGCCCGGACAATTAATTGTGTTCGGAAAAGTGACATTTGAGGTTTTTTGTGTTTATATTTGCTGCGGTTGTTTTTTTGCAATTGGTGACGCTTTAAGTTATATTTCTGTGGTTTCAGCAATAAGCATTTCGTTGTCGTGTTAAAGACCGTTTCGCATCAGCAGCGTACCAGGCTTAACGACAAAAAACAGCGCAGAGTTTTGGAAAAATTAAATTTTTCCACGGTTTTTAATTCCGCGTTTAACAATGCTGAGCTTATCATATACTGTCGACTGCAAAACAATTAATTAGATTAAAAGATCGTTAATAATTATTAGAAAAAGACTAAACATAGCCCTGTTGCACACCAGCATTTATTTTATGAATTTCAGAATTAAAAACGTCCAACACAACTTGTAATGGGTGATTTTTTAAGAGGTATAGAACTTTTTAAAAAAAAAAAAACACGAAAAATTCGAAAAAATGAATTAAATATTTATTTGAATCGATAGCTTGAACCTTGCAATTTAATGTTTAAAGATAATTTCATGCAAATGTTGACCGCGGCTGCGTCTCAGGTAGCCCATCCGCTGAGTCCAATTTTGGCATACTCTTTCACACATATCGGCCGGTATCTCACGAATGAATGCATGGATGTTGGCTTCCAGTGCGTCAATCGAAGCGGGCTTGTCCCTATAGACATTAGCCTTGACATACCCCCACAAAAAATAATCTAATGGTGTCAAATCGCACGATCTAGGCGGCCAATTGACCGGCCCGAAACGTGAAATTAACTGTTCACCAAACTCGCCTCGCAATTGCGCCATTGTTTCGCGTGCTGTGTGGCATGTGGCACCGTCTTGTTGAAACCCCATATCATGCAAGTCAAGAACTTCCATTTCGGGCAAAAAAAAGTTTGTTATCATCGCTCGGTAGCGTTCACCATTGACAGTAACGCTGCGATTCGCATCATCTTTGAAGAAATAGGCCCAATAATGCCGCCGGCCCATAAACCGCACCAAACAGTGGCTTTTTCAGGATGCATTGGTAGCTGTTGCAATGCTTCTGGCTGATCTTCACTCCAAATGCGGCAATTTTGCTTATTTACGTACCCATTCAACCAAAAATGAGCCTCATCGCTGAACACAAGCAGCGCGCGATGAACATTTCGAACCGAGCACGAATTTTGATAGTAAAATTCAATAATTTGCAAGCGTTGTTCATTTGTAAGACGATCCATGGTTAAATTGCAAACCAAACTGAAGCTGTTTGACAGTGACACAAGGCACGAATTTTGATAGTAAAATTCAATAATTTGCAAGCGTTGTTCATTTGTAAGACGATCCATGGTTAAATTGCAAACCAAACTGAAGCTGTTTGACAGTGACACAAGGTACTAAACACACGTCAGCTGTCAAAACCAGTGTTGCCAAAACCAAACCAGCCAAAAAATCACCCGTTATTTCTCGATCCGAAAGGTAATAATTTCTAATCCAACATAGAAGAGATCCTTCAATACCAAATGCACGAATTTTCGAAAAGAGAACTTGATGCCAAACTAGTAAACTGTTTTGAAATGCCTATAATCCTACTTCCTCCAAAACAATGTAAAGATTTAGAGACACAGCCGTTTCAAGGGGTGCCAAGCCGTCTATCATCGGTCTCCTCCTTATAAGTGGTGCTGAGCTTTAATCCAATTTTATTATGAAAAACTTTCTACATGCCCACCATAGGAATCAAGCCCACGCATATCAGATTTTCTCAGTCTTAGAAGTCGTATGCACTACGCTTTCTTCCACTTCAGACCACTGACGTCACAGGTCGAAAATGGGATGTTTGTTTATCAAATGCATTTGTAGCAACAGCATTTTTCTGAGCGCTGTCTTCAAAAAAATACAGAATGGTCAATTCTAATAAACTGACATTATAAATATGAATAATATACAATAAATAATAATAATAATGTAAAGATTTGTTCCTCTGTTCACTGAGATGTAAAGGTACCATAAGATCACCGGTGGGGTGAACCTATTGCTAAATACGCAAGCCGTAATGCAATTGGCCGATAGTTAGAGGGGAAAGAAGATTCATATTTTTATGGAAATTTTCAGCATTCCTTGTCATATTTCCGACTCTCTTAAGTTGACGAAATTTCATACTTTTTCATATTCTGACTTAAAATTAAAATTAAAACTAAAATTATTTTCATATGACAGTTCCATCATACAAATGTTTAAGTGCCTTGTGGGTAAGCTTAAGGGTAGGCATACTAAAAACTTTTTAATCAACAATTTGGGAGTTGTTTGTGGGATATTGTCTTTTACCATTTTGACGTTTATTTTGGTTTTATTCACGAATTGAGTCTAACACAAAATCTCAAAAAAAAAAAACAAAATGTTGAAGTTTAAAATCTCAACCAACAATAATGTGCCCGCAAATGAAAATATTTAGAAATGAATCATTCAAATTCAACGATTGCGCTGACTTAGGTAAACCACGCTAATTTATTTTCGAATGGGCTAGTACGGATGACAACTCAACTAAGCTCAGTTGTCTCATGAGGACAACTACATATCATTTCAACTTAACTGAAATTAAGGTGCCTTCCATGATACCTAAGAACAAGTTCTTTTAGTTTGCTTAAGGTAGCCCTAAACGACGATCATGCTCGCCGAACTTGTTAGTGCTCGCTATATTTTCGTCGTGTAGGGGCTGGTTCGCGAACGGTTCGCTGTTGGCAAAAAATACCGATTTTGTTGTGTTCGTTGGCTTCGATGTTCGATGTGTAGGGCCATATCCGCGAGCAAACCTCATTTTTGCTGTGAACATATCGTTGAGTGCATATCACGTCAGCCACAGTCAGCCGCGATTTTATGGATGTTTATTCTTTGAAGAATCAGAAGGAAATGAACGTTCGCTAAATGCGCTCACGGTGTAGGGGGTAACGCAAACAAACAAGTACGGCAATCATGTTCGTTGTTTAGGGCCACCTTAAAGCTCAGCTCTCGTAGATACAACTAAATTAAGGTTGAATTTCCACAGAGACAACTCAACTTAGTTGAATTGTCAGCCTTAACAACCCCTAAATTTCTTGTATTTAAAGAATGAACCTATTTTTTTTTTAAATGCGCCAATTCCTTTTTTCCATGAAAAAGCTAGTAGTCAGGTATGTCTTTCCCTTTACCTATCGGGTTTTTCAATATGAGCGCTACAAAATTTTTTTTAAATAAAACAAAAAAGGTTTTGGATATCATTTGAATTTTTTATTCCTGTGAAAGTATGCGTTCGATGCCATTATGTATGGAACTCGATTTATTTTGCATGGCCACCACGGGCACGCTTGCATAAGTCCAGACGCTGAACCCAATTTTCGACGGATTTCAAGCATAAATCGGCCGATACTGCTGCAATTTCACATTCGATATTCGTAAGAAGTTCAATAATCGTCGCTGGCTTGTTGGCATAGACCATAGACTTGACGTAGCCCCACAAGAAATAGTCTAACGGCGTCAAATCGCACGACCGAGGCGGCCAAGCGACTGGACCATTCCGTGAGATAACACGTTCTCCAAACTTGGTTTCCAATAAATTGATTGTGACATTGGCTGTGTGGCTTGTGGCGCGCGCCGTCCTGTTGGAACCACATGTCCTCCAAGTCCATATCATCCAATTGGGGCCAAAAATATTCGGTTATCATTGAACTTTAGCGATCCCCATTCACAGTAACGTGCCGGTCTTGATCATCACGGAAGAAGTACGGCCCAATGACGCCGCCGGCACATAAACCACACCAAACCGTAATTTTTTCGGGATGCAATGATGACTCATGGAGTACGTGTGGATTGCTGCCTGACCAATACCGCATAGTTTGTTTATTGACGAAGCCATTCAGCAAGAAATGAGCCTCATCGCTGAAGATGATTTTTCGATGAAAATCCGAATCATTTTCAAGTTGTTGCTCAGCCCAATGCACGAACATACAACGCTTCTCGTGGTCAAGCGGCTTCAGTTCTTGCGTCAATTTAATCTTGTAAGGATTCGCAAAATTCGCCACAACGACGTCACAGAGATGCCTAACGCTTGAGAACTACGTGTGAGAGACACATTTTGGCTTTCTGCAACTGAAGCCTCAGCGGCAGCAATATTCTCGACACTACGGGCACTTCTTTGTCTCACTGGCACGGGAACATTTTGTACTGTGCCTGTGGATTCAAATTATTCCACTAGACGCTCAATTGTTGATCTGCTAGGACGATTATGACGACCATAAATTGGACTTAGCTCTCTTAACGTTGAGGCCACTGACTCCGAATTTCGGTAGTAAATTTTAATAATTTCGACTCGTTGTTGGCTCGTATATCTTTTCATCATGAAATGGCAAACCTTACTGAAGAGAAATGTCAAAAGAGCGGCAAGAAATATGGCGTCGTTTGCTGTCCCTGTTTCTCTACTTTTGTAGCGTTACTGTTGAAAAACCCTTTATATCTTTAACAAAAATAAACCCTTTTTCTGAGTTGAGTTCTTTAACAATAAAATTGGTCCTAAAACATAAAAAAAAAAAACACTACCATGTGCGTCTCATCCAATAAATCATGTCCCAGATTTCATTGGTACAAAATATATAGGATGTAATAGGCCTTCAGCAATTTCACTCCTCCGCTTCAACACGCGTCAAATTCGACCAACTAAACTATATTTTCATTTCACCCAAAAACAAATCACCCATAAAAAATAATCATTCATTCTAACGGTGCCGGGCCGGTGGTCTCCTGATGCTAAAGTTCATCCTGAATCTGGATGGCAGCCGTTGTCTACATCATGAAAGCCATTCGCAAACCTATATTTTCTATGTTTAAAAAAAAAAAAAAATAGAGTAGCACGTGTTCCACATGACCTGTGTGCGCCGCCGACAGAGCATTTTGAAATCGTTTTTACTAAACGTTGCGATGATGGGGTAAAATTGGGGTTGCTGTTGCTGTACTGAGTCCTGAGTGGCTGAGTCTGAGTCCTGCTTTTGACAGAAGGTTTGCATATATGTACATACCAATAGAATGATGTTGAAAGTTTCCAAGGCTGCGCTTCATAAAAATCAGGTTCCGCTTGTAAAACGTTCGGTAGGTAATTACTTTGTAAATCAAACTTCTTTATTATAATTTTAAAAAAGAAACATGAATGACAACGTTGTCATTATTTTTGCTCCTCCGATTTAATAGGGAAGCTCAGCTGGCTGCTGCGTCACGATAATGGCCACTGAAGCATTGCATTACATTTGAGGCCTCTTTTCTCCCCTGTTTTTCGTTATTGTCTCGACATTTATATATATTTTTTTTTGCCGTCATTCCGGTTCCATATTGCCTTTACTCCATTAATATCTTTACATGGTAAACGGAATTATACAACATCTACCTACTACCTATAGGGAGGTATAATGTGAATGTTAATTTTTCAATATTGTCCTGGGAAGAGAGAGAACAAAGAATTGTGTGATGTGCTTGTGAGTGGTGGGTGTGATGGGCATAAGACCCTTGTGGCCAAAAGGGAAAGCCAATTTGTATTCAAACAGTGGTATGTGAAGGCGAGGATAAAAATCTGATTTGTACGTATACCTACGTCCTACATGCATGGCATGGTAACAGGAAACGGAAGTTGTGTCTCCGTGTAATGAAACGTTCTACGTTTGTGTCTATCCCCTCGGAAACTTTTCTCACTCAGCACTAGGCATAGGACTGCATTCAATTGTGTTTTTAATACATTATGTTCAGCAAGAAAGTATTACATGATGTATCTTTTATTTAATATTTATTTTTATGCGAGTTTTAGATTCATACCTTGTTTAAAACTTAAATATTTAAATCAGAGAAATTAGTAACAGCCGTGTTTTCTTCAAAAGTATATAGCCAGCTTGACAAAAACAAAAAAAATGAGTTAGGGCTCCGGGATCTAAGTACCCCATATGTGGGATATTCACAATAAAAAGTAAGTATGCCATATCTAAAAGGTCAATAATAGGTCGAAAAAGTCCAATTATAGTTTCAGAAATTGGTCAGTCATAGAAAATTTGTAATCAATGACTAAAGTTGTTCAAGGTCATCAGCGATTCTAAGAACCCCAGTTGTGGGATATTCGAAAATAAATAACCCATCTGCAAGGTTACTAAATCCTCATAATAGGTTAATTAGTTTCAGCCATAGATTTTGTTTAAGAGTTTTTTAACGTTTTTATTCAAGGTCATATAGACACTGTGACCTTGAAAAAATCTTAATAACTTTAATGGGATTTTAGCGCTCCTATACAAAAATAGGGAGTCTCGACCACACAGTGAGCGACCGAAAATATTGATACATTAACGAGATTGTACGGTTGCGGCCACGTAGTCATTCAGCGACAAGCCCCATTTCTCAGCGACAGAAGGACGTCGCGTCGCTTTCCTTTCAAATCTGTTTTATTTTTCTATATTGAATCCTGAGCGACAGAGTACTATAGTTCCGGAGTAAACAAAAGTTTGCGAACGTTACTATACTTGTACCAATAAAATTTTCATAACTCTATAGCTTCTCAAGAGAAATGTCGCTCAATAAATTGTCAGTTGTTGATCAGATGCTTAGTCGCTCTGTCGCTTGTCGCTCATCACTGCGTGGCTGGGCTCTTAGCTGCATTTGTTCTTGAACTCTTTTGATCTTCACATCAAACATAACAAAATAAAAAAAAATATTTGTCCACCATACTGTTCAATGTATATTTTGTATTTTTTCTGCGTTGATGTCGTGGCGTCGCGTCATAACGAAAAATGCATAAATGAATGTATAAATGAACTGAAAGGCCTCGAGCCAAGCAACTGCGTTTTGTTTGGCTTGTCTTTCTTTATCCCATGTTGTTACCTGTGGGGTCTGGCTGGGGTGTCCTGGTACTGACATTGTTATAAAATACGCAGAACATATAGTATGGGAGGTAGAGTTACATAATGCAAAATCACGAATATGCTAAATTCAAAATTTTGTGAAATCGTATTTGAATGTTATAACAGGTGAAAATAAGATCAAGATTTAGAAACAAAAAAAATACATGATGGATGTTTGTAAATCAATGGATCTACCTAACTAATAAACTCGAAATAAAAAAAAAATGCACCGTCATGACAGGGAGGCTTTATGATTTCTGTAAAAGTTAGAGTATTCGACAAAAACTTTTTTCTCTATGGTTAAAAATTAAAAAAAAACACGACTGGATTAACGGCCGAATATAATTCATACACATACGACATTTCCACTGAGATTTACATTTACGCCCATATTATTCACTTGCTTAATCCAGATTTAAATTAATTTAAATCCAAACATTCGATCCAATTCCATATTATTCACTCGTTAAATTCATATTTAAATCCAACCACTTTTTGCAGCAATTGGGGCCATATGTCAGCAATAACGAGCCGAATATTCTCTTGCAATACGTAAATCGTCTCGGGCTTATCTGAGTAGACGAGTGACTTCACATAATCCCACAAAAATAGTCCAGCGGTGTTAAATCGCACGATCTTGGAGGCCACGCCACAGGCCCACGACTTGAGATAATGCTCTCACCAAAAGTTTCCTTCAATAAATTGATTGATTCGTTGGCTGTATGGCATGTAGCGCGCGCCGTCTTGTTGGAACCAAAGGTCGTTTACATCAACATTCTCCAATTCAGGCATGAAAAAGTCATTAATCATGGCTTTATAGCTATGACTGTAACATTATGTCCGGCTTCATTTTTGAAGAAATATGGACCAATGATTCCCTTTGCCCATAGACCACACCAAACAGTGACTTTTTGAGGATATAATGGCGTCTCAACAATGGCTTGTGGATAATGATCACTTCAAATACGACAATTTTGCTTATTAACGTAAATATTCAACCAGAAATGAGCTTCATAGCTGAACAAAATTTTCTTGTGAAAATCGGGATCGACAACGATCTCGTTTCGAATCCATTTTACACGATTTGCAAACGTTGTTCAGGAATAAATATAATTATAATAAAATGGCAAACCAAACTGAGCATAAAACAAGTGACAGCTGTCAAAAAGACAAACTCCGAAAAAAGAATTGCCAGATTGAAAACCACACGTCTAAGAAAAAAACACGGTGTATATGTAAAATTTTGGAGTTTTGAAAAAGATTAAGGGTAGACCAAATTAAATCAAGCTTAATTGATCAGTGAAAAATAGAAATGTAGTATAAAAAGAAATAGATGTAACTAAATAGATTATCAATATTCGATCAGGGCTGGCAGTTTAGGTGAAGGCGCACCGCCAGCCACCGGGCATTTCCAAATCTAAAAGGAGATAGATTACAGAGAGCCGCAATACCAGTACGCAACACTAACTCGTTTACTATTCCACTGTCAATGACGACTTCTATACCGAAGAGATGTTCTGTCTTCGTTCGGCACATCTAAGGTATGTTGCACGTTCGCCAACGTGCCTTAGCTTTACATACGTTTACATGTTTTACTATTTTTTTTGTTAATATGTGTCTTGAAATTGCTGAGTTCTGTCTATGCTATTCAATCTCTTGTTATCCTTGACAGGGTTTTGCTTGTTATGACACTGCCACGAAGTAAAACGAAAAATATAGCGGACAAACGAAATTGGAGCAAATGGTGAAGTCTAATACTTTTATAACCATTTGTTGGAACAATAAATGATTTTCTTGTTGTAATTTTGTCCTCAACGGAGCCTGATATTCCTATATTTTCCTACTGCTATACCTACAGCTGCTGCTCTGGGACTGGCCGCTGCTTATGCTTAGGTATATGTGCTTATTGTATTGTTGATGATGACAAATGAAGTTGGTTGCACATTTTGAATACCAAATGAGTCACAGACTTACAATCTCGGGGTAATGGTATATCTAGGCAAGTATCAGCGGTGGCAACGGCACGGCCGGCGCGGCGATGAAACGGGGTTTTAAAGATTTTTTTCTTTAAATTCGGTTCTTTGTTATGAAAACAGGACACAGTCACAAAACGAAAAGTGGGTGGTATATAACGTTTATATATATATTGAGTAACTTGTATGGGTAATTGTAATGAAATATTTATAAATGAGACGAACGGATAGAGATGGAGATGGAGTCGACAAAACCCGAGTTAATTGATGTAAACGAACTCGTTGTGGGCTGTGGGAGATCCGTTTGTAGGGATAGGGGCTTTTAGTAATTTATGATGCCGGATTTTAAAATATTCTACACCATGCACAGTCGCTCGTCTTTTTGAAAAATTACAACTTTTTTCTGGGTATGTATTAGTGGGTATTTAAAAAAAAATATTATAATTCACACAAAGAGAGAAAAGAAAAGAAATTGCCAAAGTGCCTAAGCGTAATCAATTAAAAGCGTGAAATAAATTACTTGGAATTCTAATAAAAATGTGAATTTATTTAAACAAAATTTCAAAAATCGTAAGATCACGGATGAAAAGATCAGATGGGCCATCCATTCCTTTTCTCCTTATAAATCCCCTGGCTTTGACGGCATCTTTCCAATGATGCTACAGAAAAGCGAAACCCTAATTATACCGCAACTGAAAAATATATTCCTTAATAGTTTAAAATGGGGATATGTTCCCTTGTCATGGCGCGAAGTCAAGGTGGTTTTTATTCCAAAAGCTGGCAAGCCAAGCCACACAGAAGCAAAAGACTTCAGGCCAATTAGCCTGACATCGTTTATTCTTAAAACGTTTGAAAGACTGATAGACCTACATATTCGAGGCACTTTGAAACTGGTTGAACTATCCCCAGCACAGCATGCCTACACAAAGTGGAAGAGTGTAGAAACGGCTCTTCACAGCGTCGTTGGCACGATTGAAAAAACAAAAAGCGACAAAGAGTATACCCTTGCTGCGTTTCTTGATATTGAAGGTGCTTTCAATAACGTGAAAAATGAAGCAGTAAAAGCAGCTCTAGTAGACAATAAGGTTGATAATTCGTTAATAGATTGGGTTATGTGCATGTTAAAAAACAGGCAAATTAACTCGGAACTAGCAGGTATACAAATGAGAGTAACCACATCCAGAGGTACCCCACAAGGGGGGGTCCTGTCACCACTCCTCTGGGTGCTAGTTATGAACACAATCCTACTCGATCTGAAACACTGCGGAGTAAGGGTAGTAGCCTACGCTGGCGACCTTGCGTTATTAGCGACAGGAAAATTCTTATCCACTATTAGCGAACAGATCGAATATGCCCTTTCTAAGGTTAATAGATGGCCTAAGAAATGTGGCCTGATGGTTAACCCGTCAAAAACAGAACTAGTCCTTTTTACAAACAAAACGAAAATACCAAGCTTCAGAATTCCTTCAATTGAAGGGACACCTCTGAAGATTTCAGATAAGGCAAAGTATCTTGGTGTGATTCTAGATAGGAAACTAAACTGGAGTCTTAACACTAAGGAACGAGCCAAAAAAGGAATGATTGCATTCTATTCTTGTAACAGAATCTTTGGGAAATCCTGGGGACCGAGTCCAAAAATTATCAGGTGGATGTATTTGGCAATAATTAGACCAATACTGGTCTAATTGTATTTGGTCTGGTGGAATGCAATTGAAAAAAGCACAAACCTCAAAACTCTGACAAAAGTTCAGAGACTTGCGTGCAACTGCAGGGTTGGAGGCGATACTCAACCTGAAACCCCAATACTAGACTCTGCTGGGTCCCGGGACACAGCGGGATACCGGGTAATGAAAATGCCGATGAGTTGGCAAGACAGGGATCAGCGCTTGACGCTAGTCAAGCAGAGCTGGCCAACATCCCGCCCTGTAACATTAAAAGGAAAATTTCAGACTTAATCCTAGAGAAATCCAATGAAAGGTGGAATCTACTTGACACCTGTGATACTACTAGGAAAATATGGCCTTGCTTTAATAAGCAGAGAACAGAAAAAATTATGCAACTTAGTAAGAAGTCCCTTCGCTCTCTTACGAGCATAATCACCAGACATAATTTACTAAAATATCATAAATTTAAAATGAAACTTAGTACAGATGACATATGTAGGGGATGTGGTGATGATGAGGTGCATGAAGACACATCGCACTTTCTCTGTCACTGCCCTGCACTCTGCCACCAAAGAATGAAATTTCTTGGTAGTTACTTCTTTGATAATCTAGAAGATCTATCAAATATTTCGGAAACTAAAATATTGAACTTCGTCAATGCCTCAAAATGGCTTGACTGATTAAAGAACACATAGGTTTTTATCACAATAGAGTGATTACACTCATGGGTAGCACAACGGCTCTACATTGATCTAAGTGTGACAATAACAACACCAATTTGTCAGCCCAACAACCTAACCTAACCTAAGATCACTTCTATTAATAACTTATAAATCATCGTAATGTCATTCCTCAAAAATTTCGAGTTGAATTTTTTACGAATCTAAAGTTTGTCCGGAAGTAAGAACAGGGTACCTACCTACCTATATAAAGGGTCCGCCACCTAACGTTTTTTTTTTCAACTAGTGGTTATTTCGTGAGTGGTAACACTTAGCTCATGTTTGATTTGACAGATAATTAGTTTTATCCTTCCGCTAAACGAATATGGTTGTGTATACGCTTCGCTAAGTGGGCCTGCGATCGACTTAGAGAAGATGCCGATTTTGCCAAAAAAATCATCTTTTCAGATGAAGCTCATTTTGATCATGGCGGGTAGTAAACAAGCAAAATTGTCGCATTTGGGGCACAGAAAACCCGCACGCATACATTGAAAAGCCGATACACCCAAAACGAGTCACTGTTTGGTGCGGATTTTGGTCCAGAGGCATAATTGGGCCATTTTTCTTCGAAAATGAGCAAGGAGTGGCCGTTACAGTCAATGGCGATAATTATCGGGCCATGTTAAACGAATTTTCGGTCATAAAAATTGAAGAGGAGGATATTGGCAACATTTGGTTTCAACAGGACGGCGCTACGTGCCATACAGCCGAAGCTACACTCGATGTCTTGCGCCATTTTCAAAAAAAAAAAGAATTTATTTGGCGGACCCTTTATAAGTAGTTGATGAAAGTTCAAGGAAAAAATGTTAGGTAAGCATGCTAAAAAATATATTTATTTAATAATTTATTTTTGAAGTTATTGCCGCGAAGGCTATTTTAGTCACAACAGTCATAACTAAAAAGTACCATAATACCTAAAAGATTTAAGATTGGTAGCTTTTTCTACCGCGTTCCACCAAACTATAAAACCATAAGCTTTTTACTAAAATGTTCTTAGTCAGTGATATTTCATGCGAAAATACCTTTTTCACATTTGTAATAGTCAAAGTGATATGAAGTAGTAAGAACTATAGTACGATGCTAAAAAGGTAAACTTTTTTTTTAACTTTAGTAAGATTTTAAATTAATAATGCAATGCTAACTCGTCTGAAATTGGAAAATCCTCTATGCAGTAACCTTGCTTCATATACCTACTAAAAATGCCTTAACATCATACTAAATCGCCTAAATTTCTTTGATTAAAAATTGAAAAGATACTTTAAGTGCCATCTGTTGAAACGAATCCCTTTAAGTGCGATTTAAATTGTTTGGTGTCCACACGATTTTTAATTTTTTAATTCGAATATATTTTATATTCAGTTGATTTGACTTCCAGATTTCTTCTGAAATCATATGAAAGTTTCAGAAACATTGATTGATTGATTGATGATTGTCATGTGCACAGAAAAAGTCCACGTGTTGTATTCTTTACGAAGATATTTTCTTTTGGCTAAGTGTCGTGATCTTGATGCTGTGAAAATTAGATACCGCTTTTTTGAAAAAAAAGCTCCTCCATGAGCCCTGTAGATACTGACAACTTAAGTGATTTTTTTCCTTTTTTACTTGCGAATATAGGTACTATACATATCTGTCTGTCTGTCTGTCTATCTGTCTGTCTGTCTGTCTGTCTGTCTGTCTGTCTGTATGTCTGTCTGTCTGTCTGTCTGTCTGTCTGTCTGTCTGTCTGTCTGTCTGTCTGTCTGTCTGTCTGTCTGTCTGTCTGTCTGTCTGTCTGTCTGTCTGCATGTCTGTCTGTCTGTCTGTCTGTCTGTCTGTCTGTCTGTCTGTCTGTCTGTCTGTCTGTCTGTCTGTCTGTCTGTCTGTCTGTCTGTCTGTCTGTCTGTCTGTCTGTCTGTCTGTCTGTCTGTCTGTATGTCTGTCTGTCTGTCTGTCTGTATGTCTGTCTGTCTGTCTGTCTGTCTGTCTGTCTGTCTGTCTGTCTGTCTGTCTGTCTGTCTGCCTGTCTGTCTGTCTGTCTGTTCGACTACAGCCTAAACGGATGGGTCAATTTTCGTTTTTTGCTCATTCCCCCCACCCGTTTTTTTTCTCTTTTTTTAGGTTCAAATTAACAGTAGCTGTCATACAAAATTTCTTGGCCAAAAAGAGAAAACTTTTTTTGCTCAAAATCGGCGCTACAGAATTTTGTTTAAGAACTCAATAAATTTAAATACATAGTTAAATGTTGTCGTTTAGTAAAAAAAATGGTTCCGAAAAATAGTTATTAATGGTACCTCCCAAAGAACCATTTTTTTGATTTTCGCTTTTCTCAAAAACAATTCAACTGATTCTGATCAATTTTTTTATGAAAAATTATTGACACATTCTAAATAATATTGTGTACCAAAAAGATTTTTTTTTTTTTGAAAACTCAATATTTCAAAAACGACTCTTTCGATTTTTATAAAACTTGGTAAATAGCAGTGTTTTAACTTTATCTAGAAGACTTTTGACAAAAATTATTCTAATACCCAAAAATAACGGTGCCTCCCATGCAAAATGTTTATTTTTTTTCAAAAAAACGATCTCCTTTTGATATAAAATTTTTCTCTGTTGAAATTAGTACGATCTACCACTTAAAATTTTTAAATTTTATATTTTACGTTTATTAACAGTAACTCTCATAGAACGGTTTCTTTGATTTTTGACTATCTCAATATCTGATCAACCGAAAAAAATAAGATTTTTTATACAGAAGCTTGTAACAAATATAAATAAAAGTGCGTATCAAAATTTTCTACAACTGATTTTTGGATTTTTAACAAAAAATTCCAAATTATTTTTTGAAAATTCGGTATTTCGGAAATAGGTAGAAGATTTTTTGTGAAGTTCAATTTTTAACGCAACATTAATAAATGCTTTAAATTGGCGTACCAATTATTTTTCTCAAAAATGTAAACGAAATTTTATATATACAAAATAAATTATTTTTAAAACCGCTCCTACGATTTTCAAATTTTTTTTTTCCATAAATTAAGGCTTACCTATATAAAAAATCAGTTGGTGTACATTGCGTTGGGTTAAAACAGATTTAAAGTATTTTAATCAATTTCTTTATAATTTTGTTGATTTACAATTACAATTTACCAGTTTATATAATATAATTTCCTTTAATGCATATTGCATATGTCCAACACTAGGCTATATTGTTAATTTTTGTATACTCACATAATACCACCTGCAACTAAACTAAGTTTTTGCAAATGGAAAAAATATAGACTCTCCATAGCTAATTTATTTCAGACTATAGAACCACAATGTGATCGCGCATAAGAGCAAGTTCGTGCGACACTATCGTGCATATTTTTATTTTAAATATTTGTCACCTAAAATGAGAATTCGCAAATGCCAATGCAAGTAACTCTTTTCTAAATAATAAGCGAATCTACCTACCTGTTAAAACATTAATGGTTATATAGTGAAATCACTATAATTTCCTAGATAGGGTAATGTTTTATGGATGACTTTCTGGGCAGGTTCTTATTTTATTTTGAGGGATATTTTGAAAAATATTCCAAAAATAATTATTCTAAGGTAAGATATATGTGTCTTGTTATAAATTAAATGAGACCATTTCTCACCACACTAATTGGAAAGATGTTAATGAGCATTTTAACCACCTAACTTCTCTTTAACAAGAATTTATACCACCTTCATATCATTTAATTTTATCTGACGTTGTCTCTACCTCCGCTCCGTTTGCAATAATTTACTGATTATACCTTCGTCTTCGTCACACCTTTTTGTGTCTACCATTTGCTGTCTCCTCTATACCCATACAACAGAGCATTGAGTTACTTCCTTCTTCCGTTATTTGTATAACCTGCATAACACGGAGCCAGAAGCAGAACTCAAAGGGCATCAGGCAAACGGAAATAAAATGAAATAAAATTGCGTGTAAGATGTATACAACATCTTCTGCTTCACGACAACTGTATTAGATATGTGCGTACTCTGGCACATCTTACATCTAAGACCCAAGAGGACATTAACCTTGAGAACTCACAATCCATTTGGGAAGGTACTTAAAATGCCTCTCTTTCTTATCAAACAAACCTAAATTTATTTGGAGGGGTTATAATAAATATTTTGTACCAACCAACCACCAACCATTCTACAATGTCTGGCAATTCGTTTTTGTGTCTCGCAGACGATGCGACGACGACGAGGACGACGATGAATGTTATGTGTGGAACTCCCATATTCCCGAGAAGAATTCTTTCTTCCGACCGAGCTTTATGAGTCATGCTATCGCCGTAAAGAACTTATACAATTAATTGGTACATTTTCTCGCACATTACATCATATATACGCCACGCCGGCCGCCGACTTCTTCCTGCTGCACAATAATTTATTATCCTGCCATTCTTAGGATAGTTAACAGGAAAAAAAAGTACAGCGACGGAAAAATATTCCTTGGTTCTTGTGCAAGAGTAAGTAATAACAGTCAACCGCACCTCGAAAGATTCTTCTTCGTTTTTGTTTGTGTTGCAATTCTTCGTGGAGCAAGTGCATATTGTACAAAAGTCCTGTTGCATGTTTGGGATTTTATTATTTTTTCCTTGCCATTTCTTTTAAACATTGTAATTAGTTTCATTTATTCACGCCTCGCCGGATGAACGCCACCAACAAAAAAAAAAAAAAAAAACAATATGCTCGACGTAGAGTCTATACATGGTCACCAGCACCACGACTAATCCTCACTATTGTCAGTAATATACCTATACATTTATCATTCCATATTTGTCGGTGTGTGACTCATTAACTGTATATACGTAATAAGTTCAAAATGAAAAATAACATCGTTAGGAAGGACTTGCAATCTTGCACATGCCTTATGAAATTACATTTTGTGAGCGAATAAATATTTTATTAAATTTATCTTGCCATGAAACACATTCAGAATGCGCAGCGTTGTTATATATTTTTTCTACGGATTTTTGAATCTTAATATTTTTTTTTGGAATTTTTCCACGGTCCACCAAATTTAAACGAAGGGAGAAATCACCCAAATTATTCTCTAAGGAGCGGAATGCAATTGTTTTTTAAGGCGTTCTGTTTATTTAAAGCAGAGATACGTATAGGGTAAGTGTACCAGTACCCGGCCACCTAACACATTTTCCGACTTTGAGGCTGCATAACTAATTTGCCTGACCATATACATTTATATTTTTTGTGCTGATCAATAATGCTGCATATTATGTTTTGAAAAATAAATATAAACTTAAAATTGCTATAATATATATTTTAATAACAATTTCTCTTTTAAAAAAGTGCTTTTTCACTAGTACCCGGCCACCAAATTTCAGTACCCGGCCACTTTGATCCAGTATCATTGAAATCAAACAATTTTGCCAATATTTACTCTATTTAGTATTCTTTAGAAATTAATATGTAGAAACGCTACAGATCTTATTTTATTTGGGAGCTTAAGGGCCAATTTTTCAATAGGCAGTTAAATATCAGATAGTATTCTTCAGATAAATCAAACATTGATTGCTATTTTTTCTTCTGATAATTAACTGGCTGCTTAACTTATGATTGAAAAATCGGCTCTTAATAGATTTTCAGTATTCTTCAATTTTATTGAAACGTAGTTAAAACTACATTCAAATAAACGACATAGGTAGGTTGGTAAGTCAATAGCTACCAGGATAAAAGAAGCCAATGGATTTGCTCTTGATTCAATTCCGTTTCCATTATACTTCTTGACAGAATCGGGCTTGGAAGATCTGGTGCTCTGGTGCCATACTCGGAAGACAACTGCTCATTAAAATCTAAATTGTTTCTTGAAGATCTTGATCAGTTTTCGGGGTTGATATCTCTTAAGTAGTTAATATTTTTGAAACAGAAATATCATATTTTTTTCAAGTTTGTCCTTGATTTCAAGGACGCTCGTTGCACAGGTTATGTGGCTTTAAAATCTACAGCATGAACAGGAACGTTTTCCAGCATGTCACGAACACATTTTCAATAATCGACAGCATCTGAATTGAACGGGTAAAGTTGGCATTTCTGAAAACCAGCAGCTTTCACCATAGCTAGGACTATAATGTGGTCTTTTTCCTCCGACATTTGTAAGTGGTACACATTTTCGTAACGCTTTGGAGCAACTACTTTTCCTTTTCCTATTTGGGCACAAAGGAAAAACTATTTTCATCTACATTCAATTTGGATCAAGAAGAACATCATCAAAGCTATTTTCACTAAGCCACCCTGGCCGGTTACTAGAACTTCTCAGAAAAATTGTGTTCCAGTATCTGGCCACTTTATTTTTAAGAATTTTAAAAAAATTAATTTAATTTTTTTTATATATTATGGTCAATTATTGTATTATTTATACAAAAAAACACAAAACAAACAAATATAGTCTCAGAGAACACTGAAACTTACTTCTTTTGCTTATTGGTTCTACTAGCACTCGTGAACTCTAAAACGCACTTATTAATCTCGCAACGACCTTCAAAGATTCAACAATTTTTTAAGAAGGATCTATAAGGTGCATATCGGTACAACCTTACCACATTATTTAATGGGCCTGGAATTATAGTAACAATGTATTTGAGCATGCAAATAATGTTTAATTTTCTTATTATTAAACATTTTGTAGAAAGTGGCCGGATACTAGTGACTGGCCGGGTACTGGTACACTTTCCCCTGCACGGCGCGTCACTTGTTTGAGGGCACTCTCTTCACAAACTTCCTTCCTGCTGGAATTTTTGTTCGCCAAAAGTTTACTACTTGCGATTAAGTACATAAATATTTTTCTAAAACAAAAACATAGAATTGAAGGAGTAGCTCGGAAAATCTATAGATATTTGTTGGATTCTGCTAATGAACTGCAAAATAAGGGTATAATTTGTTGAATCCCTTTACTTCGCCAGACTGATATTAGCTGCGGTTTCCTAGAAGACACTCCAATTTTCACTAATTGTAAGATGTTATTCGTTTATAATTGCTAGGTGGTAAAGGCTGTTTTTTTTTTAAAGGTATATAGAACTATGAAATGGAATAGAACAAAGATGATTGTTTAAATTGACATGAAATTTACTTTATTCGAAAGATAATCTTCTGTCATTATAATTTAAATTGATTTCTGGCATGTGACCGCCACGGCTGGCTCGGACGTAGTCTCATGGAGGTTCAATTTTCGATGACTTTTTCCAACATTTGTGGCCGT
Organism: Leucozona laternaria; assembly: GCA_932273885.2. NCBI lineage: Eukaryota > Metazoa > Arthropoda > Insecta > Diptera > Syrphidae > Leucozona > Leucozona laternaria. The sequence goes on along the minus strand of OW026366.1, from coordinate 236,714,180 downwards.
ATATCCGTAATAACGAGGAGAATGTTGTTCTCCAAGTCGTCAATTGTTGCGGGTTTATCGGTGTAGAGAAGAGGCTTCACATATATCTCCACAGAAAATAGTCAAGCGGTGTTAAATCGCACGATCTTGGAGGCCAATTCACGGGTCCGTAACGTGAAACTATGCGGTTACCAAACGTTTCCTTGAACAAATCGCCAAGAATGTTGAAATGCCAAACCAAACTAGAAACAAATCACTTGACAGCTGACAAAATGGCCTCCAGTTAAAATAGTGTTGCCATCTTAAAGGTATATACCTTTAAAAAAACATCTGTTTGGTGAACTCTTTAACTATCTCGAGGTTGATATAATCATGTAATCATTAGTACCTATAATTTTTTAAAACAGTTTGCTGCTTCTTCATTGATTTTAGGGGGGCTGGTTTTTGATAACATTGACCGAAGAGCTTTTTTTCAAACTGCAACTTATAGGTGTCTCGGAGAGACAAAGCCGGATGATACGAGATGTATATTAACACTGAAGCTGCTGTCTGGGATGGAGAACATTTATCAGGCTGGTTTGCCACATAAAGAGTCCGCCATCTTACTTTTTTTTCAACTAGTGCTTATTTCGTGAATGGTAACACTTAGCTCATGTCTGATTTGACAGATATTAGTTTTATCCTTCCGCTGAACGAATATGGCTGTGTATATACGCTTCGCTAAGTGGGCCTGCGATCGACTTAGAGAAGACGCCGATTTTGCCAAAAAAATCATCTTTTCAGATGAAGCTCATTTTGATCTTGGCGGGTAGTAAACAAGCAAAATTGTCGCATTTGGGGCACAGAAAACCCGCACGCATACATTGAAAAGCCGATACACCCAAAACGAGTCACTGTTTGGTGCGGATTTTGGTCCAGAGGCATAATTGGGCCATTTTTCGAAAATGAGGAAGGAGTGGCCGTTACAGTCAATGGCGATCGTTATCGGGCCATGTTGAACGAATTTTTGTTCACAAAAATTGAAGAGGAGGATATTGGCAACATTTGGTTTCAACAGGACGGCGCTACGTGCCACACAGCCGAAGCTACACTCGATGTTTTGCGCCATTTTCAAAAAAAAAAGAAGTTATTTGGCGGACCCTTTAGAAGGGTGATGTGAAACAAGGCTGTCTATACTCAGTTCGCTACTCTTCGCGCTCTACATCAATGACATTTATGATTGTATTGGAGGTCTTGCTAAATGGTTATCTTATATGTAGATGTAATTGTCCTGATATCACACTCCCCAAATGGGCTTCAGAATATCATTGCCAAAATTGTCGAGTATACTGCCAACGTTGGAACCTAGTTAGCAATCTGGTGGTAGTCCATGGTGGTAGTCTTAAGAAGAGGTCGGAGATTGACCTGACAAGCTAATTGGAAGCTCAACGGATATCCCATAAAAGTTGTCACCAAATATAAGTATTTGGGGATTTGGTTTACTTCTGAATAAATTTTGACGGAACATTTCAAAGAACTGGCGAAACAAGCCCGACAAAGCTTGTTTTACCTACATTAGGAATTCGTTCATATCAACCAAGAAGTAAAGATACAGGTATCTTCAACGCCGCTCCGCCGTGACAAGGTCTATTCTAGGATATGGAGGTCAAACGCTTACAGAATTATGATGTGGAACAACGGCAAAAGTATTTTTATAAGAAAACGCTTGGTCTGCTAAATGTAACACCAAACTATTTACATACTTACCCTCAAATCCCAAATGAAACCCTTTTTTTGAATACTTAGATCCAGTTTTTCAGTGTGAGATAAAAGTTAATACCGAGTTAACTCATCAAATTTGGTGAGTTAAATCAGGATTAAATGAACAGACGCTTTTTATGTTTTATCCAACGGTTTGGTTAAGTCGTCCCGTATGCATTCTCCACCAAAAAACTGCTCCCTCAGTTAACTGTGGGTTAATTTACTTCTAGAGTTAACTAACTCTGGTTTAACTCACCACTGAAAAACTGGGCCTTAGTGAGATTCCATATGAGTTCTGTAATTGCCTTTTAGCTAAGCTTATAATCGAAAGCAAACTGTACTGAACAAAGAAAAGTTTCTGCAGAGAGCTTTGCAAAGGAGATCGCACAAGGCAAGGGTTTTTTGTGATAGGCTTCGGTAGTTCTAACAAGACATAGGATCGCCCTTTTCGTGGATGGGGCTTATGGAGCTGATAGTCCAGTTCTTGGGTATTCTTGCTTTCACACTATCTCACCCCATCTCCACATCTTCCCCATATTCCAAGAGACCTGCTAGTAAGCCATCAGAACCAGCAAACTTGTTGTTAAGCTTTTTAATAGCTTATCCGACCTTTTCTTTATACTGGGTAGAGAAACTCGGTCTTCATTGACTGGAAGCGGTTTCTCTTCTTGCCCTATCACAACCTTTAATTGATATCAACTTATGAGACGAGTGGATTTGTCAACATTTAGGCTAAAGCTATCGGTTGTTATTCTTCCTTAGTGACATGAGGAGCATTCTTTCCGGTCTTTAGACCAACAGACATTTGCTTGACTTCTTGCAAACCTGCGAGTTTTATTCCGATCGCGGTAAACTTCGATATCTGTGTGAGCTGGAACACTGCATACAATCTTTTCTAATCCCTTGTCTTTGCTCCATACTCTTCCCTCGCTGCTCTTGTTTTATATTTTCTCATGTACTAGCCCCTGGTGTAATGCTAAGTGGGAAGGACTGTCACGCCGAAGTTCTAGGGATCAAATCTCAGTCTATGGCACTTTAAAACAAAAATGTTTTTTCACGCTCTCTACTCCAAGAGTAGATATCTCTTGTGAAGAAAAAGTGCCTCTCAACTTAGATGTTCGTATTTGGTAGAAAATTGTAGGTCTCATCTACTCCTGCCGACTAACAACACACCCACTGGAATGGTTGCGAGTTTTTAAACAATTTAGGTCCTGATTCGCTGCGAGCTTTCGCGCCACCAAATTGTTTTATTGAATAGTTTCCTATCGCTCTGAAACGAGCAAAAATATTCATAATTTTTATCTAAATGCGACTACTAAAAATGTACTTTTGATCTTTTTAAAGATTCAGTACCAATTTTGACTCAGAACTTGACTCTTAGTTCTTTAAACTTGCAATAGCCTTCGAATGGAAGAAGTTTAAAAAATTTAAAACCTTCTTACAAATAAACAAAATAAAATATATCATCACTGATTTCATATTACAAAAGACAAAGTAAATGAAGTGCAAGAAAGAGAAATATCATCTCTTGGCTTACATTAGAAACAGCTATAAGTCTACATCTCCACTCAGTCTCCACATTTCAAACGCAACCCCCATCCAAAAATATCTGTACCTATATCCTATATCACTGACTCACATTTTTTCTTGGGTTTCCCTCGAAAATTCCTACAAAGTTCTTTGCGATTTGCCACATCTATTCACATCCAAAAATCCCAAGACTATTTTATTGATTAAATTTCATGATTCATGGGAATGTTCAGCTTCGGCTTCAGCTTCAGCTTCGGGTTAGGGCTCTCCGTCTTTTGGGGTTGTTTTATTTTTGTGTTTTATATTTTATCTGCAGCGAACTCCCCTTAATTTTATTTCGATTTTCATCGTCACATGAGTTTTCTTAGCTTCTGAACATGGGTGTAGTGCAATGGGGGTGTACAGTGTACACTGATGTACAACAAAAAAAGAAATCGATGGTATTTTCGCCTTTAGTGTCCTTTTGTATAAGTTTTCCCATGTGCTCTCGTACCTAGGTATCTACCCATACATACCTACACAGATATTTTATTTTATTTTATTTTATTTTTTCAACTCGTCTCGCCATGTCAGATGTATTTAAGAAAATATCTATTATTAATACTTCTTATATACGAAATTGTTGGTTTTCATTTTAACATGACTCTTTTCTTTTGAAGGCATGATGGGCGATGGGTAGAATGAATATTTTTTATGCCAAAAATAATGGGGAGACAAAACCCAGAAGAGAGAAGACTTTATCGTTTTCGTTATTTTTTTTTAGATAGAAAAATAAAATATAAATTATCTTAGTCAGGGAATATTTTTTATTCCCCAAACGAAGTGGTTTCCTGGACAAAATAAAAATAATAACAAGCCTTAACTGAACTAATTAAAAGCAGTTTCTATTTCCCTCATTTAAAAAGAAGATATAAAACCCCAAGATTATTTGTCAAGAATGAAATAGGAGCACTTAAGGAGGCAACGTATTAATATTCAAACAGATATGAATCTTAAATAGAGGCATCCACGATTAGTTGTGAAGTAGTAGAAGTAGATGGGACAAGCTCGTGCATACTCATGATTTATGAGTACCTAATATGATTCAAATATATTGTAGTTTTGCTTGTACTAGGGCAAGTTTAGGATTCGTATAAAAATCTACTTTGAGATTTTAATCAAACCTGATATTACAATGATAGACAATACGGGAAGAGTGGGCAATTCTGTCTGTATGTCTGTCCGTACATCGACCTAGAACCTAAACCGCTGAAGTGATTTTCTGCATATTGTGTATGTACTTATGTAATTGTAATTGTAATTGTAATTGTAATTGTAATTGTAATTGTAATTGTAATTGTAATTGTAATTGTAATTGTAATTGTAATTGTAATTGTAATTGTAATTGTAATTGTAATTGTAATTGTAATTGTAATTGTAATTGTAATTGTAATTGTAATTGTAATTGTAATTGTAATTGTAATTGTAATTGTAATTGTAATTGTAATTGTAATTGTAATTGTAATTGTAATTGTAATTGTAATTGTAATTGTAATTGTAATTGTAATTGTAATTGTAATTGTAATTGTAATTGTAATTGTAATTGTAATTGTAATTGTAATTGTAATTGTAATTGTAATTGTAATTGTAATTGTAATTGTAATTGTAATTGTAATTGTAATTGTAATTGTAATTGTAATTGTAATTGTAATTGTAATTGTAATTGTAATTGTAATTGTAATTGTAATTGTAATTGTAATTGTAATTGTAATTGTAATTGTAATTGTAATTGTAATTGTAATTGTAATTGTAATTGTAATTGTAATTGTAATTGTAATTGTAATTGTAATTGTAATTGTAATTGTAATTGTAATTGTAATTGTAATTGTTTCTGATTTTTCTAATTTTTAAACCCATTTCTTTAAATCATATAAAAAGTACCTATAAAAACTCTAAGCAAAAAATAAGTCGTAAATCAAAAATTCACCATAATCCCGATTTATTGCAAATTATGTTCCTATTTTTTAATTCTACTTTTTAATTTTTATTATTAAGGATGTTTTTTTTTAGATGTGTGGTTTTCAGGAAGAAATAAAACGCATATAATTTAATGTTATGGCCAAGAACTTAGCTTCATTATAAAGATAAGGGTTTGCAATTATGTTTTAAAAATGATAACGGCAAGTGGCCGCCGCGGCTGGTTCGAATAAATTCCAGACGAGAGGCCCAATTTTCGACAGCTCTTCTGCGATACTCTGCTCCACAGCAGCAAAAGCGTCTTCGGTGCGCACTGTACAGCGCTCGTCTCTGAGGATGTGCGTTATCCACTAGAGTAAACGTGATGCGAAACCCATACATGGTTGCTCGAATTTATGCGATTTTGCGATTATGTCGACCGAATATTGGACGCAGCGCGCGATGCGTCGCGTGTACTGAAACATTATGTTGGTAATAAATTTGCACGATTTGCAAACGTTGTTCAGGAGTAAGTCTATTAATTACGAAATGGCAAACCAAACTGAGCATAAATCAAGTGACAACTGTCAAATAAACCAACTTCGAAAAAAGTATTGCCAGATTAAAAACCACACGTCTAAAGAAAACATCCTCTATTTATATATAAAAAAATTATCGGTTACAAAAAAATATTTTTCCACCTTAGTAAAATTAATATAACAGCAATAACCAAGTTCACTTTTTAAATCAAGTACGTTCAAAAACTAGGATTGAACTTTATTAGGTCTGCAAAACAAAAGTGTTTTTCCCAGATAAAATATTAAATTCCCAAAGAATTCCTGTTTTTGAGAAAATTTAAAATTATGAAAACTATACCTATTTTTTTTTTAAATATTTGATGCATCACTTTGACAGAGGACCAAAGTTTAAAAAATAAAAATATGTACATATGATTAGGCCCTGTACACCCCCACCCACGCCCACACCCTGCTTTGAACATTTCATCTGTCGTGAGCCTGTTAAGAAGACAACTAAATATTATGTAACTAACTACCCTATTAAATAAGTGAAAGTTGAAACAGCTATTCCCTGTGAAAGCGACAAAAGAAATCATAATAAATTTTCCCTCAATTCCCTTCATTGCCACAGAAACTCCTCAAGAGTGTGTTAGGTATAGGTATGTATATAAATACAGCCCCATTTAAAATATTGCCTCAATCCGTACTATTTTGCAAACTACCCTCAGCTAACTATGTGTTTATGCATAAGTAACTATGTAACTGAATAGTTTGTTATATCCTTGTAAATTGACCATGAGCAACGAAATAAACCCATTCATTTGCTGCACACAGGGCTGAAAGTTGTGCAAACATTCCCTACGATATGGGTTTTACACGTGAATCAGCGAAAATGTAAACACAAAAACACACCCCCGCACATTTTACACACAGATCATTCCAACCTTGTCGTCACGTCAGCAATCAATCGCATGACTTCACCTTTCAATCAATCGTTAATTAGCTAGGGAAATTGAAATCCTTTCCACATCACTCTTCAGCTCAGCGAATATTTGCCCTTAGCCTGGATCAATATAATATAGCTGGCACCTTCATCAAAGTAAAATCATTTGCAGAATGACTCCCGGATCCGTGATGTTTACCTTTTAAATTCTCCCTTCTAATTAATCAAATATCAAAGTTCCACCTTTTTGATTTTGCAATTATATTCAACTTTCTTATTCTATCAATACAAGTGGGCTTCAAATTCAAAATGTCTATGCATAGAAAAGTATACGAAATTTGAAAAACAAATACCCTTCCATTATACTCGTACCTACCCCCCAAGGATGTTTACTCATTTCGATTTTCTTTTGAAATAATATAGGCATAAGGGAAAATAACTTTCACCGCTTTAAGTTTAAGTCCACTGATGGAAAAGCGGACAGATGATTAATTGGAAATCCCTCTACGCGAAATCTAAAGGATTTAGTTTCCTTTTCACTTCACACACATAGTTTCACCTATTAAAAATAAGTTCAGGTGCATTAGTGTGTGAAATTGAATTAGGATTCAATCTCAAGTGAGGTAGGTGCAGGTATATTCTCACCTTTATACATATATATGTATATAGATACATATACCTACCGACTCATTTCGTTCTAGTCTAGGTGAAAATAAAAGGATTGCCAATGTATATTAGCAAGGAAATTATTTTCAAATCGAAAATCAATGGAAATTATTTTCCCAATTAGCACATCCTTCCATTTGCCCCAGTCCCAGTTTCCACTCCACCTTCACAGAGACCATTTCTTCAGGCTATTGAGTTGCGATTGAGACTGGTCGGTCAATCAATAAGCAAAGAAAATACTTTTTACTCTTAATCGAAATGAAAACCAGGGAGCTTAGGTGAATTTCACCAATGCTTTTGTGTTTTCGCAGACTAAGATAAAATAAAATAAAATAAAATAAAATAAAATAAAATAAAATAAAATAAAATAAAATAAAATAAAATAAAATAAAATAAACTAAAATAAAATAAAATAAAATAAAATAAAATAAAATAAAATAAAATAAAATAAAATAAAATAAAATAAAATAAAATAAAATAAAATAAAATAAAATAAAATAGAATAGAATAAAATAGAATTAAATAAAATAAAATAAATCAGTCAAATGAAATAAAATAAATTAAGTGAGTGTATAAAAATGTCTTAATATAAAGGATTTTCCAATAAGAGGTGTTATTTTGATATTCAAAGAAAAATGGCATTTTTTGAGATAAATGATCGGATGTTTATTTCATTATAAAGAGGAAGGTATGCCGTTAATAATGAAACACAACATCAGCCAAATGGCCGCCACGACCACGCTTACAGGACCATATCCTTTTCATGAAATTTTCCATAACCAAATCGCAAAGTGGCTGTCCTATGTCCTCGATAGCCTCACGAATTCCATCTTTGAGGTCTTGAAACGACGCTGGGCTGTTGGCTTTCACGTGGCCCCAAAGGAAGAAGTCGCAAGGTGTTAAATCACAAGATCTCGGTGGCCAATTGTGATCACCTCTTCGAGAGATAACACGGTCCGGAAACTTTTCCCGTAAAAGATCGATGGTTTCATTGCTTGTGTGGCACGTAGCGCCGTCTTGTTGAAAGTAAACGTTGTCCAGATCAATACCATCCAATTCCGGCCATAAAAATCATTAATCATCTCTCGATAGCGCAATCCATTGACCGTAACTGTTGCTCCAGCCTCATTTTCGAAAAAGTAAGGTCCAATGAACCCCGCCGGACCATAAACCGCACCAAACAGTCACGCGTTGAGGATGGAGAGGCTTTTCAACAATAACTCTTGGGTTTTCCGAGCCCCGGATGCGACAGTTTTGCTTGTTGACGTAGTCTCCGAGGTGGAAATGGGCCTCATCAGTCAAGATGATTTTTCGATGAAATTCCGGATCATTTTCATGCATTTCAAGGACCCAATCAGCAAAGACACGACGTTGTTGATGATCAGCCGGCTTGAGTTCTTGTGTTAACTGAACTTTATAAGCCTTAAGACCCAAGTCTTCATGCAAAATACGGTGTAATGACGTTTGTGGAATGCCTACTTCTAAAGAACGACGAGGAATGGACAAACCTGGGTTTTCTTCAACACTTTGGGCTACAACAGCAATATTCTCAGTTGTTCTTGAGCGACGTGCACGGGTTTTATTCTTCACATCACTAACTTGTCCCAACAGCTCGAATTTGTCCACCAATTTCTGTATTGCGGTCCGACAAGGTGCTTCACGACGACCCAAAAGTTTTAGTTTAACGAACCGTCTCTGCCAAATTTTCACCATTTTTATAGTGAATTTTAATAATTTCAATGCGTTGTTGAAGCGTGTATCGTTCCATTTTTATTAATGGCGTAGTTTCTACTTGTCAAATGTCATAAAATGACAGCTTCAAAAGTGACAGCTACCGAAATAGCGGGCTATTCAAAATAACACCTCTTATTGGAAAATCCTTTACATATAAGTAGGTACGTTGAAGAAAAATTATATAATTTTCCAACGAACGAATTAATTATTAACAAATATATTCCGAGCAAAAATCACTTAACCTTAATTTTCCTGGGTAAAATTTTTAAATGTCTTGTAATTTCCACACCTTTTATATTTCTCACAAGACGATAAAGGTCGAAGCCAGCGGCGGCGCGCGGCGGGCATGTTGACAAGAGTATAGGCTATAAATTCTCTTTAACAAAGAACAATACAAAGTACAAACTTGCGGGTAAAAATATTTTCTCAGCTCATTTGTCGACACAAATTAAATATTAAATAAATCTATTTCACCAGCAAAGTAGCATTTTTGCTTTATGAAAAAAAAAATAAAGGACATAATCCTTTTGGCGATTTATTTATCATAATGTATAGCTGCAATGCTAAACCCGCATAGGAAAGCACAGCAGCTGTCGTGAGTTATTATCCTGTCCAAATAATTAAGCAGATTTTTTTTTCTTCACTTTTTTTTCATTTTATTTCTTCTTTCTTTTTTATGCCTTCAAACTGAATTCCTAAGCGCGTTTATTCATTATAACTAACTAACACAAGAAGACCTGTTTCATTTTGCAATCATATTTTTCATCTTTTGTTCGTAAAAGAATGAGGAAATCTGTGCCTCCGCGCCGGCCGCCCGTTGCGAGTGGGTTCTTAATTAGCGTCGAAGCGAAGAGAAGCGAAGACCAGAACCCAGCTCCCAGCAGAAACACCAGGAACAAAAAAGAAATAAAGAACCAGCGAGAAATAAGAGAAAATCAAATTGTATATCATAATAATAACAAGGAATGAATACAATTTATGCGGCAAAATATGGTCGCTTCCTTGATGAATAATTCAATTATAATTTGTGATGGAAGGAAAATTAGGAATCCGCCGGAGCATAGCATGATAATTACGGCAATAAACAGCGGCTAACAAATGTTTTTTTTTTTTTTTTTGTTTTCAATGAATTTCAAGAGAAAGTAATTTAAAAGATGTTTCATTTTTTGATTGTGATGGTTGTTGCATTGACTGATAGTGTTTAATGAAAGTTGGCATGTGAAAGGAATTAGAAATTAGATATTTATATACATTTAGGCAACGGAGTAAAAGAAAAAAAAAGCAGAAGGTCCTTCCTGAACATTAAATAAACAAAAATAAAGCAGAGGAACCTAAACTTCTGATGATGATTATTTTGTTTATGGCGTTTGAAAATTTAAACCAAGGTTCTTAGATTTTATCATTGTTCCCGATTGAAAAAGGTCTTTTTCCCTTTTTCCTTCATGTAGATACTTTAGCGCGAATTAAGGTGCTTATTCCACTGTAAATAACATAACGGGTGATTTTTAAGCTGGTTTGGTTTTGGCAACACTGGTTTTGACAGCTGACGTGTGTTTAGTACCTTTTGTCACTGTCAAACAGCTTCAGTTTGGTTTGCAATTTAACCATGGATCGTCTTACAAATGAACAACGCTTGCAAATTATTGAATTTTACTATCAAAATTCGTGCTCGGTTCGAAATGTTAATCGCGCGCTGCTTGTGTTCAGCGATGAGGCTCATTTTTGGTTGAATGGGTACGTAAATAAGCAAAATTGCCGTATTTGGAGTGAAGATCAACCAGAAGCATTGCAACAGCTACCAATGGATCCCAAAAAAGCCACTGTTTGGTGCGGTTTATGGGCCGGCGGCATTATTGGGCCTATTTCTTCAAAGATGATGCGAATCGCAGCGTTACTGTCAATGGTGAACGCTACCGAGCGATGATAACAAACTTTTTTTTGCCCGAAATGGAAGTTCTTGACTTGCATGATATGTGGGTTCAAAAAGACGGTGCCACATGCCACACAGCACGCGAAACAATGGCGCAATTGCGAGGCGAGTTTGGTGAACAGTTAATTTCACGTTTCGGGCCGGTCAATTGGCCGCCTAGATCGTGCGATTTGACACCATTAGATTATTTTTTGTGGGGGTATGTTAAGGCTAATGTCTATAGGGACAAACCCGCTTCGATTGATGCACTGGAAGCCAACATCCATGCATTCATTCGTGAGATACTGGGCGACATGTGTGAAAGAGTATGCCAAAATTGGACTCAGCGGATGGGCTACCTGAGACGCAGCCGCGGTCAACACTTGCATGAAATTATCCTTAAACATTAAAATGCAAGGTTCAAACTATCGATTCAAATAAATATTTCATTCATTTTTTCGATTTTTTTGTGTTTTTTTTTTTTTAAAAGTTCTAAACCTCTTAAAAAATCACCCATTAATAGATTAACGTTTTTTTTTTTAAGTTACGAGGGTTGCTAAGTTGCGTTTAGAGAACATTTAAAATTAATTAGAAATAATCCTTGAGTTTTTCAAAAAAGCTATATCAATAATTTAATCTATAGTGCATTTATGAGTGTCAAGTTGGCAAAGCATCATTCACCGATCCAAAAGTGGTTAGGTTGATAATTTGCCGTTAATTACTCTACTTAGTTGTGATTGTTTAGAATTTGTCTTTCAATGTTTTCTATGTGTTTTTTGCTACTTTGTTATGTCGATATTTGAATATCATTTTTTCAACATGGGTTCGTAGTTGGTAAATCTACTGCAACTAACCTAATCATTATGGTGAATGCAATAGTAAAAAATATATAAAAAGGATCCCAAACGGGTATTATCTTTACTGACTTTGCAAAAGCTTTTGACAGAGTCAATCACTTCAAATTCTGCTGCACAAACTTCTTTCTTTTGGCATTAATTCTTCTCTTTTAAAATGGTTGGATTCTTACTTGACTGAAGGAGTACAAATTGTCAAAATTAAAAATTTTCATTCTGATGACATTTATGTCCCATCGGGTGTTCCACAGGGAAGCTATTTAGGACCATTACTTTTCCTAATATTCGTTAATGATATTTCTGCTATTTTCAAAAACTCTCACTGTCTCCTATTTGCAGATGATCTTAAAATTTACCGTAGGATTACCTGCGTATCAGATTGTCATCTTCTATTTGAAGACTTAGGTAGATTGGTTAATTGGTGCAAGGTAAAATATCTTCAATTAAATGTTGAAAAGTGCCAAATACTATCGTGTTTCAGAATTCTTGCTCCAATCATTTTTGACTACAATATCAACAATATAAATCTTGAAAGAGTTAACCAGAAAAAGGATTTAGGAGTAATCCTTGAAATTAATCTTTAATTCCTTCCACATTATGACTTCATGATCATGAAAGGAATACCAGAGAATTTACTGATTCCTTCACTTTACTATCAATTTTTAATTCATTGGTAATATCATCGCTTGAGTATTGCTGCATATAGTGTGGGATCCTTACTATGCTAACTCATCTGTAAGAATTGAGAAAATTCAAGGAAATTTTACGCGGTATGCTTTTTTTAAGTTGAATTGGAGAATAGTAACACCTTCCCATGAAACCAGGTGTCTTTTATTCGGAATAAAATCGCTGGAAGCTCGCCGTAAATACTTTTCAATTATGGTGATTCGAGATATTATTACAGATCATATAAATTGTCCTCCGCTATCAGCTTTAGTCAATGAGGGTAGTGCACCCCTAAGATTAACTACGGCCACAATGAGCCCATATCCCGTTGCATCAGAGAATGCAATTTCGTTTGATCTGGGTAGACTTTTTTATGGTTTGCACCAGAGAATCTTTTAAATCAAGAATTCTTAACAAAATTAAATAATTATAAATTAATTTACTTGTTCTTATCATACTTATGGACCTATAGTTATTTTATATTATACTAACTGTAATAAGTTAACAATACTGTAATTTTTTTATATACCCACATACAAAAATGTAAATATGTATCTATACTTTATGTTTCATAGTCTATAAGAGTATTATTAAGTTCTGATAGATGATGATAAATAAATAAATAAATTAAATTAAATAAATATTAAGTAAGCGAAGCACCCTCTCAAAAGGGGGTAGGCTAGGTTATGTTGATGGGCTGACAGTTTATCTTGTTCCCGTCACACTTAGATCAATTTTGATACATTGTGGTACCCTGATGGATTGGACCATCCCATCAAGCCATTTGGAGGCGTTGATGAAGTTCATTAAATTTAAGATGTTATCACCTGTTGACTTCGAGATTTCTGCTACATCTTTGAAGAAATAGCTACCCAAATTGTTGTTCCTTATATTGCAGAGTGCCGGACAGTGACCTAGGTAGTGAAGGGCATCCTCCTCCACTTCTTTGTCTCCGCAGCCTCTGCAAATGTCTTCAGTACTTTGTCTCATATTCTTTCTATAATATCCTAAGTGATTATGCCCTGTGATAATTCCTATCAAAAGATTCAGGGATCTTTTTTTCAGGTTCATGATATTTTTTTTTTCTTATTGTAGCTGGGGCCACAGATTCTTTATAGTGGTACAAGTTACGAGTGAGTTCCATCTGTCATTGGTAAGTTCCACTATCTACTTACCAATTTTCTGTTTAATGGCACAAGGTGGAACTTTAACACCGGAGTATGTTAGGCTTAGTTCTAATGATGAACTAGTCCTTGCCAGTTCAGCTGCTTTTTCATTTCCTAGAATTCCACAGTGTCCGCAGGGACCCAGCAGAGTCTGATGTTCTGCTGCGTGGCAAGAACTTTTAGCTCTTCGAGGCAGCATGAAACCAGCTTTTGGAACTTATTTCTGTGGCAGAGATAGCTTTGATCGCTGCTTGGCTGTCAATGTAAAAGGTGATATCAGCCTGTGGCATTGCCAGCATTGATATACCTGTTCAGCAGCCTTTAGAACCTCTGCTTGGAAGACACTGCTTTAATCAGGGGATCTATAAGAGTTGGCTAAATTGAGGGACTCTGAGAAGAAGCATGCACCTTCTCCTGTATCCATCTTCGATCCGTCGGTGTAAATTTCTACCATCGGTTTATCTGATGTTGTAAACCAGCATCCCATTCCTCCCTTGTGGTGATGGAGACAGAAAACGGTTCAAAATCTGTACCGGGGTGTTGTGTCGTCTGTGCATATCTACATACCCCTCCGTAGAAAGGGGGTGAAAACTTCTTATAATGCATGGTCAGTAATGAATTAGTTGTGACAGTTTCAAATTTTGGTACGCTTTGTTTTCTATGTTTTATAAGTTTTTTTTTTGCTAAATTAATATGAAAAGGGGTTGCAACTTGTTATATGGAATAGTTGATTGCTAAATAATTTGCCGTTCATCAGTCTCGAATTAGTTGTGATAATTTTTATTATGTCCAGCAATGTTTACTATGTTTTGTCTGCTAATTTTGTAAATTGATATCAACTTGGTAAGCAGCAATAAAAAAAACATAAAAAACATCGCATGAAAAAATTGAAACTATCACAACTACATAATTCACTTTGTTGCTTATAACTTGGTTTCTATTTAATTTATTTGTTTGTATGCCCTTTTAAGACCCATAAATAAATGTACGTGTGGAATCCAGTGTTGCCACTTCCTAAAGAGTTTTGTTAATATTAGCGGGTAATAAATTTTGTTATATTATTTTAAAATGTGTCGACAGTTTCGGAGTTAAAATTTACAGCATTACAGAATTTTATTGAAAAAAAAACAAAGCTTATTGTATAAAAGTCAAACGTTTTATGGGAGATTCAACTGATTGTGTTAAAATAACATAAAAGTTTAATTGCTTAAAAGCAGTAACTCTTTCAAACAACAAAGCAAAAAATTAGACTTATACACCTAAGAGTTCAATAAAACATTTCGTACCAACAACTTTTCTGTTCTCAAATATATCTAATTCAATATACGACCGACGACCGACGACGACAACACGATCTGCCTTTGAATTATCCCCATTGTTTCTTTCAATGAATCCCATTACAGAACTTTATCCATCCAAACATTTAGCCAGAGTAATCCCACTGAATCCCCTTTATTTTATGGAGTTTTCATTGAAATCACCAAAAGCAATAACAACAACAAAAAGTACTTAAATACCCATTTAACACACGCATACACTCCTTAAAGTCAGTTAGCTTTCTTATCAGTTAAAATATTTGTGTGCGCGTTAACATTTCTATTGCAATTGCCTAATTTTGTTGTATGTATGTATTAAGAAAAAAAAAGAAGAAGAAAACTAGAAAAAAAACAAGGACACCCTTCTCAGGAAATGAGGCTTTCAGTTAATCCCTTTTCAAAATGCCTCCCCCGAAATTTGCATATCTCAACATTTTTCTATGATATCTATCTACATATAGAAATTCAAGCAAACTTTCAGATATTTCCACGAGACAAACGAACTTTGATATTGTATGCGAAATGCGACTGGAATTATATTCTGCCACCATGATTTGGATCGTAATTAGACATAATATCGTAAAACCAAAGGGAGTCATAAAAACCCAATACACACAGAGAGTAGAAATTTGATTGCGTGCAAAACTGAATTTTCCCGCCAACTTTCTACCAACAGCTATACCTATGCTTACTCAGTTCCTGCAAAAACAAACATTCCCAAAAGGACATAAAGAGTATGGGCTTCTGATGGGTGTTGGTTGGGTGGTTTCTGGATCCTTGGTATGAAAAACAACATGGCCCGCGTTGGGCGCCATTTATTATTTCCAGTTTTTCTTCATCTTCTTTATTTATTTCTTTTCTTTTCCTTTCGATTTCTGTTTCTGCAACGACGTCGTGGTCGTTGTTTATGGAGAAAGGTTTTTTATTTGCATTTTATTTTATGTTTGTAAATAAATTAAAGCATTTATCTGCGGTACAGCGTGCTGGAGAGCATAGGCCTTATACTATCCCAGGAGAATATTTTATTATGCCAGGGGAGGGTAAACCTACATTTTTTTAATACGTTCAGTTTTGTTTTTCCTTTTTTTGACCTTAATATTGAAGAGGTAGGAGGCGCGTGGTCTCCTTAGGTGCATCAATAAGAACCACTATAACATCGGTTTTTCAGAATCACCAGTTTCGTTTTGAGTTTATTTTCTGTTTAATTTTTTTTTTTGCTTTATTTCGTTATTTCTTTGGAACGGTTGTAAAAGCAAATAAGCAGAACATGAATCGATATCTGGTCATGTCCTCAAAATATCCCCCCGTTATCGTAGTCTTTATATTTTCTTTCTTTCTTTTTTAACTATAGTCCCTGGAGCATTGATTGCAAAAGTCTGTACCTATACATATGTACATGATGTATGTATAGGTATGTATGCTTTTCAAAGTTGCTCTGGAACGTTTTATTTCCAATTCTACTCCAAGTTGGTAGTAAATGAAATCAAAAAAAAAAAACAAAACAGAACAGAAGACTTAATATTACTTATATTGAACCTATATTTGCGATTTTATATTTTTTAAATGACTGGGAAAGGAACGACGGAAACGGAAGTATTCTTCAAGATATAGCTCTTTTCATACAGTCAAGCACAACATTGAGTTTATTTATTTGTGTGAATCTGTGAATATAAAAACGAAGAGGAACTGCAATAGTAACGAGTATTGACACTGCACTTGTTATGCAAATTTCAATGATGTCTTAGAGATCAAAGAGCCTACAAAAATGCATTGACTTATTTATTATTAAAAATAAAATTATGAGTAAATTTTTCTGCTTCTAAGCTTTGTGTATCCGTACCTACCCACTTAGCATTTTAAGTTGTTAAAGTATTAAAATATCAGCATCAAGTTTTTGATGTGTAAACATTAGGGCCTGGGGTAGGGTAATTTAAAAATATCGGCCTTTCAATAAGAAAAATTCGGTACTCGGACGAACTATGATGTTTACACATTTTAACCGTGAGTCCCGGCACTCATAAATTTTAAATTTATGATACCTGCATTGGAAAATTGTGTGAATTTGATTGAAAACTATCAGCTATGTACCCTTAATTACGCCAAATCTTTAGAAAGAGATTCGTCCTATTAATAAAAGAAACATTTGTGTCTCTCGAACGCTGTAGAAAGATTTCATGCTTTGATGTGTTTTCCAGCTGAGGTTTTGCTCACCGTCTTTGCCAGGGTCATTCTGAAGGAAAACACGAAACTTCAGTAGGAAAAAGTCTTCTAACCTCTTAATGGGTGATTTTTTAAGAGGTTTAGAACTTTTTTTAAAAAAAAAACACAAAAAATTCGAAAAAATGAATGAAATATTTATTTGAATCGATGGTTTGAACCTTGCAATTTAATGTTTAAAGATAATTTCATGCAAATGTTGACCGCGGCTGCGTCTCAGGTAGCCCATCCGCTGAGTCCAATTTTGGCATACTCTTTCACACATATCGGCCGGTATCTCACGAATGAATGCATGGATGTTGGCTTCCAGTGCGTCAATCGAAGCGGGCTTGTCCCTATAGACATTAGCCTTGACATACCCCCACAAAAAATAATCTAATGGTGTCAAATCGCACGATCTAGGCGGCCAATTGACCGGCCCGAAACGTGAAATTAACTGTTCACCAAACTCGCCTCGCAATTGCGCCATTGTTTCACGTGCTGTGTGGCATGTGGCACCGTCTTGTTGAAACCACATATCATGCAAGTCAAGAACTTCCATTTCGGGCAAAAAAAAAGTTTGCTATCATCGCTCGGTAGCGTTCACCATTGACAGTAACGCTGCGATTCGCATCATCTTTGAAGAAATATGGCCCAATAATGCCGCCGGCCCATAAACCGCACCAAACAGTGGCTTTTTCAGGATGCATTGGTAGCTGTTGCAATGCTTCTGGCTGATCTTCACTCCAAATGCGGCAATTTCGCTTATTTACGTACCCATTCAACCAAAAATGAGCCTCATCGCTGAACACAATTTTTCGATAAAAAAGCGGATCCTCGACCAGCTTTCCAAGAGCCCATTCACCAAAAATTCGGCGTTGTGGTAGGTCGGCTGGCTTTAGTTCTTGCACCAGCTGTATCTTAAAAGGCTTTACGCCCAAATCCTTCCGCAAAATTTTCCACGTAGTGCTGTAACAAAGGCCTAACTGCTGGGAACGGCGCCGAATAGACATTTCGCGGTCTTCTGTCACACTAGCTGATACGGCCGCAATATTTTCTTCACTACGCACAGTACGTAAACGTGTTGGTGGTTTAATGTCCAACAAAGTAAATTTGGTGCGAAATTTGGTCACAATCTTCCGAATAGACTGCTCAGAAGGTCGAGAATGCCGATCATAAAATGGAAGCAGCGCGCGATGAACATTTCGAACCGAGCACGAATTTTGATAGTAAAATTCAATAATTTGCAAGCGTTGTTCATTTGTAAAACGATCCATGGTTAAATTGCAAACCAAACTGAAGCTGTTTGACAGTGACACAAGGTACTAAACACACGTCAGCTGTCAAAACCAGTGTTGCCAAAACCAAATCAGTTAAAAAATCACCCTTTATAATGGAATCTTTATTCAAACAACTCTTAAATATTATATAACAAATAATAGATTAGCTTCCATTGTATTAATATTTGAAATGTGGCTGTTTATGGGCGGCGGTTGTTATACTAGTATATAAGATTACGTAGGGTGCATCTAGGCAATCTGTATATATCTCAGTACTTGTATATTCTGGTATTCCAGTATTTTTGATTTCTGGTATTTGCGGTTGATGGCAGTCGGTTAGTTTTGATGCGGTTCTGGTCTTCTGATTGGTAGCATACTAACAGTTGATGGGATGACACTAAAACAATAAGTAGGGTTTAATGCACCTTATAGCTTTTGAACGGCAGGTACTACTCCCCTTGTGGCTTTCATATAGGATTCAACACCCCTTGTGGATTTAAATCGACAGGTACTACGCCCCTGGTGGCTTTCAGAACAGCAGGCCTTTTGCACTGGTAGATCAAATAGGATATCACGCCCCTAGTGGTTTTATATCGACAGGTACTACCACCCTGGTGGTTTTTAAAACAGCATAGGTTTTTGCAATGTTAGTTCAATAGGATTTAATGCCCCTAGTGGCTTTATATCGGCAAGTATAACGCGCTCCTGGTGGATGTGGGAACAGCAGGCTTTCGTACTGGTAGATCAGTAGGATTTAATGCCCCTAGTAGTTTTTGTAACCAAGCTAAAGTTTGATAGATCCGCATATACCGAAGCTCGTGGTGGAAATAATTAATCCAGCTAAGACTTGATAGATCAAGGCCCCTGGTGGCAATCGGGAATATCTAAATTTCAAACTAAAGACCCCTTACGGTGGGTGGGGGAAGCCTGAATAAAGAAATGGTCGAACAAACAAAAAGACGGAATCGACTTAACTCGTCAGCAAGGAAAGCGAAACTGATTCTATAATTAAGTTTACTGTTGCCATACATGACTTGAGCATGACCGATAGGGTGATGTTCCTGTATTCGAGTAGGTCCTGCTATGACATTTCCTGGTATAAGCGAGTGTGAACTGTATAATGATGAATGAAAATAATAATTTGTGTGACGTCACGTGTTTGTGTCGATTGTGAATTGTGTCGGGTTGAAGCACAATTGACGTTCGGCTGATGAAGTGATGGGTGGAGTGTAGTGGAGTGCGGAGGAGGAACGTAGCATGGAACAATTCGTTATAATGCTTATCTTTATTTCATTGATACAACGAAACATCAACTCATTAGTGAAAAGCTAGTTGCAATCCATCTCTAACATAAATTCGCCGTAATATTCGCATCATCCTGTTTACCCTCGAACGTGACTTAATGTTAAGTAGAGAATGTGAAATCTTTTACTCAATTTTCCCTTTTAATTGAAAATTGGTTCTCAAGCTAGGCCCACGACCACACCAAATAAACCCAAATCAAATAAAACTGTACAAAAACATTTTTAAGCGCTCTATTTGGTGTATGTTGTGAATAGCCATGCTTTATATTTGTTTACCCCAATACATGATTTTGCTACACAGAAAATGAATGAACGAAACAAAAGTACCAAAAGAGTCATCGCTCAAGTTCTCAAAACAGTAATTTTTGTATACTTGTTTGACTTTGTGTGGGCGCTCTAATTTAATTGCATTTGTTTTGCGTTTTGTTGTGCCTTGCACAGTTTTGTCTGTTTGAGCTTAACTTAAATTGTTGCCTAAAATGATTTATTTGCCTATTTCAGTGTGGGAAATTCGTACAATTTTTGAAGTAAGGCGCAATAAAGCATACATATTTTTGTTTCATTTGTTTTATTTGCTTTATTCAGTTTGGTCCAACGACTTTAAATGGTGTGCATATTGTTTAGTTTGTTTTAATTAGGTATGTTCTATCCGGTGCACCCTTACACTATGTACGTCTTCAGTTAGCCAGTTTCTTGCTTTTCGCTTTACAGCTCTCCAACCACGCATCGTTTCACGCTAAAATTTAATTCTTGTTGACTCTGGTAACCAGCTTTCAAGCGTGGTGTTTCCGTTTTTAGCGATGATTTAAGGCGGTTTTCCATTGGTAAATTCTGAATTCAATCTAAATATCGATTTTTGATAAAATACAAATTTTGTTTTTTTTTTTTTTTGCTTACGATGACTTACAAAAAAACAGCTTTTAAAGCGTGATTTTCACTATGGTCTCCACCAGCTAGAACCACAATGGTTACGAGAAACGGAATGGATCTCACTGGAAAGCTGGAGATAAAGCGGGAGGCTGGTGCATTCAGCATAACGGTTTAGCGGTCATTATGAGAACATAATCTAATGGGAGCTTTCACACTTTCTAACTGGTTCTCACATCAGTATAGTGGATACAGAAAATCAAATTGTCCTATCGCTATCATGCACGCATGCCCGCGTTGTTGAAGAAAAGTTAAAACAGACTGGTGACAGATGATTCGAGAACTATAAACAAATTGACATAAATATTGCTGGCTGCCGGATATCTGTGAAAGCACACTCATTTTTTTGAGAAACCGGTGTAATTGGTATGTGAGCATGTGTGAATTTATTGGCCTCACCTCACTGCAAGGTTGCGAAAGATTCGAAGTTTAAATTTTGTTTATTGTTTTCATTTTGTGCTTATCTTTATTAGAGACACTCGATATAACTCGCCTCCCATGGGTGCCTTCATTGTCATTATTGGTATAGTCACAGCCCTGCTCATTAGAAATGCTGAATCGCGAACATTCTAATACAACATAAAGGCCCACTCCGAAAAAGCCTTTAAAAAAGTACAAAAGTCCAATTGTTTTTATATGGCGTTTTTCTTTTTTAACTCTGAACAGATCACGGAACTGTCAAAGAAAAAATCTATGTTTTTTTTTTAGCTCAGACATATCAGAGCATAAAAAGTGTGTTTCTTTTTTCCATCCGAGTTAGCTCAGAGCTTGTTCAATTAGCTCAGAATAAAATGACCGAGCAAATCGAGCGAAACGCTGAGCGAAGCCGACTTCACGGGTTGGGTACGAAATCCCGCATCACAAAATCCCTTATCACGAAATCCCGCATCTGGAACTTGGACAAAGGAGAAATTTTTTTTTTAAACAAATTTCTGGAGATGAATCTGGAACCAGGACAAAAGTTCTGGAGGTGGGTTTGGAACTTGGACAAAGGGCACATTTTTTTTTGAAACAAGGTTCTGGAGGTGGATATGGAACCAGGACAAAAGTTCACAGGGACACATTTGTTTTTGAAAGAAGGATCTGGAGGTGGATCTGGAACCGGACAAAGTTCTGGAGGTGGCTCTGGACCTTGGACAAAGGACACATTTTTTTTGTTTTTGAAAACAACTTTTTTTAGAATTTAAAAAAAGATTCTAGAGGTGGGTCTGGAACTTGGATAAAGGACAATTTTTTTTTGGAAACAACTTTTTTTATTAATTTACAAATTAAAAAAAATTGCGTTTTACCAGATAATTTGGTAAGGTTCTGGGGGTGGATCTGGAACCGGGACAAAAGTTCTGAAGGTGACTCTGGAACTTGGACAAATGACATTTTTTTTGTTTTTGGAATCAACTTTTTTGCAATTCAAAAAAAAATTCTGGAGGTGGGTCTGGAACTTGGACAAAGGAAAAAATTTTTTGAGAAATAAAATCATTTTCCAAGAGAAAAGTTAATTTTTTTTTTCAATATTTTTTCCAAAAAAAATTTCCATCTCTGTCCAGTTCCAAAACCACCTTTGTACAGGTCCAGAAATCCAGAAAAATATTATATTCGAAATCACCAACATGCTGCGGGATTTCTTAACGATCCCCAACTTCACACATAACTAAAAATTAAAAATGGATTCCTTATGAAATGACAGTTCAGTGCTCAAGTGTGTTTCATAATTATATCTGAGGACTCTAATCATATCTGCTCAGAGCTCTGCTCTGATCGCTCAGCCTCTGCTCAGAGCTTTGCTCAGAGCCAAAAAAGAAAAACGCCATATAATTGAACCTTTTTTGACCACTTACTGACATTAAGATGGGATACTTTTTTAAAAACGATCGACATAAAGAAGGCTAAGATCCCGGAACCCCAGAAATATTGTGAAAAGAGCCCATATATTTTATTTTTAAATGCTAGTACGCTGCTAATGCGAAACGAAATATTTATGTGGTCTCTAACAAGACTTCGAAATGCTTGCGGAAATACACCGAAAAACAGACATGGAGAGTTTAACAAACTGCTAACAGAAACAAATAAATGCAAAAACTCACAAAATCATGAATAAAACAAAAATATATTTTTTCCGGGCAGTTAATTCTCTGCGAGGCTGGTGGTTTTAGGCTTTCATAATATTTTCATAAATTTCATTTCATTTTCATAAATCCATAAATAAAAAAAAATAGAGAGTTCCCCAAAAAACTTCCTTCAGTTATTAATTTCGTTCATCGAATAACGTATACTGCAGAATAAAAAGCAGAAGGAAATTTCGGTTTATGATTTTTAACCTTCTGTGTGAAAATTTTTCGGTTCTCATTAGTAAAGCATACTAAGCTTAAACACGAATGGTGTACTACATTTTTTTATAAAATTTTAATTCAACACCACCTCTTGAATTCCTCTTGTTTCCCTGGAACACTTTAAAATAAATAAATCACTTCACACTTTATAACAAAAACATAAGAATATCAGATACAAATTTGAACCCCTGTTTAAAAATTTAAATTATAATTTATGTCTGCTGTGTTGACCGAATCAAAAAAAAAAAAAACCATTAATGGATAAAATATTCTTTCCATCATCACCTATAACAAAAAAATGTAAAATTTGAAATTCAAATAGGGTTCACTGGCACGACTTAAATTCTATGATGTCTACAAAGAATGAAAATTATTTACCATTGTAATGTTAATTTTTTTTTGTTTAAATGTCAACACAAAACTTCCTACCAGGTGCGAATGAAGGAACAAAATTTGGGGGATCAGGTTTGAAAAAATTAAATTTTCCTAGGAAGGAAATTGATCAAAAGAAAAACGACAGCGCGGAAAATGGAGCTTTTGCATACAAACTATCGATAGCAATTTTATATGTAATTCACGCCAGTAAAGTTGTTTTAGTGAACAGTTTTTTTGAAAAATTAGTTTTGAAACTCAAAATTTTGAAATTGAAATTAATATTTTGCTCAAAATAATTTTGTTCAAAATTTTATGTTATTAAGTATAGTATTAATGTTTTTGGAAATGTTTAGCAATGTCTGCAGCATTAATTATTTACCTGCGCCAGGCGCGGATACAGGGGCGACAATCAGGGTTGCCCCCCTACTACAATTGTAGCGTTTTTGCTACAATTATTCTGTAAAAAAAGACACTACGTATAATCGTTAAATATTCGTAAAACACTACAATTCAAAATTTCAGATATTAAAATTGACATCGAATTTTTGTAAACCAGATATGATTTCAGTTCACTTAGTCTTTAGATGTGAAATTCATATTTGCCATATTCGTCAATGTATTTCGGATTTAGTTTCGAAGAATTTTGCTCAACACAAAATATTGGAAATAATAACTCACAAAAAGTCAAATTCCAACTTTGTCAATACAATGTAAAATGGTGTGAACAACTTCATGAAAGATTTGACCTTAAAACTGACAGCAAGATTAGATATTTAATTGTGCTAGACCTTTTTAAATCGCCAAAGGTGGAATTCCGACTATAATGCCTTTACTTAAAAATTTCCCATTATGTTGCGAACAAAATAAGGTTGGCTTAAATGATGAATTTCGGTTGCTAAAGTTGGTTCCAAGGAACTCTTAGACAAATTTTATCATGAAGACGTTGTGCAACTCTGTCTTAATTTAAAGAAAGCAAACAATTTTGATGGAAGGTCAGCTTTAGAAAATTTATGCAGTTACATGCTTACCCTATGCCGTCTGCCTCATAGCAGTGCAACTGTAGAAAGGAGTTTTTCGAGCTTAAATTTAATAAAGGATTATCTGAAAAATCATTAAATATTTCAACTCTGTGGATGCAATTATGCAGTCGAAGGTGAATTATTAAGGGATGTTGAAGGGGTTTTTGACCCAGCTTACATACATTACATACGCTCAAATTTTTTCTTACCATAATGCAGCACATTATAGAAATAATAATATGTAAAAATAAAGAATCAATACGAAATTGCAATAATTTTTAAGATATTTTAGTTTTCTATTATGGGTACTAGCTATTCATTTTCGTTAAAAGTCTGGAATAAATAGTATTATTATTTTATGTTATCTTTATTATATTTTTTTTCTTTAATTATTTATTTTTGTTGTTGAAACTCTTGAAATATAATTTCAAATTATCGTTAGCTTCATTTACGTTCTTATTATTTGAAAAATTGGAAATGTCAATTTCAAGAAAACAAGGCTATAATACGTTTTAAATCTGCGACGCTACATTTTCCACCAGTTAGGGGGGCAACACTGGCTGCAATGGGTGCATTTCACTTTTTTAAAATTTATTTTTTGTATGTGCTAAAATTTTAGCTACCTACTTCAATCCCTGTATAAAGCTGTAACCAACAACACTCGAACGATAACGGATTCTTTCTCATGTTATGTATCAGAATTATGTTTGTAGGCACCCTTATCTACAACTTATTGCACTCTCAACTTCAAATTTCTAACCCTAACCCTTTTTATATTTTTTTGCAAATGCAGAATAGAAGTTTAGAGCAGAGTAGATAGGTATGTCTTCTTACAGTGAGCAGGGGCACTCTCCACGTGTTCTTCTTCTGTTTACAATTTTCAGTAGCACTATTTATAACATACATGAGAAAAAGACGGCTATAAGAAATGTTATAGTGAAAAAGGGATAGAAGAAAAGGAGAACTATTTCAGAATCTGGGTGTGAACACAATGCTCACATATGAGTTACGCTTAAAAATTTTTGTTTGTTGTTAGTTTTCTTGTTATCTATATTAAATTGTTTAATAATGTGGTAAACTCGTGCTCGGATACATAATTTGATTATAAATTCCCTTTAATTTTGATTTTTGTGGGTATAATTGTTAAAAATACTCATCTTAAAATTTATAAAGGAACTTAATATAAGGAAAACAAGAAATACATTTTTGTTCAAGATTCTCTAAAGTATTTAAAAATTCTTTAGGGGCCCGTGTCAATTTCGCATTTTCATATTCTTTAAAATCTGTTAAAAGGCAGGAAACGTTAGGTTGCGAACTCAATTTGAATTCACACTTGTGGTTTCGACAATATTTTTTTTTAAATATAAACTGCGAAATAATAAAACACATTTGCTAAACTGAAATCGACAGTTTTATAGTCGGGTTCAGTTTTGAAAACGTTAACCACATTGGAGCAAAATTTTAAACAGCCTCATTTTAAGGTTTTAGTATGATACTAGTTAACACATTACTAACTTTAAAGCTCTTTACTTTTTAAACACTTTTTAACTAGTATCATACTAAACCCATTTTCTTACGAAACTCAAGCTGAACGCACCTAAAACAGTGACATTTCGTGCAAAAAATGAAGCAACATATGGATATGTCACATAAGTGACATATGGATTTGGTAGGTAAGGTAGGTAAAAAATGGCGGCCCAGAGCAAACTAACTCCGCTGGCCCAATTAGCGCCGAAAGGCGCCGTTTTGATACCATAAGCTCGTATTGACCTGTGGGTTGAAAGTGGTTTTATTGGAGGGGTTTGCGGTTATATTCCCTAACGGGTCTGAAAGTAGGCACCTTTTTTCAGCTCACGTGCTGTCTAAGGAGTCTACCGGATACGGTAAAGTAGTTAAGTCAAATTTAAACTTAGAACCACTTCGTTGCGTTGAGGAAAGCTATCAAATCTTTGATCTTTATCTCAGAAAGTTCGTTTAGGTTTTCAAGAAAGGCTTTTCCAAATAGTCTTGCTCTCAATTTTGCCAGAGCAGGGCATTTACAGAGGAAGTGAACTACTGTTTCCTTCTCCTGATGGTCCCCACAACTACGACAAAAGGTATTGTATGGAATGCCCATCTTCGCCGCATGTTCTCCTACTGGCTAGTGACCAGAACATGTCGCAACAACCCTGGCTATGTCTCGCCTGGGCCTAGCCATCAGATCAGTTGTCCGGGACTTACTGTAGATGGGCCATATCTTCCTAGATATAGCGCAGTTTGTTAAAATTTCCCACCTGCTGTTGAATTCAGTAAGAAAAATTGAGAGTATTTTGCCCTTCACAACATATGGATTTAGTAATATGTTAAAAAGATAAAACAGCAATCTGGCGATTTTAACTTTAGTAAAATGTCAAGAGATAGTATCATGTTAAACTCATTTAAAATTAGCAAAATCCTCTTTTTAACCTAGTATCATACTAAAAATGATTTAACACTTAACTAAATCGTCTAAAATTTTGCGCCAGTATCTTTACTTTTTGTTTTTGATTCCATCTGAAGTTCAACGCATGGAAGTTTCAAATTTGCAGTTGACTCATAGTTTCCACGGGTAACATCCTCCATGTAGTTTGACGAAAAAGATTGACAAATAAATTGAAATGGAGTCAGCAACTTGTTATTTCCCTCGGTTGCCTAAAAAAGCAAACGTGTTTCCCAAGTTATTTTGATTCGGGTTTCTTGTTAAAAAAAAAAACTTAAAATTTAATATTAAAATTTAAAAATGTAATTTTATTTAGTTTTGTAGTGACGCTTTATGTACATCTTAGAACTAATAGTTTTAATAGTATAGTTTAACCAAGACTAACGACTGTAATTATATACATGCATAGCGCAACTTTTTTCAATAACAACAAAATTCTCTAAGCTAAGACCAAACCGTTGATTTTGACTACGGTTCTTATCCCAAAAGTCCGAGAATCATTAAAAAAAAGGCGTAAGTATTAGATGGACGATTTTTTTTTGAAAAGTAAGCAAAATAATATGAAAATTGCCCTCCCCTGAACGAAATCCTGGATCTGCGTCTGAACTGTGTCACATCGTCATCTCGGCTACAAAATCGTCAGTAGAATCTCTAATGTCCTGTTTGAGTAAGAACTAGAAGTACTGACCAAAGCTTGAAATTTTCGCGAACTTCGAAAAAAATTAAGTTAATATTTCCAGAAACTCTTTTTTTTGGGCCATATACGCTAATAATATTGAATTACGGTACCTACCTATCTAGCTATTTTTGAGAAGAAATATAATATCGTTTTTTTTTCATATGGCTCGAAAATACACGGTGTTTTTTTTTTTTTTTAAGAATATTAATCCTTATTTTGTATTCCAGATATTTGGTTGAGAGTAGGTTGTTGAATCCTCTCTCTACCTGCGTTCGGGTCTGCTTCCTACTTAGAAGGCCAAAAGCATTTATTTAAATGGACTTTGTGGATACAAACAAAGATTCTTAAGAAATGATAACACGCAATAGATATGTACATAAATAGATTATACACATTTACAAAATAAATATGGTGGCATCTTTCGAATCTTTCTAGAAAACTGATGAAAGCGATAACTCTTAATCTATATCAAACTATTTTAATATTTAGAATTTTTCTTTCAATTTGATTAATGTAGGAACCAAATTCGACTCTACTTAGACGTGCAACGAACATTTGCAAGTTTTCAGTGAATTTAATTTTTCTAATAGTTTCTTAAAACACGAAATTTCAATCTATTCGACCATTCTCAAATCGAATAAACCACGTGAGATATATTTGACTACAAAGGCGCAAATTATAATAAAACAAAAGAAGTTTCATTAGAGGCTGTGTTAAAAAACACAGTGGCGCAAAATTTTACTAAGATGTTCTTAGTTTTCATTATTGTTTAACTAATATGACACTTAGCCTATTTTCTTAATAAACTCCACCCGAAAACGCCTAAAATAGTGACAGTTCGTGCAAAAGGCGACAGCAAACTATGTATAACTTTTCAATATTTGTAATTGACGAAGTTACATTATGAAATAAGTATGATAGATAATAAAAACAGAAAATATGCATTAATTGATTTGAACTTTAATAAAATGTGAAAGAGATAGTTACGGAACGTACTCGTTTAAAATTTGAAAAATCCTCCTTTTTTAACATAGCATACAAAAAATGCTAACAACGTACCTACATACTAAACTTTTTAATTTTTTTGCCTGCGAATTTGAAGCTATTTTTCGTAAAATTCAGCTTAAAAATGTTTTTTGAAACAGTGATTCCTGTTTTCTGTTTACTCTTCAACGTCAACATTTTATCAAAATTGATTGCATATGTGGGTAGATATACTAGTCGCCACACAGCCGAGGGTAGAATGTATGAGTGAACACCGGCTTATATGAACACACTGAAACAGTCAGTAATATTGACTCTCCTAAAACCAGAACGATCATTATAAAAAAATATTTGTTGCTTTTAAATACTTAGTTACCTAGCTGTTAACTAACACATTGCAACCTACTACTAATTTCATTGGTAAAACTGTAAAATTTATTCATTTATATGCATAACTAAGTGCACCGCACTGTATCTTCAAATTTGCGTCTTTTGTGCATTTAAATAAAAAATACACATAAAGATAATTTTGTTTTTTACAAGAGATCAGCTGATTTTCTCTTAAAACGAAACATTTCGTATTTCTCTTAAATATTTACAAGTCCCCTTTAAATCACTTCCCTCTCCCTTCTCCCGCATGGTTAAATCTATACCTCGACCAATTTACTTACACACTCAACAAGAATACATACTTGCCGAACAGGTTTTTATGTCATAGACAGAATGGTATGGGCAAAATAGATTTCAAAATAAATAAAAAAACAAAAGAGTTCAATTTGTGACGAACTCGATTTGTAGCTTCACTCAAATCATACACATTATTCTTTCTTCCATCAAATTTTATTCAACAAAAATAGAAATAAAAAACCCTCTGATCATTCGTTGGAATAAAATAAAAGATTCTCAAATTTCATAATTTTTTTTTTTTGTTTATTGACCAGACAATACGAAGAAGATGTAGATATACTTCACTTTGTTTCAGCTTTTATTCGTTTTTGGTGAACTTTTATGGGTATTCTACTTATATGACATTTTGATGGGGAGTTCGCTTAAGTGCTACAAACTTCCTTTGTTACAGAGAGACAAAATTTAGAGTTCGCGTTTGGTGCTGTTGGAAAAAATGACAGCATTAACCTCAAATGTCTGTTGTTATTATGTGGTTTTTTGGTCAGTTGTATGACGCACCAGCTGAAAAGCCTATGAGTATAGGTAAAATGAAATACCGGCATGTTTTACATTTTGAATAACAAATTGTAAAAAGGAGGTGAATTTTTGGCTGAAGCCCGAAGATGGTTTTATAAAAAACCGAAACGCGTCGCTTTTGAAAAAGATAAATTAACGTTGTGAAAAAAGTTTAAATCTATATAAATAAAAATGTAAATGTTGGTTTGTTCCTAATCGCTAATCTCTGAAAGCTCTTAACCGATTGGTTTCAAATTTAGGTACACCATTCCAGCCGAATATGAGCGTGTTTATATAAAGTTTTTTCTAAAAAAAAACAGCGGGATATGTTGGGCATAAAAACAAGACCCGCTATGTACTGATATAATTATAAGCAATATAGGAACTTTATTTATCAGAAAAATTCTCAATTACATAAGCTGTCAAAAAATTGAGAAAAAAAAATTTAATTCAATTTTTGAAGGAAACAAATAAATAAGAAATGTTTGGTGTCATTTACCACAACGTTTAATTGGTAAGTACGGTCTATTTTTATTTTTCCGATATGGAATGTTTGATTTAATTTATAGATTTGGAAAATTTCATAATTGACTTTTGATCCACTTGGGTGGGTATGGAAAACCCCATCAGACGGTGTTCACATTGGAACGACTCCTCCGATTTTTTTTTTGACGTCTCTTTGCTTTTGCTCACTCCCACTTGATGGTGAGGAAGAGATGGCCAGGAAAGGCAAGATTTTTTTAATTTGTTTAAAAAAAATCTGTGGATTTTGTTTTGACTTTTTCTTTTGTGGCATCTGTTTTCTCTTTCTGTGATTTATCTTTGGGACTTAAATCCTACAGAATCCATTTTTTTTTTCAATTGGAAACATATTCATTTAAAGAGATTCACATTTTGTAAGTGAAAAATTTCTAACTAATCCTTCAAAGAGCACAGATTTTTCTTGAAGTTGGAATCAAGTCAACAAATCGGTGAAAGTCCTGTAAAATATTTAACAAGGAAAAGAATAATGGGGGCTATCGTGAATAATATTTTCCAAATTTAAAAATTTAGAATGTGAATATTGGTTGAAAGTTTCCATCGGAATTTAATGGTATCGGGAATTAATTTTCCAGGGGAGTTTGGCTATCATTTAGAAGAGCCAAACTAGAGATTACGAAGTGTAGTGGTAAAGTATTATCGTATAAGATTTTCGAAGTTGGGAAACATTCCCAGGGAAATTTTATTTACGATAGCCCCCAATGTCAAAAATGACTCAATGGGCAATTTGTTTTCCGTTCGAAAAAAGTCATTATACTCCAAAGCCTAAAGTTGTCATGTAATAGCAGACTTATGGCGGATTCCTTTCAACACAGAATTCGAATTTTTTCTAAACAGATTTACGAAACCGAATCGATTAGTTTCTGTAATTTGAAAGGAATTTTTAAAAAAATCGAATTTTTTCGTGTGATTACGGAAAATATTGTTGAATATTTTGTTTATTTATTTAGAATACGTTGCAACAAAAAAAAAAAACAATTTGCCTTCCCAAAACTCCCCAATTTTCAATTTGGAGTATTAGAAATGTTTTGACATAAAATAATCGATTTTGTTTAGAAAAAAATAGGAACAGAATCGATTCTTTTGATTATATGAATTCGATAATGTGTATCGTTGTTGAGAAAAGGCTTAACAAAATTGTATGGCAGGTTTTTTATTTATATATTTGGTCTTACAAAAAAAATGAGAAGGTTTAATTTATGCCCAGCGAAGCGGGCGGGTAACAGCTAGTAATTAAATAAAATAAAATAACATTCTTTAAAATTAGTTTTTTAAGAAATTTTATTTCTCTTTTCTTACATATATCCACACAACATGGAGACTAGAACACTAGAACAGAAATGTATGTACGTTTATTTGAATTTTTAATTTTGGAATTTCTATTCTATTTATAAAATTCTTCTACAGAATACAAAGAAGACATTATAGGCAAAGAATTTGTATAATATATAGTGTAGATATTGAATAATAATATGCTAAGGACTGGAACAACCGTTTTGATGTTTAATTGAAGGAGAGCTATATGAGTCTATAACAGTATAACAAGTATAAGTAGTAGTCACTAATTATATAAATGCAGAATCTAACCTTTCTTATTTTCGTGGTGGCTGAAAAATATTGTCGAGGTTGAGGGCAATGATGGTACCTACTATCCACCATTTTTCTCCAAAGCTATAACATTCTACAAAAGCAGCTGTTCGAGATATCTTGATTTTATTAAATGAAACAGGCGGTTCACAATACCTTACGAGTATAACTTAACTAAATAACTTTTGGACTGGGTTCTTAACGCTTGATTCTTAAATATTAATTATTAAATTGTTTATAAAGGTCTATATCGGAACACCTTAACAGAGTAAAGTTTACCTTTCAAAAATGTTTCCCCTCTCTCTCATTTGGAAAGAATAGTTTTAATAAGGTTTATTCGCGATTCAAATCACTTGCGATCGCGAGTATTTTGTATTTTGAAGTAAGTAATAGAAGACGTAGGAAAAACTATTTTGCGGTTTTATTTAAATTTTTTTCTAAAAATTTTGTTCGGGATTGTTACCCGGTCATTAAGAATCGGTAATAACGGGTGATTTTTTAGCTGGTTTGGTTTTGGCAACACTGGTTTTGACAGCTGACGTGTGTTTAGTACCTTGTGTCACTGTCAAACAGCTTCAGTTTGGTTTGCAATTTAACCATGGATCGTCTTACAAATGAACAACGCTTGCAAATTATTGAATTTTACTATCAAAATTCGTGCTCGGTTCGAAATGTTCATCGCGCGCTGCTTGTGTTCAGCGATGAGGCTCATTTTTGGTTGAATGGGTACGTAAATAAGCAAAATTGCCGCATTTGGAGTGAAGATCAGCCAGAAGCATTGCAACAGCTACCAATGCATCCCGAAAAAGCCACTGTTTGGTGCGGTTTATGGGCCGGCGGCATTATTGGGCCATATTTCTTCAAAGATGATGCGAATCGCAGCGTTACTGTCAATGGTGAACGCTACCGAGCGATGATAACAAACTTTTTTTTGCCCGAAATGGAAGTTCTTGACTTGCATGATATGTGGTTTCAACAAGACGGTGTCACATGCCACACAGCACGCGAAACAATGGCGCAATTGCGAGGCGAGTTTGGTGAACAGTTAATTTCACGTTT
This sequence comes from Leucozona laternaria, assembly GCA_932273885.2. Taxonomy (NCBI): domain Eukaryota; kingdom Metazoa; phylum Arthropoda; class Insecta; order Diptera; family Syrphidae; genus Leucozona; species Leucozona laternaria. The sequence goes on along the minus strand of OW026366.1, from coordinate 236,681,307 downwards.
CGGGCCGGTCAATTGGCCGCCTAGATCGTGCGATTTGACACCATTAGATTATTTTTTGTGGGGGTATGTCAAGGCTAATGTCTATAGGGGCAAGCCCGCTTCGATTGACGCACTGGAAACCAACATCCATGCATTCATTCGTGAGATACCGGCCGATATGTGTGAAAGAGTATGCCAAAATTGGACTCAGCGGATGGGCTACCTGAGACGCAGCCGCGGTTAACATTTGCATGAAATTATCTTTAAACATTAAATTACAAAGTTCAAACTATCGATTCAAATAAATATTTCATTCATTTCAAAAATCTTAAATTATTTTGTGAGAGTGATAGTAAAAATTCGTTGAGATTCAACAACGGAGGTTTTCCAAGAGAGCGAGAAGCTTAACGTATAAATGTATGAATAACTGGAATGGTTAAGAAAATGGTTTAAGCGGGAAAGTGCACTTTTTTGTGAGCTTGTCTTCCAAGAGGTCAATTAAATAAAAAATAAACTAGATTCGGGAAAAGTAAGGAAGAAAGAAAATCTACGAAAAAATGATTAAAACAAAATTCAATAAGGAGATTATAGAGATAGACCAAGATTAAAGAGGAAGGAAAGTGATTCGATATTTCGAGCATTAAAACATTGATATAAATCGAGGATATAGAAAAAAAGAAGGATAAATCAAAGCAAATAGAATTAATTTGGGGAAAGTATAGTGACGTTGTATGACTTTTTTCTTTAATGTCTTTAAATTCCGATACGTAATTTTTTGCTTAGATTTCATTAAGAATAATGTTATAATACCATTTAATTAAGAAATGCTTTCTTTTGTATGTACGACCCATATGCGTTTTCATTTAAAATTGTATTCAACAAAAAATTTGGATTATTATCCGGATATTTGCCAATAATAATCTTTGCCAAATAAAAGATTTCCAGTATGCACATGTACATAATGTAGGTACAGCTGAAATTGTTTCATTTATTCTTTAGTTTATTCATCGTTGTCAATTTACTTTCAATAAAACATTTCTTCATTATCAGAAATTCTTAAAATTATTTCACCGATGTCAAAACAGCTGAGGGTGGTAGTTTTTAAATGAACTATTTCCATTTTTTTATTACACTACAAAACGGATGTACAAAATTCTGAAAATCCAAATACAGTGAAAGCTTCCATAGGCGCACAGTGATGGTGAAAAGATTTGTGTCCGCCTAAGGGAGTTGTCAGTCCAAGGGAAACAACTTTTTTAGTATAAATTCTATTTTTATTTAAACAAAAAACATACAAAATACAAACAAAAAAAAACAAAAAAAAGAATTAACATTTTTACATGGTTTAAGCACAACATGTCATTTTAAATTATTTTTATTTAAAGTCTAGTACGCTGCTGATGCGAAACGAATTTTTTTGGTGGTCTCCAACACGACAGCAAAATGCTTACGAAAACCACAGCGAAAAATGGCAACTTGAAGCGTCACCAATGCAAAAAAAAACAAACACAAACTAAAACAAATCAAAGGAAGTCATGGTGTATTGAAATACAACAAAAACACAAACAAAAAAAAAAACTCAAATGTCACTTTTCCGCACACAATTAATGGTACAGGCATTTAATTAAGTGCGAAAATAGAGCGGAGACCTCTCCAAATAATCTGCTACAATTATAAATTACGCTCATCGAACAGCGTACTGAAAAGGAATTTTTCGTTTATGATTTTTTTGTGTCATATTTGTATGGGATTTTTCGTTTCGCATCAGCGGCGTACTAGGCTTAAGTTAAAAATCAGTGAGAAGAGTTTGTTTTTCTTGCGTAACACTTGAAACTTTGTCAAGATGTGTTTGTAAGCTAATAAGAAGCTGAAGTCATTTGCGCACTCTACCATTCTATGTTCTAATTTCTACATGTGTGAGATATTTTCTTTGGGCCTTACCAATAATCAAATTTAGAGATCACTTAAATATTTAAATGGACTCTAAAAAATTAACCATACCAATAATGAATTTAATAGTCAGCTTAACGCTAAACGTGCCTTTAAATTTAAAGTGAAGAAACTCATGTTTAATTGTGTGTCAATCTGACAGCAAAAGGCAATATATAAAAAAAAACAATTTTCCTATCTGTCGCGTCTATGTTATTCTCACTCGAGTTTGTGGGCTTTTAATTGCAAAATGTAAGTAAAATATCCAATTTAATCGATTCCTTTTGTTTAATTGATTGTAAATTCCAATTTCAGATTGAATTATTTTAAATGACTGAAAATCGTCAAAAAGAACTAATTGGACTCCATCAGCTATGAAGGAGTTGCTAATGGAATCAGTAAAGCCCATCATCATATTCTTCGAAAGGATCTATTATTTTCTTATACAGGGTGTCCCGTAATGAGTGGATAATACTGCAGCTGGTGATAGCTGGCCTTATGACTGCTCAGAAAAAAAATATAAAAAAAATATTTTTCTTGTGGTCTCCATGGTATAATTTATTTTCGAAAAATGTTAAAAAATTCAGGATCTCCTAAAATACCTAATTACAACGGCCACCCATAAAGGATTCTTGTTATTTTTGTATTTTAATAATATTTTTGAATAACCGTTCTAAATGATGGGTAGTAAATTTTAACACCAGCTGATGCATTTTTTGTGTTATAATTTTTTAAAATAATTTTTTTATTCAAAAATAATTCAATATTTTTTTTCACCAAAGTTTGAAAATTAATAAAGAGAAAAAAATGTATGAGAACATAAGTGGCAAATTTGATAAAAATTGACCTGTTTAATGTACTTTCCAAAATGGTATAACACATGTTTGTGTCTACAACCATGCCCAATAAAATTGGCATTTAATCTTCTAAAGTAGTTTTTTAACATTTTATCAGATGAAATTAAGTTACAAAGTTAAGTAAACACTACGACGACGAATAAAATAAATTTTAATTTTTATTGCATTTAAAAATAACCGTTATTAAATAATGGCACTAACATTTAACACTAGTTGCTGGATTTTTTTTTAATAATTTTTTTAATTAATTTTTTAATAAAAAAATGATTAAGTATTTATTTTGATGTTTGATGACAACAAAAATTGAGTTGGAAGGAAAATTCAATAAATATACCAGTGTCACTATTATGTCTGCTAAATTCACTAACTAAAATAATAGTACGCACTTTCAAAAAGGTTTTGATTTAGGTATGGGAAATGCGATAAATAAAAACAACAGTATTAAAAATTATGATATATTTGTAATTTAAATAAATTTATATTAAATGTTCAAACTGTCCCCCATTCACTGTGATACAGGCTCTGCATCTTCTAATAAAGGACCTCTCAATAAAACGAGCATATTGGCGCTCATTTATTTTCATCACAGCGTCTTGAACACGACGACGCAATTCCGTAATGGATGTAATTGGTTTAGTATAAACCATTTCTTTCAGACATCCCCAGTAGAAAAAGTCCAAAGGATTTAGGTCTGGCGAACGTGGTGGCCACAAAATTGGGCCCAGACGGCCTATCCCTGTTCGTCTTGCAATCACCCGTGTGATGTAGTTGAATCTGCTTCAATTTCATTCAGCACAATACGATCAATTTCTTCTCGCGGTAAACGTCCTCCGCTAGTACCGCCCAGTCCATTACCAGGCATTCGTCCTTCTGAAAAACATTGGTGGACTCTGATGAACACTCGATAGTCCGGATGTCGCGCATTTGGATATCGCTCTCTATAGAGAGCTGCAGCTGCGTTAGCGCTTCCTCTACATTCCCCGTATATTAAATGCATATTCGCATACTCCAGCGGCGTATACTGTGACATTCTTAATCAGTATTAATTTAATCAAATTCAAAAATTCGTTTAAGTGACGAAACCAGCATAACAACGTTATACGTTACGTAATGACAGAGAATTGACAATATTTGCAAATAATACTTTTATATGCATTTTAATGCCTATTTTATTACAAGTCAATTTTTATTTGAGAAAGTGTTAAAAATCTTCTCTAGTAGATTAATAGCCAATTTAATGTGTTATGTGTTAGTGCCTTTATTCAATAACGGTTATTTTTAAATGCAATAAAAATTAAAATTTATTTCATTCGTCGTCGTAGTGTTTACTTAACTTTGTAACTTAATTTCATCTGATAAAATGTTAAAAAACTACTTTAGTAGATTAAATGCCAATTTTATTGGGCATGGTTGTAGACACAAACATGTGTTATACCATTTTGGAAAGTACATTAAACAGGCCAATTTTTATCAAATTTGCCACTTATGTTCTCATACATTTTTTTCTCTTTATTAATTTTCAAACTTTGGTGAAAAAAAAAATTGAATTATTTTTGAATAAAAAAATTATTTTAAAAAATTATAACACAAAAAATGCATCAGCTGGTGTTAAAATTTACTACCCATCATTTAGAACGGTTATTCAAGAATATTATTAAAATACAAAAATAACAAGAATCCTTTATGGGTGGCCGTTGTAATTAGGTATTTTAGGAGACCCTGAATTTTTTAACATTTTTCGAAAATAAATTATACCATGGAGACCACAAGAAAAATATTTTTTTTATATTTTTTTTCTGAGCAGTCATAAGGCCAGCTATCACCAGCTGCAGTATTATCCACTCATTACGGGACACCCTGTATATTTTTGTTCGGCGAGATTGTGCCAAAATACTTATGTCATCAATTATATCCTTATTATATCGGAACTCATTTTTTAATTTCATAAGTGAAAAAAGCTTAAATCTATTTGGAACCAGAAAAATTGTTTGTTTATTTTGCAAAATTACACAAATGTCATTCAACAGCTGTCTATTTGACAAGTACTGTACTAGATTTTGTAATAGAGCGATAATTAGTAAAAGGTGTGTTTAATTTGGTTATTGGTGAACACACAAATTAACTCGTCTTTAAAGTTTAACCTGGCATTTATCAAAACGCGTGTTTGGCGTTTGGTTATTGGTAAGGCCCTTTGTCTTTGCGTTTCAATGGGAAATACAAACAAAAATATGCACGACTTGATCGCACGAACTTGCTCTTGTGGTTAAATATTGTGTGTAACTCCACATTGAAGATGCACGATGTACCTATATATTTAACGAGAAAACATTGAAAGAGTCAAAAGCACTAAAAAAATGATTTATTTTTTGGTTTTTAAAATTCTTGAATGTATTATTGTTTAAACTATTGAGAAGCATCAGATTGCAAAAGTATAACAAAATCGGTCGAACCATGGCAAAGATATACGAGAATAACCTAAAAATATGACCATTTTCTCTAAAAACCTGGAATTCCTAATTCAGTAATGTGAATTTTTTGAGAAAAACCTGAAATGCAGTTTTCTTACAATTAACTTGGTTATTACAGGTACGAAGTTTAATCAAAATCGTTAGAGCCGTGTTCGAGAAAATTTGAAGGAACCAAAATATTTGTATGGCAGCTATCCGTTTTAGATGAGCTAAAATAAAAATTCGAATTTCCCCTCTAGGGAATCACATAAAAATGCTTAGTACCAAATTTCATGCAAATCGGTCCACCCGTTTAGGCTCTAGCTTAAATAGCAGTGGACGCACCGACTTACAGACGCACAGACGTACAGACGTACAGACGTACAGACGTACAGATGTACAGACGTACAGACGTACAGACGTACAGACGTACAGACGTACAGACGTACAGACGTACAGAAGTACAGACGTACAGACGTACAGACGTACAGACGCACAGACGCACAGACGCACAGACCGACGGACGGCATTCTCGATTATCGAAGTGTTAGTTTTGATAACCTCGAATTTTTTTTTTTACACGAAACCAATACTTGCCCTATAGAGCAAGTAAAAAGAAGGGAAGCGATAGGATTTTTCGTTTCTGTCGGTCTAAGGGAATTAAATGCAATAATTTCTACTAAATAAACTTGTCCGCGTCCGGGCAAGAGGGTGACCACTTAAGGGAACGCAAATTATACTCAATATGAAAAATAAAAGCTTGGTTATCAAAATTTGTCCGTCTAAAGAATCTGTCCGCCTAATCGAGCTGTCGGTAATGGTAATTTCACTGTGTATAGGCAATAGGTATTATATTCGTTTACTTTTTACTAACTACCCAATTCTATTAGTTTTAGAGCCGTTTTATTTTTTTTATGAACTTTGACAGAACTTCGGACAAAAATTGGTATGAATTGATAGTTTTTCGAAGTAAAGGAACAAGGGTCATATAATATAATATACATGATTTTTTCCAACACATTTTATGGACTAAAGGCAGTTAAAAGGCAAAAATTTCCAGCTTAATAATTTAGAATTTTAATCTTGTTAGATATAGTTCACATTGGATTTTTGGCAAAAAATTCATGTAAGTTGAACTGAATTTAATAAAAATTGCGTATTGACAAGGCCCTCACTAGTCAACTGATGAGTCCAAGTGAGATCGCCGGGACGAAACGTCAATTTGTATGTTCTAAAGGCCTTTTAAAGCTATTTTGAATCACACAATTTACATGTGTTTATAGTATGTGAGGTGTGTGGACGAACTTTATGATTTTGCCATAAATAATTTGTTGGTGACCTCTTCGATTCGTACGGATAAAGTTCTTAAGTAGGCTTTTGGAGCCTACTTACCAACTTCTATTAGCTTGCCCACACAGCGAGGACGGGCATGGACTTTTTGGTCCAAGAATGTCAATGTCTGCTCATCTCGCTAAGGGACAATCTCAACTGGCCCACATCACGCTCTTCTGATTCTGAAGCAGTTTTTCTGTGGAGAATGCATGCGGAATGGCTAAACAAAACTCAGTGGATAAAACATCAAAAGCATCTGATCAGTTAATCCTGAGTTAACTCACCAAGTTTAATGAGTTAACATGGGTTTAACTTTAATCTCGCACTGAAAAACTGGACCTAAGTGATTTGAAAAGGTTTTGCAGGTGATTTTTTTGTAACCTGCAATAAAAGAAGTGTTTTTGTTGTATTGATTGATTATGGATCCACTAATTTCTTCCCTAAAGCATGTCACAACTCAAAATAATCTCAAATCACAATACCATCTCAAAAATACATAAGCGTAAAATTTTAAACAATCCTCGTTTTGGTTGATTTAGAGCCAATTCTAAATGTTTAAAATTTTGCGCCATAGACTTCAATTTTACCAATAAGGCACTTCAATATTTTCAAAAACTTTAGATAAATTTTGTTGCATACCTAAATAGAAAAGATCTACACATGTAAGAGAAGGTTTATTCACTATTAGAAAATAAGCACTTACAATAATGTTTTATTTAATTTAATTTAATTTAATAACTTGAACTACGTTAATATTTGTATAATCTATTTTAGTTATTCGGAAAAATAATTGTAAATATAAGTGTTATTCCATTTTAAATTTTTCAAAATCGCCTTAATCGTTTTTCTAGGTATTTGACTTTAAATTCCCTAAATAAAACTGCATTTTTATAATACAAAGTAGCTGGATACATTATAAATTTCAATTAAATTTGATGTTTATGCTTTATACTAAAATCTATAGATATTTATATATTGTAGATACACACTTTTTTTATAAATAATCTACGTTATAGGTATGATTACAATAGGTAATAGTATAACTAGATGGTACTTAACGTCACCCCATTTTTGTATACACAAACATACATATCTCGAACATATAAAAACCATCATGGTGAATTTAGTATGTATGTACCTATACGTATTGTAGAATCTACAATTGCAATAGCCATTACGATGCAACACGGAAAAATATAAATTTTCATTAATTACAGGTGCTTAAAAGGGATTTTCCTCCTGGCACTCATTTTACACTTGTGTGTATAATCCTCCATCGTATATGTGTGTATCTGTATATAAACAATGTATACTTATTTGCGGAAAACAAAACTATATATGTTCGTATGGACCATCAGCTGCAATGCCCAGGATTTCTTATTATCCACTTGTGATGCTACCTATACCCAGAACACATGGCGTTCGTTGGTTTGGATTTACTTATTCGAAAGTCCAAATCCAAACCCCCCTCGAGACTCAGGAGCATCCCCAAAAAGAGTCGAAACAAAACAGTTGTAGAGCATCGCAAATAAGCAGTGCCACTTACGGCTGAATCTCTCCGATGCATATCCCAGGATATTCGATACCGGGATAGCAGTGGCCATTGTTATCGTTATCATTCCTTTTGTTGCATTTTTATTACCATAATAGCCGAGAGTTTTTTTATTCATTTTTTTTTTTATATTTTGTTTTGTTTTGGTTTGTTATTTTGTTTGCGACGATTGGGGTAAAATTTTCTTTCAGGTCCACTTCAATCTCTTGAACAAACAATTCAGGGCTGGTTTCAGGATGGCGCGTGGCGAGTTTCTACAACGGGCTCAATACTTTAAGACTTCTCAACTTCATGAAATAAGTTTTTAAGTTTTGGTGGGGGCTAACTTAAAACTAAGAAACTAGTTAAGATTGCGGATTAATTAGGGGGTTATCGGTAAGAATAAAAAAAAGAACAGGACCTAAGTGGCTGCTTTGAGGGAGCCCAGGAAAAGGCAAGAAGAGGCTTGAGAGGGCAGATCTCAAATGGACGTTTTTATAAATGACGATATTAGAGAAGGACGAGACTAGAGACATGCCAATTTATAACAGTTATAACAGTTTTAAACCATTAAAAGTGGGCGTGCATTGAGGCGCTATGCGATACTTAAAAAAAAAACTGTGGGTGCCTGAAGTTTTCCCACCGGTGGAGGGCCCTGGTAACTGCGGGGCCGCATAAACAGTATCTATACTCTTATAAACTAAAACTGTTATACATATGGCATGTCTTGAGTCACATCCATATGAAATATTATTTATGCTGCTTGCTAATATCTGTTTATAAAATTTTAACAAAACTAGAGGAGCCATTGAATAGAAATGCGGCAATAACCCATTTCCTTTTGAAGCCACCCCTGGTTATATTTAAGTCGCCCGTGCCTTAGTTAAAACTGAGTACATACTGAAGTGGTGGTTGAAATTTTCCCAAGTGAAACTTTGTTGTATTTTCTTCTTTTTTTTTGCATTTTTGTGAAGAGTTGTTTCTCCTATCTGTATTTGTATTTTTATCATGCATTTTTCATTTTCATTTCATTAGTTTTGTCGTTCAAAAAGATACACAGAGAGATAGTATACACTCCCTCTTTCTTTGGGTTTCGAACTTGGCAAAGATTTTGTGATTTCAAATGGAAATGTGGTCAGTTTTCTAGTTTTCTCCTCAAAACAAATTCAAATATATACTCAGCCCCCCCCCCCCACTTTTTGGTTGCCACAAAGTTTGCTTAACCATCAAAGCATCATTCACATTTTCCAAACCATACTTATAGATTGTAGCTGGTAGGTATAGCTTAAAAGGTACATCATAGACATACAGACGGCCTGAGTGATCTAATAAATCTTCGGTCAAGGCCATGTGTATTTTTCAATGTTTATGCTGTTGGTTAATTTTTTTTTTGTGTTTAAATCTTTATTTCTGCCAAAATGCGGTGCACTTTAAGGATACACATAGGGGCGGTGTGTTGGAATTCATTCATTTGCACTCTTTGTGGCTTCTTTGAGAGAAAGACCATCAAGGAGGAAGTAGGTAAATCTAACAGTATGAAAGTCAGCCTTCATCCATTAAAGCTTTTTGCTTTTGGTTTATGAAGGATAAGCAAGTGAAAAACTTACTAAAACTGACTCAGATTTTTATTTTTTTTTTGTGAAAGTAAAATTTGCATCTTGTATCACAGTACTGAGTAAAGTTCCTATACCTACTGAAGAGAGGCCTTTATTTTGTGAAAAAAAAGGATTTTCTGATATATAAGATTAAGTCTTCAAAAGATAATACATAAATAAAAATATCCATATCCATATATAACTTATGTACAAAACGTTTTCAGTCTGTGCCTATGTTGAACTTTTAGGTATTTAAGTTTCGGTTCAGTACTTGATATCGAGTAAGGGAAAAAAAAAGCAAAATTATCACAATTTTACAGCGAATAATATTTCAGTAACTTTCTCGTCTGAAAGGGGGAGGGGAGGGCCGTGCGTCATATTCTGTATTTCTGTATTATTGGTAATTTGTTTAATGTGTTGCAGCCCAATTTATACAGGGTGATTCGCATAAGCTGTGACAAAATTTAGAGCGTTTAGGTTGGGTCGAGATAAGAAAAAAAACCGTATTGGAGGGGGTAAACCCCCCTCCCCCATTTAGCCAGGAGGGACAATTTTATAAAAAAAAATACTAAAAATTATTTAAAAACAACGTTAACACTTAGAATGCCATGCTATACCTTTTTTAAAGCCATAAATCTTTTCTTTTATTTAGTGAAAAGTTTTTGAAAAATTATTTTCAAACTCAAAATTTTGAAAAATTTGTATGTACCTTTGTACTTATATTATATTTAATTTCTTGAACATTAAACAAAACATTGAGAATGCCCTTTTTAAGTAGGTATTTAATAAAATGCACCTAAAAACTAATTTATAAAAAAATATACCTACTAACCCGTTTTTAAATTAATGATTTTTCTTTTAAATTCAAAACATATTTTTTGAAAATTTTTGTATGAAATATTATTTTTATTTAAAATGGATTTCTGCATACAAATTTTGATTGAAATTGATCAAGTCGTTAACGAGAAAGTCAAAAATTAAAAAAAAAATGCTTCTATGCCAAATAAAGTTAATTAATTTTTAATTAAGTTATTTCACTAAAAAACCTTAAGTTTAAAATTTTCCTAATAAACTATCCAGCCTAAAAACGCATAAAACAGTGACATCTTGTTCGTGCAAAATTGAGAGCAAGATACCTTTTCCACATTTTTAATTGTCAAAGTGACAAGATAATAAAAAGATAAAATAGGCATTTAGTGATTTTTAGGCCTATCGGGAATTATGTGGGAAATATTTTTCTCTCCTAGTTCCATTATTCACGGGAACATGTTTCTACTATCGACAATTCACTTGGGAACATTTGAATATTATTTTCGAAGAATTTGACATTTGATTTTGCAAAAATGTATTTATTTTCGCCGGTGTTTTAATAAATATTAAATTGATAATAAAATAAAATATCAGATTTATTGTATTAATTGGCGAAAAAAAGCAAAGAGAATAGAAAACAAAATGGTGCATGAAAGCAAATCGAAAATATGTAGAAGCATTTGGACATTCTTCAACTGATTGTCCCACACCCAATGCAAAAAACCTTATTATAGTTTCTTCCAATGTATTAAATTTATACATCTTGTTAGAACCTCCCCCGGCTGCTTTTTTTGACTCACCAAAAAAAATCATTAAAACATGGTTATCACTTATTATCACTTTCTTTTTAGGATTCGGCAACAGATTAAGGGCTTGTTTCACATTGTTTGATTAAAGTTTCAATTAGGCTACATGGAACTTTCTCTTCAATTATCAACCTCATTTGCGTTTCACAATACCTGAATAGTCAACCTTATAAGTAAAGTTCTAAGGCCCATTTTCGGAAACGAAACTCAAAGATTTATGTTCAACATAACATGAGAACTTTAGTGAGACATTGTGAAACAAACCCCTAATGAGCCCAAACAGTTTGAGATCACTTACTACATTTTTCCAAAATTAAATTTTTGGTCATCATCCTTTGAGTGGTATGTTTTTAATCCGTTGAGAATATCTATATTATATTTGTTTTGAATTTGATGAATTTAACATTAAAAAAAGACACGTTTTTTTTTAAGAGAACAACTTACATGGATTGCTGTTCCCATTTTCAATTCCTGTCGTTAAATGACAGGAGACTATTCCTAAGGAAAAACCATTAAATTTCCTTAAATCACGATAGGTATTTTTTCCCTCGGAATTTTTACCTAATTTCGAAAACAACCCGATATACCGATTTCTCAAATATGGGAAATATTGTGTAGGAAAACGATTAAATTGCTTGCGGGAAAGGGAGCGTTTTTTTCCGGAGATTTAAGAACAATCCAACAGAGTATAATATTATAAAAGACAATTTATATTTGCCCGTAAAAAAGTTAAATCCCTAATCCGTAAATAAAAACGTGCTTATTTATTAGAGAAAATTAATCCTTCACTTAGCTCCAAGGATTTAGGGGCAATTTAAAAAAAAATTGGTGTTAAAGAAGACAAAAATAAAAGTTAATGTCCTTTTAGTGCTGAAGTGATGTCTAATATACTGATTCCGAATTTGTCAGGTACACGCATTACTCAATATATTTTTACATTTTAAATTTTTGTATCTACAGCACTGAATTTCCTGATGTGTGGAAAAAAGCTAGAGTTATAACAATTCCTACAAAAAAACAAGTTGGTACATCTAACCCGATTATAACCAATACAGGTATACCTCAGGGCTCAGTCTTAGGTCCATTATTATTTTCGTTACTTATTATTGACCTTCCCGATGTCATTCGTAATTGCCACATTAATTTATATGCTGTTGATGTGGCACTTTACATCTTTCGTAAAATTGGTCTGATGGAGGACTATATAGAACGGTTAAATGAGGATTTAAACCATATTCAAACTTGATCCAATGATAATGGTATGAAACTTAGTCCTGCAAAGTCTGTTGCAATATTGTGCTTTAGAGATGAGCTCAATCCGGTAGATTTTCCCTCGGTTGTTCTTGATAAAGAGCAAATTGTCTATGTGAAGGATGTTATATACTTATGGTACAGAGTAAACAGTAATCTTAGCTGATGTAGAGCGATATCAGATACCATTAGACATATTTACTCCAGACTACTAAGATCTTCCTCAGATTATTACTGTCCAATATGAAGAACTACTTGATTAAGTCATTGATTCAGTCTATCCAATTTTGGATTGTGAGTGTAAGAGCAAGCTAAATTTTGCTCTTAATGACTGTAGCTGTGTTTTATTGGTAATTTATAGCTAGCGCAATAATCAAGTACCAATAAAACGCTTTGGCTGTGTTAATAAAACGCTTTAGCAACTTTAGGCTGTGTTCGCTACAAATATCACAGTTGACATCCATTTTGTCTCCACCAAACTACAAATATCATAGATCACATCCATTTTGTGAGTAAAAAACAACATTAAGGTTCAAGTCATGAATACTTTTCAAGAGCGCCATCTTCATCTTCAAAGTTCTAACTATATATAACCACTTTTATATCCACTCTTTTACTGGCTAATTTGTCGACACTCTTTGTGTTTGTTTTTGTTTGCCAAGGGAAATTTTACTGCGCTGGCTATAAAATTACCAATAAAACACGGCTTGTATTCGTTTTATCTATACCAGCGCAGTGGTAGAGTGAAATAAAAACGTGGACTTTACTCTGTATGACGTTACGAGGTCACACTTTACAGTGTAGCACATTACGTTACGGAAGTCAGCATAGTAGGATATTGGTTACGTTCAGTGACAAAAATCTGAAATCCCCTTCAAGCAAACTAGTCCGTTTTGGATCCGTGCACGTAGTCAACAACGTATGAACGACTTCGCCTATAGGGATCCAAATATGGATCGTCAAAAACTGCGCTTGGACAAACGTTGATGTTTATATTAACCATGAGTCCCGGCATTCACACATTTTTGTTTGTTAATCTTTAACATTACATTATTAACATATTTATGTACATCTTCACTGTGTATAGCTACATTATAGGTTTTTAAAAACAAAAGCAAGTTCGTGCAACCCAATCGTGCATTTTGTTTCATAGGTCATTGGTAGAACATATAGGTTGAAGAAGAGAGAAATCTTTATTAACAATCCAGTTCATTTGACATATGTCAGACAGATGCTTGTTGTTCCCGAAAAATAGAGTACCTACCTACTGAAACCGAAAAGGGGAGAAATGCTTTTCCGAAAAAAAAGAGAGAGAAAAAAAAAAGAAAACAAAAACCATTCGCCTTTGACGTCTTCTTAGCTTGGATCTTGCTGACGTTACATTTCTGCTACAACTTGACTTCTTTCATTTTTTGCACTAATTGCATATTTTGATTGATGGACTATTGATTGGTGAATGCCAACGATTCCTTTAAAAAGGGGAGAGTAGAAAACTCTCAGTTCTGTTTTTGTTTTCTATACTCCAATCGATTGATGGACAAGCGAAGAGGAAATAACATAAATCGTTCAGGGAAAATCTCATCCGATGGTTGTCAATAAGTTGGGACTGTGCCAACAAACTGTCTATTTGGACATCTGTATTTTTTGTCTTCTTCTTTTTTTTACTATATAGCTTTTCTCCATTACATGCATAGGCTAGGCAATATACGAACTCAAATTGTACTGATTTAAAACGGATGTACAAAATTCTATGCTAATTTCCTGAACGAAAGTGAAGTAATAATTGACTTCATGGCAATGGGTCGGCGCAGCAATGAAAAGAAAAAAAAAACTAGTATCAAGAACCACCTGACGGATTGTCACTTTTAATATGAATCTAATTAGAAATGTCATTCGTATATGGTGCGGCACGAGCGGTGGGGCGGCGGCGCGGCGGTCGGCCTCTACTCTGAAGAAGAAAGCAAAAGTTTGTCTATTCCATCCACCTTCCATTAGGTATGTACATTTAGGTAGTGAAGTGATTTATTTTTTCAAATAAGTTTTCTGTTTCCTCCTTTATGTTTTTGTTTATCCCTGAACTTTGAATATGTCTGCTAAACAGAAACGAACCAGTCACAATATCAGAGAGAAAAGGATTTCCTCGGCGGAATAGAATTTATAGCTCCATTCCGTGAGCCTTCTATATGTACACTGTATAGGGAATTCTTTGTGCTTCCTTTGAATCTTTTGGCTCATTGTAAGAATGTAAGTCTGAACATGACTGTGCTAAAACATTTTTGTGTATGGAGCTATGGTGATTTGTGCATATATGTACATAAATGTATGTATACGTACAAGAATTGTGTATCGCATTAGGCTCTAGGCTTATTGATGATTTGCTATTCCCATTTGTTGGCTGCCTGGTTATACATGCAATTACTTTTTATATCTTAAGAATAATCAGGTTTCAAAGATTTGAGGTTATGAACTTTTTTGTTGTTGTTCTTTCTGTTGCTGTTGTTGTTGCTCTGGCTGTTTTGTTTCTTTCGAATAAGTTTATTTGCAGAACGTGATGATGCTAAGGAGCTTAATGAAGATTTTTAATCTTGAAGCACGTAGAACATATGTACGAACGTATGTACGTATATGTACATATATAAATATACTCGAAAATAAATAAAAAGAAAATTAATATTTGCCCAAGCAGCTGCATAAATTCTGAATGTTTATGAAGTTAAATATTTTGTTTAGGAATTTCTGCGAGGGAATACAACTTAATGGGTTTTCATGACGAGTTTTTTCATCTTTTTATTTTTGCAAAAATAATTTTCATTATTATCTACCCTAGAGCTATGCGTACATATGTGAACTTATGCACATATGTGTATTGTGTAGAGATATATGTATAGGAAATACCTTGAAAATCGTTTTAAATTCAAATTGTAAAAAATAATTTTTGAAAAAAAATTAGAATTCAAATTCATTATTCGATTGTTGGGTGGAGGAACATGGTGAATTTTAGCTTTTAAAAGCCAGTTGTACAATCATGGTTCATTCTCGGATCAAAATTTAAACCCACTCGCTGATTTGGGCGGATTAACTGAGGTGTTCTGTTATACAGGGTGCCCACCGGGAAGGTAACTATATACTACTTTGTTTTGCCGCCATTTTGGTAAACATTAGTCTTGACAGTTCATATTTGGCAGTCGTGAAGTAGACACGTGGCAAATTTATTATGGAGAAATATTCGATAGACCAACGTGTTTTAATCGTTAAAACATTTTATCAAAATCAATCATCGATTACTGTGACAATGAGAAAGTTACGTGAAATTTTTGGCAGAAACAACGTGCCAACAAAACGCACTATTTATCGTGTAGTGAATGATTTCGAAGAAAGAGGGTCTGTAGGTGATAGACCCAAGCATGGACCACAACATACTGCAAGATCGGCTGAAAACATTACTGCTGCTCAAGGAAGTGTTACTTCTTTGAAAATGAAAACGGCATAACGGTAACTGTGAATGGAGAGCGATATCGTGATATGATTGAAAACTTTGTAACGCCACAGCTGCATGCTTTCGGCTTGATTAACATGTGGTATCAACAAGACGGTGCTACATCGCATACAGCCAGGATTTCAATGGAATTACTGCGAGACCTCTTTTCACAACAAGTAATTTCAAGAAATGGTGATGTTGATTGGCCTCCACGGTCGCCTGATTTGACGGCTCCGGACTTCTTTTTGTGGGGATATCTGACAAGCGAGGTTTATGCAAAGAAACCAGAAACCCTTGAGTAACTCAAACAAAATATTCGTGATGAAATTAATGAAATACCGCGTGAAATGTGTGAGAACGTAATGAAAAATGTTCTCAAAAGGGCTCGCATTTGTGCTACTAACAGAGGCAAGCATTTACCTAATATTGTATTCCATACATAATTGCCGACATTAAATAAAACATTTATCAATATAAGATCCATTCACTTTCATAATAATCAAAAATTATAAACAAACAAAGTAAATAGTATATACCTTCCAGGCGACACCCTGTATACCTTCAGGGTTCACACATGTGATTATTTTTGAATTCATTTTTAAAGCTATTTTTACACCACGTTTGTACAAGGCGCCCTAAATCGCCAAACGGTTCTAGTTCATCGGCGTTAGATGTAGTGTGCCACATAGTTGGCCGATTTGGTTGTCAAAAATAAAATTATTAATGTTTTCGAAACATATACGACACGAATATCTCGACTTTGGCATTTTTTTCATTTTAAAATGTAAATAACTTTTGAAATATATTTTTTTTTTAAGATTTCAATCTACTTGGCTCACTCAATAAGTGTGATAAATCTTGAACAAAACAATTAAGTGGTTGGTATTTTTAAAAATTAATATGTGGGTGGCCAAAGTAAACCTTCAATTTTACCCATGTTCCTTTGGAAGTTGCGAACTACTCATGAGTAGATTCAAACTATATAATCTAATACTACCAATACCAACTACTCGTGCTTTCGTGGCAAGTAGATGAGATTTGTAGGTAAATTAATTCTGTGCGTTCCATAGAAAATGGCTAGCAAAGTACTCGTGAGTGCTTCCCCACCTCCAAAGGAACACGGCTTTTATATGATTTTGATCTTTTGCCTCATTTTTCTCGTAAGCCAAACACAGTGATTTTTTATATTTTACGGTTTTATTGGTTTGCTCTGAATTTAGGAAAATCCATAGTCTCTCTCACCGATTAACAGATTGAACAGGAAGTTTCTTTTCCAAATCATATTTGTTCACAGTCGCAATTTCCTTCCAGTTGCCCGAAAGCCTGAGGCCTCATCACGTAAAACTAAAACGATCGGACGATATCGTTTCCATCATTGCTATCTCTATCATATAGGGTTTTCCAATAAGAGGTGTTATTTTGAATAGCCCGCTATTTCGGTAGCTGTCACTTTTGAAGCTGTCATTTTTTGACATTTGACAAGTAGAAACTACGCTATTAATAAAAATGGAACGATACACGCTTCACCAACGCATTGAAATTATTAAAATTCACTATAAAAATGGTGAAAATTTGGCAGAGACGGTTCGTAAAACTAAAACATTTTTGGGTTGTCGTGAAGCACCTTGTCTGACCGCAATACAGAAATTGATGGATAAATTCGAGCTGTTGGGACAAGTTAGTGATGTGAAGAATAAAACCCGTGCACGTCGCTCAAGAACAACTGAGAATATTGCTGTTGTAGCCCAAAGTGTTGAAGAAAACCCAGGTTTGTCCATTCCTCGTCGTTCTTTGGAATTAGGCATTCCACAAACGTCATTACACCGTATTTCGCATAAAGACTTGGGTCTTAAGGCTTATAAAGTTCAGTTAACACAAGAACTCAAACCGGCTGATCATCAACAACGTCGTGTCTTTGCTGATTGGGTCCTTGAAATGCATGAAAATGATCCGGAATTTCATCGAAAAATCATCTTGACTGATGAGGCCCATTTCCACCTCGGAGGCTACGTCAACAAGCCAAACTGTCGCATCTGGGGCTCGGAAAACCCAAGGGTTATTGTTGAAAAGCCTCTCCATCCTCAACGCGTGACTGTTTGGTGCGGTTTATGGTCCGGCGGGGTCATTGGACCTTACTTTTTCGAAAATGAGGCTGGAGCTTCAGTTACGGTCAATGGATTGCGCTATCGAGAGATGATTAATGATTTTTTATGACCGGAATTGGATGGTATTGATCTGGACAACGTTTACTTTCAACAAGACGGCGCTACGTGCCACACAAGCAATGACACCATCGATCTTTTACGGGAAAAGTTTCCGGACCGTGTTATCACTCGAAGAGGTGATCACAATTGGCCACCGAGGATCTTGTGATTTAACACCTTGCGACTTCTTCCTTTGGGGCCACGTGAAAGATAAGGTCTACGCCAACAGCCCAGCGTCGATTCAAGACCTCAAAGATGGAATTCGTGAGGCTATCGAGGGCATAGGGCAGTCACTTTGCGATTTGGTTATGGAAATGTCATGAAAAGGATATGGTCCTGTAAGCGTGGTCGTGGCGGCCATTTGGCTGATTATTAACGGCATATCTTCCTATGAAATAAACATCCGATCATTTATCTCAAAAAATGCCATTTTTCTTTGAATATCAAAATAACACCTCTTATTGGAAAACCCTTTATCTGTAGAGAAAAACAAAGATAGTTATCTCCTAAATGATATCGTTCGATCGTTTTCATTTTACTTGATGAGGCCCTGATTTAAAATTTTCCATCGCTTTATCGTTTTCATGCTTAATGTCCCAGACCAATGTTTTTAAAGATCGTTAGAAGGCTATATGCAATCGGTTGGGCTATATAAGTGCAATTTGCGGGGAGAAAAACAACATTTATATCATATTCTTCAGCTAGCTTATGATACTGTCTTCAGAGAAATGTCTGGCAAGATTGTTTTAGGACCTTTCGAGTCTGTGATGGGATATAGATTAGTTGAAACCAATTAGAAAACACCACCGACAAAAATTATTAACAAGGTAACTTTGGCTGGGTGGCAAATATCATAACAAAGTCACCCATTCATTTGCCGTTTTTTGTACAAAAATTTAAATTTAAAAAATCTTTCCTCTCCATTTCCACATCTCTATCTCATCTTCATTCATTTTCTTTAAGTAGCATGAAATGATTTCGGAACAACTGTACTATAGTTATACAGTGACCTTATAGTGTATTATGCCTCCCATTTAATGATGTGCTTTCTTAAATAAAGTAGTAAAAAACTACTAATAGTAGGTACCTTTTTCTCCCGACAGCATTATTGAGAGCAACAAAAATCCTTTGATGAAGTTATTGGGCCAGTTTAGGTATCTGAGATCTCAGAGAACTCATATATGTACAATACCAACCTCAGAAATAAAAACCTAATTTCTCAAGAAAACTGATGATGCTCATTTTTTATTATGAAGCTGAGATTTCAAGTTAATGGTCCGGTTCATTCAAATTGACGGAGAAAATTATCTGAGATCTCAGAAACGTTGAGTTGCTAATTTGATTAAAAGCAAACAAACAAAAGGTTAAAACTTAAATAAGTTCGTATAATAATAAATTAATGTTACCATCAATTATCTATATCAACAACTTTGCTCACGTTCATGTTTCATTCATGAACGTTATATCTATGTACATATCTACCTTTTATTCAGAAAAAAAAAAAACAAAACAAAAGTCGAGATACCTAATTAACTAACGGTAAACCAGTTTTTTATTATTTCACCAGACAAATTAAATAATGAATCAACAAATAAAAACAAAACAATTATAAAGGCAAACACTTAAATGCAATGACTCACCTGGTAAACGAAGCGGCGATGGACTGGCCATTCCAAAAAAATTGCCATCATACTCCTTGTGCGCCAATAGGACAATAACACTAAGAAGTATCCAATTCATGATGTTGTTGCACTGGCTGATGCCACTGGCAATTGTTATTGGAACACACGACCAAAAACAATGGCAGTGATGGGGTGACGGTGTCGGTAAAACCGTGATATGTTGAGATGATGCTGACGAGGCTGTTTCCGGTTTTGAATGAAGGTTATCACCACCTCACAAACACACTGTTTCTACCGGTAAAAAAACTGCAACTGGTCCCCTACTGCCCCCGAAGCAGTAGCAAAACCAATATTTGGCAGAATTGACAGCGGTGATGATGATGTCGATATCAGACTGGATTATTGTTGTATTTGGGTAAGTGACACGCGACGAAACTATTGACATTGACATCTGTCAACAACGCTACAAAAAAACTTTTATTTTATAATTTTAAGGGTTGAATGATTCACTTTCGCCGAGTGTACCTACATATGTACATTTTTTCAAGGTTTAATCTTCCTTTTTGATGATTTTTTTTATATCATGCATACACAATCACTGAAATTGAAATTGGGAAGATTTAAATTATATCGCACTATAAATTACCGATATTTTAAACGACATGAAACTGACATTTGAATGATTAGGTTAGTGATTAATTTGAGTTCGAATTTTATTCGATTGGGGCTAATCAGCGGCAGCAGGAATGAAAAATGCTGCTTAATTTTCCTTAACCTTCGTTCCGTGATTATTAATGATCGGTGTTTAACGGTAAATTTCTAGTGCACAGTACTATACGAATAAAGACAGCGTTGTAAAGCAATATAAATGTAAAGGTAAAGGAAATAGACAGGTCGACTCGGTGATGGTGGATATCCTGTTTTTCGACATCCAAGCGAAACAAGACGCACGTTTTTTAGCACAGGGTGTTTTTTTTTTTAGAGTCGCAAAAGCATTTGAATCTTAATGAAACAGTAGCATTTGGATAAAGTTTATGTGAAATAAATTAAGAAGAGTTTGAATTTTGAAAGCTAACATGCGTCATCGTAGATCGATTTTTTCTATTGAAAATTGCATTCCGATGCCATTTGATAGGACATTTTCTGGCGCTACAGTTTTAAAAAACTTGAATCTTTTCAAAAATGTAAAAAAAGTTTAAAATATATATTTTTTTTTCAAAGCTCGTAACTCCGCTGTACTTTTTTCGGTTCTCTGGCATATATCAGTACTTTGACGAAGAGAAAGGGTGCTTTCATAAATGGATGGTTGCTTTGTTTTCATGCGATCAATTGCAATCATACTAACTTCATATAAAATATTTGCGCATGTGTTTTACGCTGCATTTATGAACACTTTTTCTGATTTGCGTCATATGTCATAGGTCATAGGGAAAGAATTTGACAGATGAAACAATAAAGAAAAGGAAATCGTTTATACTATATACCTATCTCTTTCTTTAATAAAGAAATTCAGACAGCATGTGAGTTTTTATAGTTGCACATTTGCGCTGCAAATATTTGCGGTTTGCTTTTATGAAAATCTGACATTTATAATTTGCATTTATGAAAGTTACGCATTTGTCAGACTTTCGCAACCATGCATTTATGAAAGCACCCAAAACTGAGAAAACCTCTGATCTGCAAAAATAAGAAATTGACAGCAATGTTTGTTTTTTCTGTAAAAATTCAAATTTTTAAGTTACGTGCAAACTACGAGGAGTTCTCATCAGCTTGACATATTAAAATAGGTCTGTTTGGTACCTAACTAGAAAATTTTTATTAATTTCCACAAACTGCCTATGGGATTTGAGGCCAATTGTAAGAATTTTCAAATATTTTCAATATTTTGGCAAAATTATTAAGCACTTCATCTCAAATCTAATTTAAAAAAATTATTGTTATTTAACATATTCTCAAAAGACACAGTTGTATGCCATATCACAAGAAAAAAAATACCCTCTATGTACTACCTATATTAGAAGTGTATGTAATTTGATTGCACACAAAGTCGATACACGAAACGGGATTTAGACATCGACTATAGGTATGACCAAAGAAGCATCCGGCATCCCATATATGAAATTGAGGGAGAGAAGCTGTGATTAGGTTGGATACTATGAGCATAGTAGTATAGGCACTCTTATTCTGTGCATATACACAAAGTGGGTATCATCTAGAAAGGAAGGACCATCATGGTTGTATGTACTTGTTCTATACTCGCAAATGCCATAGCCATAGGCAATTCATGTAAACAGTGCAGGACGTTGAATAGATAAATCTTCTGTGTGAAAGATTCTGATAAGAAAAATGATTGTTCAACAATCTATGTACCTTACATACATATGTATATATGAAACTGTGACAGCGAGTAATAAGTTCAGATGAATTACCTATAAAAGAAGATATACCGGTTTGAACGCCGAACGTGTTGGTAATAAGATACATATATATGTATATATGCGGAAGTTCAATACTGACAGGTGCAGTTAAAGAAGCTTCTATGAACGATGAAAACAAATAAAGGTAGCTAGAGCTAAAAGTATGAGATTTCTAAGTGACAGTGTAAGGACGCCAGTGCCAGTCTTAAAAGATTTTCATATAATGAATGATTCTGAATGGATGTGTCATAGATCGACGTTCTCATTGAATGCAGAATTGTTAATTTATAGGTATCTACTTATACCTACTCGTAATGATAAATTGGTATAGTTTGGAAACGATGGGTAGGTAACAAAATTATGAGGTTTTTGGCTTGAAGGTGTAAGAAATCTCCAACGAAATATTAAGTCTATTAGGTCTTAATGTGAATGAAAAACAGCCTAAGCTTAGTCTTCGAATGTCCAAGCTTTATTTTGTGTTTAATGAAAATTAAGAAAAATATTGAAAGGCGTTTTCTAGTATTTACATAATGTACCTAAGTAACTTTTGGAAACAAGTAAATGCTATGAAAAGCAAAGTTTAACAGACTTGAAGCTTCGATATACAAAAGTGATTCAAACCAGCTTTCATTGGAATTGTATTCTTTTTTCATTCTAAAAAAAAAACATAAACAGCAATTCCTAAATTTTTCGAAAGTATTGTAAAATATAAAATAGAATTCTTAACTAAAGAATATATTTCTGAACTGCAACACGGCTTTATATCTGGACGATCCACTACTACCAATATGGCTCTTTTTCCAGATACGTTATTAATTCTTTAGAGTGTAAGTCACAGATTAGGCATATGAAGATGAGAATGTTTCGTACGTTTCACCCTCCATAACCCATTTGTTTACATCGTTGTATTTGTAATTTCTTCCCGCGTCGATGAATAGATGTGAATGGCAACAACAATTTAACCAGGTGTGTGAAGATCCCTACTGTCTATGTATGAGATTTTTATACACACATTCTCATTTTTTATCTCATAACTGCCAGTTCAAGCTTGTAGGCAAATTAAAATGGCTGCCGGGGATTCTCATCTTCATGTGGCTAATCTGTGGTGTAAGTGTCAGGTGGATGCAATTTACACAGATTTTAGCAAAGCGTTTGATTCTGTGAACCACAGCACTCTGTTGCAAAAACTGGAAATTCCACTCTAAGTTTCTGTGTTGGATTTCATCTTACCTCACTGGCAGGTCTCAAAAAGTTATCATCGATAGTTCTTTTTCAAGTTCTATTGAATGTACCTCTGGTGTCCCACAAGGTAGTCATTTGGGCCCACTTCTTTTTAACATTTTTTTAAATGATATCGCCTTAGCTGTAGAACACTCCAAGTCAAGGTACATATACTAAAGGTAATATCATTAGCGTTTAAATTTTTGTTCAGTTCTGCACATCTGTGAAAATGGCGCATCCAGTGTCTCTTTATTTGTCAAAATGCTTATATTTGTTGTTGTTTCTAGTAATGCCATGCGCAGTTTTCGTAGACACTCGAGCCGCCATGTTTAATTTCTGACTGACAACCGGCGCAATATATTACCTTAGATTTGTGTACTGTGACTCCAAGTGTCTTTTATATGCCGATGACTTAAAACTATTTTTGGAGATAAAAAGTGTTGAAGATTGCTACCTCGTACAATCAGATATCAACCGTATTGCGGAATGGTGTTGTAATAATAGCTTAAATTTGAATATAAAAAAATGTAATGTGATCTCATTCTCTAAATCTAAAAGTTACATTGACTTTAACTATTTGAGTCTAACTCATTTGCTCGAGTGGTAAAAATCAAAGACCTTGGCATTATGCTTGATTCATGTTTTTCTTTTAAAAGCCATATTGACTACATTGTGGGTAGAGCAAATTCACTTGTAGGCTTCATAAAGCGTAATTGCATTTATTTTTGTCAGGTCAATACTTGAATACGCAGATGTTATATGGAATCCGTCTTTTAAGTCTTATTCTAACCGAATTGAAAAAGTCCAAAGGCGTTTCACAAAATTTATATTTTTTAAAATCAATTGGAGATTTTCTCCTGATTATAGAGCAGGATGCCTATTGCTTGGAATTAAGTCTCTAGAATCAAGACGAACCATTCATGATGTGATGCTTGTGAGGGATGTGCTATGTTACCACATTAGATGCCCCCACCTACTTTCGATAATATACCATTATACGCACCGATAAGATCTTTTAGTTCAATGGACTTACTTTTTGAGCAATTTCATAGGACAAGCTATGGTTGTAATGAGCCATGTTCTAGAGCTATAAACAATTTCAATGAAGTTTGCCAATATATTGATTTGAGTTGTTCAAGGGATTCCTTTAAAGCTAGTGTTTTACTTCTTTTTATTTTTTAATTGTATCATATATATATAAAACTCATTATTATTTAAGTTATAAGCCATAATCTGTTAGCTGAAAATTAGCTTGTAAATGTAAATAAATAAATAAATAAAAATGGTTCCAACGATCTTTGATTCACCCAGAATAAATAAATGAAACAAATCTTTTTCGGAACTTATCCAAAAACCACAATGCTGGGAGCTGTCAAATAAAGAGGAGCTACCAAATGAATTCCTAAGAGAGAGACACATACATTCACCGTGACTGTGAGTAGCTCTACTAGTGGTTTCAAAGGAAATTTTGTGGAGACTTCGGAAAGCCATAAAAAGCGCTCGCAAAGTGAATGACACGCTCTTGTTTTTGGCGGATCCTTAAACAGTAAACACAATCCTTCCGATCAATTTCTTTAGCTGCAGATGTTTGAAAGACGATACAATATATACAACTCGTACACACACACAACAAAAAAAATTTATAATTCTGTCGGGAACCAGAAGCTTTCTTTGAATACATTTTTCTTGACGTTAACGAGATTGTCTCTTTTAGAAAAGTTCTTCTTTCTCTGAAAGTTATTACCGCTTTTTGCAACAATACTTTTAATTTAAACTGAAGTCTATTACTTAGGCATTATTATAAGCATTTGCTTATATTTTTCTCATGTCTAAAATAAAACTTAAACTAAAACTGTAATCCTTGGCCTTAAAAACAATTCGGTATTTCGATCCATCTAAAACATAAATTTTTTCCTTTTGCATGTATTTACTTGTACAGGGTGTCCCAAAATGCACGCATGGTTTGAATTTCGCACCATTTGTGTGGTTAAGTGTTGCTAACGAAAATTAACTGAAAGCTAAATAATAAATACAATTTTCTGTTTATAACTACCAGTTATTGGTGGTTGTTTCTCGCATAAAGTTCGGATATGTTAATAACTATAGACAGTTATATTGAGGATACATTTAAGTTTGAATTTATCTGCAGTTAATTTTCTTAGATTTTTTTCGTTTATGAGCGTTCTTAATATTAACAAAACAAATTTTTCTATTTATTCGGATGGTAGCAACATTAGCTTATAACAACTAAAAATTTGACTCCCGTGAGTAGAGAGAGTTATAATAGAATTCTATTGTATAAGAATATGTCAAGCTCAAACTTCGAAACAGCAGGGAAAACGTTATTTATAAATATTTGATAGTTCAGTCAAATTAGACAAATAAAAGTGTAAGCGTAGACAAAAATCGCACCGAGCTGACAATTGTTACGGGTCTGATTGCATCATCTTTGACAATGAACTGTTAAAAGTCTCAATTGATGCGACATCTGCAAAACAAATTATTCAAGGTTAAACGTCGAAAATATTGTTTTTTTCGTAGATAAATCTTACACGGTTGAAGCTATCAGAAAGTATTTTATGATGAGTTTGCAGGTTACAAAAAAAAAATACATTTTTTCCCCTACGAGCAGTCGCTTAGAAGATATTGCGATTTTAAAAAAATGGTCAATGTCGAAAATAACGGTTTTTAAAAAAAATACTCGATGAGTATGCTATCGAAAAGTGGTTTATACAAAATTTTAAATTATTTTCACTCACAACAAAATAGCATTAATTTTTTCCCTTAGTGGTTTTAACTCTTTGATCAAATGTCGAAAATTACGAGTTTCGTACTTAATTCTCAAAAACTGGTGTTTCGTAAAATACCTTCAATTCGTTTATTAGGCCATGTTTTCTACAAAATCGTTTAAGGTATACATTTTCATACAAGCTCTCACCAAGCAAGGTTAACTATCTACCGACTGTTGTTAGAAAAGTTGGTAACAAGTCGTAAATTCCTTTCTTTGCCTGCTACAGGTTTTCCGTTTTACCAAGTATCTATAATAAAATCTATGCATTTTCCACAAACTTTTTGTTGATCTTTTATTTTTATTATTGTTACATTCATAAGAAAAAAAATAGTAAAAATTATGAATATTTCTCATTTTCTGGAGAAAATTGACATCAAAATCAAAAATTAGTTATGATATTTGAACTGTATTTGAATGTATTTACAAAAAACTATTATTTCTTCTAAAAATAAAGTGTTTATTGAAGTTTCTAACACTATTATAACCAGAGAAATTTTCGTTAACATAGGTCAGGGTCAAATTAAGCATTTCTTAAATCCCCGATTTTTCTTCTAAGGATATTCACAAGAATCTCTTCCCAAATTATCCTTGACGAATAAGTGGACTGGACAAGGACATCCGGTATAATTCTAATATAAGGATTAATAAAAATCTTTTCAAAGGTAGGTATGTATATAAACCAATACTTTTTCTATCTATATAATTATCATAAATAGCCAAATTTAAATGGCGCCCAACAAAACATTTATAAAAGTGAATCTTTTAATGGTAATGTGTCAAAATATTCTCATAATTGTGTTATTGTTTGACATTTCATCATGTAAAGGCCCGGCACTGTTTCAGTCTTTGGATTTCTTGAACAGCTAGAACAAAATCCACAGTTTTTGACTAAAATTTTGTTTAACGATAAGTACCATTTTTGATAATAATACGGCTACGTGAACAATAAATAATTGACATATTTAGGCGAAGAGGAATTTTAAAAGGTTTAAAGATTGCCATAACATCCCCACAAAAGAACGGTTTGGTGTGGTTTATGAGCTGGTGGATTCATCACGAGTCGTTATTTCTTCAAAAATAAAGCCTCAAATGTAACACCATGAATTTGGATTGGTGTGAATTGATCTCCTAGATCAATGTGATATCAAACAAATTAATTTATAGATTTATAACCGATTCATGGGGTCAAAATATTAGAGTTAATTTTGTCTTCTGTGGATGTATGACCCTGTGCCATCAGTTTATGTATGATATCAGAACTTTATTCAGTCATTGCGAAACAGGTCCTAAGGATGGAAAATTGCATTCATAAAAAATATAATATGTTTACTAAATATGTACGTAGGCACTATGTTTACCAACTTAGTGCTAGACCATTTAGACTTTAAATGGCCTTAATTGTTTTAATTTCTTAGGGTTTAAAAAAAAAACAAGGCTGAATACTATCAAACTATTTATGGGAGTCAGTCGTACCTCCCTTCTAACTTGTAGCAACAGATTTTCAATTATAATGTTTGGCGCTATACTTAATTAATGATAGCCTCTGTTCATTGTTGAACGACAAATTAAATCTCTATATGGATGTACCTATATGTATGGATGTTATAGGTACATTATATCACACAACAATAACACAGGTGTTTCGAAATATAAAAACAAATGCCTTGATAAAACATTGAATACAATCAATCGATTGGTTTTTATTAACAAGTATTTAATATTTCTTAATTGCATAATTTTCATATTTTATGATTTTTAATTTAATTTTCTTGCTGACCTTCCGCACATAGGTATATTTTTAGCCGATGATGTGGATGTCTAACATATAATCAAGGTCATATACCCATGGCAAAAACCAACCACAATATTTACAAGTCCAAGTCAACTTCTTCTGTTTTTGCTACCTTTGTAGCTGTCAAATACAAAAATTTATTTAACACTTAAACTTAAGTTTTGTTGTGATTATTTTTTAAAGAAAAAAAAATGCCTAAGTATGCCGGTAGTCTTAGTTGTAGGTATATTTTATAAAAATTTAATATCCCATTCAATTTCAAATCCTATATCTGTCGTTTCCTCATCATTCTTTTAGCCATAATCCTACTGGATGTGTCTTAAAGTAATCCGGAAAAAAATATAACAAATTCCTCGGAAATCTTCATCATAACAACAAAGAGTGAATTTTCTAAGAGTTGAGCGTTCGAGTTGGATAAATGGGTATGGGTAGGGTATACAAAAATCTCTCACTCTTGCTCACTCTCTCTATAAAAATCTCTTTGTTAACACAGATACCTGCGCAGTTTTACTGATGGTTGGTTACTGGTATTTTTGTTTTACTATTTTTCTTTCACATTCTGTGTGTCTCCTAGACTCTGTATATTATTCTTTTCTATTAAAAAGAAGTTCCTTATAATGGATTTTCTTTTGGTTTGCTATTATTTCAAACATAATAAAAATATAGGTATTCAAACAAACAGGTTAGGAAAATTTAAATGTCACTTTTGACAGTTTAAAAAAAAAGAAGAAAAATGTCGTGTGTTTGACAGCGATTCTTGTTCATGCATAACAAACTGACAGTTTGCAATATTGCTGCGGTAGATGCCAATGGGGCCACTAGGCCTTGGTCACGGGGATAAGTGAGATGAGAGTGTATGGCGCGAGGCGAAGTACTTCACACGTAACAGCGTAACAACTGCATTGGGTATTCCTTCCAGGGGTAGCAGATACGATCTTACTATAAAGGTAAAGGTATTCGTAGGTTGGTACTCCCACTTCTTTTCATACACCTTCATTATATTCGCATATTGAAACAACAACAAAACAAAAATCTTTACACCAACACAAAGACGGAAAGAAGATAGCCGTGCTATTTCGTAGTTCTTTTTTTTCTTTTTCATCTTATAAATTCACCTGAGAATTTTGTCTGTAGCGTTGGAGAAACAAGTTAGCAAAAAAGTATCAATAACGGAAAAGACCATATTCCCATCAAATTATGGGAAATTTTATTTGGGATTTAATTATTGTTGAGGAAAAACATTGTCATCCGTATCCGACTATCCGTTGCTGTTGTTATTGTAGACATTGTCGACACTCGACACACAGTTGCTGTTTTTTTTTTAATTTCTTTGTTGATAGGGGTAATGGGAGAAGAGATGGGGGGATGTTATAAAGGTTTTGTTATTTTTTTTTTTTTTATAGCAACCGATATTTAACCACGAAGGTAAACCACTAATACACAACTAGATATTAGAGCACCACGAAACACACACACTTCAAGCTACACAAGCTTGCTATTCAACAGCTATTCACAATAATACACACACAGACACAATCATAATAATATCACGGGTAGTCGATTTCGTTCGTAATTTGTAGTAGCACTATTATAGGGAAAATACTGACTTTTATTCAATTTTTATTATAGGTATGCCCGTTTAATGGGATTTTCGTTTTCGTCGCGTGGATATTGAATAACAAAATTTCAAATTTCGGTTTCAATTGAACTATTGAATTCAAACAAGGTATCTAATTGGATTTTTTTTTCAATCTGTGGATTTTGGATGAAGACCAGAACACGACTCCAATTGGGAAAACTTGGGCATTTCATAGATTACCTTTGATTGCAGTTAAAAGATTCGTTAAACCAAACCGTTTTTTTTTTTTTTTCTTGGAGAAAAATTATAGTGGATTTCAAAAATGTATTCTTTTTTTTTATTCAAAACAAAATGACGAATGAAATACGACCCGTGTTGTAAAGTACCAACCGAACCGTTTCGTATTTAACCGTCGACTAAATAATGTTAAACTTTTATCCAAGAGACATCACTATAACTTACAGCAGCAGCAGCAGCAGGTAAATTTGTTGATTCACTCTTTGAGAGATGGTGGAGAAGAAGAACCCCAATTTGACTCTTAAACTTTTTTTTGTTGTTGCGGAAAATCTACAAGTTGTAAAGAGAACTATGAGTGTGCGATGCAATTCAATTATTTTGCTGTAGAATAACATGTTATGGGGAACAAATGTTAAAAACGGTTCATTCTAAAAGATACAATTTGAGTTTGACTCCGCAATGTAATTCAGTTAAGTGGGAACATTTCTAATCTATTGGAGCAAAGTGTTGCCGTTTAACAAAACAAATGATAAATATTCGCATGTCTAGTGAGGATCTGAAAGCAAATCTATACAAACACAAACAAAAGTTGTGTAGGTAGTACAGTAAATAAATCAAACATTAAAAAATCAAAAATTTAAATAAATTATAGTGAAAGAATTTAAAATAAAAAAATTGTGTGAGTGCCGGGACTCACGGTTAATATGTGTAAACATCAACGTGCGCGGATCCAAAACGGACTTGTTTTTGCTTGAAGGGGATCTTAAGATTTTTTTCACTGAACGCACCCATCCTAGTATGTAGATCGTAACGTTGCACACTGTAACGTTGCAAGACGTAACGTTGCACACGAACGTTCACGTTTTTTTCTTCACTCTACCGCCAGCATAGATGTTTAAACATCAATAAATGTGCCTGTTACCACCATGCAGGTCCATAGACTATAGTGTTTCTTTATCAATTTGAGAAAACCAAGGTGTCCTCTGCACACTTCTTGATAATTAATATATGGAACGAGAAGAAGATGTGCCAAATTCAGCAATTCAGCGAGAGAACCAAAAAATTGCAACTTCCAACCTAATTGAACCCTTTAATATCAGTCAAAATCGATCGACACTACACGCCGTTAAGAATTAGTGCTCTTGACTTCCAGAACATCAAAAGAGTATAGCGGAAATGGTAATGATAACTACCATCTGATGGAAGCTTCAATAAGTTGACGTACAATTGCAGTTCATAGATTTCAAGAAAACACCTGAATTCGCAACTCTTATAATGAGAGCTAAAGGATCCCACAATATTAGGCAAAGCAAAACTGGAAAGTAATTTGATTTTTTGTTGTTGCCTACAGTAGCTGCCATGATATTAACTTAATCCTTCTTTAGCGAAATAAAGACCATTTCAAAGACAAAATCTATGCCGAACAAGCGTGATATGGATATTCCTGTGTCATTCAACAGCTTTCTGTATTATCAAATTTATTACAATAAGAGTGGAGTGAAAAGCTGAAACTTCACAAACATTTTTGACCATTTTCGTTTGAATGTGAATCAAAAAATGGCAACACACGCCTCTTTGACGAATAGAACAACTCAAAAAATCGTTTGATAACCTCATCAATATTTAAGAGAAACTATATAAATATAACTAATTTGAGTTCCATTAAATGTTTTCAATAATAAAAATATGCAGTGAGGGGTTTGTTGTTGAAAACCCGCGCATGGCAAGTATACATTGTTTATATGAAAATTATTTTTTTCAATGCTTAGGTTTGTCTTAATTTCACTCAAAGTTGGTAAATAAAAACACAGATTAAAGCTTTTCGTCTATTTTAATATTAAACAGGGATGAGCTTTATTCAGTTAGCTTTCAAAAAGGGGTTCGGATTTAAGTATTTGGCATAAGTCGTAGCAGTTAATTTTCAAATACATACTCTTATAAAACAGTTAGATACTGTCATTTTCCAGTAACAATAAATTATCATTACCTTGATCTACACACTAACACTGACGAATTAATACAATTTCTGTCAAAATACTGGTAAATTTAAGCTATATTTTTACAAATTAAGCCATTGATAACGTGAGATAGGTTAAAACTCCTAAAGTAGTATTCGATTACAATAATTAGCTTAAATATTTATTTATATTTTCTTTGGTAATTTTTATGCGAAGCTTAGATTTTTCTACCCGTGCGAAGCTAGGCGGGCCAGCTTGTATCCCAATTAAATCCGTCAAAGTTCATATAGTGCTACAATTTTTGTCGATTAAAGACCGATAATTCTTTTTTGAATCAATATTAGTTTTTGTGAAGCTTATTCTATCTGTGGTGGCGTATGTGGAACATTTTTTTTTTTCAAAAATTTCGAAAATGAAATAAATGAAGATATATTATGTTGTAACCTATGCATGTTTTCCATATGGTTAAAACAGTTTTCTAAGTGTTAAATTCTAAGCGTATACGACGCATAGTACATTCGGTAAGGTTGGCAAGGACGTTGAGTATTCCATAAACGTGTAAAAGCTGAGTACGTTTTTTCTGGAGAAAAAACCTCGTGTGAACGGTCATATGTAAAACGACACTGGCAGGCAGCGTTGCCGTTGTGCCCTTAAAGTCACCAAATGTTCACTATTTTAGGTTTAGGACTTATGGGTCTGCATGCGAGTGTTTTCATTTACCAAGTAGGCTACTTCAGTGTATTCTATCCGTGATTATTAACTTCTAAGAAACAAACACTGCACACCAGTTGATCCCTTTAAAACAAATCGAATACACTGTTTGGTTTCCTTCCTAAGCTTGAGTGCTTGAATCAAAAGGATCAAGCACAAGCCTAACAGTTGTAAACACACCGAATACACGGAGTAATCCGGAAAGATATGAATGAATGAATGGTTATTTTCATTTGTCTCTCCCTTTGATGACCAGCAAAGTTCGCTCCCACTAACAGATGATGGTTGGAATATTTCATCTTTTAAGCATGTGGGCCCAGATTAGAATCTCCCAAACACAAAAGATCGTATCTGTCGTATTGAGATGTCATCTAGAACGCATTTTTGTTTAATATAATTTTCGAATTTTTTAATAAAAATTCAGAATAATTTTTGGAAAATTCGATATTTCGAAAACGGGTGGAAGATTTTTTTTGAAAATTAAGTTTTCAACGCCACCTTAATACACTCTTATAATTGACGTACCAATTTCATTTCATAAAAATTAATTACTTTTAAAATCGCTCCTACGATTTTTAAAATTTTTACTTGTGAATATATGTAAGTATTATTTGGCAAGTTAGGAATTCGTACAAAAAATCGAACTCGAGATTTTGATCAAACTTGACATTACGATGATAGGGAAGACGGGAAGATGGGTCGATTATCTTTCAACTTGGTACCTAGCGTTCTTGGACATTCCCCCACCCGTTTTTTTCTCTTTTTTTTAGGACCAAAACTAACACTAGCTGTCATACAAAATTTCTTGGCCAAAAAGGGTAAGACTTATTTTTCTCAAAATCGGCTTCACAGAATTTATTTTTTAAAACTCAATAAATTTAAATAGTTATAAGTTGTCGTTTAATAAAAAAAAATGGTTCCGAAAAATGGTTATTAATGGTACCTCTCAAAGAACCATTTTTTTTATTTTCGCTTTTATCGAAAACGGTTCAACTGATTCTGATCAATTTTTTTTTTTACGAAGAATTACTAATACATTTTAAATAATATTGTGTACCAAAATTTTCAAAAAAATATTTTTTGGATTTCTAAAAAAACTTTGAAATTGTTTTTTTGAAAAAAAAAAATTTTTTTTTATAAAACGATACTTCCGATTTTTATTAAACTTGGTAAATAGCAGTTTTTTAACTTAATCTAGAAGATTTTTGACAAAAATTATTCTAATACCCAAAAATAAGGGTGCCTCCCATACAAAATGTTTAAAAACCATTAAGAAAAATATTGTTTTTCCCAAAAACGATCTATTTTTGATATAAAATTTTTCTCTGTTGAAATTAGTACGATCTACGATTTAAAATTTTTAAATTTTATATTTTACGTTTATTAACAGTAACTCTCATAGAACGGTTTCTTTGATTTTCGACTTTCTCAATATCTGATCAACCGAAAAAATAAGATTTTTTATACAGGAGCTTGTAACAAATATAAATAAAAGTGCGTATCAAAATTTTCTAAAAAATGATTTTTGGATTTAAAAAAAAAAATCAAAATTATTTTTTGAGTTTTAAAAAAAAAATCAAAATTATTTTTTGAAAATTCGATATTTTGAAAACAGGTACCAGATTTTTTTGTGAAGTTTAAATACTAAATCAACATTAATAAATACTTGAAATTGGCCTACCAATTTTTTTCTCAAAAATGTTAACGAAATTTTATATATAAGAAAATTAACTATTTTTAAAACCGCATCTACGATTTTCAAAATTTTTTTCTCATAAATTAAGATTTATATAAGAAATCAGATGGTGTACATCGCGTTGGGTTAAAACAGATTCAAAGTATTTTAATCAATTTATTCCTAATTTTGTTGATTTAAAACAATTTTCCAGTGCAACACTGGGCTATATTGTTAATTTCTGTATACTCACATAATACAACCGGCATCTAAGCTAAGTTTTGGCAAATGGATAATATATAGACTTCCATAGCTAATTTATTTCAGCTATAGAACCACAATATGATCGCACATTAGAGCAAGTTCGTGCGACCCAGTCGTGCATATTTTTTAAGGGCTACATCGCAAAACTATCCGATTTTAAAAATTCCTTTTGTGTTTGAAAGGTTACTTTTAGTGGATGACTTAAGGGATTTATAGGGCGAAATGGTGACCATTTTTTTTACCTTAAGATAATCTATAAAATTTTAATTATTATGTTGTAATGTTTATGGGATGTACCTCTATTTTTGGTCGGGAGGAATGGCCAAAAGTGCGCTTAATACCACGATTTAAGAAAATCGCCCCATCATAAATCATGCATAAACCTACTTTATATTTTCTTTTTCTCATTTAATGTTTAATTGTATTAGAGAAGAGGTTTGGATTCAGTGCCGAATATGATAAATTTAGAATTTTATTGTTTTCCATATATATCATCATCATCGTCGGCTTGACAACCGGGGTCCGGTCCTGGCCTCCTTCAACAAGTCTCTCCACCCATCCCGGTCTCGAGCCGCCGCCATCCAGTTGCGCACCCCAAGGCTCCGGGCGTCCTGGTCTACGCCATCTCTCCAGCGCAAGCATGGTCTACCACGCTGTCGTCTACCATAGAATGCACCACAAAGAGCTTTCCTAGCAGGTTCCTCTTCTCTCATGCGAGCTAGGTGCCCTGCCCACCGGAGTCTACCGAGCTTAATTTTTGTCACGATATCTGCTTCAAGGTAGATTGCGTATAGTTCATGATTGTACCGTCTCCGGAATCGTCCTTCCTCACATATGGGGCCAACAATTCTCCTTAAGACTTTTCTCTCGAACGCGGCTAAAAGGTCGGAGTGCCTTTTGCTAAGCACCCAAGTCTCGGATCCATATGTGAGTACTGGCAGGACCATAGTCCTGTACAGCAGCAGTTTTGAAGTTATGGTGAGATTTCTGGATTTGAAGAGCTTTGACAGACTATAATACACATTAGTATTTTTAAGCTTGTTTTTTTACTACGGTTGGGCCATATAAGATAAAAAAATATAAACAGCTCTGAAGAACTCTAAACGTTATTCTGGATCACCAGGATTGAGCTTTTGGACCAATTGGAATTTCGTTAGAGAACTAGATGCATATCTTTCTTCAAAATCATGCCACGCGGTATAACCAACTGTGTTGAACGTCGTCTTGTCGATGTTTCAGGACCAGCTGCAAGACTTTCATAAACGACCTGGGGCCTATTTCACAGAATTACATCTCATACATTCACCCCAATTATGAAATTCGAACTTCGTATCGTATCTCAAAAAGTAGTCGTATCGTATTGTGTTTGACTTAATTTACAACGACTAATTGTAAGGAAGATGAATCAAAGTGACTTTCATAATAAGGATGTTCGAGAAAAGTCGTATATTTTTGTTAAATACGAATTTCATAATTGGGGTGATTGTATGTGATGTATGTTCCTTAAAGAAGGCCCCACACTATGAGTGTAAATTCCGAATTTAAAAAAAAACTATTCGAGAACTTTGAAAAGGCATAATTTAAAAAAAAAAAAAACAATAAAATTTATATTCACCCATCTGGGGCCTTTTTGACGTCATATACATTGTATGTGATGTATGTTCCGTGAAATAAGGCCCTTGATGTTTAAGCTGCAAGACTTTCATAAACGACCTGGGGCCTATTTCACAGAATTACATCTCATACATTCACCCCAATTATGAAATTCGAACTTCGTATCGTATCTCAAAAAGTAGTCGTATCGTATTGTGTTTGACTTAATTTACAACGACTAATTGTAAGGAAGATGAATCAAAGTGACTTTCATAATAAGGATGTTCGAGAAAAGTCGTATATTTTTGTTAAATACGAATTTCATAATTGGGGTGATTGTATGTGATGTATGTTCCTTAAAGAAGGCCCCACACTATGAGTGTAAATTCCGAATTTAAAAAAAAACTATTCGAGAACTTTGAAAAGGCATAATTTAAAAAAAAAAAAAACAATAAAATTTATATTCACCCATCTGGGGCCTTTTTGACGTCATATACATTGTATGTGATGTATGTTCCGTGAAATAAGGCCCTTGATGTTTTCGGCCGATCGTCTATATCGCTCAAATTTGGTCACCATATACACATTAGTGTAAATTATTGACCGGACAGTTTTTAAATCTCCCAATCTTTATGTCTTAAACATAATAAAAAATAATTCGAAAATATCTATAAATAAAAAAGTCATTATTTGTTTGCATAGAAACCCCACCCTTTTCATAGTTTAAATCAATTCACTTAGCCACCTCATTATAAATAAGACAGTTTCTCTTTTTAATTATTTCGTTTTATTTAATTCATACAATTTTACATAATACCAATCCGTTAAGGAAGAGAGCTTTTTTCTTAAGAAAAAAAACAGCTATAACATAATAATCAACATTAATATAAAATCAAGAACAATTAATAACAAAGCAGGCAATTTACACATAACACAGTTATGTTTACATGTAAATATATTGCCCATGTGTATACATATAATATAATATTAAAGAAAATAAATACTCTTTGAAAAGTTGTGCTCTAACATAATATGCGCTAAACATTTATTTAACAGTTTCGTTTGTAGCAGGAATGTTTTTCTATTGTTACAATTACTTCCCTTCTAAATATTTGTTTCTAAGCTAACAGAACAATAATATCGTTGTAGAAAAAATAAAAGCTTATTTCAAATAAATACATATAATAAAATGCTAAATAAAAAAGTTACTCTGTGACTTTGGCAAGCTTCAAAAACCGAAGACTTGGTATTTGTTAAATAAAATTGTTTTCTTTTTTATAAAGTTTGTTACGTACATACATAATGTAACTATAGGCTGCAATAATATGTTCCTAAATTAGGCTCTTTCGCTGTTTCTTTAACGATTCGTTCATATATAAATGCATTTTTGAGATTTAAGGAATTCGTTTTGGCTCGGGAATAATTCCAAAATTGAGTCTAAGTTGTTCAAGGAACACAAATGTTATAATAGTATGTGGACCTAAGCGGACAAATGCTGGAATGTAGCCCTTGAAGAATCCCAAAGGCCCCAAGCGTGCAGTGAACTTCACTATGTCCCACAAGCCACTGAATTCACCCGGTTTGGCATTCATAGTGCGGGTCTTAAGTACATCCAAGGGCTGGGTGAGTGTAGTTGCGATGGCTCCAGCTCCTAATGAAGCCAGAAAGTGAGTGCGCAGATCGTCCTTAAAGCTTCCTGAATCTAAAAGCAGTGTCTTGATCTAAGACTTGAAGTTAGTAAAAGAAGACTTTTGAACAAATTTATTTTCGACTTACTTGATCATAAAAAGCGATTTGTCCGACAGTCATTAGAACTCCTCGACTAACAGCAGTAGTTGCTCCTGAGAAGAGTTGCTTGAATCCCTCGGATCGGTACACTCGGATCAGACCATCAAATGCGTTCTTGTAACTACGAAAATAAGGCCAGAATTTTAGACCAAGTTAGGTCGAGCCATTTTAAATCGATTACTCTTACTTTCTTCTCGATTCTGCTGGCAGTTTAACATCGTTCTGCATTCTAACGTTCACCATATCTGCTGGGGTGCCTACTAATCCACCAATCGCCCCAGACAAACTGGCAAGAGTTATCTTGCCCATTAGGGTGTTGGTCTCAATGTTCTGCTTACCCACTTCGTAGATTCCAAAACGAGTCATAGAATATGTCAGTTGACGGAGGACTGAGGCCGAGAGTCCACTGTAGAGAGCAGTGATACCTATAAAATATGAATGTTTATGTATTCTGTTAGATTTTAATATATTTTTTAAAGATTACCTTGATCTCGAATAATTTTGGCAGTAAGGGGAACGACGGACAATTTTCCTTGTTGAGTTTGCAAATTAACTTTAATCAAATCCAACGGATGGGTGCAGCAGGCAGCGCCAGCGCTGGCTACACCACCGAAGTACCAACGTCCCAGACGAGGTGCAGGTGCATTCTGATCGGTCATTTTGTTGATGGGATTTGTACTTCAGTTAGAGCTGTAATTAAATGCATAAATTTAGAAGTATATTTGAACATGTCAAATGTGTTTTAATTTACAAAAAGTTAAAAGTTCAAAAGTTAGCAACCAGTTGAGGAAGCGAATATCATTTCATTTTAAGCAAGCACTCGATTTTGCTCAGATTTATCTTAAATCGACTTTAACTAGGCCACTCGGGATTGAATGAACTCAAGTCCTATAAGGTATACGACGGATATCAGAATAAAAACGTTCAGGCTAATAAATTCTCATGGCTTAAACTACAATTACTCGTGCGCCCAAAAGTCCCTTTTGATTTTGATACTCAGCATGGCTGTCCATGTTCTCTTTGCCTTCATAAAAACCTCATAAATGCTGTCGGAGGCCATCAACAGATGTCCATAGCAACGTTTTGTTTTATTTGACACAATTTTAACAAAAACTCGTTCCTTTCCACAACAACAACAACACATCAAACCCCCAATCAATTCGAATCGACAAGGTCAACATTCTACTTTTGCATGCATGCATCAAACTGCTGAATCAGCATTGATTTTTTGCATCAGTTCTTAAAAGGAAATCAATAGTGCACTTGTAAAATTCTCCTGTATGACATAATCAAGGACAAAATCAAGGTTCCAAAATTAAACTTACCTTAGAGTAATTTCATTGAAGTTTCTAATCGGACGGAAGATTTTGCCACCAACACAAATTATTTGCAATAGAATTGTTTTGTATAAATTATAAAAATGGAATGTGAATTTATTCTTAAGCAAATAAAAGAGAAGATGGCAATAAATTCAGATTCAATGGAGAAAAGGAATAATGGCTTGTCTTTGAGAGCTGGAAGCGTGTATTTATGAATTAAAAGTTGGTGGTTGGGAACTACACCGCGACCGCGAAAAAATAATCCCGCAATCTATTTATGCAAAACAAAAACTAAAAGACAATTCCAACGAGAAAAATGGTTTGGTGTGGCTGGGGTCTGGGGTTCGAGGTGTTTCTGTTTTTTATTTATAAAATGTAAATGATTGAAATGAGTTTAGGTACGATTGCCGTTTGACGACCATGACGAAATCCATGACGTCATTAGAAATGTAATCAAAAACCAGCTGACAGCGGATTTTCCAAATTCTCTCAGTTGATACACTTTTCTACAAGCCATCTAGTGTCAAGCATTGTTTATTGCAAGTTTAAGTGCTTGCCGCTAGATGGATTTTGGCTCAGCAAAAAAATGTGCTCTTCCCGACTCCGTTTTACGACATAATAAGATTCCTTGCGTTCGAGAAAAGATAGTTCAGTAAACTGCCAAAAGAATAAATTTTTCCATTCTTTTACCATTTTCTTGACAGTAAACCAAGAGAATTCAAAAGAAACTATAGAAAATCTCTTACGATTTTGATTCTTGGTGTGACAGGTACAAGATTAAAGGAATTTCTGTATGTTTGTATGTGAAAGCACATGACATAATTTGCCCAGCGGAAAAAAAATCGCTGATTGTTGATTGGATTGTGGTTGTGATTTTGGGCATCTAATTGCCCTGTGGAGTCGGGGTGTTACTAACGAAAACATTAAAAATGTTTAAAAAATATTTGTGTTTTAGTATGCGTACCACATTCCATATTTTACGGATCTAAAAGCGTCTGGAAAAGTTCTTCTGTGAATGTCAGCTCAGCTGTCAGTTGACATTTATAATTTGAAAAACAAAGGTGCAATTTGTCGTGGTTTTGGTGTTCAAGTTTGTTTTTCCAGTTTAATTTCTCTTTCGCAGATTTTAATTGAAATATAAATAAGTTAGTTCTATTCCCGAAAAAGGTGAGTATTTAAAATTATCTTTACAAAGATTATTTTCTCACTGTTGTAAACAAAATATATGCTGTGGAGTGTGGAGTGCATTAACTGTTCTCTCATTGAGTTTGATGTGAAGCGATCCAAATTAAAGTAATCTCACTAAATTAATTGAATGTAATCAATAGTAACTTGTCTTATTAACTAATCACTAAAGAATCTTGAATTCTTTAGTGTCTTCTTCAACAAATATTTGAATTTGTTCGTGTTAAATTTGTTAACAAAAAGAAACCATAACATTTCAAGTTCATTGTTTCAGAATTTGATAAACAACAGAGTTGCCGTTGTTGAAAATAAAAAATACGTTGTAGGTTAAGAAAAATATGTTCTTTTCTAATAATTACTAACTAGGTAGTTACATTTTGATTTTTTTCGACTCGCATACGAACTGATTTGTTTTCGTCGCTTAAGATCTTAAGCTGGATTTACATCTTCGTTCTTCATTC
This sequence comes from Leucozona laternaria, assembly GCA_932273885.2. Taxonomy (NCBI): domain Eukaryota; kingdom Metazoa; phylum Arthropoda; class Insecta; order Diptera; family Syrphidae; genus Leucozona; species Leucozona laternaria. Next base: position 236,640,475 of record OW026366.1, on the reverse strand, counting down.
AGTGAACTTTGAACAAAAAAGAAAAGATCCTGCTGGACGAAGAGTTGTCTACTTAAATGTACACTAGAATTAATCTTTCGTAACTTAGCTACGGAGAGTAATATTTCTTATGGCCGATTTCATAAAGCCCTTTTAACTGTTTAACAGACTTTTAAATATTTAAATGACGTTTGTTCCATACAAAATACGTCATTTAAAAATTTAAACGCCTGTTAAATATTTGTGAAACCGAACATTAAATTGTTTCACAATTTTCTATCTGTAAAATTATAAAGTAATAATAAGATAAACGTGGAGAGTGTCCCAATTCATTGCACGGCACTGAAAAAGAATGTTCGATTAAATAATTTCCGCATTTACACTCACGTTGTTCGTTGTTCGGGTAACATCGAACACCGAAAATTCAAAGCCACTTTGAATTTATTCGTTCTTCGGTGTTGTTCGTTGTTCGGTGTTAGCATTTAGACCTTCGTTGTTCCGCGTACGACCAACAACGAACAACGTACACGGACGATAAAACCGAAGGTCTAAATCCAACTTTAAAAGTTTCAGTGTTTAAGTCATTCATTGCTTATATGAATGAATACAGTTGATACTCCATAATGATGGTTAATCTTACGAGTTTTTCTTCGCTGATGACAAAGTCAAATTAACACAAATATTAATTTACTGTTTGTAAGAATCCTATCACATTGGTTAAGGGATTTAATTTTATGGACATAAGGGCTATCCACACATTACTTTATTGGCCAACATGATTGTTATGAGATTGCTGGGATCAAGCACAAAAGGAACACAAATATTGAGCCGCTTTAGTTACATAGAAAACAATGAAAGAAAAAGAAATCCCATAGACATTTTTATTCCAAAAGTATGGCTTAATGGCCACGGACAACATTTTTTGGTCAGTAAATATTTTTGAACATAAATATTTGATTAAAAAAAAATTATTTAGGTAAATAATGGGCAACGGTATGTATGTACATTGTACAATGTTATGTACATTGGGGAAATACAAAATTTTTCAAATATCGCAAAATTGTTTGAAGAAATTTCTATGTACATATATCATGAATGTACCCGTTATTCATTGGGGATCTGCGGTGAATATCAATTTTGATGTTTAAACAATAATTTAAAACATCCATTTCATTCTCATTTATTAAAAATATCAGCTATGTATGTATGTATTGTATATGTGTATCAAAAAAGCTTTCCTGCTAAATCTATAATTTATTGGCAAACAGCCTAAACTGAAATGTATTCATAAACATAATGTATACGTCACATAGGAATATTTACGTTAATTTTGTTTTGAAAAAAGTTATCCTTGGTGTTTTGTCTATAGAAACATTTGAAATCATTGAATCATCAGTACGACATTATAAAATAAGCGTAAATGTCGCTTTTTGTCGGTGAGGTGACTCCATATTTTTTTTATAACAAACTGAAAATACATAAAGAGTACAGTCTGAGATGTTTAATAGCTACAGACATACATTCCTACATTCAAGTTGTGCCAAAGGCAAAGTATATTTATGAAAAAGGGCCCTGAACTAGAATAGCTGAGTGCATTTACATTGTCAAGTTCAAGAACGTGTACGGCGTTATAGCATTATCTTGTTTGTTGTAATTTTTCTTAGAAAAAAAGTAAGGTGACTTGTGGCTTTTTAGCGGAAGAATCCAGTCGGCCAGAAAGTTGATGTATATTTTTCTCGAAGCCCATACATTGTCAACATTAGGTTTGAATTCTTTGGTAATATTCCATTGGGCATTGAAAAGTATTTTTAAGTACTGCCCAGTAAATGAAAAATGGAACACTTTCATTGTGACAAAAGCAAAATCTAACCTCAATATAAATACAAAAAACAACATTAACCGAGTCTGTAATTAACTTGTGGAATTTGATTTCTATCAAAGCTTATGCCTGCTATGGTTATTTACGAGTTTCAATGGGTATGGTCAAAAAGTATAATAAAAGGAGCAACGAGTTATCAAGTGCTAACCCAACCTTATAAGGATAAGTTTGTCTTTTGTCATTATTTGTTTTGTTTCTACGATTGTTTGGTATTGTATTTCGCTCTCGAATTATTGAAACAGACTGTGAACATGACCAAAAAAAACGAATGAGGAATCAGAGAATCAACGCAACTGTTGTAAGACAACTTTAGGCGTATTTTTTTGCAGGAAGTGACTAGACATGCCAATTATAATAGTTTTTGTTTATGAAATTACTGTTTATGCGGCCCCGCAGGGCCAGGGTCCTCCGCCGGTGGGCATAATTCAAGCACCTATAGTTTTTTTTTTTAAGTAGTGCGAAGCGCGTAAACGTACGACCGCTTTTAATGGCCAAAAATTGTTATAACTGTTATAAATTGGCATGTCTCTAGTCTCGTTGCAAGCCTGGAGGAAATTGATCGAAAAAAAACTATGTAGCGTCGGGCCTAAGGAATTTACATGTTAAATGCAACAACAACTAATCCCCTCCAGGCATAGCTAAGAGCACATAATTTTCGGGGCTAAACTGTTTTAACGGCGTGAATTGCATATGTACTTCTAATCAATAATTTTTATGGAAACTCCATTTTTTTTCTGTGATGGCGTCGATAGATAATCCCCAATATAATTTCTTTTTAACCAAATCCCTCTGGGCTTGCAAAAAAAACAAGGCTTTTAAGAGCATTAAGGCTCTCCAAAACCAAAGCGACTACTTCAGAACGACGACTAAACTTTCCGCTGTCTTAATTTATTTCCATGGAGATTAATGGGAGCACCCCCACTGGCGCGATGCGATTCTTCGAACATTATTCAGTCGTCGCATATTCGCGCGAATGTTTCGCTTTGGTTTGGGACAGCCTTTATGCTATGTATATGCGAAACCAATTGAAAACTATCGATGACCGAAATTTCAATGTATAAATTCTAACTTATCACGTTATTTATTTTATTACAGACTTTTCTGTGAAATGCCAAAGATTTAAAAATCATTGTGTAACAGCGAACTACTCACAGGATGAATTTTCAAAGAAAAATTTAAAGAAGTTTCATCACGCGAAATTCGTGGTGTAAAAGCAGACTTAGCACCATTAAATTGTTGTGTTTTTTTCAACACATCCCGATATCCCATCCAACAACCGCCATTTTCATGGTGAAAAGCAGGTGAGTTGAAATTTTTTTAAAGATGGCTGCGTTATTTGCACATACAAAATGGTTGTTCTGGGAAAACAGAACAATCCCACCCCGTTAAATTGTTGTTGCAATTCACATCTATTAATGGACACAAAACGAAATTACAAAAACAACAATGTAAACAAATGGGTTTTGGAGGGTGATACGTACGAAAGATTGGCATCTTCATATAGAGTGTTTTTGGTCGTGACTCTTCTTCGAATTCTTCTTTAAAATTTCGTCCTGTGAGTCGTGCGCTATTATACCATGACTTTTGAGTCGTGACTAAAACGCCGAAATTTGGCCTACGACTACGACTCATCGTCTATTTTAACTGACAATATTACTTGAACGAGTCTCGATTCAGGTAACATTAATCGTTAGTAAGTATTGATACATTGACGAAACTCAAAATTATTTTGATTTTTTTCAATGTTCACTGATAAGATATTGAAGGTGTGCAGGGTTTATCATTTTTATGGTAGTATTTGTTTACAAAATCCTCATTAAAATCCATAACAAACATAATAACACACAAATTATTGGTATACATCGTCTTTGGAGTTTATGAAAGAAGTAAACAGAATTTAAGCAAAATCATTGTCAATGTTAATTGATACGTGTGGAGGCTTATTTTCATCAATGTAACCTGACACAAAAAACCTCAATGTTATCTGACAAGTAACATGGATGGTGTACAGGGCCCTATAGGGCAGTTTGTTTTCCCTCCCATTTTTCTTCTCTTTTGCACTCATTATTTTCGAAAAGAGTCACGACGTAAAAGTCGTGGTGTAATAGCAGACTAAGCCTGTATACAATTGGATATTTATCAAGGCTTATATTTTTTAAATGAATACTTCTATCCAGTCTAATGAAATGTAAGGAAAATAAGATTTGATACACATCCAGGCTAACGATAAGCTGAATAGTTTAGCTGCTATGGTATTTTACTAGATGTCTTGCTTTACTGATACTGATTGTGTCTTTTTATTGTGTGGATATACACTTTGTAACTACTTTACTGAACTACTACGACCACAGAGTAGAAGTAGTTGATAGTTGACTGCAGCCCGAAGTACTTGGTAGTAGACACTGGAGTGGAGACCAAAAGAACACACCTATAATCAAAGATACACCATATGGAGTAACTTTGTTTTTTTTTTTTTTTACGAAATACCTAAACTCCTGAGATTATCAAAGGTTATTGAGTAATTAGTAAAATATTTTATGCACCATACACTTTTCCTACATTTTCAAAATAATAAAATTTCTCACTTATTAAACATTCACATTCGTCATTCCCGCTTTCGAAGGGAAAATTATTATCTCGGGAAATTCGGGAGCAGAAATCTACTCCTTAGAGAAGGGTCTTCCGGGGAGTTAGGTTCTTTCCCGGGAAATATTGAGAAGTTCAGTGGTTCAAATTGAGGATACTTTTAAGGACGTGCTTAGTCGAAAACCTAATAAATATTTTAATATCTTTTTTTTTTAAATAAAATAACGAAAAACTGCTATTAATGGCACCTTTCATAGAACCGTTTTTGAATTTCTTGTTAACGGCTTCACCGAATTTGATAATTTTTTTTTACATTGAAGTTTTAAGTTATTTTAAATAAAATTGCGTATAAAAATTTATATATATATATATTATTTATTTATTTATTTATATATTCTAGAACTGTACTACTTACTAGTTTTTCAGTGCGAGATTAAAGTTAAATCCAGTTTGAAAGTTTGACTAAATGTCAATCCACTAAAGACATAACTAGTTTTGTTTGCAAGAAAACATAATATTCCAAATATAGATCGTCCTACCATTTGTATGTTCGGAGGACAGCTCTAGAAAAGGCTACCAATCATAACAAAAATTCAGACTTGCATGTATTGGAACTTCTAATGCCATGAAAACTACTCCATCTGCAGTCCTGGAAACGTTTCTTTCACTAGTCCCAATTGATTTATTTACGAAGGAAGTGGCGGCCAACAGAGTGCTCTAAGATTCAAACAATGTAACAACTAGGTAGGATGCCATTTTGGACATAAAACCATAATGACTTTCATGAACAAAGACATTGATTTCAATCCAGTGGCTCTATTAGATTTCCCGTCAAGGAACCTCTGGGCGGTCAACCAGGTCAAAAACACTGCTCATGTTTTGGTCTTTGCAGATGGTTCCAAGACGAATGAAGGCATCTTCTCAGAGAACGACAACCCACCACAATAGATCAATAAAACTTTAAGATTTGTGCATAGTTTTCCAAGCGGAAGGCAAAAAGTCTTGTCAATTTCGAACTTGTAAATAGGAACATCGACATCTTCATTGTTAGTCAGGCGGCAATTACATCCATTGCTTCAAATTTCACATTTTAAACTGTTAGACTGTTGCCGTAACGAGCTAAAATTACTCACTGCATCAAATAAAGCTAACCTTCGATGGGTTCCAGGACATCGTGACATTTATGGAAACGAAAATGCAGATAAATTGGGCAAAATAATATCTTCTATTGATCTAAGTCAAACTGAATCCTCCGTTTTTATGCCACTAGAACAAGAAAAAGGCAGAATTCACAAATGTTTCCTCGAAGCCGTTAACGATTGATGGTCAGCACTTGATACTTGTCGAGTCTCGAGGAATCTATGGCCGAAGATCACTATAAAAAAAATAGACTTCCTTCCCGAACAAAGCAAACCTCAACTATTCCTTTTGGTTGGAATCCTAACGGGTCACAACTCAATGGGAACCAACATGAGCAGAATGGGCATCAGCTCATCTGACTAATGAAGAGGGTTTCAAGACGAAGAGGCGGAGGAGGGTTCTTATCACTTTCTTTGTTAATATGACATAGCTTAGCAAGAACCAGAAAAATAGCCCTCGGAGATTACTTCTTTGACGAACTAGAGTTCGGGGCGGTTCAGGGAGACATCTCATACCCACACCTGAACTCCATCAACACCTTTCCTCACCCATCCTCATTTTTACCTCACCTATATCCTGCGTTGATGCGGCTCGCCGTATTATCACCCCTTCTAACCTAACCTAAACTAATTTTTTTTTTCATTTAAAATCAATCAAATTGTGATAGCCTAAATATTTATTACCAAAATGTTGGTGGAGTAAGAACTAAATTAAATGATTTGTTTTTACCAATGATTATCAAATAATTGTATTTGTTGAAACCTGGCTTAATGATGTCCACCTCACAACAGAACTATTCAATTGCAATCAATATACTGTGTATAGAAAAGACCGCTGTTCCTTGAAAACAGGTCATTTTCGAGGTGGTGGAGTTATTATCGCCATTCGTTTATTTTCGAACCAAATTGAATTGTTCTCGAGTGAAAATGACACTATTTTTGATATTGATCAATTGATTGTAAAGGTTAATCTAGTTATATTCCTCCAGGAAGTCCTTTAGAATTATACAATATACATTTAGAAAATTGTCGATCTTTAGTAAGTTCCTTGGATCCATCTGATCATGTTATTTGTCTAGGTGATTTCAATATTGGTGATGTTAATTGGAAACTTGTTGCTGATGAAAAATGCTTGATTCCTTTCGAAGTAAAAACAGAAATTGAAATTTCAGTAATTGATTTTTTTAGCCAGTTTAATTTGTTGCAACTGAACAATATTCCGAATTTATTAAATCGTATTATGGACCTAGTTTTCGTTGATAGTGAATTAGAAGTTAAAATTAATAAGGTTGATTATCCTGTAGTAAAAAATTCACAGCATCATATTTGTCTAGTTATAGACTCTACATTTTTAGTTTATATTCAAACCATAAATGGAAATGAAAAACTGTATGACTACAAGCATGGAAATTTTGATGCAATAGAATGCGTATTTAAACTCAAAACCGTGGAATTCAATTGTGGTTAACCAGGATCTGAATCAAGCTTTCGCGACCTTTAAATTGTATTTAAAGCAGGCATCTGACAGCTTTATTCCAATTAAAATAATTAAACAGAATTCAAACCCACCATGGTTTAATGAAAGATTGTCAAATCTCAAAAATATAAAAACTAAGGCATATTAGTGGTATAAAAAAGACAGAAATAATTTGTTTTACAGTCAAAACTATCATGCAATTCAGAAATCGTTCGATGTTTTAAACAAATTTCTTTACAATAAATATGTGTTAACAGCCGAATCACAAATAAAAAACGATAGCAAATGTTTTTGGAATTTTATAAACTCCAAAAGAAAAAATACAGGTTTACCTAATTGCATGGAATTTTCTGGATCTACATCTAGTGATTAACCTACCATTTGTAATCTTTTTGCAGATTATTTTGAAGCGGAATACTCAGTTACGTCTCCTAGTGATTTCCCTTTTTTTTTTCTCCGACCAACGTAGTTGATATAGGGATTATTCAATTAAGTTTATCTGAGGTACTTAAAGCGTTTAATGGGATTGATGAAAACAAAGGAGCGTTGCCTTTATGGTTAATTTTCAACAAGTCTCTTAAAACAGGTCAGTTTTTAGATGAGTGGAAAACATCTTTCATATCGCCAATTTTTAAATCTGGTGCAAAGCAAATAGTATGTAACTACCGCCCCATTTGTAAATTATCTGTAATTCCTAAAGTGTTGGAAAAAATTGTTTGCGATAAGCTTAATTTTCTGACTAAGGAACTTATTTCTGTCTCACAACATGGATTTGTTTCAGGAAGATCCACATCTACAAATCTTACTATTTTATGCAATTCAGTTATAAGAGGATTCGAAAGTGGATTTCAGACTGATGTAATATTTACAGATTTTGCAAAAGATTTTGATAGGGTTAACCACGCAATCCTTATTTATAAACTGTCTAAGCTCGGATTTCATTCCATATTTCTTAAATGGATCTGTTCTTACCTAACTGATCGAACACAATATGTAAAGATAAACAGATTTGTTTCCAGATGTATAACTGTGAGCTCGGGTGTCCCCCAAGGAAGCCACATTGGTCCTTTATTCTTTAATATATTTATTAATAATATTCCAGATATTTTTCAGTTTTCCAGGAACCTGTTACAATGCTGATGATGTAAAAATTTTCAAAATTATTAAATCTTTAAATGATTGTCACTATCTTCAAGAAGATTTACTTAAACTAGCTTTATGGTGCGAAAGTAATATTTTTTTGGAAAAAGTCACACAAAAAAAAGATCTAGGTGTCCTGTTGGATCGCCAGTTTTCTTTTTCTTGTCACTATGACTATGTAGTAAATAAAGCATGTAAGATGTTAGGTTTCTTAAAAAGGAATACCAGAGAATTTTCTGATTCGTATGCACTTAAGTCTCTCTATATGGCTTTTGTCTAGGTCTAGCTTGGACTACTGTTGTGTGATCTGGAATCCTTATTATGATACTCATTCGTTAAGAATTGAAAGAATTCAAAAAAGTTTTACCAGATATTGTTTTTATAAGCTAAATTGGAATATTGATATGCCCTCATATTTATAATGTCAGATGTCTGCTTTTTAGCATGCAAACGCTTGAGCTCAGAAGAAGATATTTTTCAATTATGATGATAAAAGATATTATTGATAGCCACGTTATTTGCCCCTACTTGCTTGAGCGAATAAATTTCTTTTTCCCTTGCAGAAGTCTCCGTATGAGTTTTCACCTACGAGAGACTTTTAATTTGATTGATATATGTATGCCCATTCCAAGAGATTCTTTTAAAAAAAAAGGTTATGATGATTTTGTTGCTATAATAGAATAGTTCATATATGTACATATTTTTAAATTATTTATTTATTTATTTTATATTATTATTTATTGAGTACCTATGTATGTAACGGGTGATTTTTTAAGAGGCTTAGAACTTTTTTTTAAAAAAAAAAACACAAAAAATTCGAAAAAATTAATGAAATATTTATTTGAATCGATAGTTTGAACCTTGCAATTTAATGTTTAAAGATAATTTCATGCAAATGTTGACCGCGGCTGCGTCTCAGGTAGCCCATCCGCTGAGTCAAATTTTGGCATACTCTTTCACACATATCGGCCGGTATCTCACGAATGAATGCATGGATGTTGGCTTCCAGTGCGTCAATTGAAGCGGGCTTGTCCCTATAGACATTAGCCTTGACATACCCCCACAAAAAATAATCTAATGGTGTCAAATCGCACGATCTAGGCGGCCAATTGACCGGCCCGAAACGTGAAATTAACTGTTCACCAAACTCGCCTCGCAATTGCACCATTGTTTCGCGTGCTGTGTGGCATTTGGCACCGTCTTGTTGAAACCACATACCATGCAAGTCAAGAACTTCCATTTCGGGCAAAAAAAAGTTTGTTATCATCGCTCGGTAGCGTTCACCATTGACAGTAACGCTGCGATTCGCATCATCTTTGAAGAAATAGGCCCAATAATGCCGCCGGCCCATAAACCGCACCAAACAGTGACTTTTTCGGGATGCATTGGTAGCTGTTGCAATGCTTCTGGCTGATCTTCACTCCAAATGCGGCAATTTTGCTTATTTACGTACCCATTCAACCAAAAATGAGCCTCATCGCTGAACACAAGCAGCGCGCGATGAACATTTCGAACCGAGCACGAATTTTGATGGTAAAATTCAATAATTTGCAAGCGTTGTTCATTTGTAAGACGATCCATGGTTAAATTGCAAACCAAACTGAAGCTGTTTGACAGTGACACAAGGTACTAAACACACGTCAGCTGTCAAAACCAGTGTTGCCAAAACCAAACCAGCTAAAAAATCACCCGTTATATAGAAATCTAAAAAAGAGAATGTCACAAAATTGATGAAATAAACTAAACTAAACTAAAATATTATATGTTTGTATGTACCTACATATGTACGTCTAGCAAGCATATGTATGTTCATGTAAAGACATTTTTCGTATGGTTTGTTATTATTGTTGACATTGACATCTTGTTAAGCCCAAAATTATTAAATTGATAAATTCGCAACAGACAAATATCTCAATTACTGTCAAAACAATTTTTTTTTGTATTCCATGTTTTAATAATTTTATTGTCTTGCTAAGTACCATATTTTTATAGCTTATAGTAGGTACGTAATACTCCCGCTATAATGTGTTTTGTGTAGGAATCTATTTTGATAAAACATTTATTGTGGACGGATGGGTAAAAGATGACAGTATATTATGCAACTCAATCAAGAATCAATATTTTTACTTAAATGACGTACTAGACTGTAAACATAATATCAAATCACATATTTTCATATCTTTTATACACATTTGTTAAAAAAATTAATTATCACGTATTTCATTAGATTCATTCAAAAAAATTCGCTTGAAACTTAAACAATCTAAAAACAAGGTGAGTTAAAGGACAAACACTTGCAATCGCTGGAATTGTTATAATGGGTATCATATTTGAAAACACACAAACGAACATCCTTTGTATAGTTTTCAAAATGCATTTAAATCCCCTCAATAAAATAAATTTGTATCATGAGCAGATACAATTTACAAGCACAATTATTTAAGTAAACGATCAAAAAATAAAAAAAAAAAAATACAAAACCCCAAACATTTAATCATTTTTCTCATAAACCGCATATTTGATTAAAAGCTACATATTTTTGGTAATAAATATAAATAGTTTGTCCTAATAGTTTTTGAATTGCCACGGAAACCGAGGCGAATTCATATATAGCCACACATAACATATGTTAATAAATTTACATCCTTTGGCAGTTAATATAAATGTACACATGTAGGTAGGATAAACATTGTTATGAAACACATTCTAGTTCAAATTTATAGGTTTCATGCGGTTTTGTTAGTTTTTTTTTTTTGCATTTTACCTGGAGTCTTTCGATGAATTATTAGTCTGCCGTTTATATTGTTATTAATAAAACCCACGAGAAAGAAATCTAGTTTCGGATAAACAAAAACACCCGCACCTTGAATTAATTGAATCAATAGATACAGATATACGCTCGTTTATGTAATTGCCGCACGCAACGTTTTCACATTCCCCACACTCTGAAAAATATTGACTGAGACAAAAAATTCGCTTTCTTTTTTTATTGTTGAGCGAAAACAACAATTATTAATTTCAAGCGATTCCAGAAAAAGCGTAAGCTTATTCTTTCCTCTTTTTTTTGTTGATGCATAAATGCCGGCCGGTGGTGACGAAGGCGATCGCTTCAATTGAAAGCTTTAATATTTGCAAGTTGTGTAGACAGTTTTTCATTTTGATTGGAATAATACATTAATAGACAGTCAGCTGATAATACCAATCACACTCAGTAGTCATATTGTTTACTCTTCAAAAGACTATCTACAATAATTTATGGAATAAGTTTGAAAACTTAAGTAAGGTTAGAACACTACACGTGACATCTGAATTTTTTGATTCTTAACTTTTTCTTGAATGATGGGGGTTCATTGTGTTTTAAAACTTTTTGATAAAGAATCTTAGTTCTGTCGCCATAGTGCCATTAAAAAAAAAGGGTTGGGTACGAAATCTCGCAGCACGAAATCCCGCACCACAAAATCCCGCATGATCTACTGCAATGTGACAGCGCATACAATTTTTCTTTCCCATAGGAATTGGTGCCTCGATTGTGTGAGGATTACGAAGAACGAAGTTTCCTACTATTTTTTCTGGGCCGACGACTATATTCTGGTATCCGGATCTGGTCGGTCGATGGCAGTGGGTCTGAGGGGGATGGTTCTGGAGGTGGGTCTGGAACTGGGACATAGGTTCTGGTCCTAGACCTGGGAAATAGTTTCTGGCCTTGGGTCTGGAACTGGTGCCGAGGTTCTGCATGTGGGATAAATCCTCTGGAGGTGGATCTGGCACCGGGACAAAAGTTCTGAAGTAGGCTCGGGAACTTGAGAAAAGGACAATTTTTTTTTTGGAAACAACTTTTTTACAAATTTAAAAAAAAAAGTTCTGGAGGTGGGCCTGGAACTTGGACAATGGTTAATTTTTTTTTGGAAAAAGATTCTGGAGGTGGATGTGGAACCAGGACAAAAGTGCTGGAGGTGGGTCTGGAACTTGGACAATGGTCAATTTTTTTTGGAAAAATATTCTGGAGGTGGATCTGGAACCAGGACAAAAGTGCTGGAGGTGGGTCTGGAACTTGGACAAAGGAAACATTTTTTTTTGAAACAAGGTTCTGGGGGTGGATCTGGAATTAGGACAAAAGTTCTGGAGGCGGGTCTGGAACTTCGACAAAGAAAATTTTTTTTTGTTTTTGGAAAAAACTTTTTTACAAAAAAAAAATCCTGGAAGAGAATCTGGAAACAAAACATTTTTCATAAACTATGTTTTACAAATTAAAAATAAAAATGCTTGCTTAACTCCCTTTTTGGGTTCTCTAAACCGCTCACGTACATATAATCCGTTCAGTCGCCAAGCAGGCGTCTAGTCTATGTCAACGGTTTTCTTGCGCAATAGTACCTTGGGTGGTTTGCTGCGCGGGTTCTAAGGATTTTCACTACCTTGTTCGGGTGATCATCCCGCTCACACAACTCCGTTGCTCCGCTTAGGGTATGTTCAGTCGCCTGGCAGGCGCAAATGTCAACAGTTTTTAACTAAAATTAAACTCGTTTTTTCATTTTGTTTACTCTTTTTTTCAAAAAAGAAACAAATCTCACTTTTTTATCAAAAAAAAAACAAAAATAAATTTTAGGAAAAAAGATGTTTTTTTTTTAATTTTTCCAACAAAAAGTTGAGAAAAGCTCATTTTTTTAAATATTCTTTTCGAACAAAAAAAAAATCATCTCTTTCCAGGACCAGAACCATTTTTCCAGGTCAACAAAAATAATATATTTGAAATCTCCAACATTCTTCCAATTGTATTATTTTATTCGAAATCACCACCAAAATTCTTCCAATCGTATTTTTTTAAAAAGTATTGAAAATCCTGCAGCGTACTTTCTTGCGGGATTTTGTTGTATTTGTAATCTGCGGGATTTTGTGGTGTGGGATTATGTACTGCGGGATTTCGTAACGATCCCAAAAATGCTCGAAACAGATTGAACCCAGCACCAGCAACGTCACCAGCAACAGCGCCCGCAATTATTTTAACTAGCACCAGCAACGTCGACAGCGCCGTTTGGCCAAAGTTCTAAATTTGCTGTTGCTGGTCCATTGCTGACAACTTTAATACTTAAAAAGGGTTTTGTTACTTGTCTGGGTGACTTTGAGAATGCCTGCGACAGCGTCGTCGTCGGGAAGGGGTGGTTAAAGGGGAGAATCCCCCCCAGGCCCGGGCTTATCTAGGGGCCCGGAAATTTGAACCAATAAATTGCATCGTTATTTTTTCTCTTTTTTTTAAATTTGAGATAGATGTTTCATGCATCCTGGGGCCCAGTTCCACAAGCATATATATACCCGTGATTTTCTAGGGGCCCGGAAATATGAAAAAATCATTCGGGCTTTCTAAATCGGGCCGCTATGTGCACGTTATCTGTCAAGAAAAACTAAAGCTTGCGGATTTTGGCCCTTACTATTGTTGACATATTTTTTTTTTGAAAATATCTAAAGCCTTCAAGTCCTTCATTCCCGCGAGCACAAATAATTACGCCAAAATACGTATTCACATCTATTGGTTTTCTGTTTGCCTACATTTATGTTGATGTATCAATTATGCTGGCACAGATATTTATTTATTATGGGGACCGGAAATTCATCAAATTATTTTCTACCCAACTATTTTTTTCTTTGGAATAAAATGCAAATAACAAATTTCAGTAGAAACACCTTTTAAGTCATATTTGATTCAATTATATCTGGGGCCGAATTACCGAATCAGTTCTCGAGTAATACGGGGACTGAATTATGTGAGTTTGGCATTACCGCTCACGTTATGGAGCCGTCATCTGCATATGTTCTACTCGTTCATTCGATCACTGATGGCACTCACTCGATCAGTCACTAATGCGATAATTTGGCCCCTGGAATTTATCGTCGGTTCGAAGCCATGCTAAATTTGAATAAGACCTTTTCATTTTTATGGCATGTTTCAACAAAGGGCGGAACTGAGATTCGAAATTCCGCTACAAGCTTTATCCAAATGTACAAATTCATGTATCTTAAGTGTAAGAGGAAGAGTTAATTCATCTGAAACACATTTATGAAGCCAATTTCAAAGCAGAACTTGCACCATTGAGTTTGCTGAATGCAATTTTTTCCCAGAACTCGGAGGCGATTTTCACAATAATCGTGTTTCAGGTCTTGCTACACTAAGCATCGAAGCATCGTTGGCAAAAGAATTGAATTTCCATGAAATTATAAGTAGCTTTGCTGCTCAGAAAACTAGGAAACCTAGTATGCAATAAGGAAACATTTCTTCGAATACAAACCTTCTTCACTTAGAAACATAGGGTGAGCAATAGCGCACCGAATGTTGAGTTTGATTGCGAACTAGGTATGGGTTCGAACTCCGATCTACTCGTATGATGTATTATTTTCTATGCATCTCCCTTGTCAAGGATACTCGTGGGAATGATTAGATAATGAACACCTTTTTTTTGGCCCACCAAAAAAAAATTTACAAAAAATATTTTAATATATCAAATAATACATAATATTTCATTCTAACTAGGGCCATGGTATTACCAATATTACCAGTGGGGCTGTAGCAGTGGGCCGGAATTTTTCCGTCCTGGGCCCGGGATTCCTCTCGACGTTCCTGCCTGCGACACAATTTCTGTTTTAAGATAAAATCATAAATAATTTGTATAATACTAGCTTTTCACTAGATTATAAGATATTATACCTATGTTACTTTTGTAAAACGAATTTTGATAATGGTTTGTAAAACGTAGTATTCCATCTCACTGTTCACGAAACTCGAAGTGAACTCGGATTCGGAATAGCGTAGAATGAGAGAAATCCCTTCTCATACAAATATCCCTTTTACGGGATGAAATGATCTATCTTAACTTAACGTTAACGGAGCTCGATACTTTGTTGGTTTGTCGTTTGAGTTTAGTTTAGTTCGATCGAGGATTCCACGTATAATAGGCGCAGTGTCGACTTCGTGTACTTAAAATAAGTAATTTCGAAGTTATTATTAAGTAAAAACTTATTATTTGAAAGGAAGAATAGTCATGTGTCCATGTTCATTTATTTAGAAATTCCAATTCAAGAAAATTCAAAAAGTTTACAGAAAAACAATAAATGTTAGACAATAAAATGCTTGTTTTTATCTCATCATGTTCAAAATTGGCCGCCAAATTAACCTTTATCGCATTCGAAGAGCGGATTGGGATAGTTGATACAAATTTTTTCTTAGAAGATTTACTTGCAATGTTGCAGTTCTATCATCATCGTCGGCTCGACAACCGGGGTCCGGTCCTGGCCTCCTTCAACAAGTCTCTCCACCCATCCCGGTCTCGAGCCGCCGCCATCCAGTTGCGCACCCCAAGGCTCCGGGCGTCCTGGTCTACGCCATCTCTCCAGCGCAAGCATGGTCTACCACGCTGTCGTCTACCATAGAATGTACCACAAAGAACTTTCCGAGCAGGTTCCTCTTCGCTCATGCGAGCTAGGTGCCCTGCCCACCGGAGTCTACCGAGCTTAATTTTTGTCACGATATCTGCTTCAAGGTAGATTGCGTACAATTCATGATTGTACCGTCTCCGGAATCGTCCTTCCTCACATATGGGGCCAACAATTCTCCTTAAGACTTTTCTCTCGAACGCGGCTAAGAGGTCGGAGTGCCTTTTGCTAAGCACCCAAGTCTCGGATCCATATGTGAGTACTGGCAGGACCATGGTCCTGTACAGCAGCAGTTTTGAAGTTATGGTGAGATTTCTGGATTTGAAGAGCTTTGACAGACTATAGTAGGCTCTGTTGGATTTGAGAAGCCGCCCGCGTATTTCTTCTTCTATATTGTTATCGGCTGCTACTATTGACCCAAGGTATTTAAAGGATTGCACCACTTCAAATTCGTGCTCCGCTACCTTGATTGTTTGACCAACTGTTCCTCTATGGTTGAATTTTATTACTTGTTCACTTTTAAACTATTTTTATCCGCTCTCTCTCAACGATTCTAGCTTGTCAGCTAGAATGGCGTTTAGTTTAACCGAAACCACAATTGTGGCTTAGAAAACTCGTCCAACTCAAGGCGATGAATCTGAAAATCAAAATAATTATTAATAATCCTGCCATTTTAGTCTTGAAAGCTGAAATTAATGCAATGTTTTTTATTTGCGAATATAGGTACAAGATATGAATCCGTACAAAAAATTGAACTCGAGATTTTGATCAAACTTTACATTACGATGATAGGGAAGACGAAAAAAGTGGGTCTCGCAAAAAAGTCCGTCTGTCTGTCTGTCTGTTCGACTACATCCAAAACGGATGGGTCGATTTTCTTTTAACTTGGTACCGCTCGTTTTTTGGACATTCCCCCCACCCGTTTTTTTCTCTTTTTTTTACGACCAAAACTAACAGTAGCTGTCATACAAAATTTCTTGGCCAAAAAGGTAAATCTCATTTTTCTCAAAATCGGCTCCACAGAATTTGTTTTTATTATAAACTCAATAAATTTAAATAGTTATAAGTTGCCGTTTAATAGAAAAAATAGTTCCGAATGGTTATTAATATGGTACCTCCCAAAGAACCATTTTTTTGATTCTCGCTTTTCTCGAAAACGTTTGAACTGATTCTGATCAATTTTTTTTTATGAAGAATTATTAACACATTCAGCCCGATTCTAAATATTTCCCGGGAGACGTGTACTCTCGGCAGAAGAATACTCCTATTCCGAATTCCCTGGGAGAATATTTTTCCCTTCGAAAGCGGGAATGAGAATTTTGAATGTTCGAAACATCTGTTTTGCAGTATTTGATTTATAAATCAAATTGTAGAAAGAAAATTATGCATTAATGTGAAAAGATTCATAGTTGAAATCAATCCTATAAAAAAATACAAAAGTAACAAAAATGTTCAGCATTGCAATAAGAATTTAGCATGAAGAGGAATTTGAAGGAAGTCGATATCGAACTCAAAGAGTTATTAGAAGGTATTTAAGGGATACCTCGAATCCTCTGGAGTTGCCTCAATGGTTGTACGTACATTTATAAATCTATACTCTTACTTTGGTTACCGTATTTCATGAAACCACTTGGTTTTTAGGTTTGAAAAATATTTTAGAGTTAATAAGGTTGCATTCAAATATTTGTTGAATGTTCTCGAAAGGTCCTGTGAGCCAGCTAGAAAGCGTTTTGCAATTCCACCAATTATAAAACTGAGTGCATGTTTGCGTTTCTTTGCTGAAGGAAGATATCAAACGGGGATTGGAAAAGACTACAATGTTGGTCTATCCCAACATAGTTTTAGTAAAGCATTTGCCGAAGTCCTACAAGTCTTTGAGGAGCAGCTATATATCCAGAATGGATACACATTTGTAAAACGGCCGCAGATAAAAGAAAAGTTGCGTTAGCATTTTACACAAAACACAATTTTCCTGTCATTGTTGGGTGTCTTGATGGAACGCACGTCCGTATCGTTGCTCCTTCTGTAAATAAACATTTGTTTTACAATAGAAAAGTCACGTATAGTCTCAATGTAATGCTAGTTTGTGATGATCAATTAAAAATTCAATACGTCGATGCTTCCCATCCAGGTGCGTGCCATGATTCCTTCATTTGGAATGTAAGCTCACTGAGGGTGCACTTTGAACAGGAATATTTAAGTGGCATACGAAATTTTTAGCTTCTTGGCAAGTTATTAATTTATAACATAAAATATCTCATCAGTTTTCGATTTATCTGTAATCTTTATAGAAGACGCCGGCCGGTTATCCTTTGGAACCGTGGCTATTGACCCCTCATAGGACACCTGAAACAGGGTCAAGTGAAAGTAAATTTAATGAGGTCCACATAAGTCGTATATTTTGTCTAGTGAACGGTATATTTTTGAAGTATTTCGACGAATCTCATTTGCTTCTACAACTGCAACCTTGACGGCCTCACATAGCTCCTTTTGTATCACAAAGTTCTCTTTTACTCCTCCGACTACATCCTTCACAGCTTCACATAATTCCTTTTGTATTTTCAATTCTTTTTCAAAAACTTCAGAGGCAGTACTTTTGGATGCACTTGTACTTGCTTGCGGACGAGAATAAGACCTATTGTGTTATATTTGTTGGCATCGCTTCATCTCAGAGACCTTCGATTTCTATGAGCTTCTCTTCTCCTTCAGTAATGAATTTCACTGGCGAAGAAATTATCACTTTTCTGGGTGGCTCTAAATTTTCTTTATTTGCTTTCCTTTTCGGAAAGGCGCCCAGTCCAAATGTTGTTGCATCAACACCTTCTACGGACTCTTTCATCCCAACCCAATTATATATCGCCTGTTCGTAGTCCGAAAATGTTTGTTCTTTGTTGGGTCCACCGCCATCGCCAGTCCCATTTCTTACTTTCAGGTTCGTAGCTGCCTTTGATCGAACATATTTTTTTTGATTACTCCAAACCTATGAATTTGTAAACATAATGCATACGTAAATTAAATTGAATTCTGATAACTTTTGTTTTAAATAATTTACTTTTTTCCATTCCGGTATTGTTTTGCTTGGTAGGCCACACGAATTCAATTCGCTCTCAGCCTTTTGCCAAAACAATAAGAGTTCTTCTTTTGGTCTCTTATGGAACCCACACGCAATATACCGGTGGGCTTCCATCAAATTTAACAGCATTTGCAGCTGGCACTTGCTTGTTGTTTTTGACCTAAAAAATAATTGAAATTTTAATTATATATTGGTTGCAAAAAGGAAAAACTTACATTTTAGAGATCAATTCTCCAGGAAACTTCTGGGGAAAAAACGAGCGCCAAATGAATATAAATGTTCCCTTTTTTTGACATTTAGAATGCATACTTTTTTCCCGGGGTATTTTTTCCCAAATTCGAAGTTTGTTTGGAATAGGAGAAAAAGGAAAAGGGAACAAAATTCCCGGGATTTTTTTGTTCAGAATAAGGGAGTTGGAAAAAGGGAAATATTTCCCGGGGAATTGTCATTTAGAATTGGGCTGATTCTAAATAAAATTGTGTACCAAAATTTTCAAAAAAATATTTTTTGGATTTTTAAAAAAAGTTTGAAATTTTTTTTTTTGAAAACTCAATATTTCAAAAAAAGACTCAGTCGATTTTTAATAAACTTGGTAGAAAGCAGTTTTTGAACTTTATCTAGAAGATTTTTACAATAATTATTTTAATTACCAAAAATTACGGTGCCTCCCATACAAATGTTTAAAAACCGTTAAGAAAAATATTTTTTTTCTCAAAAACGACTCCTACGATTTTGATACAGTTTTTTTGTGGGTTGAAATAAGTACGATCTACCATTTAAGCTTATTAAATTTTATATTTTAGGTACGTTTATTAACAGCACCTCTTATAGAACGGTTTCTTTGATTTTCAACCGATCAACCGAAAAAAACAATTTTTTTTTTTTACAGTAGCTTGTAACAATTATAAATAAAAAAAACGTATCGAAATTTTCTAAAAAAAATATTTTTTGAAAATTCCATATTTCGAAAATGGGTAGCAGATTTTTTTGTGAAGTTCAATTTTTAACTCAACATTAATAAATACTTAAAATTGGCGTAACAATTTTTTTTTCTCAAAAATGTTAACGAAATTGTAGATATATATAAAAAATTAATTATTTTTAAAACCACTCCTACGATTTTCAAAATTTTTTTCTCATAAATTAAGATTTATATAAGAAATCAGATGTTTTACATCGCGTTGGGTTAAACAGATTAAAAGTATTTTAATCAATTTCTTTCTAATTTTGTTGATTTAAAACAAGTTATTAGTTTATATAATATAATTTCCTGTCATGCATATTGCATATGTGCAACACTACCACCTGCAATTTAACTAAGTTTTGGCAAATGGATAAAATATAGACTCCTATACCTAATTTATTTTTGCTATAGAACCACAATGAGATCGAACATAAGAGCAAGTTCGTGCGACCCAGTCGTACATATTTTTTAGATTTGTTTAATTTATATTTTATTTCCTAATGTTAACTTAACTTTTTTGATATCAAGAGAAATTTTAAACTAAATTAAGCAACACAATTATTTTAATCTTGTGTTTTGTGTAACCGTAAGCCTTGGCAATAATTTAAGCGCCACACTTAACACTGTATCAAGCTTGACCGTATAAATCTGTGGTGTTTGGTTAAAACATGATAACTCCAAAAATTGATTTTTAATTGCTCTATAGGGCAAGTATTGGTTTCGTGTAAAAAAAAAAATCGAGGTTATTATAAAAACTAACACTCTACGATAATCGAGAAGTCCGAAAAAGTGGGTTTTGTCATGCTGTCCGTCGGTCTGTGCATCTGTACGTCTCTGCATCGGTGCGTCCACTGTAATTTGAGCTAGAGCTTAAACGGGTGGACCGATTTGCACGAAATTTGGTACAGAGCATTTTTATGTGATTCCGTAGAGGAGAAATTCGAATTTTAGTTTTAGCTCATCTAGAACGGTTAGCTGCCATACAAATATTTTGGTTTTATCAAATTTTCTCGAAAATGGCTCTTCTTGATTAAATTTCGTACCCGTAATAACTAAATCAATTATAAGAAAACTGCGTTTCAGGTTTTTGTCAAAAATTCACATAACGGAATTAGGTATTCCACGGTCTTATTTTTGGGTTATTCGCGTATATCTTTGCCATGGTTAGACCGAGATTGTTATAATTTTGCAGTCTGATGTGTCTCAATAGTTTAAACAATAATGCATTAAAAAATTGTTTAAAAAAAAATCAAACAATAAATCAATTTTTTAGTACTTTTGACTCTTTTAATATTTTCTCGTTAAATATATATATCATACATCTTCAATGTGGGGTTACACACAGTATTTAACCACAAAAGCAAGTTCGTGCGATCCAGTCGTGCATATTTCTTTTTGTTTGGACTGCCAATATGTTTCTTTTTGGCTATATTTTCAGTCTATATTAAAATGATAGCTGTATTAGCAGCAGCAGCACTAGAAATAACTGTAATTATTTGGTCCAAAGATGATAAGTAAGGTTTTTATATTTTACATTTGGTATAAAACTGAAATGTACACAACAAAAAATTGATTTAACAAAATAATGATATATCCACTATTTAGATACCTACATAATATGAAATTTAATTTAAAAGTACTTTCACCACCTACTTCCTGTCTTGATCAAAGCGAGCCTTGCCGATGGCATAGATATCTACAAATGACTTGTCAAAACATTATAACGAAAATCTTTTTGTCACATCCGGTGTGTTTTCAGCGTTACTTTCTTGATCTGGACTTAATTTAAGGCAATACAAAATATTGGTAATATTAGATGTTACTGTGCGATATCTTAATATATAAAACAAAGTCGTTTTAGTTACAACACTTATAACTCAAGAACCGCTGGACTGATTTTAATGATATTTGATTTGTTGGTTTCGTCTCCACCCCGAATAGCAGAAAAAAATATTAGAAAAATTCACTTTGTAGGGTGAAATGGGATAAAATGAAAAAGACGTATGCGATTAAAAAAAAAACTCAACATGCGTTTCAAAGTTTATTCTTAGGAAATGGCTTCATGGGTTTTTTTTTTTCATTTTCAATTTTTAGGGTAAAATGGGTTAAAAATGAAAAATTGTCCGATCTAAGAAATTCTTTTTGTGTTTGAAAGTTTATTTTAAAAAAAATGCTATTTACAGAGTGAAATGGGGTAAAAATAAAATGGTGGTTTTCGAATACGAAAATTGTTTCTGTGTTGGGAAAGCAATAAAGGTTGGACTAAATTACTTTGCGGGACAGAAAAAATTGACGGGACACTTGCCCCAAGTAACATTTTTCCTCTCATAAGACGCTCCAAGAGCGCTACAAGACTTATTTTAGGGAGCTAAATGCACTCTTGAGGAGTTCTTCTTGATTCTTATAAGATTGTTAAAAGAATTAAATGGCCTAGTTATGGGAGCCTCCTGATCCTATAGGAAGAGTTTTATTCTTCTTATGCGGTTATAGACGCCGCTTTGTAAATCTAGTAAAGCTCTCTGAACTCTTCCTATGGGAGTGCGTCTCTACCTACAGAAGTTGTTAAAAAGAGAACGAGTGTGTGTAAACTTAAAAAAAAAATATTTCTTTCGCATTTTTAATTTGTTTTCTTGAAGATGGTAGGCGAATAGTTTTTATGTGTGTTCGTGATTCTCTCATGTCAAAAAATAATGTGTTTTTTGGTGCGAGTATTTATCTCACAAGTTAATTGACGTATTATATTTGTAAAAATCATGGCATATGTAGGCTAAATTCTTGGTGCAATTGAAATTGCATATACTAATTTCCACATTTCCTTCGAAAAATAACAACGCGCTTCCAAAATTATGCATATTTAAAATATTTTGTTATTAATTATAATAAGGAAAAGGATTACCATTTATATTTTTTTAGATGCAAAAATCAATAAAGTATGTTTTTATACAATTCACAAAATGCGATCATATTCATAACATATTTTTTCCAATTATTGTCATTATCGTGCTTTTATGACAAAAAATTGGATCTATAGAGTGGCACAAAATATGACGCTTTTTCATTATAAGGATTTTCTGAAATTTCCAATATATTTGTCATTAAAAACTGACAAAAACAACTGATTTTTAAAGATACCATTTTACTTGTGTCGTGTCGTGACATTGTCCCCGCTCATTCTTCTCTGGTATAGCAGCTGTATACTAAGTTATACAAATCCATTTTTATACAACTAATATCGACAGCAAATAAGAGAAAACAAGATGAATATGACGTTTTGGTCAGAATGGAAAACCAAATATGATAATTCATTTAGAATATTTTTTTTTAAGCTACGGTAACCCTCAAAATATAATGAAAACATTTTGTTCATATTGCAACATGGCTGCTGTTGATTGATACTTTAACTCTTGTTTTAACATCTCTATGAGATCTTTGGATGATGATGAAGTCCCATTACAACGCTTGAGCTCTCGTAAGAAGTGTCGCTCTCAGTAAATATAAATTTTCTCTGAGAGACAGTACTTCTTATGGGAGCTAAAATGCTCTTATGGGACTTAAATTTGACATTTAACTTTCAAACGCAACACATTTGTCTGTGGGGCGTTCCTTTTTATTGCAATTGCCGACTTTTATTAAGAAATTTAAATGAGAAAGCAAAAAATCGATAATTGTGTTAGATTAACATTTTGAAACAATGGAACTAAATTATAACCTAATAATTTTTCGAATAAAGTAACATTCAAAGTTAACTGGATATAGCTTGGTGTTATTTAAATCACTCCAAAGCTGATGACAGTCGATGCAACAACAGTATAAGATATACCATAAACATTATGGGATACTCATGGTGATTTCCAAGGGTTGTTTCGATCAATTCTATCAAAATAATGCTTTTGAAATCGACTTTTTGGCAGATTGTTTCCTCTTTTTAATAACACTAATAATATTAACTACCTTAAGTTTGAAATTTGGGCTTTTTGTTTAGTATATTTCGGTGCTGAAAATTGTTGTTATAATACTTATGATCAAATTCACTTCTACCAGTTCTACAGCCCAGAAATTAGGTAAACAAAGAGAACAAAAAATCGACCAAAGAAACTAGCTCGCAACGAAAACAATGAGACTTTTCTTTGAAATCTAAATTACATCTGCCACCACCAATCAAATAACCAATCCGATAGAAACATGAACAGAAGCATGAACAGAACATGAGTAGAAGTTTTGTGAACAAAAAGAACGCACTGTACAATTCAACTATAACATCTGCTTCGTTTGATATTCAAAGCTGGCGTCGTAGCTCCTATTAGAATCTTGAAAAAAACTTATTTATGAATAATCTCATTGAAGTATTATTATGGGATTATAAAGACTAAAAATGACGTTTAGAGTTTTAATTTCATAACGAGATACTTATGGGACTTAAATAGATTTAGATATAGGATTTAAGTACTTTCAAATTTAAAAAATGCTTAGCTCTTACAATAAAAATGCTATGAGACGAATTTGAGTCTCATAACAAGAGATTCATTCTTAAGTATTGCAATAGGATTTAAAAGAATCTTATGGGAGTTATTTTTCAGATTTGAAGAGCTTAACTCCGAGAGTTTGTTAGTTGGGGCGGAACAAATGTCGTTTTGCGGGACAGTCCCGCGCCTGGCGTGACGTCTCTGGCATCCTACTCCGCCCCGAATAGCAGAATATAACTATTAAAATAAAAAAAATCACTGTAGGGTAAAAATGGAAAAGAATTATTCAATTAAATAAACTCTACCTGCGTTTGAAAGGTTATTCTTAGAAAATGGCTTCAAGTATTAATTTTAAATAGCAATTTGTTGTAGGATGAAATGGGGGTAAAAATAAAAATATTGTCCGATTAAAGAAAGTCTTTTTGTGTTTGAAAGGTTATTATTTTGAGTTGATGGCCCTGAGAATATTTTTCTCAAAAATTTGGTATTTATAGGGTGAAAGGGGGTACAAACAAAAAATGGTATCCATGTTGAAGAGATTATTTTTAAAAATTTGATATTTATTGAGTGAAATGGGATAAACACAAAAAAGTGGTTTTTGATTACAAAAATTCTTTCTTCGTTAGAAAAGTAATAAAGGCTGTACCTACTCAGATGTTAAAATTTTAACTAGTTTCGCCATTCATAACGTGAAGTGGGTCAAAAATCAGTATGTGGTATTCAATTACAAAAAGGAGCTTAAATATTTATCTATATATTTTCATTTGTAATTTGTATGCCAAGCTTAGGTTTGTCTACCCGTGCAAAGCCTAAATAAAATAAAACTACATACATATATAGAAATTAACTCGGTTATTGAAAGTAATTGATGCTACCGTTTAATTTTCACTTACTTTCTGACTCATCAAGAATGGGGCGGAACATCGTTTTTAGGGAGTTTGTAATGTGCTCCATTCATCCATAGTTATCGATTAAAAAGTATAATGAGAGTAATGTGCAACAACAGCAATTCCTTTTATTTTTTTAATTTTAATAATGGCATCCGCTCACTACCTGAGCTATCAATCTATTTAAAGTAACAATTTATTAATTTGGCAAATAACAGACTACAATATATTGCACAAATAACTCTCATATCCCTGGCCTGTAGTTGGAGGGGTTGGGTGGGAGGGGGGTGGTGACTCATGCAAATCAATCCTTGCCAATCTGACAAATGTAAATACAACAAGATGTTAATGTCCCCAATAATTGTCAAGCCTCATCAAATTCATTAATGCCTGAGTATAAAATATTTCAGCATCAAATATGCTAATTGGGGTCATTGGCATTTTTTTTTTGAAATATTTGAATTAATGAACAGATGTTTTTAAACGAAATTATTATTGTTTAATCACTAAGATTAAACACGATTACTTTACAAGGAAATATAGGTCTCGCATAACAGAGCAATTTATGCAGAACCATTTAGTTTGATACAAGTCACCTGACCAAAAAGTTATTTGTGGTTAAAATGCGTCAGAAAATTTAAACTTTTTTTAAAATTGAAGTACCTACCACCTACAACTGGCACCAGATGCGTGAATGTATTTATGCAAAAGCAAATTGAGGTTTTTCGTGAATATCGAATTATTTTATCCCGATTATTTTGTTGGTTTTTTATTGATAGCTCATCATATTCACAACACATTTATATGATGTGAGTAGTGCTTTCAATTTGAGGAATATTTTAATTGGTATGAAAATGACCTTGTTAAAATGGAAGTCACATTTAAAAGTTATTGTTGAGCTTAAAATAGTTAAATATTATGTAATCATTAGGACGTACCCATAAGCAGTTAATATTTTTTAAAGGCTAAAGGCTATACAAAACACCCGTTCAATATTTTTAAACGATTGTTGCTTTACTTACGTAACTTTACGTTGTAGCACGTTACGTTACGAAATCTGATTTGCCTCGACCAAAACAAATTGATTTTAACGCTACCGACAGTTAGATTATACTTTATCGCTACCACTCATTTATATTGTTTTTGCCAACGACGAAAGCAAATTGTTTTTAGCGCGACCGACGATTTTATCATTTTAACACTTATATTTTCATATTTTTTTCTTTAATTTTTAATTATTCCCCGAACAAAATGGACGCGACACTAGTAATTAAAAAGAAAACAAAATCAAAGCAAAAATAATAACAGTCATCTGTAGGAATTGACAATTGACTGTAGGTATGGTAGGTCAATGGCTGTAGGTATGGTAGGATATCGGGTGCGTTCAGTGATACAAATCTGAACTTAAATTCTACGTTTACATTATACTGCTTTTAAACGATGCAATTTCTTCTTGCAATTTTTAGGCACGTCGGCGAGGGTCGTAGGTGGCTGGGATATACAAAATAGCTGAGGTTGAACTAATTGCAGAGCTATCGGCTACATTTGTACTTGCACAAAGTTAACATTCATTAAAAACCACAGCGTCCAATTCCATAGGCGATTGATGGTGTCAATCGATTGAAACTGCGATTTTAGTGATTTCCACTGACAACAACTGCAACTAAATATTATAAAAACTCAAGATATATAATTCGCCGGCTATACTTTTTGTAAGTTTTACTCGATGGAAAGATGGAGGTTCATAAGGGTTGCAAGTTCGTTGACAGTTCTAACTGGATATTTTAATTCGGCCCCTGTCAGTCAAACCATTAAGTTCCTTTGGAATTTGGGTACGGTGTCATTTAATTGAAACCACGATTTTAGTGCTCTCCGCTGACAGTTGTTGTTTGTCGATGCTCAGGGAGTGATTACTATAATCAATAACCATGTGTAATGTGAAGTCATCTTAAAGTTGAGAGTGAACTGCGAAGCAGGACCTTTTAGTACCGAACATTCACTGTTCGTTGGACACTTCACCACCAGCCTTTTAGTACTTGGAAATTTCGTTACAGCGCTTCCCCCACTGGGTATTTCGCTGCCGTTCTTTCAACACTAAGCTTTTTAAGCACTGCCTACCTATAGTTAATGTAGTGTTAATTATTCAATATGTTTCTTTTGATGACGTTCAGTAACAAAAATCAGGCACTTGGGCAAACGTTGATGTTTACACATATTTAACCGGGAGTCCCGGCACTCACATATTTTCACAACTTTTCAAAACATTCGATGGTGGATTTCACGAATAGCCTTACCAATATAGTTCTTGTGGCCTAATAGTCTGTGGAAATTTATTTTTTTTTGAGTCAAACCAATGTACATACATACATATGTACATACATTGGTCAGATAACTTGTTTATTAAGCTTTGATCGTTTTTTTTTTTTTTTTAGTCTAAAAGTTGACAGCAAATTTTGGGTGTGGAAATATAACCAAAAATTGAGTATGAGGGTTTAAAGGTGAGTTGTCGTGATATCGAAAACAAAAGTCTGGTAGGTTTTTTTTTTGGCGCCGGTGGGGAGGGGTTTAAAATACCGTCAGTTTAAAATACCGCCTATTCAGCGAGATCTCTTATTCTGGTATTTTGTTATGAATTTCCATACAAAAGTTTTTAGCTGCAAAAAATCTTTTATTTTTTTTTTTAAATTTTAGTATTCGGCATGTGAAACTCTCTCTCTCAGATCTCTTATGAACTGTCAAGAGTTCAAACTCTCAAGAAAATCTTTAACGAATCGTAGTTTTGGTATTCAGCATGTTAAAATCTGTTATGAAATCTGTTGTGAATCATAAAAAAAATAAAAAACAAGTTTTTGTGACTTTTATCATAAAGGATTTCAGTTTTAGATCCTTCTATATGCGCTTGAATTCTTCTGAGAAGTGATTCATCAAACGGTTGTCGAAGTCTTCACCTCCCAAGTGTGTTTCTCCAGATGCCGATCTCACTTCGAAGAGAGACCCTTTATCGAATGTGAGTATGGTATGGATATGGATACCTCAAAAGTTCCTCCTCCCAAATCGCGAATGTGAGCAACTTTCGTTTGCCAGACAGATTCTTGTCCAAACCATAAACCAAGGCTTCTGCTGTTGGTTCATTCTTGATTCTGGGCACGTTCAACTCCGAAATGGCTCCAGCATCTTTAGTTGCTCGGAGCTGCGAGCAGAGATGTGCAGAAATGACAATTTTTTGGATTAACTACATTTGTTACGTCTGCTACATAAATGAGGTAGTTAATGTAGTTAACGTAGTAAAATGTAGTAGACGTAGCGTCAACTGTCAAAATCTAGTTTGGGTTGGCAATTCAAACGCCAAATTGAAAAAAATCGGCAAAAGGTGTTACCATTAGCATTTGAAAAATTAATTGGCATTCATTATGCTCTAAAATTGGATGCCAAAAATTGAAACTCAACACTGGTCTTTGGTTTTTGCACAATCGCTCAAAACTTTGAATGGCCAGTGTTTCATGTCATCTTGAATCTACTGATCGTCAATTTTTCGTCCAATAAACCTCTTTTATTGGGGTATCCATTTTCATTTATTAGGCAACGTCAGCGATGAAATTTTGTATTTAAAACAGCTGATTTATGATAGATAACAAATTTAGTTCTGTTTACTTTCTGTATAACAGATTTCGTTTTCGAAGTTTCATAACAAAATTTAATAATAGATCGAACTCCTGAATAACAATTCTAAAAGATCTTTTATGGTAAAAATCTTTTATAATTCATAACAGAAAATTCATAGCAGAATAACAGATGTGGCAGAATAGGCCCAATTATCACTAAAATTCGTTTTTTTTTTTCATATAGGAAGTGATGCTTTGTCATTTTCCCTAATCTATTTTTTGGTTGATCAGAACTCAATTTTTTCTGAATTCTTCGGTAGTTCTACTCCTCATTTTACTAACACCAGTACAGTACTAGTTCACACCAATACAATTGGCAGCCATCAGTTTGACAGCTACCAGTTCCACAGACACTAATACCACCACTAATTCCGACACTAATAATGCCAGGAAAACAAATGAAATTTTTTTGATCGAAAACTCAATTTAACGAGGGAAAACCCCATAAGATTTTTGTTAGCCTAAAATATCAGACTTTGATTGAAAAAATATACATTTAATGCAGTTTTGAAAACAGAATCAAGAGCAATTTTTAAAAGGATTTCAAGTTTAAAGTTCTTAATTATATTCAGAAGGGGCAAAGAGATTTTAAAATGAATTCAAAGAGTTTTTGGAAATTTATAAATAATAAAAAAAAAGTCTTGTCCTTACCCATCTGTTCTCAAGTCAGTTACGGCCATATTATTCACTCGATTCATCCGGAATAAAAATTCAAATCCAGATGTAAAGCATACAAATTCAATGTAAATACATCTGGATTTAAGTTTTAACCTAGATGTATCTGGTGAATAATATGGCGGTTAACATTCCAAGTCATGACCCCCGGGTTATAACGCATATTTTTTTCAAAGTGCCTTCAACTTTGATACTTTAAACTCTGATATTTCTAACTGTGATAAGCTTGACGAAAACTTTACGATATAATTTTTGAATGGAATTGGCCCAAAATTGTCTTGACTCATTTAAAAAATGAAAACAAGTAGATTATATATTCATAGACTTCAGTAAAGCTTTTGAGAAACTCATACGTATTTTTGTTATTTAAATTTAGGAAGCTGGGATGTAACGTGGTTCCAATCTTATTTTTTGATAGATCGTACTCAGCACTTTTCAACGGTTGCTAATCAATTAATTTCAATAGTTAAGTCTGATATACCACAGGGAAGCCATTTAGGACCCATCCTTTATATTTTATTTATTAATGACTTACTATCTGTGTTGAATTATTCAAATTGCCTAATTTATACAGACGATGTTAAGATCTTCAAAACTAGATGAAATATTCGCCATAGTGAAGAGTTACAGGGTGCTCTTAATTAATTCTTTGACTGGTGTGCTCGTAATTTCTTGATTCTTAACTTCGTTAAAAAATGTAGAACTTAGTTTTATACGAAAAAGTTGTCTGCAACTTGTTTCAAGTTTCAACTATTTGTTTAATGATATACTATTATCACGAGTAAGCGATATGACTGTTATTGGTGCCTTATTTGATGAACAACTTGAGTTCATACCACACATCTACTCCATAACTAATAAAGCCAATTCAATTATTCAGGACAATTTCCTGATCCTTTCGTTATCACACAACTTTGTATAACATTTTTTTCGACCCATTCGAACCATTCAAATGCTGCCAGGTCTGTTCACCACATTATGACTCTCATAAAGCCTGATTCCTTTCATTCCATGGTAATTGTACTTACAAATTACAAGCACTCCGAAGGATGCTTAAAGATATCTCTATATATATATATATATAGATATATCCCACGAACCTCAATAAAACATTAAACAACCAAATCCACTCATGGAAATACATCAAGGACTACGGACAGATAAAACATCATTAGATGAAAAAGGCATCAGAGATAAATATCTATTCATTAATTTAGTACAGAGGAACAAAGCACTTTTGCCTTGGAGCGGCTCTTAGAGTATAACTATTTCATAGATTAGAAGCATTACATTGAGAAGACTATTTAATGAAGTTATAAAAATGAATCCGCTTAATATAGGGTAATATTTTCTGATATTCATTACAGTGATTACTGCTCATTTGTAGATTTAATTATGTTAAATTATTACATAGACCTAGACAACATTAATATACGTATACTTACATTATGTTTGTGCATTGACAACCCGTGTATTATTAGTGTATTATCGCCTCTAGGCACGTCAGACCATTGTGTCATAGCTGCAAATTTCTCGTGCCAAATAAATCCAGTTAAAGAAAAATCCCCCAAGAGAACCGTTTGGCAATTCGAGAAAGCCAACTGGGACGGTCTCAACGATTTCTTCAAAAACTTTAACTGGTCACTATGCTTCCTCGGTAGTGACGTAGACTCCAGCGCAGCGTAGACTCCCGAATAGTTAAAAATCTATCAAACCAAAAGAAAACTCATGGTTTGATTCGAGCTGTAAAAAAGCTATCCGGATTAGAGAAGTAAGTTTCCGTTGTTACAAGGCCAACC
Organism: Leucozona laternaria; assembly: GCA_932273885.2. Taxonomy (NCBI): domain Eukaryota; kingdom Metazoa; phylum Arthropoda; class Insecta; order Diptera; family Syrphidae; genus Leucozona; species Leucozona laternaria. Next base: position 236,609,333 of record OW026366.1, on the reverse strand, counting down.
CCACTGAGGAAAACCGGAGTAAGTTCAAACAAGCTAGAAAGACCTGTAACGTCCATATTCGACGAACCAAATTTTTGCATGACCAAAAATTAAGGCAAAAAACACTACAATGTCCCAAAAGTAGTAAAAAATGTTGGTCTTTTTCAAAAAAACATACGAAATACTACTTCGTCTTCGGTTCCGACGCTCGTTTTCAATGACACCCCTGCTGTTAGCTCGTTAGAGAAAGCCAATTTGCTTGCAGCACAGTTTGCTGTTAGTTCGACGTTGCCAGTAAGTGTTATGATTCCTCCTGTAATTGAGAGCGCTAATGATTTCATGGGACGAATCTTCTTTCGCACTCGTGCAGTTGCAAGAGTTCTTAAGCATGAATCAAAGAATACAAAATTACGCCACTTCTATTTTTTCACTTTGTTGTTGTAATTTTTACTACGCGTCGTGACGCAATACGAGCCAAAAGAGAATCACTTTTTTGTTCAATTTGTATGAGATATATACGGCGCGAAAACTTAAAACTATTTACATTTTTTGTTTTAAAGTGAATTGTTTGATATAATGTATTTTAAATATTGTGCTATATGTCTTTCCAATAGTAACAACAATAAAAATAATAAAATATGAAGGAAATATGGCTGATATTTTCATTTTTCCACACCATTCTGCTTTTTTTTGTTGTTTTTTTGCGATTTATATTTTTTAAAACAATTTGACATAAATTTTAAAACAATTTTCGGTGATATTTCATTACTTTGAAAAAGAAAAGCTTTTTTAATCTTTTAATTATTCGGACACGAAAAGCCATCTTCACTGAAATTTACTTTGCTGTGACATTTGTTGTTGTTGTTTTGGCTCGTATTACGTAGAAGTGGCGCAATCTTGTATTCTTTGATTCATGGTTCTTAAGGACCTTGATGTGCACAAATCCGCTGGCCCGGATCGTATCCCTCCTATTGTTCTGAAGAGTTGTTCTTCTACGCTGGCAAAACCACTGCGTAAGCTTTTCCATCTGTCCTACTCTACTGGCCTCGTTCCGAGTGGATGGAAAACAGCATTTGTCCAGCCTGTCCCTAAAAAAGGCGAATCTTCTTAACCCTCTAACTATCGTCCAATTGCACTTACGTCCCTTCTTTCCAAGGTCATGGAAACGCTGATTAATCATCGGCTTAAGAAATATCTTGAAGAACGAAAGCTTCTAAATGACCGGCAGTATGGCTTTCGTAGCAATAGGTCCACTGGTGATCTGATGGTATATCTCACCGAACAGTGGAACAAATCTTTACACCGTTTTATTGAAAGTTAGATAACTTCACTTGATATTTCGAAGCGTTTGATAGAATTGGATGGTTTTAAGTCTGATATTCATAAAATATACGCTGGTGTGCCCCAGGGCTCCGTTTTGTCTCCGACCCTCTTTCTGATATTCATCAATGATCTTTTGTCTCAAACTAGACATGGGTAACTTAGCAAAATTTGCTGCGCTGATACACTAACTCAAGTCAGCGTAACTCACTGACTCACTAACTCAATAGCGCAATTTTTTTTATTGCTTCGTTTGATACACAATAACCCACTAACTCATTTGCGCACTGCGCAGTGCGCAGGTCGTGTGTACATTTTTTGTGAGTTACAGAGAGAGTTTTGTGTGGCGTCAGATCTCAGATATATAGATAATTTCGATTTCTGTATATATTATATATGGGTCTACTGTCTAGTCGGTTGTTTAAAGTCACTCTCTTTGCAACTGAATGGTGGAAAGATGTTATTTGTGAAAAACGTTTGTGAAAAGAGTGGCTGTGTACAAATGACATCGGAAACAAGAATTTTGCTTTGAGAATTGAGACATTTGGGAAAAGGTTGTTACGTATACAATTGAGCAATGGAGTTACAGATAGAGAAATGTGCGTTACTGTGTTAGTGTGTTCCAACAAACAGACATGAATTCTTGTATGGAATGGTGTCTGAAAATATATGGTGTGTTTATACCTACTTTTTGACCAATTGAAGAACATATTGTATTCACAGTGCGAATCGCTTTTTGCAACCATAATGGAACAAAGATTTTCCTTGGGAAAGGCAGTTGTGAAATGATTAAAATGAGCTACGCACAGCCGTTTTTTCATTTGCACCATCGCATCGTTCATCTGTTTGTGTGGCGTGGCTAGCGCTGCGCTCCCACAGACAAAAAGCGCTATTCAACTTTTGATTTGGATAGTTGACATATTGCGTGTTGGCGCTTTTGAGTTACACATTGCTGTATCAGCGCAGATAACTTAGCTGCTGCTTCAACTCACTGAGCCAACTTAGCGCTGCGTTACACATGTCTATCTCAAACTTCTAATCCATTAAATTGCTTTGCTGACGACAGTACCCTCAGCTTTTCATATTCGATTCTAGAGTCACATCCTTGTCCTTCGGATGCAGAGTCACATCCTTGTCCTTCAGATGTGGATTTAGAACGGCAGCGTATGATAAGCTCATCGAATTCTGATCTCGACAGCATTGTCCAATGGGGAATCAAAAACCGCATAGAATTTAATGCTTCAAAAAGCCAATGCTGTCTCTTGTCGTTGAAGCGGAACCCGCCCCCCATGCCGCTATCCATGAGCGGTACTTGCATTGAAGAAACTGAACAGCTTTCAGTTCTCGGTATGTGCATCACAGACCACCTCTTGTGGAATAACAACATATTTAACGTCGCTAAAAATGCTGCTAAATGTTTAGGTTTTCTTCGACGATGCAAGAAATTTTTCTCCCCTTCTGATCTGGATGTAATCTACAAAGCCTTTATCCATCCAAAGCTTGAGTACAACTCTAACATCTGGGCAGGTGCTCCCTTAACTCATCTGAATCTCTTGGATAGAATTCAAAAAAGAGTTTTAAAAATGATAGGTGATATAAGTAAATATAACAGAAACAATTACAACTCTATAACACCGCCGTAATGTTTCATGTCTCTCTCTATTTTATCGCTACTTCCACAAACAGTGTTCTAGTGAAATAGCCAGCTGCATTCCTCCCCTAAAACAATTCAACCGTAATACGCTTTTACGAATGCTCATCAGTTTACCCTAGAGCCCAATTTCGGACGTACCGTCAAGTATAGAGATTCATTCTTTAGCCGCACTTCAAGAATGTAGAATGCTTGGCATGGCTCTATTTTTACCTCCCATTTTGATATTCAGAAATTCAAAACCAATGTGCATCGGTATCTCCTACTAAATCCTTCCCTATTTTCCTAACGCTCGCACTGTGTTAAAACATTTTAAGGGTAGTCAAAATCCCTTTAGTGCGCGCTGATTAAAAAAAAAAAAAAAAAACACTCTTCTTCAAGAAATCTAAATCTTCTTCCTATAAGAACCTACCTCAAAATCATAACGTTTTAAAAACACGGGTCCAAATTTAAATATCACGCAAAATTAACAAGTAAATGCTCTGTCTCAAATATAAATACATACATATGTAAAGGTATGCATGTATTTTAGTCACACAGCTCTCTGTTTTAAAATTAAAATTATTATAGATCAAAAGTACAATGAGCTTTCGTTACTCTCGTCCATACTCATATGACATATTAGTTGTTTAGTGTTTGCGGCTCTGGATAGAGGAACAAATTATTAAAAGCTTTTTCGTTGTGTCAACGCTGAAAAGATTTAGATTTCCCGCGTTTAAATTATTCTATGACACCATTCCATAACTATAACATCATTCAGTGTAAGTTTGTGTTTATTGTTGTTTGTAAAATAGAAAAATACAATCAATTTATTGATAAGACCTTTATATGTGTTAATTTAACACACAATCAAATGTTGCACGATAAAGTGTGGTAATGAGTTTATAAAACATCGCAAACGACGAGGTAAATAATAAATATCTATCAGCAAGAGATATCGATGTAAAATAAATTGTTTTCATGAAGTACCTATGTTGTCTTATCTGTGTACCTACCTATCAACTTATTGTTAGTCAACATTTTTGCTGGAAATAGGTACACAGAATTAAACGAATTCAGTGGTTCTCTTATAAATAGGTAGGTAGGTCGTTAAGATTATTTCTCTTTTGATACCTACTATACAAACAATCATTGAAAATTATTATAAATTACGAGGAGTGGATAGAATATATAAACTTAGCAAAAATTCTTATGTTTACTGTGCCATCGAAAATTATCGGGCCCATTAGCTCAGTTGGTTAGAGCGTCGTGCTAATAACGCGAAGGTCGTGGGTTCGATCCCCCCATGGGCCAAGAATTTTTTTTCTAATTGTTTTTTTTTTTTTCTTAAGTATGCTAGAATGAAAAAAAGCCTCCTTAGATAGCGCTTAGTCTGTACATTAATAGATGATTAATAGAATATATCCAATAATATTAATATTTTAGATGAAAGAATATGATCGAACCATCCTTCGGAAAAACTAGTACATATCTAAATATTTCATAACCACGAATATATTCTATTAACTTCGCGAAATTTCTGATTATGAGTGATAAGGGAGAGTCGCATCAATCAATTCAGTCTGTGTCTGTGTAGTGTGATATCACAATTGACGGTGTACACATTGGACTAACTCCTCCGAATTATTTTGACGTGAATCCATCTTGTATTGTTCAGAAACAAACTAATAAAAACACAACCGACTCACTGTGGCGTTCTGGAGTTGTTAAAACAAAATACAAATAGGTATGTGCTAATTGAATGATTAAATAGAATATTTTTGATTATATTAGATTTCGGGACTGTTTCATTTCTATCGAAAATGGGAAATTCGGACTAGATGGAGTCAATAAAGAGTAACTCCAAACGTCCACACTAAAACGACATTACAACATTTAAATTTTCTTAAATTAATATGTTTCAATGAAAAAAAAAAATCTATTCTGTAGTATTTAAGTGCCAAATAAAGATTACAGACAGAGAAAACAGATATCACATAAGAAAACGTCAAAAAAACAAAAAACAACATAAAGGGGGAGTGAAATGAAGTACAAAGACCCAGAGACGTCAAAAAAAGTGGGAGGAGTCAGTCGAATGTGTACACCGTCTTTGATATAGGTAAAGAGCTATTACAACCAAAAATGTGATTGTCACTCAAACACAACGAATTTGACGTTTATGCCGCAATGTGACTATAGAGTTACCATCAAGTCTACAAAACGTTCCTGATTTATCTACTCTTACCTGCGATCACACTGTGGTTCTAAAGTCTGAAATAAAATAGTTATGGAAGCATATTATTATAACCAGAGATTATGAATTATAAAGATTGGAAACCTCGGCTGTCATCGGGTTTGCCTACAAGCTAAACAATATGGCTGCCCGTGGTGAAGTAAGTAACTTGCATTAGTATGCGTGTTTTAACTCATACTAGTGCAACTTACTGATTTCCACCACGATATTTTGAAAACTTGATGAGTTTTAATGGGGACATTCAAAAACTAATAAAAATGGCGAAACGAACTATCAAGTGTTCACGACACTTGCATGGAGGATTTTGAACAATTATATTTAAAGGGTAGTAAAATAATATTCAAAAATGCAAATTGACAATAAATCAAAACATAATTATTAACGCAGGAGATTAATTTAATCGGTTAGTGAGAGAATAGAATATTGCAAAAAGTCTTCTTTCCATTTGCTGTTAAAAGTTATGCTTTAGGAGTGTTCTTTGCTTTTCTATTTCATTTAGAAATGCTGAATACTGGTTTAACAAAAATGTACATAAATATAAAGCCTTTCATCGGATAACTCCTCAAAGTGATTTTAGCCATGGAACATACAATATTTATTTATATTATTTCTATTTCCTTCTCTTACACCGTTTGCATCATCCGATCCGATCTGTTCTAACATTTGTTTCTCTTATTAAATTGTATCTGTATTCTGTATCTACCACTCTTTCTTTGACTTTTCGCCAAACCTCATCTACTACTTTTTAACTCTGTTTACCCTTTCAACGCACAGATGGCACTATAGTTTTCCACCAGAATTTCATACAAAGATATGTCAAAACAAGTGACGTGAAGTGAGTTCAATGTGGACATGGACACACCGTCAATGATACATATTATGTGCTCGATTTTCTTTCTTTTCTCATTCTCATCTGTCATTATTTCGTTCAATGATCAACAAATTCCATTGAAACCCCTGTTTTAGGTATTGTGTCTCAGTAATGGTTTTCATTACAATCTAGAGGGTGTTTTTTTTTAGAGGTATAGAACTTTAAGTTGGCAACACTATTTTAACTGGCTGCCATTTTGTCAGCTGTCAAGTGATTTATTTTAAGTTTGGTTTGGTATTTCAACATTAATAAACTGACGCCTGAAAAACGCTTTCAAATTGTGCCCGAAGGGTCCCAAAACAAGATTGCCGTTGATCCTAATTTTCATAAGCGAATTTTGTTAAGCGATGAAGCTCACTTTTGGTTGAATGGATGCGCCAGTAAACAAAACTGCCGTATTTGGAGTGATGATAATCCTCAAGTGTATGTTAAATCCACAAAAACTGACTGTTTGGTGTAACGTTTGGCCATAACGTTACAGTCAATGGTGGCCGCTATAGAGCCATGATTACTGACTTTTTCGTTCATCAATTGAACAACCATGATGTGCAGGAGCTGTGGTTTCAACAAGACGGCGCACAGTGGAAATTAATTTTTCGGTGGTTTTATAACGCAAAACTTTTACATTTTTTGAATTACCAAATGTTTGGATCTCTAGTAATCGAAAAAATTATTCCATTTGTATGAATGGTTTGGCTTGTAGAGTGAGTCAAAGTTGACAAATTTTTATGGTGAGAAAAAAACAATTATTTTAATTTTTTTTTTTAATTTTGAGTGTAAAAACTAGGAAAAAGGTGTAAATAAAACTTTTGTTTGTTATTTTTACTTGATAGATGTGTTAATTTCTATAATCAGAAATAAAAAAAAGTTATAAATTTTTTTAAACTGCTAAATTTAATGTTTTTTGAAACACCCATTTTTGCAACGGTTTTATAGCTTATTTCTTGTGACCCCCCCTGATAAAACTTTTAAGTATGAATGTTTTTGATTTCGGGTATGAATAATTATATTGTCAGGTAGTTTGGTGGATAAGAGTTTTTAACTGGATTAGAATTTCTTTTAATATTTAAATCTTATAGGTAAACAGATTACCTTATTAGGATGTCATAAAATTGAATATTTTAAGTGCAGGTATTTAGTTTTATGGCATAAAAGATGAAACATTGCGATGAAATCATCATTGAAAACTTGAAAGAGCGATCGAGCAGTTGTATAAGGAAAAATTATTTAAAATGGATATACCATACAATATTTTGTTTGAACTTTTTGTCAAAGTTGAGAGTCTTGAAGAGTTCTTTTTTGCCGTAATAAGTGAATACCAACTATCCGGTGAAAATTTACCGGAAAATGAAACAAAATTAAAAAGTTTTTATTACAATATTAATAAAAAATGGGTCGCATCCCATAGATCGAGATTAAATTTTATAAACAAAAATAGGGAATGGCTTTCTTCATCTCTCCATATCAAAACCGGACAAACAGAAGTAATGTGTGATCTTCCAACTACATCAAGGCCATCAAGAGGAAGGCCAAGGAAGTCACTCAATGAGTGCGCAACATTCACCAAAAAAAAAAGCTAATCAATGCAACAGAGGAGATAAGTACTGAAAATCTCTCTGATGCATTAGTGATAAGATATCATAAAGATCATGAAAAGGCGAAGAGTGATGTGATCAAGGCAATTGCTACTGCAAGTCCACTTCGAGTCAAAAGAGTCAAGGAAAGCATTCCTACTCCACAAAAGGATCTCATAAAATATACTAATGAGAATGCATTAGCTTTGTTTATGGATTTGGGTCTATCAAAAGAAAAGTATAAAATCCTGAGAACTTCGTTGAGGAAACTCAATATAGATGTTCTGCCATCCAACAACACAATTACAGTTACCAAAAAAGAAGCAGTTCCAGAAAACAGCGAAATCACGGAAATATCAGCTAAAGTCAAACTTCAAGACATGATGGACCATACTGCAAGGCGGCTTTTAGAAAGCAAAACAGAGGAACAAATAAATGCACTCCCAAGAAGTCTGACCTTACAGAGTAAATGGGGCTGCGATGGATCATCTGGCCAAGGTGCATACAAGCAAAAACTTAATACAACAGATGGTGAAATAGACGCAAACATGTTCATGGCATCAGTTGTTCCACTCAGGCTTAATAGTGCAAATTGTGAACATTGGAGGAACCCTCGCCCATCATCAACTCATTTCTGCCGACCCATAATGTTCCAATATGCTAAGGAAACTAGTGACCTCATAAGTACAACAGTCAACGATATAAAAAGGCAAATAGCAGATATTCAACCAACAATATATAAATTTAATGAGGATATAACTATATTTGTGAATCACGAGTTCTTTTTAATTATGATTGACGGAAAAGTTTTAAACGAATTAACTGAAACAAAGTCTACGCGGTCATGTCCGATATGTAAAAGGACCCAAAATAGCTTCAATAACCAGGATGAATTAAATAACGACGAACATAACTACGAATATGGAATCTCTCCATTGCATGCTAGAATTAGGTGCATGGAATTTATTTTGAAACTGGCTTATACACTTCGACAAGAGGGAGAGGAATTTGATGAATCTATTGGGATCAAAGAGGCAGAAAAGAGAAGAAAACAAGAGATTCAAAGGCGTTTTCACAATGAGCTTGGACTTGATGTTGATAAACCAAAGCAAGGATTTGGAAATAGCAATGATGGAAACACTTCAAGGAGATTTTTTGAACAATCTGAGGCAACCGCTCGAATAACTGGAGTCAATGAAGAGGTTATAACCAGGATCAAAATAATACTTAATGTTTTGAATTGCAGGGAAGAAGTAAATACAGTTAAATTTGGAGAGTACACCAAAATAAAAACGCAGAGTTATTGAAACAAAAGTACCCTGAAAAACAATTCACACCTACTCTTCATTGAATTTTGGTTCATAGTCAAAATATCATCGAATACCAATCTCTACCACTTGGAGAATTGTCAGAAGAAGCCCAGTAGTCCAAAAATAAAGACTACAAGAAGTACAGATATCAAAATACGTGCAAAGTTTCAAGAATTCGGCAGAATGAAGACCTATTTAACATGCTAGCAATCTCATCCGATCCACTTATCTCTTCCTTAAGGCATGTACGAAACCAAAAAGACCTGAAAGCACAATACTCACCGGAAATGATAAGTTTATTACGCATTACCCTGGACTTAGATGACAGTTTCCAAGAAATTTAATTTTTGTATGTACATTTTTGTTCCTTTTATCTTGTTTCTCTACTTTTTGAATTGTAATCTATCAACAAATACTTTATAAATGTACTCTCTTATAAAAAAAAAATTAAAAAATAATTATTAAAAAAAAAACTGATTTTTACCCCACTGTTTCACTCAAATTGGTTTGTTTTCTTTTTTCCCCACTGTTTCACTTAAGTTACACTCAAATTACTTCATAAATTGACTTTCGACTTTTTTAGAATCAAATACCAATTATGTTAACCACCTTAACTAAAACTTCTTATTTCAGCAGCAGATTCTGAAACACCCTGTAAATGTTTTTTCTTAAAATTCCGAAATTTTATAGCCTTGGAAATTTCCTTCAAGATAAAAAAAAAATTGGCGATATCTTTATTCGTTTAAGAGATATGATTTTTGCAACCAAAAAAGTCAATACGGGCCACTGTGCGGCGCAACATGTCACACAGCTCGTGCCAAAATTGATTGACCACTTGGAGGACAACATTCGCCGCGTTATTGCCAATAAACGGCCACAAATGTTTGAAAAGTCATAGAAAATTGGACCTCCAGATTAGACCACGTCCGAGCCAGCCGTGGCGATAATATGCCTGAAATCATATTTAAATTATAATGCCAAAAGATATATCTTTCGAATAAAGTAAATTTCATAAAAAAATTCATCTTTGTTTAATTCCATTTCAAAGTTCTATACCTCTAAAAAAAAACACCCTTTATAAATTTAGCATTACACTTTGATCTTTATTTGGTAGTAATGGGTGATTTTTTAAGAGGTTTAGAACTTTTAAAAAAAAAAAAACACAAAACATTCGAAAAAATGAATGAAATATTTATTTGAATCGATAGTTTGAACCTTGCAATTTAATGTTTAAAGATAATTTCATGCAAATGTTGACCGCGGCTGCGTCTCAGGTAGCCCATCCGCTGAGTCCAATTTTGGCATACTCTTTCACACATATCGGCCGGTATCTCACGAATGAATGCATGGATGTTGGCTTCCAGTGCGTCAATCGAAGCGGGCTTGTCCCTAACGACATTAGCCTTGACATACCCCCACAAAAAATAATCTAATGGTGTCAAATCGCACGATCTAGGCGGCCAATTGACCGGCCCGAAACGTGAAATTAACTGTTCACCAAACTCGCCTCGCAATTGCGCCATTGTTTCGCGTGCTGTGTGGCATGTGGCACCGTCTTGTTGAAACCACATATCATGCAAGTCAAGAACTTCCATTTCGGGCAAAAAAAAGTTTGTTATCATCGCTCGGTAGCGTTCACCATTGACAGTAACGCTGCGATTCGCATCATCTTTGAAGAAATAGGCCCAATAATGCCGCCGGCCCATAAACCGCACCAAACAGTGGCTTTTTCGGGATGCATTGGTAGCTGTTGCAATGCTTCTGGCTGATCTTCACTCCAAATGCGGCAATTTTGCTTATTTACGTAACCATTCAACCAAAAATGAGCCTCATCGCTGAACACAAGCAGCGCGCGATGAACATTTCGAACCGAGCACGAATTTTGATAGTAAAATTCAATAAGTTGCAAGCGTTGTTCATTTGTAAGACGATCCATGGTTAAATTGCAAACCAAACTGAAGCTGTTTGACAGTGACACAAGGTACTAAACACACGTCAGCTGTCAAAACCAGTGTTGCCAAAACCAAACCAGCTAAAAAATCACCCGTTAGTACGTACCTCCTCCTTCTATTGTCAATCTGTACTTAAAAAAAAATGGGCATATTTTTTTTATATATTTATACTCGTCAAATTCTAAATCATAAACAAAAATTGCCTTAAAAAAAGATTCTATTTTGTATTTATTTATGTTATTTTTGTATTAATTAATCAGAATCATTGTCTTCATTTTGATTTCCAAGTATTAAAATAAAAAATGGATATACTACAGCCAAACAAAAATTAAACAAAAAATAACGAAAAGTTATTCCTTTGGCGGTTGTTGGTACACATAATTTGTATTACTCACCTTTGACAGAGATTGTGTATCATAATCAAGGTAAATTCAAAAAATTTCGTGATGGTGGTTCCTTTTATACTTCCAAACAAAATATACATACTAAATTGGAAGTTTTTTTTGCTACGTTTTGTGCACCTTGCATATTTAATAATCCAACTAAAGACAATGGACCATCATGAACAGATTGGAAAAAATAATAAGATTAATTTTTCATATTGTATACATTCGTTATGTACATCTATAAATTTTGTATTTCAGATTTAAAAAAAAAACTAATTGGCCCATGGGGGGATCGAACCCACGACCTTCGCGTTATTAGCACGACGCTCTAACCAACTGAGCTAATGGGCCAGATGGGGGTTGATGAAATTGTTGAAATTTCCATCGATATGACTATGACTACACCTTAGCTTTGAAAGCTTATGGCGCAAAATTTTAAACATTTAAAACCTACTCTAAATCATTTTTAAATTCGACGCCGGCTCTAAAAATGAGTTTTAGAATGAGAGGCGACGCTTTGATAATTTTAAACGATATAAAGTATACTTGAACGCTAAAGCACTCATCTAACTTTAAAAGCAGCAAAATGCTTCTCTATCTTTTTTAAAGTATACTTTATCCATTCAACGTTTGTAATTTTATAACAAAAATTTTAAGAAAAATGTTTGATGAAGATTTTAAGCATGTAAATCAACAATCACGAAAACTGTCTTTGCTTTAATTTGTGGTGCATGCACCCAGTAACCATTACCACGACAAAACAACAGCATCTCCACCCCCCGATTCAATAGACTACGACACGAAACAATATACGACCGCCCCAACAAAAACAAAAAAACATGTGGTACATAATGTTGGACTACCATATCGTGGCAAATCATTTTCTGCTCACAAAATCGCCCGTCATCTTAGCTGGAAAGGTGAAATAGCTATAGGGGAGTTAATTAAGAAAAGATTAGACAAGCAAGGCCGTAGCGAGACAATTTTTTCGGGGGGGGGGTCTATATTATTTTTCGGAACAAAAAAATTCACCATTTAGTAATCAAAACTAGAATAGCTCATTAGTCGAAATTCCACCATATCATACACAATTTTTTTTAAAACATTTGGGCATGTAGGTTTATGCATTGTGCATATGTATATATTATGCAGTTCCGTTGAATAGATACCTAAGCAGACAAATTTACGACAAGGTATTTTTTATAAAGGGTCCGCCAAATAACTTCTTTTTTTTTTTTTAAAATGGCTCAAAACATCGAGTGTAGCTTCGGCCGTGTGGCACGTAGCGCCGCGCCGTCCTGTTGAAACCAAATGTTGCCAATATCCTCCTCTTCAATTAGTGTGAACAAAAATTCGTTCAACATGGCCCGATAACTATCGCCATTGACTGTAACGGCCACTCCTTGCTCGTTTTCGAAAAATGGCCCAATTATGCCTCTGGACCAAAATCCCCACCAAACAGTGACTCGTTTTGGGTGTATCGGCTTTTCAATGTATGCGTGCGGGTTTTCTGTGCCCCAAATGCGACAATTTTGCTTGTTTACTACCCGCCAAGATCAAAATGAGCTTCATCTGAAAAGATGATTTTTTTTTTGGCAAAATCGGCATCTTCTCTAAGTCGATCGCAGGCCCACTTAGCGAAGCGTATACACAACCATATTCGTTCAGCGGAAGGATAAAACTAATTATCTGTCAAATCAGACATGAGCTAAGTGTTACCATTCACGAAATAAGCACTAGTTGAAAAAAAACGTTAGATGGCGGACCCTTTATAAAAGATATTCGTACAGTTCCAATTTAAGTTATTTTTTATTAGGTAGGCACATAACATCAATATTAAATAGTATCACTACAAAAGTATTACATATTTTTTCTAAACTATATTCAGTCTTCTAGCCTTCTTAGCTGCAAATATATCGATAACTTCCTCAGAGTCAATCTCAATTTGTCGATGAACTGACATTAACGCCAATCCCATTAGTCTTTCTTCACCGGTTGAATTTCTTAAAAAAGTTTTCAGACGTTTAATTGTCGAACATGTTCTTTGCGGTGTGCATGTTGAAACCGGTAATGTCGCCAGAATGTTTAGAAGCTTTTGGATGTTAGGAAACAGAGCCTTGTTGCACTCCTCAAGAGCTGTTATTGCACTCTTTGACCGCTGTGTGTCGTCTAGTTGTTTGTGACATTTTGTCTTCCATAGCATGTATTCAGCATTTAAAGTGTAACAATGCAAAAATTTTTTATAAAATTTGAAATTGTCTTCGTTAAAATTTTGTTCATTTTTGCCCAGAATTGATGGTATCAGAATGCACAAAGAGGAAAGTATGGACTTATGATTTTCGAATCGCATTTTAAGCTGACTTAAGAAATCATCTAAAAGAGGAATCATTTGTTGTGCTAACGTTTTGCCTATGCTGCTGCCTTGATACTATTCGTGGAATTTTCAGATTTCTCATCTGCAACATTTAGTAAGTTTTTTGCAGCCTCAAAAATTACTTTGAATTCCGTGATAATATTTTCTCGAATTCCTTGGAACGTGTTTGATATTAATTCCACATGCTTCAATGCAGATACTAAGTCGCATGAAGGGGATTGTAAGATCTTACAAAGTGGCAATGTATACGTAAACAAAACGCTCAAACAACACAAACTTACTGCAAAATCACTAGCTAAAATAGATCTTAAAAAGCAGTTTGCCTTCGATGAAGTTCCAGAGTCCTTATCACTACACAACTCTTCCAAAGCATTAATTATCGCTTTAAAAATTTCCTTAAATCTCAACAACCCATCATGGTTTTCCACCCAGCGAGTTTCACACATTGCAGTTAATTTATTCCAGTTATTTTGTGAATAGTTCTGTTTAATGAATTTCTGCAACAAATGTGTGCGCTTTGCCGATAATTTTAAAAAAAATTTCCAACGGATCTTATGATACCAATAGTATTGCGAATAGGCTGAATTTGGCAGGAATGCCCTAAGTCCAGATTTAAAGAGTGTGCGCTACAACGCACGTATAAGGCTTCTGGACGAGACTCGCGTACTACAGCTTGTACTCCGTTAAAACTGCCACTCATAACAGAAGCACCATCGTACCCTTGTCCAATCAAATTGCTGCAGTTTATGCCCATGGCTTGAAGTGCAGAGAGAATTGTTTTAGCTAAATATTTTCCCGTAGTGTTTTCTACATGAATAAATGTCAAAAAATCTTCACGTAAGATAAAAATATCGTCTTTATAATCGACGTATCGAACGAAAATTGACGTCTGCTCCTTACGTGAAATGTCAGTAGTTTCATCAGCTAGAACAGCGAAACACTCTGCAGAATTTATAGCTTGAACTATTTTTGTCTGAACAATTTCCCCGCATACAGCGATCAATTCGTTTTGAATAGTTGGGCTTAAATACGTAGCGTTCTACGACAAACTTTCAGAATATTTTTTAAAATTTGAATCTCCACATTTGCTTCTCATTCGTAGCAAAACTCGAAAGTTACCATCGTTATTATATTGGCTTCTGGCTCATTAAATTGTATTGGTCCAGAGTCACATGTCCCTCTTGAGGCCATTTCTTGCCGTCCACAAAACCTAATAGTTTCAAAAATGGGAACCAGTTTTTTCCTATTTTCTGCAATTCGAAAAGCACGCCCAGTGTCAAGTTGACTTATGATGTTATTTTGTAAACGTTTGTGCACATTTACAAAGTTATCAGCTGCTAACAGACAGGGGTTATGGTATTGACATTCACTGTGGCGTTTAAAATCTTCTATTGCATTTTTCCATTTGTTAAAAGGGTTTGTAACTAGGGATTTTAAATTTTGATGACAACCTTTACCCGCACATTCTTTGGAGAAGAGTACACAATATTTACACAAGGCACCTTGCTCCCCTTTTGTCGTATAATCAAGCCATGAGAATTTATGAAACCCCTGAACCACCCCCCCCCCCCCCCCCCTCCCCGGCTACGGCCTTGTAGACAAGGGCTCGCAACTAAACGACTGCGTTTACTAGAGTCGGTTTGTTGAGTTTGTACATTTTGTGTCATCATATGATAACATTGACTCCCCAAATGTACACACACACAATTGAATATCACTGCTGCCTGATTGCAGCCACAACAACAAACAAATATATCTCGAATAATTAGTATTTGGCACTACTGATATTGACAGGTAGTGTCATTCTTAAAAAAAAAAATACATTGGGGCATATTCATAGTTACTTTTAAACTCCAGATTATCTTAGACTGGGGTTTATTCAATGCTATTTAGATAGGATAAACCCAGGTCTATGATAAACTGGAATATAAAAGTGACTATGAATACGCCCCATTGATTTGTTTCGATTTACCTTAGAAGAAAAGTTAATAGTGAGTTGGTGAAACAAAAATACTGTGAAATGATCGTAATTTATTTTTATTTTGTTATTTAGACACTATCCATTTTAAAAGTCAATAAAATTAACTTCTTTTCCCGCAAAAAGTTGTTTGTTTGTTGAAATGTTAACTATTGCCATTTCGTTTTGACAGAACTGTGTTCTGTGTGCAGCGCTGTGTGAAGACGCTGCACATATGTTTCATCCATTATACTCCTTTATGAAACTGAGAACAGAACACGCTCCGAAAACGCTATTCGGAACGGAACAGCCAATCGAAGGCCGTTGAAGTGAAAAAGGAGTGCAAAAAGAGTACTCCGATCGTCCAAGCGAAAACGAAATTATTTATGTTAAAGAAAGATTGAAAAACAGAAAAAATAACTATTGCTCAATATAAAGTTAAAGACTCATTTTATGGGAATTCCTTGATTATAAAATTTTATATAGAAAATAGAAGCAACGACAGCAATTGTGGAATATACCTATTAATATTTTATCACAACATTTTACGAATTATTTGAAGACAATAAAATTATTCCAAGACTAAAAATAAGTGAGGAAAATATTTTTAGTAAACAGTTTTTTTATGAAATGAAAAAATTAATAAAAAAAATATTTATCAAGACACTTTTTAAAGTTATTTTTTTTAATGATACTGAAAAGCAAAAGATTCTTTGAATTATATTTATAACTTTTGGGAAATAATAAGGGAAGCGAGAAGAAATTGTTGGGACAAAAAGGGAAAGGTTGTCTCTTTTACATTCCTCCCAGCACTGCAGTGCCCTGAAAAAATCAATCAAAGTATTAAAAACTAATTATTTCAATCTGGAAATTAGTTTAAAGGCATTTCTTTTAACAGTAGCCCAGTTTAATATATAAACAACTTTAGAGAATTGGTCCTATCCAATTTACCTATTTATCTAAAATCTTTTTATATTACATAAATCAAAATCAAAAGAAAAAAAAAAATGGCACAGTAAATGACGCTTATAAGAAAAGCCCGTTTATAAGAAACTTGAACAAAAGTACCGTGTAAGAGCACATTTACACAAATGTAAAAAAACATACCTTATAAGAAACACGCCTATTAAAAAAACAGTGATATAATGAATTTTTCTTAACAACACCGATTCTCAGTTTTCCTCTGAAATATGATGTGTTTATGAAACATTTAAATGACACAAAAAAGTCCCTTCTAAATGTTCCATAAATGTGAACGAACACGCCCTTAGGAGATACGTGCATTTATGTAAAAAACACACGCTGAAAAGAAACAAAAATTGTGGCATTTTGGAGTTTCTTATATAAGCGTCACTTACTGTATTATATTTACTTATAAAAATGCCTTTAATAAATTGTGGTTGTTCAGCGTTAATGAATTAAGCTTAGAGAGAAGAGTAAAAATATTAAACCTTTTTTTGCAGTAATATTTTCGGATAATACGAAGCAGCTGCTTTGTATATTCGTCCCTTTTAATTGCACTTAATAAAGCATCATTGATGAAAGCTATATGAAAATTATGGTGGGATAACTTTTTAATATAGGCGAGGAGGAAGTAGGTGGTGGTAGGTACTTCAATATCGAAAATATCTTCGTGTGAAAAAAATTTCTTAGCCTTGAAAAAAGTTGAGTAATTAAAACCTTTCAAAACAAAATCCACAGTATAAGTATAATTCGATTGAAGCTTTATTAATACTTAATGGTCGTCTACGTTCGAGTTAAAATGTCGAGCCGACTTTTTTTTTTTTGAATATTTTCGAACTAAAAGAAAGAAAATTTTACGTGATGAGGGTATTTTTGTCAATTGATGTATCCTTCGGCTTTCAAAATATAATTTAAAACAAAAAATCTTCATCCCGCAGACATGGGAGCCACTGTGACTTTGCAGAAGTGTTGGATTCAATCGGTTGTTAAGACTTCGAAATATAAAGCCGTTGAAGGCCAATTTGCTGAAAAGAAAATTAAATATTTTAAGCACATGAAAAAGCAGCACATAATTGTAAAGTAAGTGTCCCAAATATGGCCCACCCTTACTTTTTTTGTATGTAAATAAAACAGTCAGTTTTTCGGCAACTCACTTGGTTTTTTTTAATACTTTAATTTAATATTAATTTAATTTTTTTATAAATATATGAAGGCTGCATGGCCTTCACAACATTAAACATAAACAAAACTTGACTAAAAATAAATAAATAAAAACTAAAAACTCATTTCAACACTTTTCAAAAAAGTGCTGCTAAAATGGACCGCCTTGTCTTAAATATGGCCCAGGTTGGTGTGTATGTTAAATGTGGTGGTCCATATTACCGACACGTAGCTTTTTTGTCCGGTGTTAAATATGGATATATTTAAAATTTTGGTTTAACATAAACAAATATAAATCTAATAAAGTCTCAAAGAAATATAAATACGTGCTACGAATCTTGAAAAAAAGTATCATTGTTCCCGGAATAAAAAAAATACTCACACGAAACTAGGGGCTATCGATATATAACTTTAGTTGAACTCAGAAAATCTGTAGCAATATTTCTGTTACGACCGTATCTTCGATATTTATATTTATTTTTGCGGTTCGTAGTTCGAATCTATTAAGACGGAACCTGCTCAACTAACAATTTTTCGAATTTGGCAAGTAATAGCTTGTATAGAGCTTGTATAAGGCATTCTTTTGCAAGCCACACATTTCACACTTTGACAAAAAAAAATTTCCTGTATAAGGCCTTCCGAAGTTGTTTACTGAAAATTAAAGGAATGATAGCTGCTATAAGGCTCTCCTCGACAAGTGAATGCAAACAACTTGTGTAAGGCTTGCCAATAAAGGCCTTATGCAAACTAAATTAATATATCAAGTAGTTCCGATTTGATGATAATTTTCTGAACAACGAAGTGGCGCAGTGGTAGAGCGCTAGTTTTAAGGCCGAAAGGCTTTAGGTAATAAAATATAATTAAGTAATTAGAGCATGGGGCCAGTAAGTCAGTTTTAAGTTATTGATAAATAGGCTAGTTTTTTATGAATTTTTGTGTAGCTTTATGATAGTTATAAGATTAATGGAAAATAAAAAATGAATTACACAAAAAAGCGCTGGGGTGGTATGCGGAAGGACTCGAGTTCAAGACAAGCTATTAGCAAATTGCAAATAGCTGTCATTAAAAGGCGTGGATTAAGCCTTTTTATAACTTCTAAAGCAGGCTATAAGCAATAGCTGTAATCAAATGGCTTTTGTATGGCCTTTTAATAACATCTAAAGCAAGCTATAAGCATTAGCTGTCATAAAATATCCGGCTAAGGCAAGCTAATTGCATTTAATGAAAAGCTTTTTGCTGATATAACTTCTAACAACAAAAGCCTTTAAGCAGTTAAATAGCTCGCGTAATGTGCGCCAAAATTACTTGCATAAGGCTTTTTACTGTTTCTATAGAAGTCTGAAAATAGCTTGTTTAGAACCTTATACAAGTTAAATTTTTAGTTGGGTGTGATAAGGCTGATTGTGAGTTTCTCCCGAACGATTTCACTTTGACCTTGAAATGACATTAGGAACAAATATTTGGGATATGAGCTGTGATGGGATATGAAAATAAATAAAATACCTACGACATAAAAGAAAAAACCCAAATTTTTCCCTTCACCAATGGAATTGAGATAATTATTATATTTGTTTCTTACTCCATCTCACACAATTTGTCATGTGTTTTCATACATGATCATTCTTAGGATTTGAGACAATCACACATTCTATATCCCTTTTTGAAGGTTTGAGGTTATGTTAAGGTTTGTTATTTGTTTGGTTTGTTGTAAGGTTTGTTATTTGTTTGGATGCAAGTCTTACTTAGGGGCAAAAAAATTTTTTGACAATGATTATTTGATTACAAACAAAAAACAAACCTTAAAGGAATTTTTCCCTTCATGTGCCATCACTGAATGTAGGTGATTTGACACTTGAAAGCTCTGTAAAACAAAGTGCTAACTACACAAATTTCATAAAACTTTCAAAATATAAGTATCGCGCTGAGTTAATTTAATAGAAAATGTCACATGGTCAGATGATAAAAAAAAAAGCTGACAATGACATCTGGGAAACATGAAAACCCGAAAATAGCCACATACTCAAAAGATACAATTCGATGGACTCACAATGTGCAAAATGCGTGCACGTTATCTGGAAACCATTAAAACTTAAAATAGCCATAGAAGATAATATTGAATCAATAGACTAAGAAGCCATCACTTAACCAAAAAGGCGTACGTGACTTCTCGAACGTTACAACAGAGCATCCGAGGATCAACCGAGGATACATGAATTAGATCATATCGACGAGCAATCAGAGCGACTTTTGCTCTTAATTAGGTTTGACCCACCTACAGCGCATTAAATCCAACTCCATTAGAATAACTTTCTTTAAAATTGTAAAATCTAATGTAACAACATTTTGTTAAATAAATATTTTTTTTTTATATAAATTCTTATACAATTTGTTAACTCGCTGCAACTCTTGTGTGTACAAAAAATTATAGTTAAATAAAGAAGTGGTAATAAAAAAAAAATTTGCATTGGTATTCCAATTCGTATGCGAAATTAAAACTAACATTGGAAGTGTTTCAGGGTGTATTTTTGGAATGAACGATGCACCTCAACTTATATATTGATGATTTTTTTGTTCGTTGATATAAGACATTCAATTCATAATTCAGTTTTCCTAGAATGAAGAATTTTCCAGTAAAATATCGCTTGTTATTCTTTCGTTCGCCTCCAAAAAATAAGTGAACATTTTGCCAATTGCTAATCCCCCGAAATGACTACATTTTGCGAACATTTAACATTTTTTTCGGTTGAAACTTAAAATAGGCGAAAAGTAAAATGTCAATTTTCCCGGGTGAAATGTAATTCGCGTGAAGGGTGAAACTCACAATAAGGATAATTGTAAAAAAATCAACACATATTCCGCTCATATTTCCTGCGCCTGAGTCTCCACTTTTTAATATATCAAAACCATTCCATTAGATTAGAATTAGAATTTCAATATATGTATTTTAATATAATTATGCGGGCACTAAATGGGGTTTGACTTAAAATGTTTAAACACAATGCGGGCGTTAGGAAAATAAGGAAGGATTTAAAAGCAGATACCGATGCACATTGGTTCGAGTCAGCGTTGCCAGATGAATAAAAAATCTCCCCCCAGAAAAATTGAGAAACCCCCCAGATTACCACATTTTATCAACAAAAACCCCTAAATTTTATTTCAACTTTTTATTTTTATTCACAGCTCCTATATTTTTTTTTAATTATAAATTTAATTAATTCACAATAGTTGAGCTGCCACAGTAAAAAAAATTTTTGTAAGAAAGGTACTTAGTAATAAAAGAAAATTTGTTTAGGTATTTCTTCACAATGTCTGGGTAAAGTTCTGATTATCTACTCGACATTTAAATAATCCGCAAATTATAGCCTATCAGTAAAAAACTTAGCGTTTCACAATTTTTCGAAATAATAAATGTATGTGTCAATTAGATGTTATAGTTTTCTAGACAAAATAGTTTTGACTGATGAAAACTTGAAAACAAAATTTAATAATAAAGGGTCCGCCATCTAACGTTTTTTTTTCAACTATTGCTTATTTCGTGAATGGTAACACTTAGCTCATGTCTGATTTGACAGATAATTAGTTTTATCCTTCCGCTGAACGACTATGGTTGTGTACACGCTTTGCTAAGTGGGCCTGCGATCGATTTAGAGAAGATGCCGATTTTGCGAAAAAAAAATCATCTTTTCAGATGAAGCTCATTTTGATCTTGGCGGGTAGTAAACAAGCAAAATTGTCGCATTTGGGGCACAGAAAACCCGCACACATACATTGAAAAGCCGATACACCCAAAACGAGTCACTGTTTGGTGCGGATTTTGGTCCAGAGGCATAATTGGGCCATTTTTCGAATGAAATGAGCAAGGAGTGGCCGTCACAGTCAATGACGATCGTTATCGGGCCATGTTGAACGAATTTTTGTTCACAAAAAATGAAGAGGAGGATATTGGCAACATGTGGTTTCAACAGGTCGGCACTACGTGCCACACAGCCGAAGCTACACTCGATATTTTGCGCCATTTTCAAAAAAAAAAGTTATTTGGCGGACCCTTTATTTAAATTGCCAAGTAAATTTGCTAATCGACACTTCATCGGGCCATTAAAATACTTTAAACTTTAATTATAAGTTACACTATTGATATAATGTAAAACATAAGGGACGTTGATAATTGACTAAAGTTCCAAGTTGCGTATTTAGAACTTTAATCAGACATTGTGAAACAAGCCCTTAGGTCTACTTTTTCAGTTAGCGAATAAAGTTAAGCCCGAGTTAAATCATCATATTTGGTGGGTTAACCCAGGTTTAACTGAACAGATGCTTTTGATGTTTTATGCACCGAGTTTGTTTAGTCATTCCGCTTCCTCAGTTCACTGTGGGTACATTTACCAGTTATTCAGAATGCAAACCCAAGTGGTTACTAAATTAATCCCACTTACTACGTTTACATGGAGAATTAAATCCGAATCGAATCAGGATTTAGGTATTTGTAAACCTGGATCGAATCGAATGGGGATAACTCCATCCGTTCCAGCTCGGTGAGCTCAAAAACATAAATGTATACCTAAATCGAAGAATTAGAATGGAGTTTTCAGCTGATTGTTGGTGTGTGTGGGTGCTTTTGTGTATTTATTTTACTGCACACAATAAAAACAAGACAGTCACTTCGATTTTATTTGAAGTGACTGTCTTTCGATCTGGCATCTTCATATACCTGGATCGAAATTTCGATTCAGATTGAATCCGATCCGTGAATCCGCTCATGTAAACGTAGTAACTGCCCTGATTTGTTTCTATTTTAACATATTAAATGTTTTAGTCAAATAAATATTTACATATGTATTTTTTTCTTTTCTTTCTAGCTTCAATTCCATTTTAAATTCCTTAAACAAAAATGGCTGCCTCACTCCTTATAGCTTGTGGCCTCAATGAGAGTAAACTCCCACCCTACATTCACATAAGCGAAGAATCTAACATGGACGGAGGATTCCTTATCACTTCAATTCTCGGTCAACGTCTGCGAACACCCCATGTTACGACAATGCTAGTCGGCCTCCAGCATGGATACCAGCATTATCTTAATGCAGGCATGCGACTTGGCTACAACTTAACTCTATTCATGAACAAAAAGTTCTTTATTATCGACGCTCTCAAATCCATCCGAGTTAAACAATGGAACTCCATATGGCTGAGCGAAGGCGATGCAATGTCAAACAAATTGATCGAATTTGTACGCAAGAAGCTCACTGCTACACAAGAGTCTGGCACTAACCTCACATTCATCATTGATAATCTATCGATTCTTCTAAATTTTGGATTGACCGACGAGGACCTGCTGCGGTTGTGTAAAGAATTCCATGCCATGACCACGGAATATCCTGGACTTACGATTGTCACCAAAATGAGTACGAGTGATGTGCATCCAGTATTAGACAATAATATTGCCAAACTTGCCAATGTCCATTTGCGGATAAAACAGCTCAAAAGTGGAGCATTCCGTGAGGTGGATGGAAAATTGTCAGTTGTTCGGGAGACCACAGATGGGTGCTATGAATTGATCGAACAGCAGAAGGAAATTTTGTACAAAGTCAACGAGAGAAATGTCAAGATTTTTAGTCCTGGCGAAGTTGGTGTGAAGGTTTAATCAAACGAATAATAATAATAAATTTTTATTTTTGCCATAAGATGTTGGATTTATTTTTATTTGTTCTACTCTCTGGCAGTGGCAGCTTATCCCATGAAATACGTTGGTATTGGTAGCTACCATTCTGATTTATAGATAAATTTCACCTCCTACATCCTTGTCGGTAGATTAAAATCATAAATTTGTCAGAAATTTGAATTTCATCTTTCCTTTTTTTATCATTAACTAAGGGTGATTTTTTAAGAGGTTTAGAACTTTTTTTTAAAAAAAAAACACAAAAAATTCGAAAAAATGAATGAAATATTTTTTGAATCGATAGTTTGAACCTTGCAATTTAATGTTTAAAGATAATTTCATGCAAATGTTGACCGCGGCTGCGTCTCAGGTAGCCCATCCGCTGAGTCCAATTTTGGCATACTCTTTCACACATATCGGCCGGTATCTCACGAATGAATGCATGGATGTTGGCTTCCAGTGCGTCAATCGAAGCGGGCTTGTCCCTATAGACATTAGCCTTGACATACCCTCACAAAAAATAATCTAATGGTGTCAAATCGCACGATCTAGGCGGCCAATTGACCGGCCCGAAACGTGAAATTAACTGTTCACCAAACTCGCCTCGCAATTGCGCCATTGTTTCGCGTGCTGTGTGGCATGTGGCACCGTCTTGTTGAAACCACATATCATGCAAGTCAAGAACTTCCATTTCGGGCAAAAAAAAGTTTGTTATCATCGCTCGGTAGCGTTCACCATTGACAGTAACGCTGCGATTCGCATCATCTTTGAAGAAATAGGCCCAATAATGCCGCCGGCCCATAAACCGCACCAAACAGTGGCTTTTTCGGGATGCATTGGTAGCTGTTGCAATGCTTCTGGCTGATCTTCACTCCAAATGCGGCAATTTTGCTTATTTACGTACCCATTAAACCAAAAATGAGCCTCATCGCTGAACACAAGCAGCGCGCGATGAACATTTCGAACCGAGCACGAATTTTGATAGTAAAATTCAATAATTTGCAAGCGTTGTTCATTTGTAAGACGATCCATGGTTAAATTGCAAACCAAACTGAAGCTGTTTGACAGTGACACAAGGTACTAAACACACGTCAGCTGTCAAAACCAGTGTTGCCAAAACCAAACCAGCCAAAAAATCACCCGTTATAAAGGATATTCTATTTTATAACAGCCGATAGGAGGAATTACCACTAATGGACGTTGGGCAGTGTATCAGGATTTATTTGATGCACAGTGTGCAGTTGATTGGAATTTAAGGTACTTTCCACATTCGTTTAGACTACGGTAGGTTTATGTGGTTTTTAAGTGGTATATAAAATCGGTTATTTGATAGAAATGTGGATACATACTCGTAGGTTATAAAGTTAAATCGGTCAACGGAGATAGATATTTAAATATTTGCGTTTGTATCTCAATTTTATCAAAATAACCATTGGATTGTATGTGTATATTCAACCTTACGAGAGCATCCGTCATATCCTAATTAAATTAGCACGTTTGTCCAGTAAACCCTAGATTTTTTGAAATAAAAAAAAAAAAATAAGTACCTACACAATTAATTGTAGTTTTTTTTGTTGTTAATTATTTGTGAAATGTAAAAATTTTAATAAAATTTTTGGCTTAGTTTTAAAAACAAAAATATATAAGTAGTGCTAAGTTGACATTAGGTGTGTTCCATTTATTTTAGTACTTCCCAGTCATGAATCAAAGAATACAAGATTACGCCGCTTCTATGTCAAAGGAGACAAAACAATAACAACAAATGTGTCAGCGAAGAAAATTTCAGTGAAGATATTTTTCCTTTTTCGTGTGCGAATAATTTAATGATTGGAAATACTTTTCGTTTTAAGAGTAAAAAAATATCACCGACAATTATTTTTAAATTTATATTGAGGGTATTCATACAACGAGATAAGCTTACCAATTGTGTAAAATGATAAGTTTACGTGAACGTCCTTTTTATTCATTTGGATAAATGCTGCTTAATTGAATCAGCTGTTCGTCAAACGTCAAAAATTTAATTGTGCAACAAAATTATTTCGTGAAATTTTTTTAAAAAAGTTAAATAAAACATGCCAAAAATAAGCAAAAAGCAGAAATTAGTACAATTATATGAACAAATTGGTTTTAATGATTTACTCATTGTAGAGCTATTTATTTGAAAAAAATGATGGTTTGTGGATCGGTTACAAAAGTAAAATCCTTCTAATTAACTTTTAACAATAAATAAACAGAAAGAAAAAGAGTATTCAATTTTAGAAGCTCTATCACTAACCATGGTTATGGCTGAGAATTCTAGATACTTGACTTGACTTGACGTCACAATGACGTTTGAATAAGTTTATCCCTTAGAATATAAAATAAAATTAAATGCCGTTGTACGAATACAACGTTACTTAAGTTGCTCTAAAGATCATATTTCTACTATAAGTAGGTAGTAAAGTAGATTTAGATATTTTCAATTTTCTCAAAAAGTACAACACATTTCATCATCCGGTTTTCTGTTTCTAACTACAAATTTATAAGAGCATTGAATTCTAAAAACAAAAATGGTAATTAATTACGTAAAATTTAAAAAAAAAAAAATAGTTTGAATTTTTTTTTGTCCAAAATTTTGAGTTTGGAAATTAATTTTTCAAAAACTACTCACTAAAACAACTTTATTTAAAAAGAAAAGAAAGAAAGAGTTTTCAGTGTTTGGCTTTGAATTGATAACTGCATTGAATATTTAAAACGGAGGTAGTACTTAATATAGGGACATTTTGAATAAAAATCGGATTAAAAATAAAATTAATTTCAAAAAAAGTATTCACTTAAACAAGTTGATTTAAAAAGAACAATTATAAAAGGTATTTTATCTTTAAAAAAGTTATAACGGAATATAGTGAGCTTATAGTGGCTCTTGTTTTTGAATCTATTTTATGACTCTTTTTCAGAAAATTGACCCCCATTGACCATACGATTTCTTTTCTTTTTTTTCGAATCAGCCCACATACTAAAGGTTTTTGAAGCATCTTGTGCAAATCGTATGCATACATACCTACGAGAAAAATTCTTGAAGGTTCAGAGAGAAAAGCTGGACGGTTAATGGGTACAGGCTAGTTATTTGGTATAATGAAGGAGTGTATGATAAAGTGGTGTCATATTCATATCTGCAGCTCTGTTCTTTTAAAATGTTTATTTGGAACTACAGTCAAACTTCTTTATATCGAACTTCTTTATAACGTAATTCTCTCTATAGCGAATTTCATTTTGTTCCCCTTGCAGTATTTAAAAACAAAATAATTTCTATATAACGAATTTTGTATAAAGCTTCTTTATAACGAAGCAATTTTGTGTTCCCTTGAAGCACAAATAATCATATGATTATTTGTGCTTGAAGGTTCGTTATAAAGAAGTTTGACTCTATTTCTCAAAATGGGCTTTATATCAAACATTTTAATAGGTATTTTGTATGGCTCTGGGGGGGTGGTCAATTGCCCTCTTTGCCACCCCCGTAAATACGCCACTAGATCCAATGCAAGTGCTTAGTGAGGAGGTTGCAGATGACATAAATAGGGATACAAAAGGCGGTGGACATAACACAACAGACAAAACACAAACAATTGAAAAATGATAATAATTTTGACAGAAATATAATAAAGGGTCATTCATTTCGTGGTTTCAAGTTGGTAGCGCTGGCATTTGAAACCTGCCAAACTCAAATGTAATTTGAAGTGTCATAATATTAGTTGAATGTTTGCCATTTACGATAATGGATCGCTTAACAATCGAACAACGCGTTTAAATTATTAAAAGTTACTACAAAAGTGGTGAACTGGTGATTCAAACGTAGCCACTTTTCGCCCACTACGTGATGATTATGATTAAAGAACGGAAAATGTATTTCTTATTGACCGCAAATAATCGATAAAATATAAGAACACTAGATGAAATTTTAGTTTTTAATTTACTATAATTATAGTATGCATTTCGAACTTAAAATTGAAAGTTCATCTTCAGCGCGAGTTTAAAACAAAATGAAACGAACCTAGCTGAAAATGACATTAAAACACAACATCTCGCTTACAAAATTTGCTTACAAATAGCTCGCTTACAAAAAATATAAACAACAAAATTATTTACAATTACATTACAAAAATTAAAAAGAGTTAAAAAGGGATGACTCTATTGCCCCAGATTCTAAATTCATTAAATTTGTTGTTGTTTGTATAAAAAATGACTCGTAACCATCTAACTTAGAGGCGTTATTCACTGTTTTTAAAATTTTTATATTGTCAACAATTGGAGTAACAAAGTGAGGCTCTGTGTTGTCAAAATTAAATATATGTGCTTGTATAGCTTTTTGAATTTCCTTGTTTTCTATTGTTCTTTCGTGTTCACTTGCTCTTGTCTTCAAAGCCCTTCTCGACTGTCCTATGTAAGAAGCATTGCAGGTCATTTTATAAACAGCACTCCGCTCAAGCATCGGTATAGAGTCTTTGGTGGTTCCAAGAGATAAACGAAGTTTGTTATTGTTTGTATGTACGATTTTCATGTTTTTATTTTCAGCTAGGCTCGTTTCATTTTGTTTTAAACTCTCGCTGAAGATGAACTTTCAATTTTAAGTTCGAAATGCATACTATAATTATAGTAAATTAAAAACTAAAATTTCATCTAGTGTTCTTATATTTTATCGATTATTTGCGGTCAATAAGAAACATTTTCCGTTCTTCCATTATAACGACCACAAAATCACGGTGATTTTAATTTCGGTGATTAAATATCGAATATAATTTTATAGTGATGATTATGGTCCTCATAATCGGCCGGTTCTCGCTGGTCACAAATCAGATTTAAATAAAGGGTCCGCCAAATAACTTCTTTTTTTTTGAAAATGGCGCAAAACATCGAGTGTAGCTTCGGCTGTGTGGCACGTAGCGCCGTCCTGTTGAAACCAAATGGCCAATATCCTCCTCTTCAACTTTTGTGAACAAAAATTCGTTCAACATGGCCCGATAACTATCGCCATTGACTGTAACGGCCACTCCTTCCTCATTTTCGAAAAATGGCCCAATTACGCCTCTGGACCAAAATCCGCACCAAACAGTGACTCGTTTTGGGTGTATCGGCTTTTCAATGTATGCGTGCGGGTTTTCTGTGCCCCAAATGCGACAATTTTGCTTGTTTACTACCCGCCAAGATCAAAATGAGCTTCATCTGAAAAGATGCAAAAATCGGCATCTTCTCTAAGTCGATCGCAGGCCCACTTAGTGAAGCGTATACACAACCATATTCGTTCAGCGGAAGGATAAAACTAATTATCTGTCAAATCAGACATGTGTTACCATTCACGAAATAAGCACTAGTTGAAAAAAAAAACGTTAGATGGCGGGTCTGAACAAAAAACTGCCACTGGGCCTTCTACAAGATAAGAACATAACGTTGAACACAATGTTGAAGTGCTACAGACTGAGCAACATTATTCAAAAAGAATATTGCTGGAAATATTGCACATAATTAATAACAAAAATGCCATCAATAATCGCAGATCTGATTGTGATAATCGGAGCAAAATACAATATATAGGCAACTAATAAGCAGAAGCAGACCGTTTGCAAATAATTGTAAGATTAGCTAAAGGTGATCGTATTCGAAGGCGTGAAGTGTAACTGCCAGAGTGCCAGTTGCCTATTTTAATCTAAAATTTCTAAATAGATTTCCTTATTTTAGTTTAAAATTCATAAAAAAGTGTTGGAATGTTAAGAATTTCGCTCTAAATGTATTTGATATTTTTTGTAAGTTTCTTTGTCATTTTTTCACACAAATTGTATTTTATACGGTTAATGTTAGTATTTTATTATTTTTGTGTGAAACAAAGGCCTGATGATGAGCATAACCATGCTTAAATAATCGCTTAAACTATAACATCGTTCCTTATTGACCTACAGTCAACTAATCATTTTCAAATTGTTGACTACGTTATCTCTCCGCTCATCGGTACTTTTTAATTCGTATTAAAATCAATTATATCTAATATCCGCAAATTTCAGCCTCCTATTAGCACCCTTTTAAAAGACAATACATATGTATATATATATATTAATCTATATATTAATACGTTAACAATTTTTTTGTACTCCCTTTTTAAAATACTTAAACTGGACTCCCGACAATAAAAAATATACCATTTGAAAGCTAATATTAATTAGAAGTGCCATCACAAGAGATTAAATTATGGATTCTCCATACAAAAAGTGAAAAAAAACATATTCAGCGTAGTGTACCAAAAGTTCACTTCCAACGTGTTTCATGTAGCTTAGACGCAATATTTGTTGTTTCGTTCCAAATGATGTACTCTACATCTATTTACAATGAGTAGGGATCAGGGTTAGAACTTCAGTAGTAAAATTTCGGAGCAGATTTGTAAAAAAAAAGTAGAGTAAATAGGAAATTTCTGGAGTAGATTTGAAAACGAAAGAAAAAAACCTTCAAAAATAATATTTTTAACAAAAACAAAATAAATCACAGATGGTCGAATTTCGACCACAGGCGATACTAGTAATAATTAATAAATAACAAACAAACTTCTAAAGACTTCTAATTCTAATTTACAGCAGTACCCCTACCCTACCCCATTTGACATCATGATTACGTTCAACAACCCACGCACCAAGGGAAGATGAACTAAAAAGTGGGACGGACATTGCCATTCTTTTTTTTGGATGTCATGACGCACGAAAAAAGAACCTCGTGTTGCATTAGCCTCAATTAGTGGTGGAAGGAATCGTTAGTAATCGTTACTTTGTAACGATTACTTGAAGTAATCAAAGTAATCGAGTACATTTCTGAGTAACGATTACCAGTTTTTGTACCGATTACCAGTAACGATTACTAACGATTACCAGGAACGATTACTTTGAGTACTTTGATTACTTTGATTACTTTGATTACTTTGATTACTTTGATTACTTTGATTACTTTGATTACTTTGATTACTTTGATTACTTTGAGTACTTTGATTGCTTGATTACTTTGATTACTTCGATTACTTTTCGTTTCTATTGGATTCGATTACTTTTGATTACTTTGGTTTTTGGATCAGGATTGGATTGCAGGAGGGAACAAAATATTCTCAGCACAGGGTAATCCCAAAAAATGTCACTTTCTTATTCTTTGACCGATTTCGATGAAATTGACACAGGTAATAGCTGAGGCAGAATTATGAACGAAAAAAATATTTTCAGCACAGGGTGGTCCCAAAAAATGTCACTTTCTTATTCTTTGAGCTATTTCGATGAAATTGACACAGGTAATAGCTGAGGCAGAATTATGAACGAACAATATATTTTCAGCACAGGGTGGTCCCAAAAAATGTCACTTTCTTATTCTTTGACCGATTTCGATGAAATTGACACAGGTTATAGCTGAGGCAGAATTATGAACTAACAAAATATTTTCAGCACAGGGTGGTCCCAAAAAATGTCACTTTCTTATTCTTTGACCGATTTCGATGAAATTGACACAGGTTATAGCTGAGGCAGAATTATGAAAGAAAAATATATTTTCAGCACAGGGTGGTCCCAAAAAATGTCACTTTCTTATTCTTTGACCGATTTCGATGAAATTGACACAGGTTATAGCTGAGGCAGAATTATGAACGAAAAATATATTTTCAGCACAGGGTGGTCCCAAAAAATGTCACTTTCTTATTCTTTGATCGATTTCGATGAAATTGACACAGGTTATAGCTGAGGCAGAATTATGAACTAACAAAATATTTTCAGCACAGGGTGGTCCCAAAAAATTTCACTTTCTTATTCTTTGAGTGATTTCGATGAAATTGACACAGGTTATAGCTGATGCAGAATTATGAACGAAAAAAATATTTTCAGCATAGGGTGGTCCCAAAAAAATGTCACTTTCTTATTCTTTGACCGATTTCGATGAAATTGACACAGGTTATAGCTGAGGCAGAATTATGAAAGAAAAATATATTTTCAGCACAGGGTGGTCCCAAAAAATGTCACTTTCTTATTCTTTGACCGATTTCGATGAAATTGACACAGGTTATAGCTGATGCAGAATTATGAACGAAAAAAATATTTTCAGCATAGGGTGGTCCCAAAAAATGTCACTTTCTTATTCTTTGACCGATTTCGATGAAATTGACACAGGTTATAGCTGAGGCAGAATTATGAACTAACAAAATATTTTCAGCACAGGGTGGTCCCAAAAAATTTCACTTTCTTATTCTTTGATTGATTTCGATGAAATTGACACAGGTTATAGCTGATGCAGAATTATGAACGCAAAAAATATTTTCAGCATGGGGTGGTCCCAAAAAATGTCACTTTCTTATTCTTTGACCGATTTCGATGAAATTGACACAGGTTATAGCTGAGGCAGAATTATGAAAGAAAAATATATTTTCAGCACAGGGTGGTCCCAAAAAATGTCACTTTCTTATTCTTTGACCGATTTCGATGAAATTGACACAGGTTATAGCTGATGCAGAATTATGAACGAAAAAAATATTTTCAGCATAGGGTGGTCCCAAAAAATGTCACTTTCTTATTCTTTGAACGATTTCGATGAAATTGACACAGGTAATAGCTGAGGCAGAATTATGGACGAACAAATATTTTCAGCACAGGGTGGTCCCAAAAAATGTCACTTTCTTATTCTTTGAGCGATTTCGATGAAATTGACACAGGTTATAGGTGAGGCAGAATTATGAACTAACAAAACATTTTCAGCACAGGGTGGTCTCAAAAAATGTCACTTTCTTATTTTTTGAGCGATTTTGATGAAATGGACACAGGTTATATTTAGTTGAGGCAGAATTATGAACGAAAAAAAATGTTTTCAGCACAGAGTGGTCAAAAAAAATGTCATTTTATTATTCTTTGAGCGATTTCGATGAAATTGACACAGGTAATAGCTGAGGCAGAATTATGAACGAAAAAAATGTTTTAAGCACAGGGTGGTCCCAAAAAATGTCACTTTCTTATTCTTTGAGCTATTTCGATGAAATTGACACAGGTTATAGCTGAGGCAGAATTATGAAAGAAAAATATATTTTCAGCACAGGGTGGTCCCAAAAAATGTCACTTTCTTATTCTTTGACCGATTTCGATGAAATTGACACAGGTTATAGCTGATGCAGAATTATGAACGAAAAAAATATTTTCAGCATAGGGTGGTCCCAAAAAATGTCACTTTCTTATTCTTTGAACGATTTCGATGAAATTGACACAGGTAATAGCTGAGGCAGAATTATGAACGAACAAAATATTTTCAGCACAGGGTGGTCCCAAAAAATGTCACTTTCTTATTCTTTGAGCTATTTCGATGAAATTGACACAGGTAATAGCTGAGGCAGAATTATGAACGAAAAAAATATTTTCAGCACAGGGTGGTCCCAAAAAATGTCACTTTCTTATTCTTTGATCGATTTCGATGAAATTGACACAGGTTATAGCTGAGGTAGAATTATGAACTAACAAAATATTTTCAGCACAGGGTGGTCCCAAAAAATTTCACTTTCTTATTCTTTGACCGATTTCGATGAAATTGACACAGGTTATAGCTGAGGCAGAATTATGAAAGAAAAATATATTTTCAGCACAGGGTGGTCCCAAAAAATGTCACTTTCTTATTCTTTGACCGATTTCGATGAAATTGACACAGGTTATAGCTGATGCAGAATTATGAACGAAAAAAATATTTTCAGCATAGGGTGGTCCCAAAAAATGTCACTTTCTTATTCTTTGGACGATTTCGATGAAATTGACACAGGTAATAGCTGAGGCAGAATTATGGACGAAAAAATATTTTCAGCACAGGGTGGTCCCAAAAAATGTCACTTTCTTATTCTTTGACCGATTTCGATGAAATTGACACAGGATATAGCTGATGCAGAATTATGAACGAAAAAAATATTTTCAGCATAGGGTGGTCCCAAAAAATGTCACTTTCTTATTCTTTGAACGATTTCGATGAAATTGACACAGGTAATAGCTGAGGCAGAATTATGGACGAAAAAATATTTTCAGCACAGGGTGGTCCCAAAAAATGTCACTTTCTTATTCTTTGAGCGATTTCGATGAAATTGACACAGGTAATAGCTGAGGCAGAATTATGAACGAAAAAAATGTTTTCAGCACAGGGTGGTCCCGAAAAATGTCACTTTATTATTCCTTGAGCGATTTCGATATAATTGACACAGGTAATAGCTGAGGCAGAATTATGAACTAACAAAACATTTTCAGCACAGGGTGGTCAAAAAAAATGTCACTTTCTTATTCTTTGAGCGATTTCGATGAAATTGACACAGGTAATATCTGAGGCAGAATTATGAATGAAAAAAATATTTTTCAACACAGGGTGGTCCCAAAAAAAGTCACTTTCTTGTTCTTTGAGCGATTTCGATGAAATTGACACAGGTAATATCTGAGGCAGGATTATGAATGAAAAAAATATTTTTCAACACAGGGTGGTCCCAAAAAATTTCACTTCCTTATTCTTTGAGCGATTTTGATGAAATTGACACAGGTTAAAGCTGAGGCAGAATAGAATCGAAAAAAATATTTTCAACACAGGGTGATTGCAAAAAATGTCACTTTCGTTGTTCTTTGAGCTATTTCAATGAAATTGACACAGGTTATAGTCTCCGAAAATTCTGTTTAAAAAAAGTGATATTATAAAAGTGAATCGGGATAAAATCAAACAATTCTTTTTGTGATTAAAAGGTTATTTCTCGGGGATGGCTTAAAAGATATTTTGTCTTCAAAAAGTTGCTATTTATAGGGTGAATTGGGGTAAAAGCCAAAAATGATATTCGATTTAAAAAATTATTTTTGTGATTGAAATGTAATTTCACCGTATAAATGGAAATATTTTTGAAAAAATATCCATCAGTTCACTTCTAAAAAATGCCCTTTCAAACAGACCTCAAATTTTTAACATCGCCTACCACTTAACGTCTTTCCCCACTGCACCCTATAAATATAAATTTTTTAAATAAAATTGTTCTGAAGCAATCCCCGATAAATACCTTTTCAATCACAACAAAAAAAAATTTAAATAGAATATCATTTTTTTTATTTTATCCCAATTCACCCTATAAATAGCAACTTCTTGAAGAAAAAATATCTTTTAAGCCATCCCCGAGAAATAACCTTTTAATTGATTGATTTTATCCCGCTTCACCTTTATATTATCAGTTTTTTTTAAACAAAATTTTCGCGAACTATAACCTGTGTCAATTTCATTGAAATAGCTCAAAGAACAACGAACGTGACATTTTTTGGAATCACCCTGTGTTGAAAATATTTTTTTTGATCCCAATTCTGCCTCAGCTATAACCTGTGTCAATTTCATCGAAATCGCTCAAAGAATAAGAAAGTGAAATTTTTTGGGACCACCCTGTGCTGAAAATATTTTGTTCCTTCGGAATTCTGATTCAGCTATTACCTGTGTCAATTGCATCGAAATCGCTCAAAGAATAAGAAAGTGACATTTTTTGGGACCACCCTGTGTTGAAAATATTTTTTTCGTTCATAATTCTGTCTCAGATATTACCTGTGTCAATTTCATCGAAATCGCTCAAAGAATAAGAAAGTGACATTCTTTGGGACCACTCTGTGTTGAAAACATTTTGTTCGTTCATAATTCTGCCTCAACTATAACCTGTGTCAATTTCATCAAAATCGCTCAAAGAATAAGAAAGTGACATTTTTTGGGACCACGCTGTGCTGAAAATATTTTGTTCGTTCATAATTCTGCCTCAGCTGTTACCTGTGTCAATTTCATCGAAATCGGTCAAAGAATAAGAAAGTGAAATTTTTTGGGACCACCCTGTGCTGAAAATATTTTGTTAGTTCATAATTCTGCCTCAGCTATTACCTGTGTCAATTTCATCGAAATCGCTCAAAGAATAAGAAAGTGACATTTTTTGGGACCACCCTGTGCTGAAAATATTTTGTTAGTTCATAATTCTGCCTCAGCTATTACCTGTGTCAATTTCATCGAAATCGCTCAAAGAATAAGAAAGTGACATTGTTTGGGACCACTCTGTGTTGAAAACATTTTGTTCGTTCATAATTCTGCCTCAACTATAACCTGTGTCCATTTCATCAAAATAGCTCAAAGAATAAGAAAGTGACATTTTTTGGGACCACCCTGTGCTGAGAATATTTTGTTCCCTCCTGCAATCCAATCCTGATCCAAAATCCAAGGGGTGATCAAATCCCAAAGTAATCAAAAGTAATCGAATCCAATAGAAACGAAAAGTAATCGAAGTAATCAAAGTAATTAAAGTACTCAAAGTAATCAAAGTAATCAAAGTAATCGTTTGGCAGACCGAGTCCGGGTACCGGGTCCGAGATTCGAGTATAAAATGCTCGGTATGGATAATTTATTAAAGATATAGTTGTTGTCGTTGGAAGCCTATATCTTTGGTTTTAGTTGTCCGATCTTTAAGGTTGAGGTATTTAAATAAACGAGAAATAATAGGCTTCTTATAGAGATTTTTTTTTCTCAAATGGATTTTTAAAGGAAGGGTGGGGGGGGGGGGGGTGTTAAAATCCTCATTTTAAAATAATTTCAATTTTAAGTTATGCGCAAATATGAATCGATCGAATAGCACACATCTACTCGATATGTGGATTGGCTTCACGTTCCACTGATGCGTTCAGTTACGCTTCTTTTATTGAACGCAACAAGCAACGGTTTGTGGCCATATCGTACGAAATTTGGATTGAAGTTGAACCTGGCAGACTGTTTTGTGAAAACTCTGTCTTTCCTTCTGAAATAGGAAACGGAAATCTGATTTGCAAAGTTCTTTTCATATTTATTTTGTTTGTGCAAAGCTAAAAGTGCGACAAAAGTATTTGTAATTTTTATATGAAAAAAGTAATCAAAGTAATCACTCAAAAGTAACGATTACTTCGGAAAAAGTAACGAATGTAACGATTACTTAAAAGTAACGACATTTTACATCACTAGCCTCAATGTTTCATAAAAATAACAAATACAAACAAAAATTCATACACAGGGGACACCCGGGTTTGAACCGGGGACCTCTCGATCTGCAGTCGAATGCTCTACCACTGAGCTATATCCCCACACTTGCTTTTCGAAAACATGCGCTAGTTATACACCACATACTAGTCAGTGTTGTTTCGGAAAATACTGATCAGGGGATGAATCATATATTTCATTTGTGAGTCATGCAATAAAATTAAAATAAAGCAAAGTTAATTTTTGAAAGTGACTCTAGACATGCCAATTATAACAGTTTTGGCTTACCGGCCAGGGCCCTCCGCCGGTGGCCATACTTCAGGCTCCCAGAGTTTTTTTTTTAACGCACACCCACTTTTAATGGAAAAAAAAAACTGTTATAACTGTTATAAATTAAATAATTTTTAGCAATATCAAGTCATTAATCACACATCTCAATAAACATATGACGGTACATATCTCACTCTTAATCTGAATGTTTGCAGCAGCAGTTCATTCTCAACACTCTTGTGATATGTACCTATATAGGAGTGAAGTTTTAGAACCCTTTGAATGAAATTTGGTGAATCAAAGAAAAGAAAGCAGAACCAGCTTACTTAAGATAACTTCTTAGTTTACAATTATTTATACAAAATTGGTACCTTAAGCTGTCATTTCATCAAAACATGAAATACCTATGAGTTTTGATTTATGATTTTTAAATAATTAGTTCTGAAATTTCTTATTTATTGCTTGAGAATGGTTGCAATAAGTTGGTATCTTTTTTATAAGCCACACGAATTAAACATAAAAGCGAATAATTGAATTAATTAATTATGTGCATACATTTTGTTCAAAAAGTATAAATAAATAATCGGCCAACGGTGCCGGACCTGAAGTGTTTGTCGCCCTAGCCAATTTTTTATTTTTTTTTTTTGTAATTATTTTATGTAATGGGTGATTTTTTAAGAGGTTTAGAACTTTTTTAAAAAAAAAAACACAAAAAATTCGAAAAAATGAATGAAATATTTATTTGAACCTTGCAATTTAATGTTTAAAGATAATTTCATGCAAATGTTGACCGCGGCTGCGTCTCAGGTAGCCCATCCGCTGAGTCCAATTTTGGCATACTCTTTCGCACATATCGGCCGGTATCTCACGAATGAATGCATGGATGTTGGCTTCCAGTGCGTCAATCGAAGCGGGCTTGTCCCTATAGACATTAGCCTTGACATACCCCCACACAAAATAATCTAATGGTGTCGAATCGCACGATTTAGGCGGCCAATTGACCGGCCCGAAACGTGAAATTAACTGTTCACCAAACTCGCCTCGCAATTGCGCCATTGTTTCGCGTGCTGTGTGGCATGTGGCACCGTCTTGTTGAAACCACATATCATGCAAGTCAAGAACTTCCATTTCGGGCAAAAAAAAGTTTGTTATCATCGCTCGGTAGCGTTCACCATTGACAGTAACGCTGCGATTCGCATCATCTTTGAAGAAATAGGCCCAATAATGCCGCCGGCCCATAAACCGCACCAAACAGTGGCTTTTTCGGGATGCATTGGTAGCTGTTGCAATACTTCTCGCTGATCTTCACTCCAAATGCGGCAATTTTGCTTATTTACGTACCCATTCAACCAAAAATGAGCCTCATCGCTGAACACAAGCAGCGCGCGATGAACATTTCGAACCGAGCACGAATTTTGATAATAAAATTCAATAATTTGCAAGCGTTGTTCATTTGTAAGACGATCCATGGTTAAATTGCAAACCAAACTGAAGCTGTTTGACAGTGACACAAGGTACTAAACACACGTCAGCTGTCAAAACCAGTGTTGCCAAAACCAAACCAGCTAAAAAATCACCCTTTATATATGTAGTTTTAAATCGATCGATAACAAAATTTGTGATTATTTGAAAATAAGAGTTAGGTACCAAGACCACAATACACATATTAAAGGCAATATCATTAGCGTTTTCATTTTTGTTCAGTTCTGCACTTGTCGAATTGTTAAGACCTACTTGTTGTTGTTTCTAGTTATACCATGTGCAGTTTTTTGGGGGCACTCGAGCACACTTTGGTCTAACATCAGGCTACGGGCATTTAAGTGTTATTGCTATTTATAATATTTTTTTGAGTTAATACAAATTGGAAATTAGTGACTTTTTCTATTGGACGACTGGAAGTGTCAGGAATCAAAAAGATATCTTCTGAAATACTATTAGCAAAAAATGTATGAGTGCCGGGACTCACAGTTAATATGTATAAACATCAACGTTCGTATAAAGCGACCAGTGTTTCATAGGAGGAGAGAGGAACACCGGCTTCTCAGAAGGAAGAAAAGAGAGCATGAGAAGCGCGCGATCGCGGAAATAGAAGGATGCCGCAGCAGGAATGAAGTGCGGAAGTTTTACGGCCAACTTGGTACGTGCGAAACTGGAGACAGCTAGCTAGGGACCGTGCTGGTTGGAAGAAGCTTGTTTGTTGAGGGCATGGTCCACTCCGGTACGTAGCGCCACCTTTAGTAAGTAAAGTAAGTATTGAACGAAGCACAATTATTGTACAAGCTCAGGAAGCATTGTTTTTTACTTGCTCTATATGACAAGTTTTGGTGGCTTACCTACATATGGAGAAGATACATCGATAAGTATCAATGATATTTGAAAATTTTAAACACCAACATTTTGGGTGCAATTTTGTCGAGGGTGATATCCATTATTTTTTTTTTAGGAGAAGATATAGGCCAGTATAAATGTTGTATAAGCAAAATAAAAATAAAAAATGTTGCTTATTTGTTTTATTTATATTATATTTATATTTATATTTATATTTATATTTAAATTTATATTTATATTTATATTTATATTTATATTTATATTTATATTTATATTTATATTTATATTTATATTTATATTTATATTTATATTTATATTTATATTACTTTGGATCAACGAATGGAATGCAAAAAAAGTGCATGGAAAAATTACATTTTCCAAACTCTAAAGTAATTTTTTTTATTTCTATTTTACTTCATATTCTTCAGTAATTTATTGTTGCCTAGCAACAAATTATAACAAAAAGAATAATTAACAAAGAGATTACCTGCACACAAATAAGTTAGAGTAAAATATATAAATTTTTATTTTCCTTAACTTTGAAGTGAAATACAATTTTATCATTTATATTTTATTGATTGAATATTTATGGTCTTTATGCAAATGGCACCTTTGGCCGTGGCTTAAAGGCGAACTCTGTTTTTACCACATTCCGAATTCTTGTGCACGGCGTCGATGAGAGGTAACCGGATATTCAGCAATACTCTGGCTCACTGCATGTATCAATCTTTTCTGGCGTACTTTGGCTTACTTGTCGCCCAGTCTTTACTTATCCCCATGCAAATTTTTAAAATATAAAATTATACGCTGAAAGGATTACTTGCTAAGCACATGATTAACAAAAACGTCACGGAGTTTTCTCTGCGTATTTACAACTGAACAATTATTTAAATAAAATGTCAAATAACCACTACGACTGTCAAATATGAACTGACAAATTTCATTCACACAAAGACGACAAACAAATGGAATCGACCTGGAACATAAAACGCATCCTGTTATTCTTTTAATGAATTGTAAAATCAAATGAAAATAACAATGTTAAACAACCATCAGGTTACATTAAAAGAAAACATTACAATCTACACTCACAAAAAATAAATAAAGAACATTCGTTGATAATCAGCCTTATTTTGAGATTCGAACGAATAGCTTTTTCGATAGAATAGATCTATTCATTCGAATGAACTTTGCATATTTTGAGAACCCAGAAAATAATATTCACTATCGAATGAATGCATAAAATGAACATCAGCTCTTTGACATTTACTGACATTTCTATTTAATTAAGTGTGACCAAGCTGTTTTTTTTCGAAGAATTTTTGTTTTAAAAAAATGATAGTCAAAATAATACGTTATCATTTAAGAAAAATAAAGTAAAGATAAGTAATGTTGAAGGCCCGGTAAAGTTTACTATTTAAAAAACATCAATAAAAACTGAAATTTAAAAATTTGGGAGCATTTAGAAAACAGTATGGTAAGTTTATTGACATGAAACAGTAACAAAATAAATTTAAAACTTTTGAATAGTAAAATACTAGATTTGTTTTAGCTTCCATGTCAATTTAATTGTGTTTAAAATTGATTAACAAAAAAAACATGCGACTTCAAAGTCTCTTTTTACTTTATACACACCTGGTCATACTTTTCAATTTCACAACAAAACAAAAAATAGTGAAATCCCTCGGCGGAATTTTTTTTGTTAATTGTAAATACTTGTACCTCATTGTTATTTGCTAGTTCATGAGCAAGAGTTTATTGTTTAATTTCCAAGAAAAAAACAGTTGGCAATTATTTTATTTATAAGAAGTGAAGACGGTGGCGAAGGGCAGATATGGAGGAGAAGGATAATGGATGCATCTAATCTATTCAAGATTGGAAATCCCTTGGCTATCTCCGGATTTTCTTCCATCAATTGGAATTGGAATTGGAATTCGACCTTTAATTAAAACCTCAACAAATAATTCATAAAAGTATTTTATTTTCTTTGTTTTTCTACAAAAATATTTGAGCTTACATGTTTTTTTTTTTAATCTATTCGTCAAAAAATTTTGAACGTCAGATAAATGACATTTGTTTCGAATGATTCGAAAGTCAAACTTTGCTTAGTTTTCAACAAAAAATGAACTTTCGTTTGATAAAGTGAACTTTCGATTCGTTCGAAACTCAAAATACAAACTATTCGAATTCGACTTAAGGTAGAGCTAGAATAGTCGGAAGGCCACGCAAGTGGTCGTACGAAACCGAGCGAATACAAAAAATTCATATCTTGTGCCCATAATTGCGATTTGGTACTGTTCGTCTAGTTTTCGTTAACTTTTGCCATCGGACGTGAAGAGCGTTCATCGACCGCTCATTCGTAAGTGGATGGATGGAAAATTCAAAATGGTGAAATCAAACTAAAAAGACTTTGGCGTTTGGTGATAAGCTTTCGACTTTTTTCTGATTTATGATTGAGTGAAGTAAAATTTTAAGTTTTCTTTTAATTAATTTATATGACATAGAATTTTAGTGGTTTCACAAAGTAAATAATTAAAAGCTTCTCTGCTATAAAAATGACATTGAACAAACAATAATTTAATTTGTTTTCTCTTTCAACCATATAAGTGCATTATGGGTTACTTGTGAAATTGACGTTTCGGAAAGCTGCTTCTCGGTCGGTTTTGAAATAAGCTTCCGATAGCTCCCGCCT
This sequence comes from Leucozona laternaria, assembly GCA_932273885.2. Taxonomy (NCBI): domain Eukaryota; kingdom Metazoa; phylum Arthropoda; class Insecta; order Diptera; family Syrphidae; genus Leucozona; species Leucozona laternaria. The sequence continues at coordinate 236,567,654 of OW026366.1, read as the reverse complement.
ATTCTAATTCTAACTTTACTTTCGCATTAAAGTGAATTTCAAAATAAGGCTGAATGCAAAAAAAAAAAAAAAAAAAAGGACGCATACGCCCAAGTGGACCACAATTTTACTTTTTTTGACGAACTGATTGTGAGTGACGTCTTGATTTTGCCACTGAGAAACATCCTAAAATTTGTTCAGAATGCAGAATAGTTCAGGGAGGTAGCTCACACTTGATCTCCACTAAATCCTTTCCTCACTCAACTATAGACTCTCATAACATACCTATATTCAATATATCGAAAGTAAAAAGGGAATTTAAAGCTAGTGTGTCATATATGTGTGCTAAGTTTTAACCTTTTTTGATTTATCACGTTCTTCCATTGTACCCTACTACATTTGCATAACAAAAATAACTTAAGTCACTTGCGAAAACCCTTATCGTTTTAAGAGTTAGATATTTTTCTGAATTAATCTAATATTTTGATACTTCCATTATTGTAATAATTTATCCGTATTTGTTGATGCCATTAATAAAATATAACACATAAAATATTTACATGGAAGACAAGGGATATAACCCTTCTCAATCCAACATGTGAACAGATTTGCGTTCGGAGCTAACATCAATTGAGAAAGTGAATTCAAATCTGAATCTGAGTATTGTTCCAAAGTGAAATGAAAATTATTTATGTTGTAAAACGAAAAAATAAGACAGCTCTCAAAATGGAAGTATAAAAGATTTAATAGCACACATAAAACATGTTGTTTTATTTTATCATCATCTTCAACGGCAATAGTTCCGTGTGGATCATTGCTGCCTCAAAGTCTTTACACTTTACACTCATCCAAAACGGCCTAACCTAATAGAGTTTACTGATATTTAAGATAGATTTAAAAGTAAAACAAAATAACTTAATTTTAAACATTATTTATTGTGCGTAACTTATCAAAAGTTTAAATACGAATAGAGATACGTTCCAATAAAAACATGAAGTTCTTTAACGCAATCAATTCTAGTTCATCATTAAAATTAGGTAGCCTTTCGACATTTTTTGGGCTCTAATTTAATAATTTAAATCGTTGAAAGACAAGGGTGGTTTAATTTGGACTGATAGTGTTACATAATTTTGCAATCTGGTCCTGCAAGTAGTATGTATAAAGGGTGTTTTTTTTTCAGAGGTATAGAACTTTTAAATGAAATAAAACAAAGATGATTTTTTTAAATTAACATGAAATTTACTTTATTCGAAAGATAATTTTCTGGCATTAAAATTTAAATATAATTTCTGGCATATGACCACCACGGCTGGCTTGGACGTAGTCTAATCTGAAGGTTCAATTTTCGATAACTTTTTCCAACATTCACCGCGTTATTGCCGATATACGCAATAATGCGGCTAATGTTGTCCTTCAAGTGGTCAATCGTTTCGGGCTTATCGGCGTAGACTAGCGACTTCACATATCAAGTGGCGTAAAATTACACGATCTTGGAGGCCAATTCACGGGTCCGTAACGTGAAACTATGCGGTTACCAAACGTTTCCTTCAATAAATCAACTGTGGCACAAGTTGTGTGACATGTTGCGCCGTTTTGTTGAAACAACAGCTCTTGCACGTTCAGTTGATGAACGAAAAAGTCAGTAATCATGGCTCTATAGCGGTCACCTGTAACGTTCTGGCCAGCATCATTTTTAAAGAAGTACGGACCAATTATTCCACCAAACCATAAAGCATACTAAACAGTCAGATTTTCTGGATTTAATGGCGTCTCAACAATGGCTTGAGGATTGTCTATACTCCAAATGCGGCAGTTTTGCTTATTGACGTAGCTTATCAACTAAAAATGAGCTTCATCGCTGAACAAAACTTTCTAATGAAAATCGGGGTCAACAGCAATCTCGTTTTGAAATAAATTCGCACAATTTGTATGCGTTGTTCAGGCGTCAGTCGATTCATGCCCAAGTAACATTTTTCCTCTCATAAGACGCTCCGAGAGCGCTACGAGACTTATTTTAGGGAGCTAAATGCACTCTTGAGGAGTTCTTCTAGATTCTTATAAGATTGTTAAAAGCTCGCAAAGAAAACAATCAAACTTTTCATTGAAATCTAAAATTACATCTTCCACCGCCAATCAAATAACCAATCCGATAGAAACATGAACAGAAGCAAGTTTTGTGAACAAAAAGAACGCACTGTACAATTCAACTAACGGGTGATTTTTTAGCTGGTTTGGTTTTGGCAACACTGGTTTTGACAGCTGACGTGTGTTTAGTACCTTGTGTCACTGTCAAACAGCTTCAGTTTGGTTTGCAATTTAACCATGGATCGTCTTACAAATGAACAACGCTTGCAAATTATTGAATTTTACTATCAAAATTCGTGCTCGGTTCGAAATGTTCATCGCGCGCTGCTTGTGTTCAGCGATGAGGCTCATTTTTGGTTGAATGGGTACGTAAATAAGCAAAATTGCCGCATTTGGAGTGAAGATCAGCCAGAAGCATTGCAAAAGCTACCAATGCATCCCGAAAAAGCCACTGTTTGGTGCGGTTTATGGGCCGGCGGCATTATTGGGCCATATTTCTTCAAAGATGATGCGAATCGCTACCGAGCGATGATAACAAACTTTTTTTTGCCCGAAATGGAAGTTCTTGACTTGCATGATATGTGGTTTCAACAAGACGGTGCCACATGCCACACAGCACGCGAAACAATGGCGCAATTGCGAGGCGAGTTTGGTGAGCAGTTAATTTCACGTTTCGGGCCGGTCAATTGGCCGCCTAGATCGTGCGATTTGACACCATTAGATTATTTTTTGTGGGGGTATGTCAAGGCTAATGTCTATAGGGACAAGCCCGCTTCGATTGACGCACTGGAAGCCAACATCCATGCATTCATTCGTGAGATACCGGCCGATATGTGTGAAAGAGTATGCCAAAATTGGACTCAGCGGATGGGCTACCTGAGACGCAGCCGCGGTCAACATTTGCATGAAATTATCTTTAAACATTAAATTGCAAGGTTCAAACTATCGATTCAAATAAATATTTCATTCATTTTTTCGAATTTTTTGTGTTTTTTTTTTAAAAAAAGTTCTAAACCTCTTAAAAAATCACCCATTATAACATCTGTTCGTTTGATATTCAAAACTGGGGTCGTAGCTCCTATTAGAATCTTGAAAAAAACTTATTTATGAATAGTCTCATTGAAGTATTATTATGGGATTATAAAGACTAAAAATGACGTTTAGAGTTTTAATTTCATAACGAGATACTTATAAGACTTAAATAGATCTAGATATAGGATTTAAGTACTTTCAAATTTAAAAAATGCTTAGCTCTTACAATAAAAATGCTATGAGACGAATTTGAGTTTCATAAAAAGAGATTCATTCTTAAGTATAGCAATAGGATGTAAATGAATCTTATGGGAGCTTTTTTCAGATTTGAAGAGCTTAACTCCGGGAGTGTGTTAGTTGGGTGATCAAATGGCAAACCAAACTAAAGACAAATCACTTGACAAATGGCCACCATTTAAAAACGTGTTGCCAACTTAAAGTTCTATATACCTTTAAAAAAGAAAACAACCCGTTATTACTTTCAAAAATATTTTTTTTTTTTTATAAACAAAAATAAAACAAAAACTCAGTTTTTTAGTTCTTTAGGGCCAGTTTCACAGTCAGAAAAGTGACACTTAAGTGCCGAATGTGAAAGATAAATTCCCAATATCACAGTACACTATTACCTGAATAAGTGGCACTTAAGTCTCCGCGTTGTTGGTGACTTAAATTCCACTTACGGTGGCTATGAAATTTAGGTTTAATTCCTAATATGGGAAATTTAAGTGCCACTTATTCCGGTAAGTGTCGACTGTGAAACTGGCCCTTAGACTTTTGTCCACACTTTTTCTCAAACGCTTTACATAATGTATATCCCATTGTATTTTTAGTTGAGCCGTTAGGTACTATTAATTTGCAATAAATAGTCACACTATATATAGTTGTGAACCACAAACGAGCTTTTTATTGGAATTACGATTATTTACGAAAAGGAGAACCGACTTCTTCTTTTTCATGAATACGGTCTGTAAGAATCAAGAGGACGGTTTTGCTTGTGCGTTTCTTTAGAAAAATGAAATGACATAATAAATTGAATATTTCAAACTATCGTTGGTCGTGATTTTACGATTTTAAGTTTTAATTGAAAAAGTTGTTTTATTACGAGTCGGCTCGCTGCTAGTAAGGAAATAATGATTTCCAAGTGGTTTAAGTTGCCTAATTTATTTCATTCTATTATTATCAATGTAATTTTAAATCACGAAAAAAGGATAGATTTTTGGAATGACCTTAGGCATAGTTTGGCAGATAATCGCATCCAATGAACTGTGGCCATATTGCCCATTTACGAAGCCACACAACAAAACCATCTTTTATTATATTCGACTAATTTATTCTCGTAACATCTCATTCCTTTTTTGTTCATTGCAAGATGAGTTTCTTGTGCTTGCCTACGTTAATATGTGAACATGGTAATTAAGACATAGACAGAGACACCCAAAAGTAAGTTATTTATATTTATGTATATTTTAAGTCTCCATAAAGTGGAGTCGGTTTTGGCTGTTGAAATTTTTGATATTATTTAATGGAATGCGAAGTGAATGTTGGACTTTTTATTTGGTGAAGAATTGTTTTGATGTTTGATATTCTTTAAAAGTTCCTTTATAATCAATTTGTTGGTGAAACAGAATTTGAAATCAAATCCAACGACAAACAATTCTCGAAATCTTTTAATATAAAAAAAGTTGACAGGATTGATAATGGAACTATGTCTAGTGATATGTCTACCATATAGTTATGTAATTAGCTTGCTGATTATTTTAAATCTGTGTACTTTGCAAAAGCTGTTGTCAGGTATAGATCCACTGCAACAAACCTCATCACTACTTTATGTCATTTGATTTATAAAGGTTTTGAAATAGGATTTCAGACTGGTATTGTTTATACTGGCACAAAATTTTATACGATTTAGTATCGTGTTAAAGCATTATTAGTATGACACTAAGTTAAAAAGAGGAATTTTCCGAATTTTAAATGAGTTATGATCGAACTATCTGTTTAACATTTTACTAAAGTTAAAATCTATTTAAAATTCTAACGCCCAATTTCTTCACAGAGGTACTAAGCCAGCCTAGTACCCAGTCTAGCTAGACCAGGTACTAGCTCTGGTACTCGGTCCTAATGAAAAGTAAGTACCTGAGCATTTCTTCGCATCACTAGTATCGGATCTAAGTTCACCAAGCGGTACTAGGACTTAATACGTCTAAAACTGAATTTGACAATATTTTGGCATTTCAAATATTGTTTTTGGTATTTATTTTTACTGAACGATTTTTAATGTATTCTATTTTCGAATAAATTATGTCAATTTAAACAAAAAGGGGACATAATATCCATTCCACGATACCTGTCTCATCAAGCATCAACTATGAAATTTGTCACTGTGATCAACAATTTTCCGGTCTTCAATTTACGCAGTTAGTAGCAAAACGGTCATCGTTATTGCTACAAACCTATAGAGAGAGGGAAGATGAAGAATGCCACTAAAGTCCTACCGATATTTACAGAAGTGATCAGTGCTGCTCTGTTTTGAATCAGCTTCCATATGAAGCATTTGATTTGAGTAGAGCATTGTATGTTATTTTTTGCGTAGAGTTTTGGACATTTTTCTATGTGTGTTATGTGTGTGACAGTTTTGGAAAAAATGCCCTTTATTGTGTGCATTTCATGTGCGGTCCATGCAATGCATTGGTCGTGTTCGGGAAAATATCCAGAGCTATCAGGATAGGTTTTGTGTTTGTTTTAATCCCTTATGAAAATAGTAAATGCAAAAACAACAATGCATATCTGAAAATTTTGGGATATGTGAGGAAGGCCTTTTTAATAGCTTGTCCAAACTGTTTAACACACTATTAATCGTTTTAGATATGACGTTGTTTATCGATATAATGTCCATAAACAGTGGCAATATGTATTTTTAAGACTGCATTAACACACGTCCATCCAACGGATTCATTGAAGAAAATGATAAAAATTACTCTGAATCAGGTATAAGCGCCACTAGACTGCCGATTTTAAAGTCATAAATAGTACTCGGTACTAACTTGACAGAACTAGGGCTTAGTACTTATGTGATGAAATCATTTGGTACCAATTTGAGTACTAACAACTGGTATAATAACCAGGTACTAGCTGATTTTGAGGAGCCAGCTAGTACCGAGTCCTAACTGATACTCGGTACCAAATTGACAGGACTACGACCTAGAATTGTGCGAAGAAATGAGTTGATACCGATTTGAGTACTAATTTTAGGACTAGTACTGGTACTAGCGTTAGGACTCTGTGAAGAAATTGGCCGTTAGAAAAATAAGATTCACAGTATCTCAATGCTATGATTTTTATATTAGTCGGTAAACATCGATACAAATATGCGTCTTAGAAGGGTACGATAGCCATCTAACTGATGAGCCTAACTATCGTACCTGGGCGAAAAGCATTTATGGAGTTGAGCTCACTTGAACTTTTAACTAGAAAGTTAAAATCACCAAATGGCAATTTTATCTTTTTTGTATCATACTAATAACTCCATATGTCATTTTGACAATACAAAATATGAAAAAGGTATGTTTGCTTGCTTTTTTGTACGAACTGTCAATGTTTTTGGTGTGTTCAGCTGGAGTTTGTAAAAAAAAAACAAGCTTATAAAACTGAGGATATTTTAAATTAGTAAATTGTTAGATATCATCATGCTGACACCTTAACATCAGCCTGCTTAAAATTGTGTGCCATTGACTTTGCGAATGCATTTGATAGAGTACATCACTTCAAACTATCGCGGCCGGGATTTCATTCTCAATTATTGAAGTGGATTAGGTCTTACTTGAAAACAAGAATTGAATTTGTTAAAATTGGCAGAGTTAAATCTTAAGCTCTTGATGTAACTTCGAGGGTCCCAAAAAGCAGTGAGTCATATCGGTTTTCTTTATTTATTCGTTTTATAAACGATGTTCCTAATATAATATTTCTAGTAATATCCCTGAGCCATAAGAAAGATTAAGGGGTTGTTTTTGATCACAGACTTTCGTTAAGTTATCATGTTGATTTATTGTTAATAAGTCAATCTAAAAAATTCTCAGAATTTTAAATTTAATTGACAATTTCAATCTTGCTGTAGAGTGAATTTCAAGCAAAAAGTAATGAAGGTATGCTCTGTTGCTTCAATGATGTATTTCATGTTTTTAGGGAAATGTTTGTTTCTATTTATAAAAAAATTATTCATTTATACCTATATATTTTTTTAAAATTTGTAATCTTAAATGAGCTTAAAAATCTCATATTGATGCAATAAATATAATAATAATAAAAGGATAGGTTTCACCAGTGGGGACGCGAGTTACATATGTATGATATAGCTAAAACAAACGGGCCCACCAAGCAACCAAGTGAACTAGCACATTTCAACAACTTATGTCAACAACTTATGCAAACAATAAATACAACATCAACAATAAAGGGTCAAACAATAAATGCAGAGTTAACAATAAATACAACACCAGCAAAATTGGGTCAACAGCTCGTTCGACCAATAAATGCAAGATCAACAATAAAGGGTCAATAACCAATAAATGCAGCATTAACAACTTATAACTTATAATACAAGCAAAGGCACTACAAACTGAAAAAGTCTAATAATACGTGGATAACCTGAATAGTCGCAGCGACGCTTGGACGGCGGGCTATTCTGGTTCTTTAGTTAATATTTGATTTTGTTAATTATATTTTCTATCAATAAAGCGTAAGAGGCCTGCGGCCCAATTGAAATAAGAATAAAAAAGTTTTTTTTTTTTTATTTCGTTCGGACACATAAAAACATAAATCGCGTGAGTAAAACTTCTAGTCGTTCAGTTCATTTTTTCTATTTATAAATTTCTATTTCTAAATTACATATTGACATTGAAATAACTACATATAGTTAGGTATTCTAATTCAAACCTTCTTGATTTGTTCAACAAAAGTTTTATTAAACTTTTGCTTAACTCCTTGTTTGCTAGATATACGTTTAGGTATATAATTGATCTTGCTAAGTGGAATGTATTATTATTATACCTATCTAATTATTAATTATTCACATACCTACTCAGTACTTATATTTCAGGACAAACGAAAAACATGTCATCATTCCGAAGTTTTATCTTTTCAAAAAAATTATACCTTTAAAATCTTTTTCAATTCACTACAAGTTGTCATTTTTATACCGTATTTCAAATTTTAAGCGCAGCGTATCAAAAAATCAATCCTGGCACAAATAAAATTTCCCATGTCGATCATATTATTTCAGCACGAATAGATCCAAATCGGCATATAAAGCAAGATACAACCATGCAACCAGAGAATATCCACATAAAAGAATTTCCTTTTCCAACCAAACAACAATCGCAAGTTTGAATGTTAAATCTTAAGAAAACACACAATAATTGCTTGATTTCGTTTATAAATAAATAGTTTGAACGAAATGGTTCATACCACAGATTAGCCATATGAAGATGAGAATGTTTCGTACGTTTCACCCTCCAAAACCCATTTGTTTACATTGTTGTATTTGTAATTTCATCCCGCGTCGATGAATAGATGTGAATTGCAACAACAATTTAACCAGGTGTGTGAAGATCCCTACTGTCTATGTGTGAGTTTTTTTTACACACATTCTCATTTTTTGTCTGATAACTGCCAGTTCAAGCTTGTAGGCAAATTAAAATGGCTGCCGGAGATTCTCATCTTCATGTGGCTAGTCTGTGGTTCATACGTTTTGCGTTTAATTTTTTTTTTTTTTTGTATATCTTTGATGCGAACATTTCGTTCCCAACTCATTTCAACGAGTTAATGTTTGATGGTTAAATGACAAATGAGTGCAAATGGCATATTTTGTGTGTATCTTCTGGTAGTGGATGTGGATATGGGTATCCAATCCTAAATTTCGTTGCTAAAGTATTTGAACGAGTTGAAGATGTTGTATGAGTGGGAAGTATTGCTGCAGGTATTATGTTGTTTGATTTAAATTGAGTGCACGGAAGGGTTGCACGAGCTGAATGTTGGAAACTGGGATATAAAGGTACTGTGGAACTTAATCCAATTAGGAGAAAGGTAAAAATCATTTTGTGGGTGGTTAGGTTGATGGAAAAATGGTAATAATAGCAGTGTTTTATTGGTAATTTTATAGCCAGCGCAGTAAAATTTAACTTGGCAAACAAAAACAAAAACAAAGAGTGTCGATAAATTAGCCAGTAAAAGAGTGGATATAAAAGTGGATATACATAGTTAGAGCTTTGAAGATGAAGATGGAGCTCTTGAAAAGTATTCATGACTTGAACCTTAATGTTGTTTTTCACTCACAAAATGGATGTGATATATGATATTTGTAGTCTGGTGGAGACAAAATGGATGTGATCTATGATATTTGTAGCGAACACAGCCAAAAGTTGCTAAAGCGTTTTATTAACACAGCCAAAGCGTTTTATTGGTACTTGATTATTGCGCTAGCTCTAAATTACCAATATACCACAGCTAATATTGTTTGAAAGTTAGGAGTTCATGAACGAAATGAACAATAGGACGCTTTGCCACTGGGTTTCATATTATAACAAATATATAGTTGATGTACAACAAGTGTTCTATTAGACGTTCTAGTTTTGAGTTTTCTTATTTGATATCTATCTACTTTATTTGTATCCCTCTTCGTCGTAAACTACGAGAAGAAATCTGCATTCCATTTGTCATTTTAAATAATTATTTATTTTTTTAGACAAAAAGAAACAATAATCTTTTGTTGCTTTATAGTGATTCATAGCCATAGTATGTACACAGGCATAAACCTAATCTATAACTTTATATTCTACCCATCAGTTCACGTTTATGAGATTTTTCAAATTTATAATGATATTGGGCACTATATCATTCTGAACTCATTCGGAACACTTTCAAGTAGCATTGACTACACCATTCCACAAGTTACAGTTCGATAAAAACTTTCAGGTCACCTTAACTTCCAGATCTATATGAGAGGATTTGGCATTCCTTGAAGATGAATCAATCCATTTCTTCACTGACGGATCAAAAACTGATGACGGAGTTGGTGGTGGTGTTTACTAGAAAGAAAATGAATTAGTCCCTCTTTTCGCATTCCCGATCAGTGTAGCGTATGCCTGAGGCGAAACTTTTATAAAAAAAGTATTGTCTAATGATGTCTTGGCTCAAAGAAAACGTAATTTCTAACACAGATATCCCCATTTTCTCAGAAAGCCAAGCTGTGATAAAATCCCTGGACTCTGTCTCTACCAACTCTATAATAGCCTTGAACTTATTGTCGATCATCCCTCATTGAGATAATAAAGCAGTTTACTTTTAACCTCTGCTGATGGGTGCCGGGCCATATGGATATTCCAAAAAATTGCCGGGCTGACGAACTCGCCAAAAGTGGAACAATACCACCAAATAGAGCACATGTAGATATACCCATTGCTACATATGTAAACTTATGCTGAAGCAAGATGCTATATGGAGAAAACAAACCTAAGGTGGAACATCATCACCACCTGAGTGGGGCCAAACAGTTTTAATATCTCTAAGCAGATCACACATCGACTCCGTAATATGTACCAATACCGGACACTGTTTAACTAGGCTTGGAGTATTTTTAAATGATTTCTGCAGAAGCTGTATGGATGAAGAAGAGGAAGAATCGAATGCTCATCTCATTTGCACTTGTCCTGCTCTATCCTAACGATGTAAACTCCATCTCAGAGATTACTGCTACAATAATGATCCTAGTGATCTAGCAAATATTGGTAGACCTATATAAGTTGTCTCTCACGCTTTATAAGGAGCTCCAAGTGGTTCAACGAATAGGGAGAAATGTTTCTAAATTCTTTTGGTATCACAATCGACCAACTCATGGTCTAAGTGTGTCAAGCGTTCTTGCTTCGCAGCCACCTTAACTTAACCTGCCTGGACAAAAATTGGACAAGAATTCCTTAGGCACGTTCAAAAAATATGATCTCAGAGACTTCGCTCCGTCAAAGTGATCAAGCGAATCCAATTTTGTATTATTATTAAAGTAAGGCGTACCGCAGGGCCAGGACCAGGGCCAGGGCCCTCCGCCAGTGTGTATTTTTTGGGCGAAAAACTGTTACACAAGGTTGCACAAAAGTTGGTATCCTATTTTCTTTGGCTGTATAGTTTTGTTAATGAATGCAAAACATTGGTTCGGCTTTTGGATTATGTATATTTTATATCTTAATTTGTTTCGTATCTGTTTACTTCACATACATAATGTCCAAGTAGAATTGAAATTTGCAAGAATTATACCAATAAGGTGATAACTTTTGCGCACAATACAAAAATGGGTTACTCATTTCATTTTCAGTTTTGCAGTTTACTGTTTATCAAATTTCGCACCTGGAAGATTTATGTTTTACTCAGAAGATATTTTTATACATTATTGAATCATTACCTAACATGGATCAAGAGCATGTTCGTGCGATCCAGTCTTGCATTTTATTTTATGTGACTTAAGCTCAGAGCAGACCGCATATGAAAAGTCGCAAGCGTTTGCGACTCTGACGTCATGTAAAAGGACGCAAATGTGTTGAAAATTCTATATCTACCTCAATGTTTGCAAACTTGCATATGGGGGTGTTTACACGATATGCAAAAACTGTCCCAAAAGTCGCAAATGCATTTGCGAACAAGACACTCGCAAATCATGTGTCCGCAAATGTGATAGCAAATGGTTTGGTCGATATGCGAGGGTGTTCACACGATATTCAAGAAAGTCGCAAACTTATATGCAATTTGGGTGCCGCACATATTCCGCAAATGGTTTGCGAGCATATGCGGATTATCCCAAAAGGGTGTTCAGACGATATGCTTTCAAAGTCGCAAATGATGACGCAAAAATGACGTCAGAGTTGGAAAAGTTTGCGACTTTCATATGCCGTCTGCTCCTAGCTTTATACTTTTAAAGTTTAGACACCTAAAAGTATGTTTTGTTTGTTTGTTTTTGCCTCATAATTGCCTAACGGTATTTGAAATACAAAAAATCTAAATAAAGAACTCTTTTCAGAGCTTTAATTCTGAAAACGCAATTCCTATAAACAAATATTGCATACAAAAAAGAAAAACAGTCAAATTAATTTCTTATCAGAAAGACCCCTACAAATCAGTCTATATCGAGATATTGGATAAAACTATTCTATTCAAAAAATACAAATAACAAACAAGACCTTAAGCCCATTAACGAAGAGTTATTGGATTAACCGATGTCTTGGTTCAAAATGATGGCTCATACATTTGTTTGTAGGAAGTCTCCATAGCTTTGGCTTTCTCCTGAAGATCTTCAATTATAAAGAGATCGTTGTCCAAGATATGGACTCCAAATTGGTGCCTATTGCATAGAATCTCCTTTGACCCTCATTAAAACTTGAACTCAGTTCTGTTCTAGGTATACCTACATAACGTACATGTTGAAATTACATACACAGTATAAAAAGGGTATTTGGATAGACAATTCGGAGAGCATGAACCAACAAAGGACAAATATTTCAGCACTATACTTATAACGTTATATCTAAGATATCTAGTTTATTATTGCCGTCAAATCACAACAATGATTTAAATTGCTCAGTTTAAGTTACATCGTTAAAAATATCGAAATTAATTACATCATGTTAAATAAAATCAGTTTAAACATAAAGCCATTGTGGTATAGCCAGCCACAGAACAGGGACTAGCTATTACATTCATTTAACCAAGCTTACACAAATTAACTTGTACTTAAATGACAAAAGAATCATTTTCGGTCACATAAGATGCATCACAAAAAAAAGAAAAAAAAAATATAATAATTAAAGTAAATGTCTTAATCTCAATACAAATTGAGCTTCTAACGACCTTAATAAAAATAACCTAACTACTTTATATAAATACGACTGTGTACATATAGGTACATATCCTTTCACTCCTGATGTCCTAAATAACCTTTTTCATACACAGACAGTTAAGTTGTTTTTGTGTTTTATATTTTGACGAAGACGCAATTGAGAAAACAAAATTCCCTTAGGGACACGATCAAGGTGGTGTTGGTGTTGTAGGTAGGTATATCTATGTGTAATAAAGTTTTAAGGGGCAATAAAATTTAAACGACATAGAAACCCCATTTAATGATGGCACCATTAATTTTGATAAGCCTTTTAAATTGCTAAAATGCAGATATACATACATACGTACATAAAGTAAAAACGTGTGCTTCCATCAGATTTGAATGAATCTCACAGGTAGGTAAATGCATATTATTCAATTCAAGGTTTTTTGTGGCTTCAGACACTTTTATCAAGTTGGAAATTCAATGTGATGACTGATGATGGGTTTTTTTTTATTAGGATCTTATTTATTCATAAATGCAAACCACAAACCAGATAAAGTAACACTCTGCAAAGTGAATTACATAAGTTTTTAAGGAACCCCCAGTTACTTGTTTCCATAAACCACAATTAATTTTTTTTAAACGTAATCCTGTGAACTTTAAGTTGTAAGCTTAAAATAAGTCCGAATAATAATATCTAGGCAATAGATATATTTACATAGGTTGATGTTTATTGTTTTTGTAAAATCCCAACACTTTTTTTCTTGAGATTAAAATAATTTACGCATCACAATTTTTGACAAAGAGATGCGCGATAGAAGATGAGAACCAACAAGGGGGGTTTGTAAAAGATGGTTTGTAAAGGTGGCAATTTTCTAAAGGATCGATTTGAAATGGGAAAAAAATTGTGCGAGTACTGGGACTCGCGAAGAAGATGTGTAAACATTCGTTTTTGCTTCAGGGGATAAAGAAAGACAAACCGAGAACGAATTGAGTTTTAAATCGAATATGATTTATTGAAAACATTCGCGGCCGTTGCCGCAATGTTTTTGATGTATATTTGGAGATATTAGCCGATTTTTTCTTCTCAGTCGCTTTGCAGACTTTTTACATGATGTAGTCCAATTTTTTTTTTCAAAATCTGAACATTAGAACCAAAGTTATAAATCTAGCCAATTTGCCCGTGTCAACCACTTCACTTACTCAATTATAACCGTAGCCTGATGATTTCCATTATTTAGAATCCTTTACCTTGAAGATCAAACATTTAGAACTGAAGTTATAAGCTTCCTAAAGAGCGTTCTTATATACAAACTAGCTGGGCCGCTCGGCTTTACACGGGCAAAACCTAAGCTTCGTAAAAAATTACAAACATAAAATAAAGAACAATATCTGTGGCCACAAGCAATACTCGCTTAAGTCTAAAAATGTAATTGTTGGCAAAAGCACTTTAAAGTTTCATTTTGAGATTTGAAAATATCCTAACTATATAAGTTACCAATGGATATATATTTTGAAAACTTACTCCTACCGTTAATCAATTACATTTTTTTTTGTTTATAAAAATGCTGATTTGCATTAGTTATTGCAAAAATAGTTTTTTAAGCTGTTTTTGCTTATCTAAATATTTTACATCTCAATGACTTATATCACTTAAGAGGTTATTCCAAATTGAAAACTGGTGTTCATGTCTTCTTATACGACTTAAGCTGTTTTTACAAACTCAATTTTTTTATTTATCAGTTATAAGCTACTTTTTCTTTGAAGATAATAAAATAATAATAAATAGTACAAAATCAATTTTTTTTTTTGAAAAAGAACCTCCATGTACATTTGGTTTCATACCTATTTCAAATTTTTGTTTGGAATATCAGCTTTCTTCTTCGTGCTGATAAGATTTTGCTTTGGTTAAGCACCAGAGAATAAATATTTCAATCAATTTAAACGTATAATCACCACGTGTACCCATTAAGGTCCAGTTTTTCAGTGCGAGATTAAACTCAAACTTGAGTTAACTCATCTAATTTGGTGAGTAACTCAGGATTAACTGAACAGATGCTTTCGATGTTATATTCACGGGGTTTGGTTAGTCGCTCCGCATGCGTTCTCCACTGAAAAACTGCTTCCTCAATTATCTGTGGGCTAATTTGCTTTTAGAGTTAGCTGGCTCTGGTTAAACTCATCACTAAAAAACTGGGCCTTAGTGTACAAAAAAGGCTATTTAATTGGCATCCAGTTCTATCTGATATCTGACTGCCAAAATCTTGTTTGCTGTCTTTTTTTGCTGTTTGCGATCTCCTTTTGGCTACACAAATTTGTTGCGATCTTCATCTGTTTCTCCACAATGGCTTTGATTTTGAAAAAGTAACAAAGTCGAAAAAGCTTTGGGAATTCATTTCTATAAGATTTTATGTGGCCTTAACACCAACAGCTCAAACAAAATTTTTTATTTCGGCTCTTAGAACGTTTGTTCTCTTACTTCAATGGTATATGTAGCTGGTTTAAGTAAGCTCAAATCACAAATGAGTTCTTGTTCTTCCAATTTAGAAGAAAAACAAACAAATATGACTTCCGAATGGAGGTAACTATGTATGTATACTTGTATATTCCACTGTATAGGTACATTGCAAGCACTTTAAAAGATTTTAAAGAATAAATGCTCAAGCCAATAGAGCCGGTTGGAATATTTTTCACAGTAAAGCTTGTAATAGTGGCCAAAGACGAAATCATGCATTGAAGTATTTGCAAGAGTAGCTTTATACATAATTTCTTTAAAAGGAGCTTTCCTGCACTGGGACTTCACACTATCCAATGTAACTTCAAACGTGTTTTCAACTCTCGATTATCTTTGGTGAATTTTTGATTGCTGGAATTCGTTTTCGCAACTGAAAACCTTCAGTTTCATTAAAACAAACGTACAGTGGGTGAGGTATATCTGATGATAAGAAGCACGTGTCTATATTTTAATAAACTTTTGACTTATATCAAATTGATTTGAACAAGGGATCAATTCAGACGATTTCGTGCAGCTTCTGAAACGCGTGCACTGTTACCGCTTTCATAAACTTAGAGTTTTGTTAGCACTGATGGGAAAACAATTTTTGCTCATATAACATCCATTGTAATCATATCCTAAAGCCCGAACCACACTACTCTCGTGTGGTGTGTTGTGGAGTAGTTTTGTCACTTTTTTTCATAGATTTCGACACAACACATTACACGATACAAACATGGCTCTACGCATATGAAATACATTAGAGCGATAGCGACACACTACTCCCCAACACACCACACGAGAGTAGTGTGGTTCGGGCTTAAAGCAGCAATTTTGATTTTTGTTTAAGCTGCTATCACGTCTGAATTCGTTCATCTTCACTCTTCAGGTGAATCTAAACTGATATTCGTCAACCGTCTCTGCAACCTCGAAATTACAATCCATCGGATGGATAAAATTTAAATCAAGGAGAGTTACAGTTAAACAAGTCTAGTATGTACCTAGAACCTTTACTTGAAATGTCTTCTTTTGTGGTGTAACAATTAGTAGTTTTCACCCACTTTCAAGATTTCTTATTGTTATGTATATTTATAACAAAAATGACTCACCGTTTTGAGAACTGCCCAAGAAAGGTAAAACAATACCTTGGCACTGGAACTCAAAAAAATGTATAAATTACTTTTAAGAAATCGCTTTAAACACCCGAATATAATAACAACTCAGGTTACTATTTCACTTCAAAACCCACTTAAGTCTACACAAAAGTCCTCCATGCATTTATCATAATAACTTAACTCGGGTTAATTCTCAGGTTTTAAGAATTTTGATTTGCAATAGTAGCCTAGCTGACATAAGATTCCTAAAAACACCCAACAAAAATTTGGAAAAGTGGCTTAACTCATTTTGGCATCGATGAGAATCTCTTTTCGGTTTTGCAAAAACCGCTTAACTCGAGATAAGTTGTTTTACTATCTCATATACTTTCTTGTGTTTTTGGCCAGTTAAGATTTATAAAAATAGCTTAAGTCGATATAAGTCATTATTTAAAACTGCGTTATATGAGTTTATTTGAGTTAAGCGTTTATTCCATATGTTGTTAAGTATGAAAAAGACTTAAGCGGTTTTTTCTATTCGTCATCTTTGACGAACAAAGCGTTTTAATTACAGGGGATTTTTTTTACAAGCTCTAAAAAGCATGGAGAGCACTATGGGACAAAAAACCGAGTTTTCGCTTAAGTCGACTTAAGCGGGTATTGCTTATGGCCACAGATTTTAAGCTAGGTAACTTTTGAAATCGAAATACTCTTTTCTAGGTTTTAGCCTACTTCACGTTATGAAAGGTTTAGTTTGTAAAAATATGATCCTCCAAGTCAAACCTTTGTCTATTACTTATTGGTTTTAAATTATGTCATTTTCGAGTGGACGTTCGGAGCTACTCCTTTTTCAGTCTTTTTACTTCAAATTTCCCATTTTAGATAGGAATGGAACAGTTCCGAAATCTAAACGAAAACGACATTAGTTAACCCTCGCCTAATGCATTTATCTGAATAGGAAATACGAAATGAAAAAATTCAGTTCTTGCTTTTCAGAACACAATTTTCATTAGACCTTTAGGTGCAGTTTTTCAATGCGAGATTAAATCTAAACCCGAGTTAATTTGGTGAGCTAACTCTAGAATTGCTGAACAGATGCTTTTGATGTTTTATTCTCAGAGTTTGTTAAGTTGTTCTGCATGCATTCTCCATTTAAAAACTGCTTTTTGAGTTAACTGTGGGTTAATTAATGTCCAGAGTTAGTAAACACTGGTTTAACTTGCCACTAAACAACCGGTAATGTATTTACTGTCAAAAATGCGTTGAGTATCACCTAAAACTTGACTACTGTATTCAAAACTTTCGACTGAAATATATTTCATTTTTGTTCAACCGAAATTTTAAATAATTTATATAAATTTTAAAGAAAAAAATTAGCCTATGTCCATTGTCATGTTTCAATTGCTTAAGGTAAGAGTCTACACACTTCCGAACATGTAGGAAGAAGAAAATGAAAGAGAATGTAAAATACTCCCATTCTTCCATTCTCTTCTTCCCACGTGTCCGCATTTTACCATTTTTTTGTTCCGAAAATGTAACACCCAATATGACGCTACATACACAATCAAACCATTTGCGCTTACATTTGTTACAATGGTAACAGTATGTGTTGCTATACAGTGGAACAGTTCTAATAAATGTAATTCTTTGATTGTGTGCCTCCAAAACGACATTGGACAAAAACATTACAACAACAAAGTGGACTTTTGCTATGATACTCTAAAAAATGGGCTACAATTACTTTGCATAGAAGGTTATTCAAAATTTTACCTAAACCATCTACAAATGGACCACTTTCATTTAAAAAAAAAACATAAAAATCCACCTTCTGGATTCAAGATATAAGGTCACACACAAAAGTTAAACTCGTTTTTATTTATAGATGTACACACAGGTACATAGCTTGGTATATATTTTGTTTTTGATGTGTAAACATCTATGCTGGCGGTAGAGCGAAAAAAAAAACGTGAACGTTCGTGTGCAACGTTACGTCGTGCAACGTTACGGTGTGCATACTACGATGGGTGCGTTCAGTGAAAAAAATCTTAAGATCCCCTTCAAGCAAAAACAAGTCCGTTTTGGATCCGCTCACGTTGATGTTTACACATATTAACCGTGAGTCCCGGCACTCACACAATTTTTTTTTTTTTTACAATTTAGGGCCAATTTTTCAATAGTCAGATAAACCATCAGTTAGTACTTATTCTTCAGATAGACCAAAAATCAGTTTTTCAACAATCAGATAGAATTAATTCCTAGGAATGAATCTTTTACTACCGGAACAAAGTTATCTGCTCATTTTAGAGCGGGATAAGGAGTTATTCTCAGGTATAAATACATTTTATGTCAAAAGAATAGCTAATTGTTTTTCAATTCATATTGTTTGGAATTTTATATAAAAATGGACTTCTTTGAAGTTATCGATGATTTCGTTGTTGAAGAAGAAAATTCAAATGGTCTATTGGAACCATTTTCAAGAAAAAAAAAGGTCTTTAGGAATAGACCTAATCATTTTTCGGAATGGGAAGATGCGGATTTTCGAAAAAGATTCAGGTTAAAAAAAGAAACGGTGGAGTACCTCTTAGCCTTGATAGCAGACAAAATTGAACACAAAACTGACAGGTGAGATTACTTTAAGTATATAACGGGTGATTTTTTAGCTGGTTTGGTTTTGGCAACACTGGTTTTGACAGCTGACGTGTGTTTAGTACCTTGTGTCACTGTCAAACAGCTTCAGTTTGGTTTGCAATTTAACCATGGATCGTCTTACAAATGAACAACGCTTGCAAATTATTGAATTTTACTATCAAAATTCGTGCTCGGTTCGAAATGTTCATCGCGCGCTGCTTGTGTTCAGCGATGAGGCTCATTTTTGGTTGAATGGTTACGTAAATAAGCAAAATTGCCGCATTTGGAGTGAAGATCAGCCAGAAGCATTGCAACAGCTACCAATGCATCCCGAAAAAGCCACTGTTTGGTGCGGTTTATGGGCCGGCGGCATTATTGGGCCATATTGGGCGAATCGCAGCGTTACTGTCAATGGTGAACGCTACCGAGCGATGATAACAAACTTTTTTTTGCCCGAAATGGAAGTTCTTGGCTTGCATGATATGTGGTTTCAACAAGACGGTGCCACATGCCACAGAGCACGCGAAACAATGGCGCAATTGCGAGGCGAGTTTGGTGAACAGTTAATTTCACGTTTCGGGCCGGTCAATTGGCCGCCTAGACCGTGCGATTTGACACCATTAGATTATTTTTTGTGGGAGTATGTCAAGGCTAATGTCTATAGGGACAAGCCCGCTTCGATTGACGCACTGGAAGCCAACATCCATGCATTCATTCGTGAGATACCGGCCGATATGTGTGAAAGAGTATGCCAAAATTGGACTCAGCGGATGGGCTACCTGAGACGCAGCCGCGGTCAACATTTGCATGAAATTATTAAACATCAAATTGCAAGGTTCAAACTATCGATTCAAATAAATATTTCATTCATTTTTTCGAATTTTTTGTGTTTTTTTTTTAAAAAAAGTTTTAAACCTCTTAAAAAATCACCCATTACATATCAATATACGCTGCAGTCTGAATGAATGTGTATTATTTTTATTTCGAACCATTTTTTCTACCATAGAAATTAATGTGTCTCCCCACTATCACAACTGTTGATAGCTCTTAGATTTTATGCAAGTGGCAGTTTCTATATTTCAATCGGTGATTTTGGGGGAGTTGATGCATCTACTGTTTGTGTCATAATTAAAAGAGTAACAAAAGCTATTGCATCCTTGAGGCCGATATTTGTCAAAATGCCAATAAAAGAAGATGAAATTTTGGCAGTTCAACAAGAATTTTACCAACTGGCAAGATTTCCTAGGGTAATTGCAGCAATTGAATCACCAGGTATTAAAATTTTAAACTTTTATAATTTTACGTAAATCAAACCAATCATTTTTCTAGGTGGAGATACAGCTGAAAACTTTCGAAATCGAAAAGGTTATTTTTCAATAAATGTTCAAGTCTTGTGCTCATCTCGTTTAAAAATTCAAGACATCGTTGCTCGATGGCCTGGGTCCACTCATGATAGCCTCATATTTTCAAATTCTGCCATTAAACATAAATTTGATTATGGACACTTCAAGAATGGTATTTTACTAGGAGATAGTGGATATTTTTTAAATGATTACCTCATTACTCCGTTGAGCAATCCACAAACAAGAACAGAATGTTTATATAATGAGTCACAAATAAGAACAAGAAATGTTATTGAGAGATGTTTTGGAGTATATGGAAGAGACGATTCCCTGTTTTAAGCATTGGAATGCGGTGTAATTTACCGCTTGTTCAAGAAATAATAGTAGCGACAGCAGTTTTGCATAACATGGCTATCGAGAAAAATGATGAAGAACCACCGGAAGATCCTGAAGTATTTGTAGAGCGAGATCCTGATGAACTTATTCCAGGACAACAATCGAATCTTACATCTTCCCAAAGTATAACAAGAGATATGATTTTAGAATACTTTGCATCTCCAGCTTTTTCATAAAATAAACATAACAAAAGAAATTATTTTTAGCAAATTTTTATTCCGTTGAAAAACTACAAGCTCCATGTTCATCTTTTTCCAATTCTTCTTCAACTGCCTGTAAAGGAACTTCAAGAGTTACTTCAGCAGATTCAAATGCAGGCTGGTTCTCTATAATTTTAAGCATCCCTTCAACGTCAACATCGGACAATGCATAAGTATGTCCTAGAAGATATACGAGTATAAATAATTGAAATGTTTGAAATCAAGGTATGCAGCTTAGCTACTAACCTGT
The DNA here is from genome assembly GCA_932273885.2 of Leucozona laternaria. Classification (NCBI taxonomy): domain Eukaryota; kingdom Metazoa; phylum Arthropoda; class Insecta; order Diptera; family Syrphidae; genus Leucozona; species Leucozona laternaria. Next base: position 236,546,300 of record OW026366.1, on the reverse strand, counting down.
GACTGTATCACTGTCATTTGTAGATTCCAAACCACCAATGTTGGAACACATTCCTAGAATCTTCTCTTCAACTGTTGTATAAGGAATGGAATTGGCTGGTCCTCCACCGGTTTTGTATAGGTTTTCTCGGTTTAAAGCTGCTTTTTTTTTGTGCTTTTTTTTAGGGTCTCATATTTTAATTTTAGGGTTCTTGGGTTTCTAGATGAAACCCCACTAGATGCGTTGAATAGGAGACAAATTTCTTTCCAAGCTGCTTCTTTTTCGTTATTGGTCACCGCGTCAGTCTTTTTGTTTTCGATAACACTTCTGAATTTAAAGGCGATATCGACCAAGCAGCGTACTTCAGGCGATGAAAAGTTGACCGACCTATCTCTTTTTTTAATAAATGTTTTATTTTCCATACCGATTTAAAAAAAATGCACTTTTTTAAATTTATTCAAACACGAAATACAACTAAAAGTGACGTTTTAATTTAATTTTTTTTTAATTTGACATCATCTCTCATTATTCTATAGAATAATTAACCGAGTGTTTATTTTTGATTGAAAAATTCAATGTTGTTATCTGACCGTTTAAGAGTCTAATAATTTTATTCCTCTCATAGTTAACTGACTCTTTAACTGCCGATTGAAAAATCGGCTCTTAGAGACTTTTCATTAAATGATAAACAATCTAATCGATTTCGAAGTTTTATACATGCGTTAACATAGAGTTTCTCAATGATCATTAAACACAAATGTGTCCTGATGCTGACTATACCATTATTTTCAGATCTTAATCTTAAAGATCTGATTTTTAGAACAAAAGTTTTAGCTTCCCTTAGCCACGCAAATCGACGTTTTTCTATTAATTGTAATAATTGTGGGTAGATTTTCGCGACCTGTGGTGGCCATGTTGTTTTCGTGACGTTTGTCAAATCTGTTGTTTATTATTCAGTTACTGATGCCCAATCATACCATGTCAAGTTACACGATTGAACAACACGTCCAGTAAATGATAAAAATCTTTTGGGGGAACAATATGTGCGTTGCGCCCATTTTACGGTTTACAAAGTTGTCCTTCCAAAAAGATTATCCGAAGTTTGGTGGAAAAATTTGAGTCGACTGATTTAGTGAACAATCAGCCAACGCCCTTGCGTCAATGAAACTCAAGATCAACCGAAAACATCGTCGCTGTCTGCGAAAGCCCGTAGTTCTTTGAAAACGACGATGTCATTGTCATCAGCATCAACGGATACCGCTACCGATTGATGATAAGGATAACCAATGTTTGCTGGCTCCAATTGGATAATATGGATGTATACGACATATTGTGGTTCCAACAGAACGGTGCGGTGTGGCACACAGCGAACGCCATAATGTTCCATTTTAACATCCACCCAATCTTATTAAAGAACCATATACACAGGGTGTCCCGTCAATAATGGATAACCATGCAACTGTGTAAAGCTGGCCTTAAGACCTTTTAGAAAAAAAAAACATTAAAAAAAATATTGCCCATGTGGCCTCCATGTTATGACGTTTTTTCAAAAAAATTAAAAAAAAATTACGACTTTACTCAAATGTCTGACCACTGCGAGCACAAGTGAATGATTCTCATTGTTTTTTATTTTTATAATATTCTAAAATATCTGTACTAATAGATAGGTAGTCAAATCTACCACTATACTCTGTCCAACAAAAATTGGAAGTGTAGGCAAGATAGGACGTTTGCCTCTCATTTGGCTACAGCGGATTACATAAATCTGTCCTTCATTAAAGCTTTCACAGGGTTGTCGTAGTGTACACGATAACACTCATCATTAAAAGCTTTTTCTTAAAGCTCGAAAATCAAAAGCACCTTATCAGAAACTCAAGGAAAAAAAGCTGAACGAACTACCAAATGGACACAGGTAACTCTGAATGCACATCAAGCAGCAACCAATCGCCACTGGCCACAGCAATTCAGTGCACAGGCACACTCAAATGTGCTTTGAATAGGACGTTGGGTCTGTGTCAGATGCTATTGGAAATTCACGAGCGAGCAAACACTTTTTGTGGAGGAGTTATTTCAATTTAATATGGTGCAAAAATATGGCATGCTACTGATTTTGAAAAAGCTTTCCCATAAGACGTGTACTGCCTATTTTTGTTGGACAGAGTATAGTTGTTAGAGTTTTTTTTTAATTTTAATTTTTAAAATTATTTTTTTAATACCATATCCACCACCGTTTGACCAACTCTTAAAAAATAAAAATGTATGAGAGCATAAGTGGCCAACTATTTTAGAAAGTTGTCTATTTAATGTACCTACTTTCTAAAATAGTACAACACATGTTTCTGTTCAAAATAATAACCAAAAAAACTAGCTTTAAACCTTCTGAAAGAGCTTTTTAACATTTACTCAAATGAAAATTAGGTTACGGTAAATAGTCAATTATTTGGCCTATAAAAGTACTATTTGAAAATATTAAGTGGTAAAGTATGTATATGTCACTTAATGTAAGCCAACCTCAATCCAACTACCAGTGCAAACAACGATCCGGTTGTTTCTTTTCTTTTATAGATTACGAAGGTTTGTGTTAAAAAACATAGAGTTGTAAAGATTCAATGGAATCAGAAAGAAGTCGATGAATGAAGAGGATGTCAGTTATTTCCCTTCGTTTTTGCAGGGAATTTAAGTTAATAAGTTGAAGACAGTCTTGATAGGGAGGTAGGATCACAGATAACGAAGGGCAAATCGCAGAAAACAATGTTGAATGCCATCAATTCTTGAGATGTGTGTATGTTGATAAGGGCACCACACTTGACAGGCGTATTCGAGGAGTGGGCGCACAAAGGTTATGAAGAGGGATCGCGTCACATAGGGATCGGAAAATTCTTTTGACCAACGTTTAATGAAGGTAAATGCTGATTTGGCTTTAAGAAATATGTCATCGTAATGGGTTAGAAAGTTTAGCTCTCGGTCACAAAGGATACCAAGGTTCCGAATCGACTCTACACTGGAAATTATGTAAAAGATAGGGTGAGAAGAGGAGATCTGATGCGATTACGTGTAAAAGTGATTGATTGGTATTTGGCAATATTTAGCTTCAAGCTATTTTTAAGGCACCAGACTGAGAAACTCTCGAGGTCTTGTTAAAAATTTAAGAATCATGTTTCGAAGAAATACTCTTGCAAAACTTAGTATCGTCGGCCGGCGTAGAGTGAGATATGGGAATGTTTAATAACTATGTCATTATCATGTATGGTAAGAATGAAAAGAAGTGGACCTAAGTGGCTGCCTTGGGGGACCGCGGAGATAGCTAAGGAAGGGCTGGAGAAGATTGATCGAAATTGATCATTGTAATAATGGTTATCCAGGTGAGAAGAAATCTATTTAAATAATATAGGTTCAAAGCCGAGGGTGTATAATTTAATAAGTAATAGTTTGTGGGAAATTTTATCAAAGGCCCTACTAAAGTCCGCTGAGACAACTTCGACTTCCTTTCCGTTCTTCTCCGGGAACTGCATTTTTGCGTAGGAGATTTGACAGATTTAAAGCGTAAAATTAAGATTTGATACAAAAAGGACACAATGTTTTAATATACTTATGTTTCAAATAAATAAATATTGTAAGTGTTGCCATTGTTTTTTATTTATTTTTTTTCTAAAGGGTCCGCCATCTAACTTCTTTTTCAACCTGTTCTTATTTCGTGAATGGTAACACTTAGCTCATGTCTGATTTGACAGATAATTAGTTTTATCCTTCCGCTGAACGAATGTGGTTGTGTATACGCTTCGCTAAGTGGGCCTGCGATCGACTTAGAGAAGATGCCGATTTTGCCAAAAAAAAAATAATCTTTTCAGATGAAGCTCATTTTGATCTTGGGGGTAGTAAAGAAGCAAAATTGTCGCATTTGGGGCACAGAAAACCCGCACGCATACATTGAAAAGCCGATACACCCAAAACGAGTCACTGTTTGGTGCGGATTTTGGTCCAGAGGCATAATTGGGTCATTTTTCGAAAATGAGCAAGGAGTGGCCGTTACAGTCAATGGCGATCGTTATCGGGCCATGTTGAACGAACTTTTGTTCACAAAAATTGAAGAGGAGGATATTGGCAACATTTGGTTTCAACAGGACGGCGCTACGTGCCACACAGCCGAAGCTACACTCGATGTTTTGCGCCATTTTCAAAACAAAAAGAAGTTATTTGGCGGACCCTTTATTTCAAGTCGATTTCTTTAGAAAATTTCTCCCAGTCTAAACAGGGTGAAATAAATCCTACTCTTCTAGGATTTTTGTCTTGTGTCGACCCATACTACACGCCGTAGCATTTTGTCGCTTCTTATACAAAACACACTGTATACAATGTACGAGCTTATTTTAAAGTATCAATTATTTTTTTAACAACGTCATATTACCGTTGAAAGCATCGTTTCAAAAATTATTTCAATCTTTGAGTTTATGAGAACAATAACCTGTTGCTGATCAATAGCATCATTCAGCGAAATAGTCGCAATAAAGCTTATTTATTTATGTACCTACCCCAAACCAAACATTATCTCGCTGGTGCATACTCTAAATTCTTCCCCATAAATAATAGTCCGCCTCATAGCTTCATAACAATTTTGATGCCTATCGATTCTTTGATGTACTCCTACTCTGTAATTGAAGTGCTTAAATTCGTTAAGTGGAAGTAGTAAGACCAAATGGCAATACCCTCATTATATGTATGGAAATCGAATAAAGTTCAACTTTTTCAGCTGACCTTTTGATTCGTCTATGAATCATGTTAACCTTTTTGTATACGGCTTATCGTTTGTATTGAATTATACTTTGAAAAAGTTTTTTATATCTTTTTGGGGTACAAAATTGAGAAATGTATTGATAGGGTGGCAGATTCATGTTTTTAAGCCTTGTAGGTAGTACAATGAATTTCCACATACTCGAAGGACATCAAAGTAAATGAATATGTGTATTTTGTGGTTATACACATATACCTATGGCAGGTTTTATTGGTTTTAAATTTGCCAAAAGAATGTAGGTTAAAAGGTTTCAAACATAAAAGAGTTTAAAGTTTACATAGGACGTTTATTTAGAAAGCTGATATTTTTGCTAATTAATTATAGCCTAGAAATTAAAGTAGACAACACAATATATGTATGACTGCTTGTTCTTATTGTTAACAATTGTAATATAGTAATATACATGGGGTTCATTTGGACCCCACAATGTTTTCTATGAATTTTTTTTTGATATCTATGATATATTAGATCTTCTTTCAACTAATCCAGCCATGCCCAGCTGTTTGAAAAAAGCAGATGGCTCATGGACCAATTCTTGCGAGGAATCGCTAAATCTGCTACTAGATACTCATTTCCCCGGTAGCACTAAAATTGCTAATAACATTGACCATCTAAGGTACGCAAATAGCTTTACTTATCCACAAGATCTAATCACAAGGGACAAACTACAATGGGCAATTAACAGCTTCGAACCATACAAATCCGCAGGACCAGACGGTATAATACCAGCCGAACTCCAAATGAACATAGACATCGTTCTACCAATTTTGGAGAAGCTTTTCAATAGCTGTTTAAACCTGCGTCACATTCCCTTGTCTTGGAGGGAGGTTAAAGTTGTATTTATTCCCAAAGCTGGCAAATGTTCCCATGTAAACCCAAAAGATCTCAGACCTATCAGTCTGTCGTCATTCCTCCTTAAGACTTTTGAACGACTGATTGATATCCATCTTAGAACAAGCATTGACTCGAGGCTCCTGTCTACGGCTCAACATGCTTATTGCAAAGGGAAATCGGTAGACACTGCCCTACACACACTGGTCAGTACTATCAGGCTATACACCTCGGTTGTTAGACCGATTCTTACGTACGGTGTGACAGTATGGTGGACCGCTTTAGATAAAGCGACGAACTGCGAAAAACTAAGCAAGGTCCAACGGTCTGCCTCGCGTTGCATGGGTGGAGTACTTCGTACAACACCCTCTGCTGCATTAGATATTATGTTCTATTTAGCACCTCTCGATATATATGCTAAACAAACAGCTGCAAGCACAGCCATTCGTCTTAAAGCCTCCTCACAGTGGACAAATAATGATATTGGTCACTCCACTATTCTGAATTCTTTCGGAACAATTCCAAGTAACATTGATTACACCATCCCCCAGTTACAGTTCGATAAAAACTTCCAGGTCACCATACCCTCCAGATCTATCTGGGAGGATCGGGCATTTCTGGAAGATGAATCAATCCACTTCTATACGGATGGATCAAAAACTGATGACGGGGTTGGTGGAGGTGTGTACTCAGACAGGATGAATTTAAATCTCTCCTTTCGCCTTCCCAATCACTGTAGCGTGTTCCAGGCGGAACTTTTGGCGATAAAAGAAGTACTATCTTGGCTTAAAAGAAACGTGATATCTAACACAGATATCCGCATCTTCTCGGATAGCCAAGCCGCCATAAAATCCCTGGAATCTGTCTCTACCAACTCAATAACAGCCCTTAACTGTCGATCATCTCTCGTTGAGATGGCACATCAGTTTAATTTTCACCTCTGCTGGGTGCCGGGCCATAGGGACATTCCAGGAAATTGCAGGGCTGACGAACTCGCCAGAAGTGGAACAATACTACCTATTTCACCAAATAGGTCAGATATAGGTATACCCATTGCTACATGTAAACTTATGCTGAAGCAGGATGCAATAGAGAAAACAAACCTTAGGTGGAACAACATCTCCACCTGTATAGCGACAAAACAGATGTGGCCAAGGTTGGACCTGAAGCGCTCGAAGAGTTTAATATCTCTAAGCAGACTGCATATCAGCTCCGTCATAGGTGTCATCACCGGTCACTGCTTGATAGGCAAGCACGCAACGAGGCTTGGAGTATTCTCAAATGATTTCTGCAGAAGCTGTATGGATGAAGAAGAGGAAGAATCGATTCCTCATCTCCTCTGCACTTGCCCTGCTCTATCCCAACGACGTAAACTCCATCTCGGAGAATACTACTTCAACGATCCTAATGATGGTAAATGGTAAATGTTGACATAATTGATCTCGCACGCTTCGTAAGGAGCTCTAAGTGGTTCAACGAATAGGAAGAAGAGTTTCAAGATTCCTGTAGTATCACAATGGACCAACTATGGTCTAAGTGTGTCTAGCCTTGCTCGACAGCCACCTTAACCTAACCTAACCTAACCATGATATATTATTAATATTGCTAATCGTTCAATAAAGCTAAGATAGAGTAAAAATTACAAAAACAACATATTTTTTGTTCTTCAAAATATTAAAATCTAATGTTGTTAGAACTTTTAAGTATCACCAAATTACAAAATTATGGAAAAATCGGTGCAAGGATCAAAAAGATATAGGTACTCTAGTAAGTCAAAAGTGAGACACATTGTAATGGATATTTCTGTAAGGTAGGTATGTTTTTTGTATTTTCTGTGAAAAACCTTAAACGCAGTTTTGTCACAATTACTTTGTTCATAACAGGTACGTAGTTAAGTCAAAATTACTGTAGCCGTTTTCGAGAAAATACTTTTTCTAGATAAACAAAAAGAAAAATTCGAATTTTTCCTTTAGGAAATCACATCAAAATACTCTGTACCAAATTTGAAGCAAATCGGCCCAACCGTTTAGGCTCTAGCTCAAATTACAGTGTCCACACAGGCACACAGAATCACGGACGAAACCCACTTTTTCGGACTTCTCGATTATAGTTTTTTTTTATTTCAAGAATATTAAAAATTTGGCGACGTCAGCTCAGAGAGCTTCTCTCACGCATTGCTTCGCTATTTACATTTGAAGTTATTGTTTTTGGACGGCCAGTGTGTTTAGCATCATCAATTTTTTTGCTCCGATTTCAATAGAATTTCGCAATAGCTACTCTCTTACTGTTGACGAATTTAAGTCAATACCCCGACCATACATTGTACGAAATTTTCAAACTGTAGGTATAGCCGCTAAACTTTCATCATTTTTGATATGTATAATGTTCAACAATAAAACCCGTTGTTGCTCTCTCGTGTAATTTTCCTTTTTTATTAACTCCAAACTGTCATGTGCAAAATTCTTTTTTTTTTTTTTTGTTATGGTTGCCAACATATTTCGACACTTTTTATTTCGACTGAATTTTCAAAGAAATTCAACGTATTTATATGAAATTGAATGTAACGAGTGTTTTTTTGAAGCCAGTAGGTAGGTACTATCTTTGATTTAAAAAAAAAGACGTGGAATTTCATTAAATATCCATTTATTTGTGTTCAATGAAGAGAATACATTCAGCATTAAGTTTTTGAATACAACTTCGGTCAAATGCTAACCGCGGCTGAATCTGATGAATGTCATCCGAGAGTCAAGGTTTACGACTACAAACACAACTTTAGAAAAAAATCTTCAATAAATGCCTCGCTTGCATTTAAGGATCTCCTTTTCTAATACCTGAACTCACAATGTCATCTTAGCACTACTTCCCCAGTTTTTTTTTAAACTAACAATTATTCAAAATAATGTTTCCCTTTTTTCTTTCCACAATTATTACAATTATAACTGTATATACTATACAAGTATTAACTGTGCCGTGTCATCAATAACACGTTTAATGTTGTTGTTGGTTGTTTTTAGATTTTGTCAGCGTAGATTAGCGACTGTTATGGATGAACGTTTCCCCAATTAAAATAATCAAAAGGCGTCAAATCACAAGATCTTGAAGGCAAATAATTAACAGGTCTATTGCTCGAAATGATGCTTTCATCTTTCGTTGCTATGCCACGTAGCATTTATAATATATGTTCCTGCTGGAATTAAATCTCTTTCGCACTAATGCCATTCAATTGGGGCGAAAAAACAAAACATTTATCATATCTATATAGCTAAAACCGTAACACGCTGATTAGCTCATTTTATAATCCAATGACCCTAACAGCCCAGAGACTGCACTAAACTGTGCATTTTTCAGAATGCTACTAGTGAGCTTTTCGATAATCCCATTTTCCATGTGGAATATTGAATATCTTCGCCCCAATTGCGACAAATTTGCTTGTTGAAATGTTGATATACTCATATTGAACCAAAAATGACCCTCATCGGTAAAAACATCAGCGGATGCAATACTGGATCCTGCAAAGAAAATATTGTGCGTACACAGGGCCGGCCCCAGCCAAACTTGCGCCCTACGCAAGATTTGAAGAATGCGCCCCTTTTTTATATTTGCATATACATACATTGATACACTGATACACATGGATAAGACTTTTCCACATTACCCAGGCGGTAGACTTTCAATGCGTAGGTCTAGTGTGGGATCTTTAATTTTACGATATTTTGAGTTAAATTCTCCAACAATGAAAGTGAAGTTAGTGAGTTTGCAAGAAATAACTTATCACAGTTGTGATTGATGTTATTTTTGGATTATTTTAACAAGTTTTGTGTTTAAAATGCAAATGGAAGTACATATTTGTTTGCGCAAGACCAGAAATTTTGCGCCCTGTGCATTTGCACATCTTGCACGTATGGTTGGTCCGGCACTGTGCGTACACAGTCACCAATACGGAAAATAGCGGTCTAAAATGATGGCTTATGTCGGGTGTAAATATGGTGCAAGTACTTACTATTATGTGGTGCATAGAACTATTATTTTGGAAGCAAATTTCTAAAATTTTGTAATCGTCAAGGCCGTAGCCAGAATTTTTTTTTTGTGGGGGGGGGGGTATATTATTTTTTTGAAAAAAAAAATTCACCAATGAGTAATCAAAACTAGAATAGCCCATTAGCCGAAATTCAACCATATCATACACAATTTTTTTTTTGAACATTTGGACATGTAGGTAAAAGCATCTACATATACGTATAAGTGTAAAGGGCCAGCCAAATAACTTTTTTTTTTTTTAAAAAAAAGGGCGCAAAACATCGAGTGTAGCTTCGGCTGTGTGGTACGTAGCGCCGGCCGTCCTGTTGAAACCAAATGTTGCCAATATCCTCCTCTTCAATTTTCGTGAACAAAAATTCGTTCAACATGGCCCGATAACGATCGCCATTGACTGTAACGGCCACTCCTTGCTCATTTTCGAAAAATGGCCCAATTATGCCTCTGGACCAAAATCCGTACCAAACAGTGACTCGTTTTGGGTGTATCGGCTTTTCAATGTATGCGTGCGGGTTTTCTGTGCCCCAAATGCGACAATTTTGCTTCTTTACTACCCGCCAAGATCAAAATGAGCTTCATCTGAAAAGATGATTTTTTTTTGGCAAAATCGGCATCTTCTCTAAGTCGATCGCAGGCCCACTTAGCGAAGCGTATACACAACAATAGTCGTTCAGCGGAAGGGTAAAACTAATTATCTGTCAAATCAGACATGAGCTAAGTGTTACCATTCACGAAATAAGCACTAGTTGAAAAAAAACGTTAGATGGCGGACCCTTTATAAAAGATAATCGTACAGTTCTAATTAAAGTTATTATTTATTACGTAGGAACATAACTTCAATATTAAATAGTAACAAAAGTATTACAGATTTTTACAAAACTATCAGCCTTATCATCAATTCCGATCGGAAGAAAATTTTCTCCGATTCCTACGAAATGTACTAATTTTGTATCATTTTAGCCGTTCCTATAGGTCAATCGGACAGATCTTCGAAAAGAAATTTGATATGCGTTGAAAATATCAAATTCGTGCGTTGCTTGCCGATGAAATGTCAAAATGGCAGCAACGCATCACGAATTCATGCGATGTATGAAGATAATTTTCCGATTTCCCCGACAGAAACAAAATTAAAGACTGAAATGGACGCTCATCAACAAAAGGATTCGTAAAGTAAGCGTTCTTTTATTTGGTAAACATGTACAATACGACCGGCTGGTTGAATTTATGACCTCAAAGGCAAACATTGTGCTGAAGTTCACGAGTCACGACTTATTCCAAAATATTTTATTTTGACAAAAGTCAAATACATGCGTCGGCACGCGTCTATATTTCGTGTCCGATTTGGTTACCGCATAAAGCAAATAAATCCCCCGATCGGAAATTTTCTCCGATCGGAGAATTCTCCGAACGGATACGATGATAGGGTTGTATATTCAGTCTTCTGGCCTTAGCTGCAAATACATCGATAACTTCCTCAGAGTCAATATCAATTTGTCGATGAACTAACATTAACGCCAATCCTATTAGTCTTTCTTCACCGGTAGAATTTTTTAAATAAGTTCTCAGACGTTTCATTGTCGAAAAGGTTCTTTCCGGTGTGCATGTTGAAACCGGTAATGTCGCCAGAATTTTTAGAAGCTTGTGGATGTTAGGAAACAGATCCTTGTTGCACTCTTTGACCGCTGTGTCTAGTTGCACACGGTATAGAAAAAATCAAAATATTTATAGTTTTTGTGCCGGTTTCTCGATTTGTACCGTGTGCATGTATGACAACTGTGTTCCCCTGTAATCCCCCCTGGTTACGGCCTTGTTAATCGTAGTTCGTTGTTGAATTGTGTAATAAAATTGCAAAGACCACGGAATTAAAATGACACTGACAGTTTGCAATCTGACAGTTGGTTTGACAGATTTAACTGTGTGAAGATTAGTCTTAGAAGAAAACAAAAAACGAAAACAATAGAAAATGGAACGACAGCATCTAATTGATGAACCCAAATGTCGTGCCTGGGCAAAACGCATTTGGACTAAAGGTCAAAGTTAGTAAGCCCGATGTAGGGCAATCCTGAGAAACCCATGATTGTTTGTATCTGCTATAGATCGAAAAAAAGGCAAGCAAGAAAAGTGTATCTAACCCATTTTGTCCGATCTAGAAATTTAACTATTGGTATTTAAGCTTTACCCATATACCGACTGGCGGGTCACATATATGTATGTAACATTTTAAATGTGGATCTTCATGCCAGTTGCCAATGGCAATAACAACCGTGAGTCTTAATGGCTTTTTGTGGTGGGCCTAAATACCACAAGAAATTAAATCTGGTGGGTGTCAATTTCCTTTTAATTTGGGAAAAAATTCTCTTCTCCCGCACAGTCAAAAAAATATTTCTTTTAATTGAACATTTTTAAGAAAAGAACGACAACAACTCAAATGTGCTATTTGACTATCAACAAGTTCACGAGAGCTCTCTCATCATAATAATTTTTCTGATGGTAAGCATAAGCAGGGTTTTGCTATGTCTTAAACTAGTTCGATAGCCAAATTTAAAAATTTTTGTAGCTCAAAATCGGAGCCGAAAAAGTAGCCCAAATAGTAGGCTTCATCACAATTTATTAAAAACAAAAAACAACGAAAAATAAAATACATTTTTTGTTCATAAAAAGAAGAAGAGTCCACAATATTAGGTTCGTTCGCGTACTCCCCAAAACTACGAATTTTTACGAATCTCTACAAATTTAAGTCAAATTGTGTTCTTTTACGTAGAAAAATTTGTACTTTTTCGCAGAAGAGAGCGCTCACGAGAGAATAAATTATTTCCCCTTCCTGCGAATTTCAGGCCAAAGAAATTCTTCGGGCAGAAATATGAGTTACCTATGTCAAAAGTCAGTTTGAAATTTACCAGAACCCAGAAATTCGCAGCATTTGATTTGTCATTTATTTACAGATTCCATTTTCTAAATAAATTTTTGTATTTACTTTTTAAATTCAATTTTTCTTACTTCCATCAAGAAGTGCCAATTACTACCAATTAAGGTTTCAATTTTATTTTATTTAAGAAAGCTTTTCAAATTTTGATGGTTTTTAATTTATTTTTTCAAATATTTGTTAACGTTAAGAAACCGGTAAGAATTCTTTGTTCAAAGCGTTCGTGTACTATTTCGCAGTTTTACTTCTCTCTGAGAGAATTTCATCCCCACTTCTAAATATTTGACAGGCTGTGAATTTTAGTGCAGAAAGTACCCGAACAAACCTCTATTATCATATATTTAGGGCGATTTTGTTCACTATTGTTCAACTTGCCGGAAAATCCCAAGTTGGCCAACTTAGGAGTTGGTCTCAACTCGAGATTTGATCGGTAAGATGAAAATTGATTTTCTTCACTACCTCAACTTTCAATTAAGAAGTTGAAATTCAAAAGTTGGATAACTTGCAGTTTTGAAAATTTCCCTAGGATATATGTGACAGATGGAAAAATAATTTGTCAGTCTCAACTTTTGATAAACTATCACATTTTTGAAATTTGAAAAACTATTATTTAAAAAAAAAATAGAAACATTGAAAGAACTATTGACAATCGTGATACAAGGACAAAGCATGGGAGAACAATTCAAACGCATTTAATGTTTCACCGCCTGGCAAAGTAAGTAGATTTGTATAATTGGGTTTGTTTATTCCATTATTTTTGTCTCTTTATCTTGCAGGAACGAGCTTTACATAATATGGGATGCAGCTGCAGCTAAAAGAATCGCTATAGCAGAAGCTGTCATTAAGATCGCTCAATCATGTAGCAAACGACGGCTACAATGGTGTAGTTCGGTTCCCCATGGCTAGAAAGAGAAAAGTATAAAACAATCCTATATGTTATCTCAAATTCAGCATGTAGATTCACATTGTGGCGCTGTATACTGAAGGGTCCGCCATCTAACGTTTTTTTTCAACTAGTGCTTATTTCGTGAATGGCAACACTATAAGCTCATGTCTGATTTGACAGATAATTAGTTTTATCCTTCCGCTGAACGAATATGGTTGTGTATACGCTTCACTAAGTGGGCCTGCGATCGACTTAGAGAAGATGCCGATTTTGCCAAAAAAAAATCATCTTTTCAGATGAAGCTCATTTTGATCTTGGCGGGTAGTAAACAAGCAAAATTGTCGCATTTGGGGCACAGAAAACCCGCACGCATACATTGAAAAGCCGATTCACCCAAAACGAGTCACTGTTTGGTGCGGTGTTTTGCGCCATTTTCAAAACCCTTTATTTGCGTACCTTTCAACTTTGACAGTCGTTTATTCTGCGTAGCAAGTTAAAGTCTCTGCGCGAGACATACACACAAATTAAGCAGACGTTGACGGACGAGATGATAAAAAGACCGGTGGTGGTCCACCCAAAAAGGAACTACCAGCACCATTGCAACATGTGAACCCTTCTGGAACGAATGTGAAAACAAAATCAGAAGTAAAATTTTCTTCTTTTCAGAAGAAGAACTGTCATTATGACTCCAATTGAAAACATTGGCTAAAAATACGTTCGTATCTACTTGTCGAGAGTGAATAAACAAAAATTAAACAAATTCCCAAGATTGCTCCTTAAACTTCTACAATTTCGGGGAGTTGAAAAAATCCAAAGGATTTCCTACACTTTAGAATATCGAAAGTTAAGACAGCCAACTGCGAGTGAATAAAACCAAATTCTCAAGTTGACAAGAAAAATCCTCAAGTTGTGTTCAACTTCAAGTGAATAAAATCACCCTTAACTGCTTTGAAAATCAGTCTAATAAATTTGATATACACTCATCAGAATCATCGTCATTGTCATCCTCGTGATGGTAATTGTTATCACATTGGTAGATTGTTTGGTTAAATTTACTTATCACTTTAAATGAGGGTGAAAAGTTTTTATACCCAATTTATAACCTAGGACTGCGTTAAGGATATGTTTAGGGGGAGAAAAGTGTTTAAATATTTCCTTTTCTCGTGACCTAAGGCCCACTTAAGAGCAGTTGTAAAGTATTTTATTTATTTATATTAAAAAAAAAAATAAATTGGGCTGCCATACTGATAGTTGATTGTTATCGGTAATTTTGGAAAAATAGAGCCCAATTTTCGACAAATAGCCCAATTTGGCAAGCCTGAAGTAAGTCTTACAGTTTGTATATTCGTTTTTCGCAAATTGTCCAAAAAATATTCGAAACTAATACCGTAAGCCGTGACTCTGGACTTAAAAGTCAATCTATATGTTGGTTGTTTTGTTTTTTTTTTAATTAAGCATTGTTTATTACGAGCTTTGTTTACAGAGGGACAGATCTATGGAAGTAAATACAAACAAACTGAAAGGCCAAAATCCTATTTTCACTGTGTCACTACAGTATATAAAAAAGTTGTAACTCTCTCTTTTGGAACATGAGTGTTTATATTCTGGATGGAAAGAAGCAAATTACGAAATTTTCATCAATACCATTTGTTGTCAATTTTCAGAGTTTGTATATTTAGCCATCATTTTATGCGTCGAGAATTTATTCTAAAAGCTTATCAGCAAGGAGGAATTGATTTAATATTACCTTCTTATTACAATTAAATAAATAAATTTGGTCGTATATACGATAGCTTGTAGAGAGTCAGGGTCTAGTGCCTTATATAGGTAGTTACTATTCCTGTGTGTAAATTGTTTGTTTGCAGGAATGGAGGGGATCTACAACTTTCTACCGAATCCAGATGGCTAAGGTGAGAGGCACCTAATCCTCTAAGAGGATTTGTCACTTCTTCGTTAGAGACAGTAGCAGATTTTTTTTTTTTTTTTTAATGGAGGAGGCTGAAAATCGAACCCAGACCTCCGGCATGACAGTCCTACTCAATAACCATTACGCCAGACCTTGTTAATAAACGATTTCCAGTCCGATAAATATTTACTTAAATCATATGTCAAACCCACCTAATGCCACCTTGCAAATACGTCAAACCAAAATATTCAAATGTCAAAGTCAAACTTGCCAGAACATCCCAAGTTGGTCTCAACTCGAGATTTGATCGGCAAGTTGAAAATTGGTTTTGTTCACTACTTCAAGTTTCAATTTAGAAGTTGAATTTCAAAAGTTGGCTAACTTGCAGTTTTGAAAATTTCCCTAGGATATTTATGACAAATGCCAAAATAATTTATCAGTCTCAACTTTTGATTTCGAAAAAATGTCACGTTTTACCAAATTTGAAATATTATTATTCAAAAAAATGGAAAAATTGAAGGAATTATCGGCAATCGTGAAAAGGACAAAGCATGGGAGAAGATTGCAAGATTGGTTTTGTTTATTTTATTCTTTTTGCCCCTTTATCCTGCAGGATAAGGAGCTTTAAACACTATGCGGGACGTGTATTTGTCACACAAGCAAATAAGCAGCAGAGGGATTGTGCATTGTGCTTTTCACGAGATGTAAAAAAGACCGGTGGGTGTCCCTGTCCATCCAAAAAGGAACTATCAGAACCAATGCAACAATTACATATGCTTTTGACACCTTCTACTTGGGTCTTGCTGCAATATCCGGTGATATAGTGACCATTCAACAGCCAACAAATCGGCACTGCAATGCTGTACATATTTTTTTTTACTGCCAATAAAGCTACTAATAATTAACTGTTTTTTTTTCATTATAATTTATACAGTTATGTTATACTTATTTAGCGATCTAACACTGGCTGAAAATTCGTTCTAATCAAGGGTGCATAAACAAAAATCAAAAAAAGTCCCAAGTTTGCTCCCTTAACTTCTACAATTTCAAGGAGTTGACAAATCCAAAGTTGATCAACTGTGGATTTTCCCAACTTTAGAATATCGAAAGTTGAGGCAGTCAACTTCGAGTGAATAAAACCTAATTCTCAAGTTGACAAGAAAAATCCTCAAGTTGTGCTCAACTTCGAGTGAACAAAATCGCCCTTAATAAACCTACACCCTATAACAATTGCTTCCTTCCTAATCTTTTATTATATCGAAACATTTTTGAGCTATTATCACTCCATCATATATTAAGTACATTATTGTAACTATATCGCTTTGATCCCTTTAAATCCGTTAAGCCCACGAATTCTTCAAAAAGGTACCTTTATTATGTATATAAGGATATTCTCGCATACAAGTGAAAGTTCAGTAATACGATACCCCATCACTTATCGAACCGTTTATATACCTAGGTGGGTATCAGATTAAATCTCTCCATCAGAGAACAGAGAACAGCAAGCAACTGGCACCTTCGAAGTCAATATTAAAGACTTAAGAAGAATGAAAAGTACTTATGCTTCATATTATAAGCAACACAAAAAATCATTTTCCTTCCTAGCCAACTCAATTAACTTGAACATATCTCGGCATCGTCTTTGTTATGTTTAGGTTTTGGTTTAAGCCATTCCAGCTGCTTTTGTGGTAGGTATATACAATTATACATACATAATGTGCAATATACATGAAAAATTATAAAATCGATTAAAACTTCTTCTATAAAATGGCAAAATGAATATTTAAGGACGATATAATGGGTGATTTTTTAGGAGGTTTAGAACTTTTAAAAAAAAAAAAACACAAAAAATTCAAAAAAATTAATGAAATATTTATTTGAATCGATAGTTTGAACCTTGCAATTCAATGTTTAAAGATAATTTCATGCAAATGTTGACCGCGCCTGCGTCTCAGGTAGCCCATCCGCTGAGTCCAATTTTGGCATACTCTTTCACACATATCGGCCGGTATCTCACGAATGAATGCATGGATGTTGGCTTCCAGTGCGTCAATCGAAGCGGGCTTGTCCCTATAGACATTAGCCTTGACATACCCCCACAAAAAATAATCTAATGGTGTCAAATCGCACGATCTAGGCGGCCAATTGTACGGCCCGAAACGTGAAATTAACTGTTCACCAAACTCGCCTCGCAATTGCGCCATTGTTTCGCGTGCTGTGTGGCATTTGGCACCGTCTTGTTGAAACCACATATCATGCAAGTCAAGAACTTCCATTTCGGGCAAAAAAAGTTTTTTATCATCGCTCGGTAGCGTTCACCATTGACAGTAACGCTGCGATTCGCATCATCTTTGAAGAAATATGGCCCAATAATGCCGCCGGCCCATAAACCGCACCAAACAGTGGCTTTTTCGGGATGCATTTGTAGCTGTTGCAATGCTTCTGGCTGATCTTCACTCCAAATGCGGCAATTTTGCTTATTTACGTACCCATTCAACCAAAAATGAGCCTCATCGCTGAACACAAGCAGCGCGCGATGAACATTTCGAACCGAGCACGAATTTTGATAGTAAAATTCAATAATTTGCAAGCGTTGTTCATTTGTAAGACGATCCATGGTTAAATTGCAAACCAAACTGAAGCTGTTTGACAGTGACAAAAGGTACTAAACACACGTCGGCTGTCAAAACCAGTGTTGCCAAAACCAAACCAGCTAAAAAATCACCCTTTATTTACATTCGGATCGTCGGCGACATTGTGCGGCGTGTGTTTGTGTGCTACAACTTTACTTTCAGTCATTTTTCAGTTCTGTGGAAAATCCATTGCACGAGTTCACAAACTTAACACAAAGTTGTGGGTTGTGTTGAAGTAACATACCGCACCGCTTCATAAAGGAATACACTGTGTGTATGTAAACACAAGGTTATATTTGTGTAGGATCATATATGATATGTACATAGGTATACACCAATGTATAGTATACAGTCAAGGTCGATACTAGAACCGATTTGTGTGGGTGCAAGCGCGCGCCGAAGAAATTAATTCTTGGGATAGAATTAAGGAGCGCTGTTTTATTTTAATGAAAACGAAAATTATTTACTAAAATGTAGGAATTGATTTTCATTTAATTTGAGGAAAAACATATCTGATTTTAATATGTGCGTAAAGTTAGCAACGCCATTTTGGATTTTCAAAAAATAAATGTGCTCAACTTGTGCTGTAATTATTTTGAAAATTTCTCATATTTGCAAATTTTACAGATGATTTTTTTTTTTTTCAAAATTACGATTTTCTAAAAAAATAAACCTCATCCAGAACGAGTAGCTGTCGCATTCAATAGTTTTGAATTTTATTGAAAAAGTTTTGTTAATTTTATCGAAAACAGTTTTAACGATTTTGATTAAACTTCATACATGTAGTGACCAAAGCAAATGTAAGGAAATTGCAGTTCAAGTTTTTTTCAGAAAAAAAATCACATAACGGAAGTTGGCATTCCACGTTTTTTTGAGGAAATGGTTTTAAAATATTATGATTTTTTTAGAATACGTTATTTCGATCAATGATCGTTTTAATCCATTTTATTAAAATAATATCAGAAAGTGAAATTAATAAATTAAGTTTAATTCAAATGTTTAAAAAAAGTTAAGAGAAAATTTGACTGGACTTTGCAAACTGCCTTTACGAACGAGAGTGATGAATACCAAAATCGAAATGTGGTAGATAGATGTAGGACTAACGGACATGACAACCATCATTAAATTTACTTTTCGGCGCTACTTTGCTCCTACATTCATTCCTTTTTTTTTTTGCGATAGCTATTGAGAAAAGTTCTATTACGGAATTTTAAGCCCAACAATTGTCTTTAAAAGTTTATTTCCGATAACGAAATGGGATGGATTTTCAAAATTATTTAATAAAAAAATTAGAAAATTTAATAGTAGTTATAGTTAATAGTATTGGGCTTTAATGATCGATTATACTCTGTCCAACAAAAATAGGCAGTACACATCTTATGGGAAAGCTTTTTCAAAATCAGTAGCGTGCCATATTTGTGCACCATAGTAAATTGAAATAACTCCTCCACAAAAAGTTTTTGCCCGCCCGATAGCATCTGACACAGACCCAACGTCCTATTCAAAGCACATCTGAGTGTGCACTGAATTGCTGTGGCGAATGGCGATTGGCTGCAGCTTAATGTGCATTCAGAGTTACACTCGTCCAATTGGGTAATTCGTTCAGCTTTTTTTCCTTGAGTTTCTGTTAAGGTGCTTTTGATTTTCGAGCTTTAAGAAAAAGCTTTTAATGATGAGTGTTATCGTGTCCACTACGACAACCCTGTGAAAGCTTTAATGAAGAAAAGATTTATGTAATCCACTGTAGCCAGAATGAGAGGCAAACGTCCTATCTTGCCTACACTGCCAATTTTTGTTGGACAGAGTATAGTTGAATGCAATTAGGTAATAAAAAAACTAATTCATATTTGTTACCCTATGTTTCACGTGGCTTTTTCCAGCTTCTAAAGGGGTTTATATTTAAAACGGGCGAACTTAGTGGCCATGCCAAATCGCCAAAACGGGAGATTACACGACCTGGAAACACTTCTTTCATAATATCCATTGTGGCTTGTGCTGTGTGTCCAGTTGCACCTGCTTATTGAAACCACATGTCAACGAAGCATCCAATTCCGGCATGAAAAAGTTGTTTATCATAGCCCTGTAGCGTTTGCCAGTAACAGTGACCGTATTGCCGATGGCGTCCTCAAAAAAATACGGCCCAATCACTCCTCCCGCGTGAACGCCGCACCACACAGTGGCTTTTAGTGGATGTAATGGCTGTTTGTGCATCACACGCGGATTTTTAGTGCCCCAGAAACGAAGATTTTGCTTACTGACGTAACCGCGCTTACGTGGAAATGCGCCTCATCGCTCATGATGATTTTCCACACAAAACCGTCCTCTTGTTGAGATTGAGGATCTCTTAATAGCGGAGTATAGCGCTCCATTGCTTATCTGTTTGTATTCTGCAGCTGTCTAGTTCACATATATATGTCAAATATGATTGATGTACGACACAATTTCCAAAAATTATAACATCTTCCTTAATTTTGCGCCACCAAGTAACTACTAAATTAAATTAGAAAATTGAATAACGCAGTGTTTTCATCTAATTTCATGTGGTTTGGCTAGAGAATTATCGATAATATTTAGTGTGGATAAAAGGAGTAGTTAGATATCAAAGAACCCGCGAAGGATTTCCGACCAATAATCCTTACCTATTCGTACTTAAAACTTTGGAGCGCATTTTTGACAACCATGTTAGAGACATCCTAGGAGAATGTCCCCTTGAGAACTCTCAATACGCATATCTTAAAGGAAAGTCCACAGAGACGGCTCTTCATAAGGTTCACTACCTTCAATTGAGAAAACATTACCCTTCAAATAATTTACCCTAGCCACCTTCTTAAATGCAGAAGGGGCTTTACATAACGTCCTTATCGAATACATTCTGGAATCACTTCGTTGACTTTGGTGTAGAGGACTTCGTCAGGAAATGGATATATGCTCAGCGATAAAAGGATTCAGGCTAGGTTAGGTAATACAAAATAAACCAAACACGTCAATATAGGTACTACACAGGGTGGGGTTCTATCTCCACTTCTCTTAATCCTAGTCATGAACAAAGTTCTCGTTAAGTAGGAGAAATGTGGCGTGGCGTGAAGGCTGTTCCGTACGAAGATTATTTGGTGATATCTGTGATCAGCGATCACAGAGACGGCTTTGAGGAAGATTAGTAATTGGGCCACGAGTTGTGAATTGGGTGTTAACCAAAGTAAAACTGAACTGATGCTTTTTACTACCATAACAAAAATACCTCCCTACAAGCTGCCCCGACTTAAGAAGTTCTATCACTATCTTCGTTATTCTTAACCCCAAGCTAAATTATAAACTGATTATTAAAGAACGGGTTGAGAAGGCCTGTATATAGCTTCTTATGCCTGTGTTAAGACCTTCGGAAATATGTGGGGCTTATAAAATTTGTATTAAGTTTAAAATACAACAACTTAAATTCTTGAAGGGTACAACATAATGCGTATACGATGTCCCATAGCGTAACCGTGAAGATTTCTATTGAAACGGCACGAACAGAGCCAGTATTACCGTGCAATCGGGTAACCTTGCCCCTGATAGCGCGCAGCCTGATCTTCCTTTGTGCTTTGTATACATAAACACAACGCTTGCCAATGTAGAAATTTCCGTGTTCTTTCCTGCTACACCCTTCAATCTTGAGGATGGATTGGATTCCTGTGACCACGTTTGTATCCAGTGAAGACAGCTTTGGCAAAAAGACGTCCGTGTTGTTTCAGAGAACGAACATGTTTCTCGTTCTTATCTGCGACCTTTTGAGCTTTTGCTGGTTTTGGAGCCTTGGCAGGTGCTGCTGGGTCAACAATTGTTATCTTAATTCGCGTACGTACCGGAAACTTGACAAATGGCGAAAAAAAGGCTTAGAATCGAAGATGATTTTGTGGACGTACACTGCATTGGTACGACCGATCCTTACGTATGGCTCTATTGTTTGGTAACCCACATTTAACAGCTAGCGTTGGCACCACAGGGGCCCTACGTTCCTGTCCGGTGGATGTCTTGAGCGTCTTTCTGCACCGTCTACCACTTAATTAATATACACATTAAATTTTTGGTATGCTGCAGCGCGATTAGACATAAGGAGTCAAATTTTTGGTTTGCTAAACCATAAATGGTCACACTCACAGCAATATCACAGGTTTGATTCCTAATGAAATGATATGCTTAAAATACCGCCTGAATGCTGCTCTCTGTCGCAGTAAGGATTTTGACGTTTTATTTCTATCCAGAAAGAATTGGAAGGATGACGTTGGATGAGAGACTTCGCCACAATTTTTTTTACTGGAGGTATGGTGTTGGTTCAGGAATTTTTTTCTAATCCTTGAACATCCCTAGGTCTTTTCGGCTCACCGACTTTGATAGTATTTTCTATAAAAATTAAGTTTCTGAGCCCTAAGACCTAAAAACAAAGCTTTTGAAGAGCTAGATTTTTTTATTCAGGTTGCGTGACATACACCCACTTTCTAAGAATCGTTATCAATCGAATCATTATCACCAGTTGGAAGAAGGGAATAAGTCCATCTGACCTTACTTTTGGGAAAACGCAAAACAATGAATAACTTCTTTATTTGACGGTTCTCAGTTTTAAATACGATTTTCTAAACTTTAATTGAGTTAGCAACGTAGGTACCCACTGGCAAATGGCAATTTTATCTTTTTAGTATCATACTAACTCCATTATGCCATTTTGACAAAATAAAATGTGAAAAAAGTCTGTTTGCTTACTTTTTTGCACGATATTAGACTGTTTTAGGAAAGTTTTAAGAAAACAGGGTTAGTATAGTATTAACAAATAAAAATTGTTCAAAATAAGGAACATTTTAGTAAAGAGCTTTTAAGTTAGTAAATTGTTAACTACCTGTACATCAGGATGTTAAAAATTTAACGCCATTGGTTATAAAAATCTACGCGATTTGCCATTCCAGCATAGTTGAAGTAAATTAGAAATAATTAAGCATTTATTTAAAACTTTGAATTAGTTAAATTTTATAGTTTTGTTTAAAGGTATCGGGTTTTTCAATAAGAGCGCTACAAATGTTTTTTTTTTTAAATAAAACAAAAACGGTTTTGGATATCAATAAAATTCTTTATTCCTGTGAAAGTACGTTCGATGCCATTATGAATAGAACTCGATTTCTTTTGCATGGCCACCAAGAGAAGGGCACGCTTGCAGAAGTCCAGACGCTGAACCCAATTTTCGACGGTTTTCAAGCAGAAATCGGCCGATACTGCTGCAATTTCACGTTCGATATTCGTACGAAGTTCATCAATCGTCGCTGGCTTGTTGGCATAGACCATAGACTTGACGTCCCACAGGAAATAATCTAACGGCGTCAAATCGCACGACCGAGGCGCCCAAGCGACTGGACCATTTCGTGAGATAACACGTTCTCCAAACTTGGTTTCCAATAAATTGATTGTGACATTCGCTGTGTGACTTGTGGCGCCGTCCTGTTGGAACCACATGTCCTCCAAGTCCATATCATCCAATTGGGGCCAAAAATATTCGGTTATCATTGAACGGTAGCTATCCCCATTCACAATAACGTGCCGGTGTTGGTCATCACGGAAGAAGTACGGCCCAATGACGCCGCCGGCCCATAGACCAGCAGCAATATTCCCGGCACTACGGGCACTTCTTTATCTCACTGGCACGGGTACTGTGCCTGTGGATTCAAATTTTTCCACTAGACGCTCAATTGTTGATCTGCTAGGACGATTATGACGACCATAAATTGGACGTAGCGCTCTTAACGTTGAGGGCACTGACTCCGAATTTCAGTAGTAAAATTTAATAACTTCGACTCGTTGTTGGCTCGTATATCTTTCCCCCATGAAATGGCAAACCTTACTGAAGAGAAATGTCAAAAGAGCGGCAAGAAATATGGCGTCGTTTGTCCCTGTTGCTCTACTTTTGTAGCGTCCCTGTTGAAAAACCCTTTATAAGTAAATATGTCTTTATCAATTTGTTTTCAGAAATCTGTCTTCACGCGTTTCAAAAGCTGTAGGTATAGTGTACACATCTTTGCAATCTGAGCAATATTGAAATGCGGCCCAAACTACTCTTGGTCACTTGGCAGTTCTCTTTTATTTTGTTTAGGTAAATATATTGAATTTGTTAATACCCTATATCCTATACCTACATATACTACATAATATGCTCTCTACAAACAACGAAAATAAATTTAGTGATTTGCTAAAATAACAAATAAGAAATAAAATAATGTCAAAAATGAGTCACCTGGATTTTTTCCCACTACTCACAGGGCAGTTTGTGGTCAGTCTCATCTTTTTTCGTTCGAAAAAAGTTACGACTCAAAAGAATGTCAAACATCTCTGCGCAGCTAAAAATACAAAATTTATTCCATTTCTTTTAATATTATAATAATTAATTATTTCATAGTTCTGGGAAGAGAACCCGTCACGATTAAACTCTCGCCGCATCGTTAAACAGCCTTCTGTGGTGAAGCCACAAGCATGTCATTTCAGTAAGAGAAAAATTATGACTTATTTACATTTTAAACAAATAATTATTTAAAATAACCTTAAATACAAAATTATCAGTAAACAAGAGTTAAATAAATTTATCGTTTATCTGAAATTGGTCAACAAACTAGGAAGTCAGCGTTTGTTGTCGTCATAAGTTAGTACTGACGCGCTGTCAGCACCTGCACTTGTTTTCAGTCACTGAGTTATTTTAATTTAATTTTAAAATTTTGTTCGGGGCAAAACTGTAACTGCTGCTTTCAATCTGGCAATCCTTTTTTCTGAGTTGGCATTTTTGACAGTTATCACTTGATTTATGCTCAGTTTGGTTTGCCATTACATAATTAATAGACTTAATCCTGAACAACGTTTGCAATTTTGCAAATCTATTATCAATATAATGGTTCGGATCGTGCACTGCGTCCAATATTCGGCTGTCACAATCGCAAAATTGGATAAATTCGAGCAACCATGGATCGGTTTCGCACCACGTTTACTCTATAGTGGATAATGCGCATCCTCAGAGACGCCGTACAACGTACAGTACGCACCGAAGACGCTATTTGTTACGTATGGAAACACTGGCCATCCGAGTCAACGATGAAACATGAATATATACAACAATTATTGTAAAATGAATTGTATGAGATAGTCTCGATCGGTCCTTGGCCGTGAGAGAAAGTGTTTTTACTTCCGCGGAAACGGAGAATAAATGTGGGTTTTTTTGTATAATTTTTCCCACAATAAAAGTCGTTTTCGTTTTTATTTAAAGTGAAGTTTAAACACTATTACTGCTGTGGAGCAGAGTATCGAAGAAGACCCGAATGAGTCCACCCACCATCGCGCGCAACAATTGGAGCTGTCGAAAATTGAGCGCATAATTTAATGTTATGGCCAAGAATTTAGCTTTATTATAAATGTTGAAATAATATTGTAATCAATATCAAAAATATTAAACAAACATATCTTTTAACTACTCATGAAGTTCAATTGTAATACAACTGTTGTAATTAAAAACTATCAATTTTAAAACTACTTTTAAAGCTCTTTTGTAAGCAATTTTTCTTTTACTCCTTTCACACTCCTTCGTAGATTACTTACTTGAATTCTAACCTTAATTGAATAAAGAACCATAAAACTTTATCACATTTTTTCTCTGTAATCCGCACGTTTTCAAGAACAAATATAAGGGTTTGCCATTATGTTTTAAAAATGATTTCGGGCAAGTGGCCGCCGCCGCTGGCTCTAATAAATTCCAGCCGAGAGGCCCAATTTTTGACCACTTTTTGCAGCACTTGGGCCGTATGTCAGCAATAACGCGCCGAATATTCTCTTCCAAGGCGTCAATCGTCTCATGCTTATCTGCATAGACAAGCGACTTCACATAACCTCATACAAAATAGTCCAGCGGTGTTCTTGGAGGCCTCACTAGTCGCCACAGGCCCACGACGCGAGATAATAATGCGCTCATCAAAAGTTTCCTTCAATAAATTGATTGTTTCGTTGGCTGTATGGCATGTAGCGATCTTGTTGGAACCAAAGGTCGTCCACATCAACATCCTCCAATTTAGGCACGAAAAAGTCATTAATCATGGATTGGAACAGCTCCAATCGTTGCACGCGATGGTGGATGGAGTCATTCTGGTCTTCTTCGATACTCTGCCCCACAGCAGCATAATTTAAGTAACGTTGTTTAAATGCAAATTTATTATTTAAGCAAACTTAACTAATTTACCTTTAAGAGGCGTTTTAAGAAAATCTAATAGACACGTCTGTAAGAAACTAACAAATAGCTATGATTATGATGAATAATTATAGGGGGCGATTTAGAAGACATATATGTATATAGTTTTAGGCAGGGTGAGCTGAGGTTAAAGTTAAAATATTTAAATTTCTCATGATTTCTCCTTAGCATGCGAATAATATTTTCGTTGGAGCCATTAGATGTACGGTGTGTGGGCACAGTATCGGCTTTAGGGTAGGGCGAACCAGGCGCCTTTCCGGGGAGCAAAAACTATATTTGGGAGGGGGGCCCCAGGAACTACTCGAGGAAGAGATGAGTTCAAATAATTTTTTTTATAGATTCCTCCCTTTTGTGAAATTTGACTCTAAACAAACTTGGCGGTTTGATTAATGGGGCGCCAAGCTAAAGTACAGCTTTCCTTTAAAAACAAAAGGTAAATTTTTAATAAAGGAGAATTTTAATTCTTACTATTTCTTCGTTATGCTCTAGAAATTCCTATTCTTAAATTTTAACTTCTTGCGGGAGAAATATAATAATTATTTTCCAAAAACTTAATGAATGCTCATATATGAAAATGCTTTGTATCAAATTTGAAACAAATCCCTCTACCTTTTTAGGCTCTAGCTCAAATTACAGTGGACACACAGACGCACCGACGCTCCGACGCACAACCCGACGGATGGCATGACGAATCCAATTTTTTCGCACATCTCGATCATGGTAGTGTTCGTTTTGATAACAACCTCGAATTTTTTTTACACGAAACCAATACTCGCCCTATAGAGCAAAATGGTTCCGAAAAATGATTATTAATGGTATCCACATAGAACCTTTCTTCTAATTTTCACTTTTCTTAAAAGTGATTTAACTTTAATTTTCAAAAATAAGTTTATTTGATTTTTAAAAACAGTTTCAACGTGTTTTTGAAAACTCAATATCTTAAAAAAGTCTGAGTTGATTTTGTTTAAACTTTTAAATTCATTAAAATGCTTTTTTTTTAACATTGTTAAGAAGATTGTGTGAATAAATTTTACATTGTGCCATTACTAGCGGTAGGTACCTCTCATAGAACAGTTTTTTTTTTTTTTATTTTCGACCATCTCACTATCCGTTTTAATTTAATATTTGTTGAATGTAAACTTAATTTTTTTTTTTTTTTTTAATTCGATATTTCAAAAACTGGTAAATGCTTTTATTTTTAATTCAATCTTGAAATCCGTTAGGTATATTGTTATATGTTAGAGAAGTTAACACTTCCGTTTTTTTAAGAAAGACTGGTATTTATTCAAGTATATAAAAGAATGTGTTTGGATATACATAATTACAATTATTATGATTGATGAGACATGGTGTTGTATTTCCTTCCATACCAACCAGAGGCCGTGACATCGTTACTGATATTCATAGGTGGTTCTGCCTTGGAAATACTTTTTGAAACTTGTGGATCGATGACCTGATGAGTTTTCAGTAACTGCCTCATTTGGTATTTGACTGTACGGATTAACTGCAATATTTTTTTCTGAAAATATATGAGAATTTAAATGAAGCGAATTTCGACGACTGGTTTTTCCATCATCGGTACGGATAATGTGTGAATGTGTATGTCAGCTTTTGATTGGATTTATCCAGAAGTCAAGTTGCGTACGCATTTTTGAATGCATACTCTATCTCCTGCATTAAAAGATTGTGAAAGCTTCGTATTGACATCGGAATAATATTTACCGATGAGTCTGGAATGCGACATATTTAGCTTGACGTTCTTAACTAGATATCTCTCAGCGAGACCGTTTGAACGAGGATGGGATGGGGATATCTTAAAAAAATATGCAAGATTTTGAAAAAAAGTATTTAACATAAATTGTTGTAAATCTTATTTTGAATATTTTTCGTTTTTGTTTTTTTCTCTTAAACAAATATTTACCGAGAGAATTGCACAAGCACTTAAAATTCCCCAAATTCAAGATGGCGGCCGCCTCTTATAGAAAATGAAGAGAGAAAACTAAGTGGGAGTGTTCTCTTGATACCCCCTACTTACAGTTAAAATTTCATTGGATTCCGATTTACCGGAAACCTAAACTTCCATTTGACTGGACTAATTCGGCAAAAAAATTGTTGCAAATCTTATTTTGAATATTTTTTGTCATAATTTTTTTTCTCTTAAAACTAATAATTACATAGATAATGGTATCATCACTTAAAATGCACCAAATTCAAGATGGAAAATGAGGGTTGAAAACTAAGTGGGAGTATTCTGGTGGTACCCCCTACCAACAGTTAAAGTTTCATTGAACTCTGATGTAACGCAAACCTACACCTTTTTTCCGACGATTTGATTGCGGACTATATCTGAAACTTGTGGAACGTTTTGTGGCCATCCAGTCGAACGTATTGTGACGAATTTTCCATCTGTACCAGGCACGACCGCTTCCATCTGCGCTATCCTCACAGCTTTCATCGGCATCAACCACCAATGATCGATGTATCAGTATTCACCTAACCTAAAAAGACCAAAGAACAAAATGGTTGAAGGCTCTAATGACAACCAGTTCGAATCTTAGAGGATATAAAGGGTACGCCATCTAACGTTTTTTTTTCAACTAGTGCTTATTTCGTGAATGGTAACACTTAGCTCATGTCTGATTTGACAGATAATAAGTTTTATCCTTCCGTTGGACGAATATGGTTGTGTTTACGCTTCGCTAAGTGGGCCTGCGATCGACTTAGAGAAGATGCCGATATTGCCAAAAAAATCATCTTTTCAGATGAAGCTCATTTTGATCTTGGCGGGTAGTAAACAAGCAAAATTGTCGCATTTGGGGCACAGAAAACCCGCACGCATACATTGAAAAGCCGATACACCCAAAACGAGTCACTGTTTGGTGCGGATTTTGGTCCAGAGGCATAATTGTGCCATGTTTCGAAAATGAGCAAGGAGTGGCCGTTACAGTCAATGGCGATCGTTATCGGGCCATGTTGAACGAATTTTTGTTCACAAAAATTGAAGAGGAGGATATTGGCAACATTTGGTTTCAACAGGACGGCCGGCGCTACGTGCCACACAGCCGAAGCTACACTCGATGTTTTGCGCCATTTTCAAAAAAAAAGAAGTTATTTAGCGGACCCTTTAGATTAACTTAATATTGCTGAATTGAAAAACTCAATCGATATTCGATACACATCTTCAATCCGTTATTATTATCGCTCTATTTAAAAGCACTTACAAAAAGTCTTTGTAACACAGGCACTTTGTTTGACTACCGCCCATCGTTCATATTATTTTGAATTAAAACAAGAGAAGCACTCTGCCCTTTGTTAACTAAGTTGCATTTACCGAACTGGTTTCCCATTTATGTAAAATACTCTACAACGCAGACAATCACTATACTCAACCCATATGTTTCAAAGTAGGTGTCTACTTGCAAATTGGAAGTATTCAACATAACTAAATCTCATCTGCATTTAGAACCAATGATTATTCCAAAGCAATTCTGAGACAGACAATATTTTGCCACTGTCATTATCTGCCTCTGATAGACGGAGTCTTTTTACATAAATGTATATACATTGAAATATTCCAGTTGAAAGCCACCTGAACAAGGCAGAATAATAAGGACATGCGAACAAAAACCTCAATAGTGATATTAAATTTATTTATTTATCTATTCATTAATGGATTGATCTGCTGATTACATTTAATTAAATAAATAAACTTACAAGATAAATATGTACATAGATTTTTCTAGCGGTAATTATTATTTAGACATTTGAAGTATTTACTTACATTTACATATGAACAGTTAAAAACTCTTATACTCGACTTTTATGGGGTTTTCCATTGGTAAAATAAATCAATTTGTTTTTATTTCGATCTGTCAAAAAGCCAATTTTGACCGTTTTTGCATTCCATTGGGCAAAATAAATTGATTTATTTTTGATTTAAAATCAATTTTGCAGATCTAAATTTTTCGGCAGATTTACCCCTCCATGTACTAACACCATCATATTTTACATCTGTCACATGGCAAATGTGTTGTTTGATTGGATTAATGTAGGTATTTCTGAAAAAATTTGTGTTGAAAATATAATGAGAAGTATTCGATTATAAATTGAAAATTTAAAAATGAATCGTTAACTTCACCAAGCTCATCCTTATCTTCTAAAAGGGACGGAATTTGTATTGAAAAAATTCAGTCGAAGTTTATTTATTTTTTTTTTTTGACGTTGACAGAGAGAAACGAAAAAAATAAATCAATTTGAAATCGTGTTCCATTCGCCACGAAAAAAATCAATTTTTAAATTGAAATCTGAATTTACCAATGGAAAACCCCATTAAATTGATCCCTACTCATTACAATGTCGACTTCATTGCAAACGGAGTTAAACAATGTTAAGGACCGTGATATGGGTTCATTTAAACCAAAGTTAGTTCTGTGATTAGATACATAAAAAAGTACACGTCTATTCCGAAGTAGTCTTTCCGGGACATAAAACGTAATAAAATTTAATAATTCTATTGAATCTATACGATTGCAAAGAATATCTTTAATAAAAATTATGCTTTGAGCATTTCTTCTTACTTCAAGCGTTTTCAAATCAATTAGGGCACATCTTGAAGAATAGTTCGGCATATCACCAATCCAGTTCAAATTTCGAAGAGCGAATCTAGTAAATCTTTTTTGAATTCGCTCGATTCATTGTATCCCATTCGCGTAAAACGGACTCCCAATTATAGAACAGTATTCAAGATAAGGAAGTACTAATGAATTAAATAAGGTTTTAAGTGTATACACATCTTTAAATTCTTTTGAGTTTCTTCTTATAAAACCAAACATTGAATTACCTTTGGAGACTATAAAATCGATGTGCGCCTTGAAATCTAATTTCGAGTCCACGAGCACACCAAGATCCTTCACCAAATCAACTTTTGAAAGTGCTTCAAGCCTGAATTTATATAAATAATTTATAGAATTAATAGATCTAGTTGCACTAAAAATCTTACATTTGGAAAAATTTAACTCTAAGTCATTATATTCGCACCAATCTAAGAAAAGATTTATTTCCGTTTGAAAACTAACACAATCATTTAACGATTGAATGGAATAAAAATTTTTAACGTCATAAGCATACATTGAACAAATCGATTTGTGAAAGGTCGAAGGTAAGTCATTAATAAAAAGGAGGAAGAGCAATGGACCAAGGTGACTACCCTGAGGAAGACCTGAATCCACAATGATAGGATTTGAATAATACCCACTGATATCAACAATTTGTCTTCTATCAGATAGGTATGACTCTAACCATAAAAGAAAGCGACTATCACAACCTAACATCTTGAATTTATGAAGTAGTAAGCCATGATGGACTCTGTCAAAAGCTTTAATAAAATCCGTATAGAGAACATCAACTTGGAATCCCTTTTCAATTTCATTCAAACAAAAATTTGTGAAGAGACAGAGATTAGTTACCGAAGAGCGACCTTTCATGAAACCATGTTGACTCAACGATAATAATTGTTTCACAGATAAATATAATTTATCAGTAACAATCTTTTCCAAAAGTTTTGGTATAGCTGAAAGCTTCGAAACTGGCCTATAATTATAAATTCATTGCTTGGGACCACTTTTATAGATAGGGTTCATATATGATATTTGCCACTCGTCTATAAACTACCCTGACAAAAGAGATTTATTATAGAGGATTTCGAGAGGAAAACAAATAGTAATAGATGAAGAACATTTTGATAAAAGAAGAGGTTGAATTTTATCGTAGCCTGCTTTTTTGGAAATATCGAATTCACATAAAGCTTCAAAAACTTCATTTACAGATACGTTCGAAAGCTTAAAATTAATATCAGAATTAAAATTGGAGTACATAGACCTAATATCTTTGATCGTATCAGTATTGTAAGATGATTTAAAAAATTTTGCAAAAAGGTTGGCAGAAGATTGTAGATCGTCAGATTTTTCATCTTCATATTCCATCGTTTGTGGAAACTGAGATGCATTATTACGTTTTGAGTTTATAAAGATCCAGAATGATTTACTATTTTGCTTTATGTTTGACTCAATGGAACTAATGTATTGCTTATATAGAAACCGATTAAGAAAATCAAAATCTCTTCTTAGTTGAAGGAATCGAATTCTATCAACGTTGAGTCCAGTTAATTTGAAACGCTTGAAAGCTTTATTTTTGACATTTTCTATATTGTTTAGCCTTCTGTTATGCCATGGCAGCTTAAATGATTTTTTCTTTTTAGCAATTGGGACGAAAAGTTCTAAACCTTCGAAGAGAATACTTTTGAAATTTGTGTACATATCGTTAAGAGAACCACGTTGACAAATATTTCCCCAATCTACTGTATTATAATAGTTATTCAGTGCATTGAAGTCAGCATTTACAAAGTTAAATTTTCTCTCTAAAATAATTGTATGAATTGCAAATTCATAAAATTCGAAAAATTTACCTCGAATGCAATATGATGAACAGAGTTATTTAATAATGGAAATTGAACAATGTCTATACAATATTTTAAATCATTATTAATAAAAACAAGATCAAAAATTCTACCTGAACAGTTTTTAATAAAATTAATTTGTAATAAATCAAGTAAAGATAATGAATCAACGACTAAGCTTTCGATTTCTTTATTTGTATTAAATGGAACTAATCTTTGTTCATATTCTATGAAGCACCAGTCGATTTCACCAAGATTGAAATCGCCTAATACACAAGGAAATTGATCAGTCGTCAATTCATTAACTATAGAAATAATATTTGAAATATGACTATAATACTGTTATAAATTCTGTTGGACTACGTGGTCTTATAGATATAACTTACAACAAAATAAAAATCCTTAGAACAAAAATCTTTAGAGCTAACACATACACAGATTTGCTCAATATCGTCGGAATCATTTAACAATTTACATACTTTACTGCTGAAGTTCGAACTTACAGCTAACAACACCCCTCCACCTCGGTCCATACCTGTAGAGCTAGGTCGGTCTTTCCGGTATACTTGGTAAGAACTGTAAAAGAATTCATTTGAAAGAAAGTGAGGATTCAGCCAAGTCTCCACAATAACGAAATAAATAATTGATGAGATTTTGTTCTTATGCCACCAGCATTTTGAAAATAAACTAGCAGCTTAGACGGATATGTCAACCTGAGTTAAGACAATATTTTCTGGGCTAGCAACACTGGAACTTATTTCACTTTGGAGAATTTAAATTGAAATACCTAAGTATACCTACTGGGCGACAGGTATTGGTAAAACTTTCTGTCAGGGTCTAGTAACTGCAAGCTAATTTCTTTAACGGAATGCCCCTACTTTTCGTTTTAATCCTATTTCACCCTATAAATATTAAAAGATATGAACAAAAAACAAGATTACAAGGTATCTTAATAAAAAAAAGAGAACATTTTGAAGGCTAGATATAGCATTTAACTTTTTCGCCCGTAACCTTTTCAATATTAAATATATCAAAAAATTGTTCTTAACACAAAAAAAAAAAGAAGCGAGTGGCAATGGCGCAGTGGATGTAGTGCTTGACTGCCAACTAAGAGGTGTGGGTTTGGGCACCACTCTAGGCAGCATTCTTTTCTATATTCCCCCAGTTATACAACTGGACGCCACCAGTGAGATTCCATGAGCCAATCAATACCTTATTTCTCAGTCTGCGGTTCCAACTAAAATACTTTCCTATCCTTCTATTTCTTCTAACTAGTGCCGTGCATTCAGGTTGCATTTAAAAGACCTTAGGTCTTACAGGCATATAGTTTAAATTATTATTATTATTATTAAAAAACCTAACTATCCACAGATTTGGTTAAACAAACTTTTATAGGTTCCTATAGGGCGAGATATTTTTAATAAAAAGTAAAATTCAAGATCGTATTTGATTGGAAGGGTGCAAAGAGTGTTAGTACATGGGATCTTTAGTAATATTAAAAAAAATGGTGTTCTTCAGGGTTCTGTAGTGGGTTCAATAATATTTTAAATTAACATTATAATTTTTCAGGAAATCGGAGAGCCTTAACAGATGAGATAGCTTTCACATATACTTAATCTGATAGTTCTCTTCGGGCTCAGTCTCAATTTTGGTAGAAATTTTCTTTAAGGCATCACTAAATCTAGCACATAAATGAAAGCTTTTCATATTATTAACCAGCTTATATGAATAAGAAGTGAAATTGCAATAGGAAAACGACAAAAGGAAAACAAAAAAAAAATCCGTAGTTTTAAAATGAATTATATATTCATATTTTTTCTTCGCAAATAAAGAACTTTATTAAAAATTCGTTGATATTTATAGTTTGAAAGATGTTAGGACAATGGGCATACAAAAATCAGTATTCAATTTTTTGTATTCAACCATTTTTGAGTTTGGACGTATTTTTTTCGAAAACTATTAATAAATTTCTATAAGTCAATTTAAAAATAAAAAAAAGAACAGACTTTTGGCTTTCGAAATAGGTAAAACGCTTATTCTAAGTTTTCCCATTTTTAAATAATTTTTTTTTTCCATTTTAAATAATTTTTTTATAAAATGAGCCAAAACACCATTTACGTGCTTGATTTCAATTATATTAAGCTACCTACCATTTTCTCAAAAAAAAACGTGCAATACCTAATTCCGTTATGTGATTTTTTTGGCAAAAACATAAAACGCAGTTTTCTTACAATTGACTTTGATATTACAAGTAAGAAGTTTAATCAAAATCGTTTACAGTCGTTTTCGAGACAATTTGAAAAAAAAACCAAAATATTTGTATGGCAGCTGCCCGTTCTAGATGAGCTAAAACATAAATTCGAATTTCACCTCTAGGAAATCACATTAAAATGCTCTGCACCATAAATATTTGAAGCAAATCGGGTAACCGGATTAGGCTCTAGATCCAATAACAGTGGACCCACAAACGCACAGACCGACGGACGGCATGACGAAACCCACTTTTTCAGACTTCAAGATCATCGTAGTGTTAGTTTTGATTACAACCTCGATTTTTTTTTACACGAAACCAATACTTGCTTAAAGGAGCAAGTAAAAATTGAGTTCCCATGTACAAACAACTATCGATAACATGTATGTATATGTATGTGATTCATGCTGGTTACACAGTTTTTTTCCGTGTTTAAGTTAAGTCCCAAAATTTCTCTCGGCTTAGCTTAGCCCGAAAGGGATTAGTTTTTGTTCCATTTAAAATGCACAGTGCTAAAAGCACCGACATAGTTTTTTTTTCGACCAATTTCCTCCAGGCTTCCAAAAAACACGCCTATTTTCGGAGGTAAAGATCAATTCGCGTTTTCTTAAATGTTAAATCTCATCAAAGTCATGCATACAGCGTACCGAAAACCTGGATCTAAACTTGTATAATGGCCTTTTATCAGCCTGTATTTCGTTCCACAAAACGGTATTTTTTTACTAACGTTCCTGTTTTAGTATAACGGGAGTCTTTAGTTCTATTTTTATTTCACAATATAATCAATAATCATAACATATCCCGTCAACAAAAATAGAATAGTGAGTTAATAAATTTGACCATAATACAAATTTGATGTGCTGATAAAATTAGTTTATTTCTTTTTCTTGCTACTGTCCTCAATTCATTCTTAAGAACACGATTGCTATACTCTCTTACTATATGCTACATATTGTTACCACTAATGACCCCCTATCTAATCTAATCTATCATAAAATACCAACAAGTTTCCATCGAATTTCTGCAAAACTATTTATCTAATTATGGGGAAAATGTTTACCCAAATCAAATTGGCTGATGTTATTTAATGATGTGATGAAGTATCAACTTCTATAACAAAATCTCATAATTTTGGTTCGATAAAGTGTATACATAGATAAATAAAGTGAATCGGTTTGTGGGTGTACACTATACTATTTACATACTTACTTCAAGTAAAAATTATTGGTCGTAAAATAAGGACAAGCGAATTCTTTATTTGTGTGTTTGGTATTTTGAAATCAACCAAAATAAGAATAAAAATAATAGAATAAGAAACTAATTATATATTGGAACAACATCCGGTTGAAGATTAGTCTTTAATTATAATGATAGGTTAAATTTATGATAGGCGTCGTAGAATTGTGTTTCTTAAAGATAAATAAAAGTGATGTTTTTTCGGTATCTATGGAAATTTGTGAAAAAACCTACTAATGTTTTATGGAGAACTATAGCTGGCCCGTCCGGCCTCGCACGTGTTGACAAACCTAAGCTTCGCATAAAAATTACAAAAGAAAATACAGATAAATATTTAAGCTACTTTTTGTAATTGAATAGTACTTTCTGGGTTTTAAGCCACTTCACGTTATGAATGGCGAAATTCGTAAAAATATGATCATTTAAGTCCAACCTTCATAACTGTACTGTCCCAACCCAGAAAAAATTTTAATAATCAGAAACCACTTTTTTTACCAATTCACTCTATAAATACCAAATTTAAAAAAAAAATAACCTTGGTTATCCCTTTTTTGTTTTTACCCCACTTTACCCTATAAATATCAATTTTTTTTTTTTTTAAATGTTGATGTATAAAAAAAAATGAATTTTAGAAACCGAATACAGATCTTCGTTTTTAACCCATTTCACCCCACAAGTACCTAAAATTTTTGAAAAAAATAACCCTTAGCCATGTACTAGGAATGACATTTCAAACAACAAAAGAATTTATGAAATCGGACATTTTTTTATTTTTACACCATTTCACCCTACAAATATCAAAATTTAAAAAAAATATCCTTGAAATCATATCCTAAAAATAACCTTGTAAACGTTGGTAGAGTTTTCTCAATCGGGTACATCTTCATTTTACCCCATTTCACCTTACAAAGTGAATTTTTTCGATATTTATTCTGCTATTCGGGGCGGAGAAGAATCCAACAAATCAGAGATAATTAAAATTGGATCAGCCGTTCTTGAATTATAAATGTACACCAGCTTTTTTTTGGTGTCCTGGAATTGGTTGGAAGTATTTTAAGGTGTGGTTATATTTTTAGAAAAAAAATCGTTCTACAGTAGGTAATGGGGTAGTATCTCCAATTTTGACATCATTTATCGTGAATTTAAGAAAACCAAAATACGCGTGTCCTGTGACCCATTCTAACAAAAATGGATAATTTTAGTCTTAAAAACTTCGTTTCGAACTTAATTTTTAGAAGAAATACTAGCCTTTAAAATAGAGTGGATATCTTGTCTCAGTCTTGAGATGTCCAGTTTCTAGACTGTACCATTTTTACTGCCCATGCTTATAAAGGATTTTCCAATAAGAGGTGTTATTTTGAATAGCCCACTATTTCGGTAGCTGTCACTTTTGAAGCTGTCATTTTTTGATTTTGACATTTGACAAGTAGAAACTACGCCATTAATAAAAATGGAACGATACACGCTTCAACAACGCATTGAAATTATTAAAATTCACTATAAAAATGGTGAAAATTTGGCAGAGACGGTTCGTAAAACTAAAACATTTTTGGGTCGTCGTGAAGCACCTTGTCGGACCGCAATACAGAAATTGGTGGACAAATTCGAGCTGTTGGGACAAGTTAGTGATGTGAAGAATAAAACCCGTGCACGTCGCTCAAGAACAACTGAGAATATTGCTGTTGTAGCCCAAAGTGTTGAAGAAAACCCAGGTTTGTCCATTCCTCGTCGTTCTTTGGAATTAGGCATTCCACAAACGTCATTACACCGTATTTTGCATAAAGACTTGGGTCTTAAGGCTTATAAAGTTCAGTTAACACAAGAACTCAAGCCGGCTGATCATCAACAACGTCGTGTCTTTGCTGATTGGGTATTTGAAATGCATGAAAATGATCCGGAATTTCATCGAAAAATCATCAAAACTGTCGCATCTGGGGCTCGGAAAACCCAAGAGTTATTGTTGAAAAGCCTCTCCATCCTCAACGCGTCACTGTTTGGTGCGGTTTATGGTCCGGCGGGATCATTGGACCTTACTTTTTCGAAAATGAGGCTGGAGCAACAGTCACGGTCAATGGATTGCGCTATCGAGAGATGATTAATGATTTTTTATGGCCGGAATTGGATGGTATTGATCTGGACAACTTTTACTTTCAACAAGACGGCGCTACGTGCCACACAAGCAATGAAACCATCGATCTTTTACGGGAAAAGTTTCCGGACCGTGTTATCTCTCTAAGAGGTGATCACAATTGGCCACCGAGATCTTGTGATTTAACACCTTGCGCCTTCTTCCTTTGGGGCCACGTGAAAGATAAGGTCTACGCCAACAGCCAAGCGTCGATTCAAGACCTCAAAGATGGAATTCGTGAGGCTATCGAGGACATAGGGCAGCCACTTTGCGATTTGGTTATGGAAAATTTCATGAAAAGGATATGGTCCTGTAAGCGTGGTCGTGGCGGCCATTTGGCTGATGTTGTGTTTCATTATTAACGGCATACCTTTCTCTTTATAATGAAATAAACATACGATCATTTATCTCAAAAAATACTATTTTTCTTTGAATATCAAAATAACACCTCTTATTGGAAAACCCTATATTTTGATTTTGAGGTCAATTTTCTCGAGAAAATGCGTAATAAACATAACCTTCTACTATTTTTTTCTTGTGAACGTAACAATAATAAAAATAAAAATCAATGACAAGATCGTTGAAAAACAAATAAAAACCGATACATCGTTGTTGGACCAGGCAGTTATAATGGATAGTAATGTAGGCAAACTTTAGTTTGCTGTTATATTTTTGACAA
Organism: Leucozona laternaria; assembly: GCA_932273885.2. Taxonomy (NCBI): domain Eukaryota; kingdom Metazoa; phylum Arthropoda; class Insecta; order Diptera; family Syrphidae; genus Leucozona; species Leucozona laternaria. The sequence continues at coordinate 236,507,328 of OW026366.1, read as the reverse complement.
GTCTATAGAGGTATGCCTATTTATACCAGTTATAACAATTGCTCGCCTTTTAAAGCAGGAAGTGACTCTAGAGTCTAGACATGCCAATTAAGGAAGGTTTGGTTTATAAAGGTACTGTTTATGCGGCCCCGCAGGGCTAGGGCCCTTTGCCAGTGGGGAAAATTCAAGCTCATAGAGTTTTTTTTTTGTCATGTCAACGCACGCCGAAAAAGTGTTGTAACTTGGCACGTCTCTATATTCTGTTCAACAAAAATTGTCAGTACAGGGAAGATAGGACGTTTGCCTCTCAGTCTGGTTGCATACTTGCATTGGCTTTCATTGGCTTAATAGAACTTTTTTTTCGGATAAACTTTAATAAAACAAAAATTAAAAATAAACTTAAAGTTAACCCTTTATAGTGATTTTTTGAGGGCTTTATTTTTGTGTTTTAAGCATTCCCTAAAAATCTAAATATTATCTTCAATTTTGACCAGGGATGTAGTTTTAAGGAGGAAGTGAAATTCCGTCTTCTGTATACCTAAATATCTTTATGACTATGTATGTACCTGCATATGTATAGGTATTCGAATTTTTTTTTGAAAAAAGTGTGAATATAAAAATTTTAGCTCAGGTATATCCTATTCTAGATCTAGACAGCACTTTTTTTCGTCAAACAATAGGTTTCGATAAAAACTTGTGCAAACCTGCTTACATTGTTAGTGAAAGTCAACTTGTCCATCTTTTTTTTAAAAAGCAGCAAACTACGTATTTCAGATTTCAACTTTTTTTTTAATTGATTCCCCGATTAACACCGATTTGTGATGTGGTATAATCTCCCGATTCCAAAACATATTTTATGGGTACACTGATCCCTTCAGCAGTGGGATACAACGCTCATGGTGAAGTGTACGACATTTTGCGCAGAATTACAACAACAATTCGTATGTGTAAGTCGGCGCAGTGTCAAAAGTCCACAAGTCAAATGTCCACAATGGACTTTTGGCCCACTTGGATTAGTAACAAGGCCACAAATAAATTGTGAACTTTTAACCCACCCAAGTGGGTTACAGATAGATAGCAATTAATTGGCTAGGTATTATTTATAACATACTTGAAGCTTGAATCATCGTTGAATCCAAGTATCCGGCAAAATCGATGTTGGACCATGATTGTACATTGTACAACTTCCCCTTAAACTTTGTATTCCCAGTAAACTTGTCCTCTCATAGGAGGGAGACTTTGGGCCAGATTCGGTAGTTCTGATTGCTGACATGAATTATGTGGTTTTCAAGTATGGTTGGACGATTGTTTGGGAAAAACTAAGCGTCACGATAACATGTACCGTCATCGGCCCACCGTTCAGTCATCGTTCCCACGCAAATATATACCATCAACCGATCGACGCACGGAGCAAGGTTGTGCAAAGATTATTATGACTACATTGTTTTATAACTCTCGCCTTACTGTTTTAGGTGGGGAGGTGGGGATTGGAGAGTCATCTTGTTTGAGACAAACTTTTACTCAATTTGCAGCATTAAAGTTCTTTCGTGCGTGATTGATATCGCATTTGAAAGGGCCTACGAATGTATAACATGAAGTTATCGCATTGCACCAAAAAGAGCTGTATAAGAGGATATATGTCGAAACAATCCACCATCTATTGTTTTTAAATTCAACGCCTCTCATGAACGAAATGCAGTTCTTGTTGTTGCTGCCAAATATCTAAAGCAAAACAAATCCACATTAAAACTATGTGACATTGGATGTGTATCGAATAACAATAACTCAAACTGTTATCTTAATGAAAGCTTGACCACGTACTCTCGATTCTTATTGAAAAGTGCTCTTGGCCTAAAGAGAAAAAAGAAATTGTTTTCTGTTTACTCCAAGTCTGGTATTATTTATGCCAAGAGAACTGAAAATGGTAAAAGCTTTTCTATTGAAAGCTCAGAAGATCTACACTCCATCGCTGCTGGTTTACCTGTTGCTGCTGCTGTGGCTGATTATTAACTCATCGTTTTGATATTCTTTGATTATTAGTAATATAAAATTATATTTTTCTCTCGAGTATTTTTTCTTTTTTTTTTTTTTTCTTCTGGCTATACTCTTTTCATTTTCTTACTTTCTTTCTCTATTAACTATTATTTTTTCTTGAGTGGTATTTATTATTGTTTTACTGTTTTATATACTAGCAATGAGAAATTTTGTTTCATCGCACAGTGGGGGTGTAAAATCAACCCACACTATGATAAATATAATTATTATCAAATTATCGAAAACATTTTAAAGTTTGTCATTTAAATGCGCGTAGTCTTAATCAAAGCAAGTTAGATTATTTAAAATATTTATTTACGGATTCTGGTGTTGATATAATATGCGTATGTGAGACATGCTTCAAAAGCAACATACCTGATATGCAGTACTATATACCAAATTATTCAATTTTAAGAAATGATAGGAAAACTAACACATGAGAAAACTAACACACTCTAAAATGCAAAGTTGTGAGTAAATCTTTTGATTTTAATACTGAGTTTATTATAATAGAAGTAGCGGATGGTTGCACCAAATGCTTAGTGGCTCGTGCGTATATTCCTTTTTTCTTTGGTCTCTCTGAATTCTCTACGCAATACGAACACATTTAAGTCTATGGGGACTTTAATGCTGATTTATTAAAAAATGATTCGCGCTCTTTTCAAATTCATGATTTTTTGCATCCTCTTTAGGACTTCAAATGACTAACACTATACCTATCCAACGCGATTTGCTAAAGATTGCACTAATAGCCTCCTTGATCTAATAATTGTTTCTGATATTTCCTCAGCAATTCTCTGTGACCAACTCTCTTTCGACTATATTTCTGATCATGACCTTCTCTTTTTTACGTATGACATAAATTTTGCTCACTCAGCCTTTCCTTTATCCTTTTCATTCAGGGATTTTCGTTTTGTCGATAATGAAGCTTTACAATGTGCCATAATTGATTCTCCTTGGAATGACTGCTGATTGATTTCTGATCATAATGATAAACTGATTTATTTTCAAGAAGTGATTACACAGCTTTATAACCAATATGTGCCTACCAAAACTGTTAAAATCCATAATAAAAGCTGTCCTTGGTTTACGACTGAAGTTATCAATGCCATTAAATCTCGCAATAAACTATTTAGTAAATGGAAACATAATCCATCTAATGCAAATTGGCATTTTTATAGGGTGAAACGAATTTTTTGTACAGTTGCAGTACGAAATGCAAAAAGTAATTATTATTCATCTAAGCTCAATACGTCTCTTCCATCAAAAAAGCTTTGGAGCAATCTTAGGCAAATTTGCATCTCTGGTGGCAAAAATAGTTCAAATAATAAAATTGATCCCGACGAATTAAATAATTACTTTATTGGCGACACTACTAATGATACTAATCTTGGTTTTTCTGGCAATTCTGTGCATCAATCTATTAATTTAATGAGAGACTTTGAAGTGGTTGCAGTAACTGAAATTGAATTCATTACTTGTATCGCCCAATTAACATCTAGCTCAGCTGGTGAAGATGGTATACCCATGCGTTTTATAAAAATGATTCTACCGTATATTGTGTCTCATTTAACTCACATCATAAACCACTGCATTACCACTTCAACTTTTCCGAAATACTGGAAAACTGCTCGAATCGTACCTGTTGCTAAAAAAAACTAACCCTGTCACTCCTGCTGATTTTAGACCAATCAGTATCTTGCCATGCTTGTCAAAGGTTTTCGAGAAGCTTATAACTAAACAAATGATCTTGCACTTATCTAGTCATAATTTACTTTATGCAAATCAATCTGGTTTCAGAGCGAACCACAGTTGTTCCACTGCTATGGTTAACATATTTGAGAATATAAGGCAATATTATGATAAAGGATATGTTACACTCCTCTGCTTGCTTGATGTCTCGAAGGCCTTCGATAAGGTCGACCATAATATTCTTTGTTGGTTTTTTAAGTGAAAGGCTTCAAAGAGTTGTAACCTCTAATTATTTATCAGCACTTCTACCTGTAAGGCAGGGTGTACCACAGGGGTCAATTCTCGGCCCAATTTTGTTTAATATTTTCGTTGATGACATGCCTTCTGTTTATCTTTGATTTCTGGTTTATTTTTGATGGGTTGATTATAATTTGAGCCAAATGAATAATCGAAGATTTCGAACTTGAGCACCAAACTCAACTTTGTCAAAAATTCAAATAAATCGCGTAAATTTTGACTTTCGTTATTGGCGTTTTTAAATATATGAAGGACACGTTTTTGATTATAACTTCGCTTTATGAAATAACTAAATTTGCTTCACAAAATCTACAAATATTCTGAGCTCAAATTGAAGTAGAACTATAGTCATCCAGGATTAAACCGCCAATAATTGATTTGACAGACGCGTGCCACCAAATCAACATGGCTTTCACAGACTTTTAATCCCGAGCCGTCCATATTCAAAAAAAATATGCACGACTGGGTTGCACGAAGTTGCTCTTATGTGCGATCACATTGTGGTTCTATATCTGAAATAAATTATCTATGGGAGTCTATATTTTATCCATTAGCCAATAGTATTACCAGGTTTCAGGTAGTATTATCATTAGGTATGTGAGTATACAAAAATTAACAATAAATCCCAGAGTGTTTCACCTATGCGTGCAAGAAAATTATATTTTTTAACTGGAAAATTGTTTTAAATCAACAAAATAAAAAATAAATTGGTTAAAATTCTTCTGAAACTATTTTGAATCGAATGCGATGTAAGCCATATCTGATTTCTTTTATAAATCTTAATTTATTAGAAAAATTTTAAAAATCGGAGGAGCAGTTTTAAAAATAACTAATTTTTTTATATATAAAATTTCGTTAACAACATAAGAAAATATTAATGTGGAATTGAAAACTTAATTTTCAAAAAAAAATCTTTCACCCATTTTCGAAATATCGAATTTTCAAAAAATAATTTTGAAATTTTTTTTAAGAATCCGAAAATTACTTTTTTGAAAACTTTGAAACGCAATATTATTTCAACTTATTACAAGCTTCTGTTTAAAAAAATTAGTATTAATCGGTAAATCAGATACCAAATGAGATAGTCGAAAAAAACGTTCTATGGGAGGTGCTGTTATTAATTGTTCAATGTGAAATTTGATAATTTTATATGCTAGACCTTACTAATTCGTAAAAGTCGTTTTTGAGAAAAAAAAGTTTTCCCTAACAGTTTTTAAACATTTGTATGGGAGGTACGGTTATTTTTAATTATATGAAAATTTTTTGTCAACAATCTTTTAGATACCTAGTGTTATAAAAATGCTTTTTACGAAGTTTAATAAAAACCGACTAAGTCGTTTTTGAAATATCGAGTTTTCGAAAAAAAAAATTTCAAACTTTTTTTAAAAAATCAAATATTATTTTTTTGAAAATTTCGGTACACAATTTCATTTTAAATGTATTAGTTCTTCTTCATAAATTAAATTAATCAAAATCTGTTTAACTATTTTTGAGAAAAGCGGAAATAAAAAAAATGTTTTTTTGGGATTTGGAATTAATAACCATTTTTCCGAACCATTTTTTTAGAAAAATATGTTTTTCCTTTTTGGCCAAAGAATTTTCTATGAAAGAAAAAAAACCAATGGGGGGAATGTCCGAAAAACATTCCGACCCATCCGCTTAGGCTGTAGTTGAACAGACAGTCAGACGGACGTTTTTGCGAGACACACTTTTTTCGTCTTTGATCAAAATCTCGAGTTCGATTTTTTGTACTAACTCATAACTTGCCATAATAGTTCCTACATATATTCGCAAGTAAAAACCACCAATACCTACAAATTGAAGACAACTTCTAACAACATCCACATCGTGACTTAAAACTAAATTTTTCTTTTTAAAGAATTTTCCTTAAAATATCTTGGAGCTATAAAATAATTAATATTAAAATGTTAACATGCATAATTTCTATCACAAGGGGTAAATCTATAAATTAAAACCCCAATATTGAAATATTAAATGCAAAGGAACGCAATAAGCCTAAAATACTCAAGATGTAATGACTAATAAAAGTTATCTATTATAAAATAGATATACTGTCTGCATATCACGGGTTCCGAAATAACTTCTACCAAGTACACTACAACAAAAGTCCTTTTCTTATATACCAACATAAATTTGTATACCCTTAACTAACCATAAGTGAAAATAAAGAACCTATATATTTACATACCTACGTGAAAAGTACCTTACTCCTATAGCTATTCCTATAGAAGAAAAGATACTCGTACCTTGCATGTTTCTTTACAATTTTCAAACAAAACTATTGGAATAAAATGTAATGTAATGTCCATTTACATAAACAAAAACATATTTGGAGAAAGAAATATTTCGAGTTCCATCCAAATGTTTATATTGAATTATATGTGAACCCGAAAGATATGCAGACACGCATAATAACCAAAAATGTCCATTAAGAGCAATCCTAATAAATTGTTATCTTCACTGCTGCGAGACATTGAAGTCAAACCTTTTTTAATTCTAAAATATTTCACAATTCATTCAACTTTGAAAAAATATGGATGTATCTGGCCAGTGCTGGATTAAGGCTTAGGCCCGTGAGGCCCGGGCCTAGGGCGGCAAAAACTTTTGGGGCGCAGAAGAGTAATTGATTCTCAAAGTGAGCGTAGATGCCTGTGGCAGCTAGTGGGCCACAAGGGGACGGCAACAGACCTAAGAATATTTTGTGTTGAAAAAGTAGTTTAGGAGGACTATGGATAATTTGTTGAGAAAGTTCAATTTCATTAAAAAAAATGGCAAAATAATATTTTATATTTTATCTCTTTCTTTGGGGCTGCTGAAAAATAATTAGTTCTCAAAGTGGGCAGTAAATGAATTAAGTTTGCACTTTCAAAAAAAAAATTATTTGCACATTAAAAATTGCAATTTAATGTATCAACATGTGAAATGTAGTGCGAACCTACACAACTTTTATTTACTTATATTATTTTTTTGATCGTTTTTATACTAGATTCAATAATAAAAACCATAATATATTCATAGGTTTTGCTATTTAAATTTTAGAAAAAAAGTTCTGTTTTCGTTTTTTTTTTTAACAAAAATCGCAATATGTTTTTATATATTTTTTCTAGTAATAATATACTTTTATATATTTTTTCTAGTGTTACATATATTTTTTTTTCTTTTGCAACTTCCATCTCTGAGCAATATGAACATGTAAGAAAAAACCTATTGCATAAAAGAATATTTGTACTTGTTATAACGGGTGATTTTTTAAGAGGTTAAGAACTTTTTAAAAAAAAAAAACACAAAAAATTCGAAAAAATGAATGAAATATTTATTTGAATCGATAGTTTGAACCTTGCAATTTAATGTTTCAAGATAATTTTATGCAAATGTTGACCGCGGCTGCGTCTCAGGTAGCCCATCTCTACTCTTTCACACATATCGGCCGGTATCTCACGAATGAATGCATGGATGTTGGCTTCCAGTGCGTCAATCGAAGCGAGCTTGTCCCTATAGACATTAGCCTTGACATACCCCCACAAAAAATAAACTTATGGTGTCAAATCGCACGATCTAGGCGGCCAATTGACCGGCCCGAAACGTGAAATTAACTGTTCACCAAACTCGCCTCGCAATTGCGCCATTGTTTCGCGTGCTGTGTGGCATGTGGCACCGTCTTGTTGAAACCACATATCATGCAAGTCAAAAACTTCCATTTCGGGCAAAAAAAAGTTTGTTATCATCGCTCGGTAGCGTTCACCATTGACAGTAACGCTGCGATTCGCATCATCTTTGAAGAAATAGGCCCAATAATGCCGCCGGCCCATAAACCGCACCAAACAGTGGCTTTTTCGGGATGCATTGGTAGCTGTTGCAATGCTTCTGGCTGATCTTCACTCCAAATGCGGCAAGTTTGCTTATTTACGTACCCATTCAACCGAAAATGAGCCTCATCGCTGAACACAAGCAGCGCGCGATGAACATTTCGAACCGAGCACGAATTTTGATAGTAAAATTCAATAATTTGCAAGCGTTGTTCATTTGTAAGACGATCCATGGTTAAATTGCAAACCAAACTGATGCTGTTTGACAGTGACACAAGGTACTAAACACACGTCAGCTGCCAAAACCAGTGTTGCCGAAACCAAACCAGCTTAAAAATCACCCGTTATATACACTTGTGCTCAACTAATTAATCCACAAAACGAACAAAAATATTTATTTCCAATAATATTTTCCTGCGTCACTTTAGTTCTGTTTTTTTTGAACCGTTAATAACTTCCGTTATCCCTATATGAAAACCACATGTCAGTCGAGAAAAAATGTTTTCTTGTTTTTAAATTAGGCGTAGTTGATTCTGATGCGGTCAAAGTGCAAGTGCTCATTTATTTAAGCCATTTCATTAAATACAGGTAATTTGATTATTTCCACTGCCGATTTTGTATGGATTTTTTTTTTTATTAATTTTTTTAATCGCTTTAAGTGTATTTAAACGGAAGTGTTAAGTTTTTTAACTAAAATGGGTAAAAATAAGAGCTCCACTCCATCTGAAAGAAGAGTCATATGCGAATCCTTTAGAAGAAACAAAACCGTTATGAAAGTAACCCAGGCCTTGGGATTTTCTCGAGGTAAAGTAAGAAACGCGCTTGAATATTACCGAAAAAAACAAACCTTTGAGAATTTGCCTCGAAAAAAGTCGCGTAAAACCACTCCTGCTGAGAATAGAAAACTCACCAGGCTAAGCAAAGCAGATCCTTTCTTGACATCGGTACAAATAAGATCCCAAATGGAGACAGACTACGACGTTAAAATATCGGCACAAACCGTACGACGACGCCTTAAAGAGAATAATTTAAATGGACGAATCGCGAGACGCAAACCAAACGTGTCGAAAAAAAATATTGCACGGAGACTACGGTTCGCAAGAGAACATCTTCGAAAGAGCCAAAAATTTTGGAATTTGGTCGTCTGTAATGTTTTTGGAAATGATGGAAGACCATACGTCAGGCGTCCTCCATTAAAAGAATTGGACCCCAAATACACAAAAAAAACCGTCAAGCATGGCGGCTCATCTGTTATGGTTTGGGGATGCTTCACCTCATCTGGAGTTGGTCCTATCATACAGATCCATGGAAAAATGACAGTTGAAATGTATAAGGACATTCTGGACAATCATTTAAATAGGGATTATGCCGATGATTTGCCTTTAGCCTGGATATTTCAACAAGATAACGACCCGAAGCATTGTTCTCGGGTCGTTAAGTCCTGCTTTGAATCTAACTCTATCAAAGTTCTGGAGTGGCCTGCTCAAAGTCCCGATTTGAACCCAATAGAAAATCTATGGGGTATAATAAAAAGGGCAGTTGCGGCAAGAAAACCCATGAATAAGGCTTCTCTATGGGATATAATCAAACAAGAGTGGAATAAAATAACCCCCTCCCAATGTGCAGCCCTGGTCGGTACAATGGGAACTAGATGTGCTGAGGTAATAAGGCAAAAAGGATTTCCAACCAAATACTAGGTAAACAGAAGGTAAAACGTATTCTAAAATACAGAAAATACAATATTAATGATCTTCATTATAGATGGCTTAATTATTTGTCCACTTGGCCTAATGCAGTTTAACCAAAAACGTGTGAAATTTGTGCCTTTATCCGATTTTTTTTTGTTTGAAATACATTTTTATTATGAAAAAAGAATATTAAATGTTTATTTCCTTTATACAAGTTTACAAAGTTGCGTACAAAATTACTTGATTTTGAACTAAATATTTTGCTTTATTTTAGTGGCTTAATTATATTAGCACAAGTGTAGATGCATTATAGCATTGAACTCAAGATTTCGATCAAACTTTACATTACGATTATAGCAAAGTCGAAAAAAAAATCGGTCTGTCCGTCTGTCAGTGCTTTATATTGCAGCCTAAACGAGTGGGTCGATTTTCTTTAAACGTTTTGCGTTTTTTTGGGATTCCCCCATACGTTTTTTTCATTTTTCGTCAACCTAAAATAACGGTATCTGCCGTAAAATTTAAAAACATGCCCACAACTTAAAAAAAAAATCAGTGATTTTTTACAATTTTTTTACCATTTTATGAGAAAAAATATACTACAAAAAATGCAATAGTTCCCTCCCATAGATCAGTTTTTGTTTTATTTTCGTTTTTCTCAAAAACATATCAACTGATTTTGATCATTTTTTATGAAGAATGTTACAAAAAGTTGTAAATGAATTGTGTACCAAAATTTTAATTTGGTTATGATTTAAATTGAATTTTTTTTTGTTGAGAATTAATTAATTCAAAAACTACTTGATGTATTTTTATTAAACTTGAAACCCAGAAATTCTTTAAGATAATTTAGCAGATTTGAAATTTTAAATTTAAAAAAAAAAATCAAGATCACCCTATTCTATTCCTACATAATGTAGCCATGTCTAAAAACAAGATATTCATAAATCACAACATGTTAGGTATACACACCAACAAAGGTTGTTATTGATTTGTGTTTCCCCAATATACCTGCAACTACAGATGATAAACATAATATACATAACTAATAATGTACGTAGGTACCTACACAGTGATGCATTTAAAAAAAAAATTAATACTATTAAATAAAGGGTCAAATTATGCCTCTGGACCAAAATCCGCACGAAACAGTGACTCGTTTTGGGTGTATCGGCTTTTCAATGTATGCGTTTGGGTTTTCTGTGCCCCAAATGCGACAATTTTGCTTGGTTACTACCCGCCAAGATCAAAATGAGCTTCATCTGAAAAGATGATTTTTTTTGGCAAAATCGACATCTTCTCTAAGTCGATCGCAGGCCCACTTAGCGAAGCGTATACACAACTATATTCGTTTAGCGGAAGGATAAAACTAATTATCTGTCAAATCGGACATGAGCTAAGTGTTACCATTCACAAAATAAGCACTAGTTGAAAGAAAAACGTTAGATGGCGGACCCAGTATTTGTTAACTTTATTATTATTTATTTGCGCATATATAAATCTATAAATAAAATAAAAAAGGAGAAAAATGACAAAAAAAAATATCTTCATTTTGTTATCGTTATTTATTTTATGCATTTTGTGCGGGTGTAGGGAAAATGTAGGGATTTTTTGTCTATGCTGTAGGTACTTCTTTTGTATTTTTGTGGCATATCACTGCTTTTTAGTTCGGTTCTCTATTAGAGCTTTAGTTTTTCAAAAACTATAATTTATTTTTAAGTCTTAAAATAAAGACGCTGCCATATATTTATTCCTACCCCTTATGACGGTACATACTATCATATTGTAGGTGAACCTAATAAAAGTGAGTTAAAAATGTTCGGGCGTTTTCTGGCAGCACAGAAAACAGGGTCTGCAAGAACGATTAAGAATAAAGGCAATTAAAGGAATTCGGAAAAAAAAATAGGGGGGTGGGCGTACTCAACAGGGCCTAGGGCGGCAGAAAACCTAAATCCGCCACTGTATCTGGCAATTTAAAACGAGTATTAAGCTTTTTTTTGTTGTATATAGAATAATATTAAATGTGTTTCAGGTATCAGGCTTGTGGAAACAATAATGTTAATATTACAATTCAAATACAATACTGTCAAGACTTGATCTTGGGTCAAAAGTTCTTTTCAAGTTTTTGCAATGATTTGACAAATGGGTGGCATATTCTTGTTCTTATATCAAAGAGCCTTATAGCCTAAAGTCTTATGAGATAACAATCATTATATGGAAAACTACGTTACCTACGCGAGAACTATCGAAATGCGCGCATTATAAAACCTCCAAGAGAGTGTATTGGTTCAACATTTGAGGTATTAGAGTGACCAATTATAAATTTTCTAGCTTTAAAGATCTCTGCAAAAATATTATTCACTTTTTAACTAGTGTCTAACTTAACCTATTTTCTTCATCAACTCTAGCTGATTACTTCTAAAATAGTTACAGTTCATGCAAAACTGGCCTACATAGAGTAAAAATACTAAAATGATATAAATAGGCATTTTGTGATTCTTTAAAAAAAAAATGTTCGCCGGGATTTTAATAAAACCTGATATTAGTAACGTAGAGAATACGAAAAAAGTAGGTCCAGCAATTCTGTCTGTCTGTTTGAACCTGGACTAAAAGCCAAAATGTGATTCTTTAGAGGGAAAATTTAAATTTTAGAGTTCCAAAAATAACGGTACATGCCAAACAAACTTTAAGCAAAAATAGTTTATCTCCGAAACGGCTCTAACATTTTTGATAAAAATTGTTGTATATTAAAGGTATGATATGCATTTTAATAAACAAAAATTTTAACAACAAATAATGTTGGGCTAGGTTAGGTAAGGTTAGGAGAGACATGCACAACACAGAGGCCTGTTGCGTACACGGGGGCCTATTGGTCTATTGTGATCCCCATAACAAAAGAAGGCAGAGATGCTCCTAAACAAGCTGTGCTTTCCATATGAATTTTCTCATGTTTGCCTTTGAGACCTGCGCCAGATCGTCCAGTTCATCCAACAAACCTGTTTCCAAAGTAACGGAGGCGATTTGTTTGGAGGTTTGCACAATAGGGTGTCCCGTCGATGTATGAGAAAAATTTTTTTTCGAGCTACACTATCAAAAGGGGTATCAAAATTTGCGTAATTTTACATAGATAAAGAAAACGTCAAAAAAACTGAAAGAACATGTTATCTTGGGGGTAGTACCGGGCTTTGAAGATTTTTAAATTTCATGTTTTTACATACTTTAACCGTTTGAATAAAACTATAAAAAAAATTAAGTTTTAAGCGTATTTTATTATTAATATTATTTAAACAAATCACATAAAAACAAAATAAGCAAGAAATAATTTTTAATTAATGACATAACCTTAGAATTTAAACTTATTTTTGTGTCCAAAATTTTGCATTTCTGCACGAGATTTCAACTTGTTTTTAATAAAGCCATCTCTAGAAGTCGGGTCAGTTACATACCTTGGCAACTGTTGGCAACATCAATCTATTGCGATAAGCTCTTGAAGTCGATGGTGCCTCTGTCAAAGGGGGGTTTGTTGGGGATGCCTCTGTTACCGAATGTGTTTCTGGGGAAGATTCACGCACCAACTCTTCATTGCAGTTTCCTGAGACAATATCCGTTTCCTGCGTAGACCATTTTTTTGCTTCCCTCTTTGACTCTTCAATTTGCCTCTGCTGTCGTTTCTTCAAGATATTTGTTTCTTTCTTGTCAACCCCGCTTATAACCATTTTCCTTTCATTTCTTTGATCCAACAAAAAACTTCTCTCATGGATGGGAACTTTCTTTGGTTTTAAACACGAACAAGTTTCAAATGAAGTGCATTTACAAGCAGCAACGTCGAAAAGCTTCTCAGATGACTCTAAAAAACACTTCAGTTTGTTTTCGAAACTAGCATTTTGTTTGCTTTTGGGGTATCGCTTCACAATATTGTACCTTTCGAAACAGGATTTAAGTAATTGAATAACTCTTTCCTTAGTTACAATTGGAATCGAAGCTTTAGCCCAAATATTGTCGATTTCTTCAAAAACAATCGCATATATTTCTGAATGGGAATCCTTTCCGTTGAATTTAAGTTTTAGTTCGTTCCTTACAAACAAAATGAATTTAATGACATCTCTTGTAGTTGGTAGCTGCCGATCGTCAAGTTTTTTGTATGATCCCAATATAGCACAAGTAGTCCCACTACGTCTTGAACTCATTATTTTAAAAAAATCACAAAAATTGCTTTTAAAACTGTTACAACGCACTTTACACAACCCGTTGAGGATCTCGAATGAATACTAAGGACTTCAAAGTGTGGCTTTTTTATAAGATCAGGTCTGCAAATTATGGAGTTCAACAACTCATTTAGTCATAAACAAATGGTGAATGAAAAACCTCTACGTTTCCTTAATAAACCACATATGTGGTTTTTCCCATATTTGTCCACAAAACGCCCACTTTTCAAATCCTTGCGCTTTAAATCCGACTTTATTACCGGATTGAATTGTGTAGATATTTGTCAGGTAGAAAAAAACCTTCAGTTTTAAATCCGACTTTATTACCGGATTGAGTTGTGTATTTTACAGGTAGGAAACAGGTACAAACCCATATCCTTAAAGGACATCAATAAATTAAGTCATTTGTGCAGGTAGGTCTCAAATTTATAAACAAATTTTTCTTCAAAATCGGATAGGTATAGAAACTTTAATTCAAATTGTGTCAGATTTATAGAGCAGTGGTTTTGAGTTCCGGGAAAATGATGATAATAGCAATATGCGCCAAAAATTAAAAAAATTCAATTTTGGTCACCTATTGGGGGTATTTTTAGCTTAAAACCTTATAAATTTGAAACCGCTGGAAACGTATTGTTGCATGCAAATCAAAACGTCAAATATGTTCTAAACCTAATAAGATCAAAAAGTTAATATTTTATAATAAATAGTAGCTCAGGAACCGAAATTAAGGAAGGGAAAAAAAGCATACAAATATCAATTTGTCAAAATTTTGAGGGTCGGTACAACCCCCTAGACAAATTTTAATATTTTTTTTTATATATTTTTGTAATCTAAGTCCAATTACGCAAGTTTTGAGAGGTCTTTTGTTCGGAAAATCCAAAAAAAAATTTGTCGGGACACCCTATTGCACAATCGCAGAGCAGATGTTTAATGGTTTTTATTTCTTCGATATCCTGACAGCTTCTACAGAAATCCGGTACCCAGTCTGGTGACCATGGCGCAATGACCTGTAAGTACACCTACCAAGATTCTTATATTCTTTTTACTCAGCGATAAAATATACTGAGTTTCCTTTTCATTAATTCTAGGCCATAAACTTCTAGAGATAACGCAGTCGTTTCTGGATACCCAGGAGTTATTGCTTTGCTCTTTCGTTATTAGGTCTATTTTCCTTTTAATCACGCCGATCGGGATGTCTGACGTCTATTCGATACTGACCCTTTCCTTGCCAATTCATCTGCTATATCATTCCCTTCTATATTTCTATGTCCCGGAACCCATCAGAGTTTGAATTGGTTGGTGTTGCAAATATTATTCAGTATGCCTCAGCATTTTGCTGTTGCCTTCGATCTTATAGTCTCACTGGATATTGCTTTGATGGTTGGCTGTCCACCAAAAATGTGATCTCCGACGAGCTCAGTTTGTTCTTGTGTATACCATTTCTGCCGATTGTTCAATAGCGTAAATCTCAGCCTGAAAGCCACTACACTCATCTGGGAGTTTATATGATTCTCTAATATTAATGCTTCACAGAACACCCTAGCTCCTGTTCCTTCTTCCATTTTTGACCCGTCAGTGTAGAAGGGGATACCCTGTTCACTGATTAGTGAGTTGGGTTCCCATCCATGCCTTTCGGTTATTAAAATAGAGAAGTGTTTGTTAAAATTTATTACAGGTGGTACGTAGACAATCGTCCCAACAAGTCCGGCCCCTCTGTAGTGTGTCATACCTTTGCAGGATACACCCTTGACCATAGGTGCTGTGGTTCCAACAGCCAATTCTTTTAGTCGAAGTACACTTTTGGCTGCAGTGCATCTTATGTACTCGTCCAGTTGTCCAGGGTCCATGTTCTGTAACTCTCGCAACGATAGAATCAGTCGAGAAACGATGGAAAATGGAACAAAACTCATATGATTTGTTTCAATTTTCATCGTTTCTCGACAGCTTTTAACCATGCGAGAGTTACAGAACATGGGTCCAGGGCTGGAAGATTTAGAATTACTTCCAGTTCTGCTTGTGGCGTAGACCTCTGTGCTCCCGTTATTCCTATACAGGTTAGTCTCCGTACCTTTGTTCAGATTTTTAAGATAGTCTACTTTTTCTACCGCCTTTCACCATACGATCGAACCATAGGTATAATTATGGGGCGAACAATCTCCGTGTACATCCAATAGATGACCTGCGGTCGCATACCCCACGGTTTACCGAAGGGTTTTTGGGCATGTGTAGAAATAGAAAGCACAAAGTGCTCTTCTCATTTTTTCCTCTGTGTTCCGTTTCCTTGTTAGCTTGGAATCAAGGATGACTCTAAGATATTTAGTTTCTTTGAACATTTTTAGAGGAATGTCATTAAGTTTGGGAGGGGTAAAGTCTTCTAATTTCCGTTTCTTCGTATAAACAAAACTAGTTCAGCTTTTGTAGGGTTAACCCCGATAATAATATCATAATTCCATAATATCTTTGATGGTGGTAAGATACTTACCCGATATCAAAATTGCTATGTCGTCTGCATATTCCACAATTTGAATGCCCTGATTCCTAAATCTTTTAAGAATTTTGTTAACAACGAAGACCCAGAGGTAAGATTACCCCTCCCTGTGGTGTATCTCTTGTAACTGTTTTCTCGACAAAATTAACCAATCCACAATTGCATATTCAACTCCACCTTCTTCAAGAGCAGATTTAATAGACTCCGTTTTTACGTTGTTAAACGCACCTTCGATGTCCAAAAATGTTACCAGGGTTGGTTCTTTGTACTTGAGACTTTTCTCAATTTGTGGAAAGACTTCGTGCAACACAGTCTCCATTGACTTATCTTTAAGGTAAGCGTGTTGGTAGTTGCTCAAATTGTTTGGATTGGATTGAGAAGGTCCCTAACATGCTGATCAATGATTCTCTCCAGTGTCTTGAGAAGAAACGAAGAGAGACTTATCGGTCTGTAATATTTTGTAAAAAAGACCACTTTAACGTTTCTCCAGCTGATATAGGGACGTATCTAATCTAAGTTTAATATAACTTTTGAAGATTACTGAAGCACCTGTCACAGAACGGTTTTTTTTTATTTTCGACTTTCTTTTAAATGAAATTTTTTTGAAATTACTCTTGTAGATGTTTATTATTAAATACTTAAAAAAAAATATCCCTATTTTATGCTTGGTATGCTTGGATCAGGGTTCGTATTTCACTTCAATTGAAGTAGATTTACTTAGAATTTCAGAATAAAATAGAATCTTCTTCCCAACTTCTCTTTTTCAAAATCTACTTCTATTTTTTTTAATTAAAAAAATTCTGAATCAATAAATGAAAAGACAGCACTGATCCCCATGAACTACATCGTTTTTAAGAGACAGCACTGTTGTTTCCAATAAACTCAAAATGTCAAAATCAAGATTCACATTTGAACTTCAATTTTAAAACTTAAAACAAAGAAGTGTCAGATTATATGTTCAGCAGCGTCTCAGCAAAGAAGAAGTTATCTAAATAGAATTTAATAAAAATTTATCAGAAATCGTATAAATGTAATATCTGTTTTTTTTTGTTGTTGTAAATCTACTTCGGAAATTTTTTATTTACTTTTTTTCCACATTTGCTTCGAAATTTTGAATCTGAAGTCCGAACCCTGGCTTGGATCAAAATCGATTTTTGAGTTATGACGGTCTTGTAGGTATAGCAAATGAGCGATATGTATAAATGATTAATACACTGTATACAGCCTTTCAAATTTCAAGCAACTGGAACCACCACCGCAGGAGCAGTTTCATGCATGTTATTTAAATTAGCAATACAGGTTTATCTTTAGATGTTGTTTGTAATAAAAATTGAATCATATAATAATTGGGATCGAAAAACAGGCTTTTAGCTTTATTAATTATTTAGAAACTCATAAGACGGACGCATGCATGCATTGTTCCGCAAAGCCATTTGACATTTTTGATGATGCATATAACATGATACATCGACCATGGCTATAGATATTTAAACTCATCTAACCGGTTCACTGAACCTGTAAGATGAGTGACTTCATCTCGATTGCAAAACATTTTGAAGGACGAACTTAAAATACTGCATTTTTAATTCTACCCACATTCAGAGTTTAATCAGGAAAAATGCATAAAATAATTAGTTTATTTAATAATTTATTTCTTGGAAAGAACAGCAACAAAGAATCAAAATTTAATAAGAGAACCAGTTTCAAGGTCAGAGTCAGTATGGGAGATAAAGGGCCTTAAATAACAGTTAGGGCTTTAGTAAGGCAAACAATGATTTCAAAAACAAATAGTTGTCCGTTCAGATGAAGAAGGGGTTAATAACATACTAACATCTCGATAGTTTTGAGATATAAGAGTTCAAAGTCTTTTGATTAGAACTTTGGTGTTGCATTTACCTCCTTTACCCCATTGGCCCTATTAGTCCAGCAAAAGTATTTTTTTTTTCAAGGAAAAATTAGTTACAGGCTGAAATTGTAGGGAAATAGGTTTTTGCTTCACAAATATTTATTGACTTATTTTTTTTTGTATCCCAATTTAGTATGAAAAGAACTGTTATTTTAAACTTATTTACAGATAGGTAGCCTATTACATCGGAATTTTATTCTTTTTAGTTTTATGGAAAAGTAAATAGGAAAGTAATATTCCATTAAAATCATCAAAATAAATATATATTTCGCGCCAAATGTGTGGTCAGCTTAAATAAAATAAACTTGGTCTTATGGCAATGCTATTTTTAGTTAACAGCTGATTGGCTTAAACCAAAGTAGGCAGATCGGCAGGGAAGATAGGATATTTGCCTTTCACCCATACTATTATGGATTTCAATAAGCTATCTCTATTTTAAAGCTCTTACATGGTTGCCGTAGTGAGCATTTGAAATTGCCTCAAATTTCACAAAAAATATTGCTTTCAAAAGCTCTATAGAAGCTTAAATCCTGAAAGTTACATAACTAAAACCCTAAGAGGATATGTAATATGGAGTGCTTGTTTCTTACCCTAATGCATGTAGTGCCTTGGACCATGATAGGGGGCGCTGTTTCACTTTCGGCTAAGATAAAGTCTTAGAAGACATCTCACAGCTACTATCAATTCTAAGTATTGTAAGTCATAATTTGCTTATTTTCTCTCTACATTGTTCTAATTTCCAGTAATTCTTGAAATTAATAAGTGTTTGTATATAATTTTAAAGATTTTAAGATCTTCTTTTTTAGTTTTTTTTTCCAATGTGCAGAAAACTCAGTGACCGAAATTTGAACAGCGACCCCTATGAAAGGTTCGCATTCCAATAAAAACAAGCAATCCATATTATAATTATATCCTCTAAGCAAAAACCCAAGAAAATGCCATCTGAATTTCCAGGAAATGGTAATAAGGGTTCGTTGCAAATTGGCGATCACCGATCAGTCTCCTTCTCCTTTCACCCGGGAAGCAGATAGGTCATGGTGGGATGTACGTGAGCTCAAAGAAGATTACACATAATGATATGAATTTAAAAATTATTAAAAGTTTGAAATTATTTAAAAGAAAACCACAAAAAATTAAAACAAATTCTTTCTGCCAAGAAGTACTTATTAAAGAAAAAAAAAAAGAAGAGAAAAGAAATGAAAAGAAAGAAGAAAATTTTACCTTGTAAGCTTGGCTTAGTGTGCTTTTCGAAATGTTATGTTTTTTGTAGCTTAACATAATGCGTATGTCGTCCTGCCATAAGTTCTGTTACAAATATAAAACACAAAAAAAAAAAAGTAAATATAATGAAATTAATTATTTAACCACAATATTGATTATAAAAAAAAATAGTTTCACTCAAAATGGCCGCCTTTTGCTTTAACACAATCTCTCAACCGTTGTGGCCATTGGGTTATAGCGGTACGTACGGTTTCCATGGATATCGTAGACGCTGCTTTGTCAAATGCTGTTTTAAGGCTTTCCGAGTTTCTAACTCAACTTAAGCAACCAAGCGAATACACACCGTTCTGCTCAATTTCGATATAACTTTCGCGAACTTAAGCAAAAGCCATTGAAATGGCTCTTACCTTTCTTAGATATAAAGCTAATCAAAAAACAAGACGGAACGATAGGACATACAGTTTACAGGAAAAGTACCCATACTGGTAGATACTTACATGCCGCTTCACCCGTCAAACTTTACCTCCGTGGTTTCTGCTCTCATCAACAGAGCAAATGCTATATGTGACCAAGATCATCTGGATGAAGAACTAAAGTACGTCGAAACAGTTCTTTCAAATAATGGCTACAGTTCCAAGCAAAGATCTTCGAAACCAAAACAAAAAAGTAGAAACAATTGGGTGGAACTCAACGAAAACCGAGGTTTCCTGCCATAAAAACAAGGAGTTTCTGAAGGAATTAGGAGAATTGTATCCAAACATGGCATAAAAAGCGTTTTTAAACCACCAGCAAAGATTCGCCAAATTCTACGTTCCCCAAAAGATAAAATAGCTCTACAGAATCCAGGTGTATATTCTGTCCCATGCAGTTGTGGTTCTTCCTATACATAATGGGGAAACAAAACGAGGAATTGAAACACTACTAAAGGAACACAAAAAAGCTATACAAAAAATTTAATAACTAAATCCGCAATCTGTGAACACTTGGCATACAATGAAGATCATTTTATAAGATTTGATAAGGCGAAATCATTTGAAACGGAGAGATTCTATGTACCAAGATTGGTAAGGGAAGCGATTGAAATAAAACTTCACAGAAATTTCAATCGTGACGAAAGCTTTAACTTGTCTGCTGCATGGGATCCGGTGATAAACAAATTTAAGCTATCCAAAAACAAAAATCAAATCTATGCACCAGCTGATGCTCTTAGTTTTGCTTGTTCGCAAGTTTTTGTAAACTTACAGCAACAACAACATCAATCAGACCAAACGCTTCCCGTATTATCACTCCTTCTTACCTAACCAAACCTAAGTTCGTGCGATGCAGTCGTTCACACGACACCAATTCTTGCCCTATAGAACAAGTACACAAACGTGTTAAACGTTAAAACGCATTTTCTAGAGGAAATTGACCTCAAAGTAAAAAAATCAGAATGGCCAAGAAAAATCTAAAGCCTCAAACAAGATATCAAGTGACTTTAAGGGCAGTTACAAAAGGCGATTATTTTTTCTAAAAACAAAGTCCTAAACGAAGTTCCTTTTATAAGTATTAACTGGGAAATTTCCGTTAACATGAGTCAGGGTACACCAAAGTAACCCTTTTCTTAAATAACGATGTTAACATTTGAGATAGAAGAAGAAAAATATACCCATGAATCATTTCCCAAATTATCCTTTTGAAAATGCATATATCAATAATAATTTTTGTCTCTGAACGACAATCGACCAAGTTTGTGCGATTCAGTCATGTCTTTCATTTCCAATCGCAGCGAAAAACTTCTAAAAATAATTAGCAATAAATAAATCAAACTATACGATTACAAGCAAAGCAACACAACTGTTTTTGACGCCTGTTCTTCTTTATTTCTATAAACCGATGATTTAGTTCTGAAACCGAAGGAAACAACAGAACATACAAAAATTGATTACATTTCCAACGGCAAGGACAACTACAACTATACATATGTACCTTCAAACAGATATTTCAACAAAAACAGCTCCTTGTCATTTCATCATCCCATGACCATCATCAGTTTCAATTCAGTTTCAGTATATCTTGTCCTGAACAGATTTCATATTTTGTTTGAGAAATTCATTCTCCAAGAATGAAGATTATTGAGGCGATAGCTGGAGGAAAATCAATTTCGTCTTTATGGTGTTCGCAAAGTGTTAAGAACAAGTTGAACGTACTGTTATTGTTTTTTATCTATACTTAGCAGTGATTTATTTTTTTATTTTATTTTATGCAAGAAAATACCTATAGAAGTTGGATATTCACAGAAGGAAGAAAGATACAGTTTATTCGATTGAATTAATTTGTTATGTGACGAATATAGATTTTATTGAATTTATTCGGTCTTTTTCACAACCCGGCTTTCTTCTTTAAAATGTCATACTGTAGAAAAAAAAACTATTACTTAATATCTGTCATGTACCGCGGTAGCCTCTTATACCATTTTCCTTGCTGCATTTTAAGTCGGAATCGGAACCTTACTTGAAACTTGAAGTGATTGTAGTTGTTTAGAGAGCAGACACGGGTGAATCGCTCTAGTTATAATGTTTTTCATACCTATGCGTTTATTGATCTAGTTTGATCTTCTAAAGGGTCCGCCATCTAACGTTTTTTTTCAACTAGTGCTTATTTCGTGAATGGTAACACTTAGCTCATGTCTGATTTGACAGGTTGTGTATACGCTTCGCTAAGTGGGCCTGCGATCGACTTAGAGAAGATGCCGATTTTTCCAAAAAAATCATCTTTTCAGATGAAGCTCATTTTGATCTTGGCGGGTAGTAAACAAGCAAAATTGTCGCATTTGGGGCACAGAAAACCCGCACGCATACATTGAAAACGAGTCACTGTTTGGTGCGGATTTTGGTCCAGAGGCATAATTGGGCCATTTTTCGAAAATGAGCAAGGAGTGGCCGTTACAGTCAATGGCGATCGTTATCGGGCCATGTTGAACGAATTTTTGTTCACAAAAATTGAAGAGGAGGATATTGGCAACATTTGGTTTCAACAGGACGGCGCTACGTGCCACACAGCCGAAGCTACACTCGATGTTTTGCGCCATTTTCAAAAAAAAAAAAGAAGTTATTTGGCGGACCTAAGTTCAATTTCAATACAATTTGGACGAGACTAGAGAAATGCCAATTTATAACAGTTATAACAGTTTTTCGCTATTAAAAGTAAGTCTACATCAACGCGTTTTGTGAATCTCTGGGTGCCTAAACTATGCCCACCGGCGCGCTGCGCGGAGGGCCCTAGGCCTCCGCGCCGCATGAACAATATTTGTACTTTTTTAAACGAAAATGTTATAAATTGGCATGTCTAGAGTCACTTCCATACAATTTACTACCATACAATTTATTCTTTCACGGTTGGTGGCTACAGTTTCGTAGAAAAAAAGTATGTATAGCAACCGTCATCTTATTGTAAAGTGAAGGTTCAACTTGCAAATTGTCATTTCTATTTCAATAGACCAATTGAGAGCCAACACTCAGAAATTAAATGAGTATAGATACATAAATATTCATTCACAGCTTGTTTGTTATCTTTTATTCATTCGCGAGCTATCGAACTACATAACTCACTTTAATCTAGTTCATAAGGTCCTTATAGTTTGGGAGGCCACCGTTAGAGTATATATACATAGCCTTATTCAAAACATTATCAAAACCGCTGGTCCGACAAGTTTTTCCTATTTGCGACGACGACGCCACAGTGGTCGATTTACGGTAATTAGCTGGACTTAATCTGAATTATTTTTTTTAGTTAGTTTGATTGAAAATTTGTTTAAAAATCATTTCAAATATCGAAATTCACTAATGTTTGGATCAGAAGATATTAACATGTTATGGAGCACATCAGTATTGGTTGCAATTGGAGACATCTTTCTTGAAAACCCGCTTCGAAAAATTTTGTAGTGCTGTCCGATAGAGATTGGAAAATTTTCAATGACGTCAGCACCGTGCAACAAAATTTTGTGGACACTTACAGGCATTTTATACCAATTTTATTTGGAAACAAATAATGTTGCTGTGTCCAATAAGTAAGCACGGAATTAAATGGTATCAATTTTTAGACCTGAAGTTAATGGGGCATATTCATAGTCACTTTTAAACTCCAGTTTATCTTAGACTGGGGTTTATTCAATGTTATTTAGATAGGATAAACCCAGGTCTAAGATAAACTGGAGTTTTAAATTGACTATGAATAGGCCCCAATGTCTTTAAAACAGTTGAAAAACGTTCTACCAGTTTCGGGTCTAAGCTTATTATTATTTCAGCGGTTTTTGTCGGATCTTTAAAAAATCTTCGGGCCGTATTGCCATCATTCGTATTTCCTCAACATTGTTTTGGAAAATCTACTAAGATTCCCAATTCCGACCTTAGTTCATTTTGTAGAAATTCTTTTCTATTTTTAACTGCTAGTTTCTCTTCAGTTCCTCTAGTCTGCCAGCTTTCATTTCCAAGTTTGTAAGATATGTGTTACAGTGCTTCCATAAATCTTATGTGAGCATAAGGCAAAGTTCAAGATTGTGCATGTCCTTAGGAGATGCCTTGAATATATAGCAAACTCTAGCCCTGTTCTCCAAAACAGCATTGCATGTTTTGCCACCTACCATTGTTTTGAACAAAGTATGTTTAACTGAAACAGTTTTGTCGTTAAATTTTATTCTTGTGTTCTAGACAATTTATTTCAGCTTCCATACGGTTGAACTCTCTTGCTATTATTTCAATATTTTCCTTTGCGAATTTGAAAAGTACTGGACGGCAGTATCTTGGAGAAGATGTTCTTGAATTCATCCAGATATTTTGAGTGCTAGAACCAATTTTTTTCTTATTTCTAAGGGTACTATGCATGTTAGCACAATATCGGTATCTCTTTCCTCAGGATTTACTAAAAAGTTTTGCTTGTAACCCTAGTGCCCTTCACTACCATGCGTACCCCATTTCCACGAACATTCGAAAGTATCACCGTCTTCTCACTGGTTTTCGAAAGTTTCAAGTTGTGCGGCAGACAAACTTTGTAGTGTCAAGTCCATCAACGGCTGTAGCTTGACTTCACACAAAGTTTCGGTTATGGTCAAAAAGTTACTCATTGGGTAACACTCTTTTTTTACTTCTAAAATAGTAACGTAGGCTGGGTAAATATTAGCATTTCTTTCTTTTCGGGTTTTTTTGGAGTTGCTTATATATTGATGTTTTGTCAGTTTCAAATCTGTTATAAGGGCTAGGGCTTCTTCAGGTGTATGTGGTTTGATCGTATTTAGACTTTCGGGGTTTTAAGCGTTTTCGGAGAACACTCGGCAACCCTTTTGACGAATTCGGCTTCCTTCTATTCTTAATTTAGACTCAACAGCAACAGCGTTTTTTAGCTCTGTTTCCGCACTCCTGGAATTCCTTTTCAGGTCTTCTTTGTCTATAGAGGTTGTTGGCACATGACTTTCAGGAAATGGAACTTGGAACTCTTTTTGAAGCCAAATCTCTTCAGCTTTTAAAAATCGTACTGGAGACTTATTTTTTATCTTTATACTTTTTAAATAGGTGTGATACAAAAATTTTGCTGTATTCGATGCATTTTTTATGATCAGCTTCTTCAAAAACGGTTATTGACTTTGTTGACATCACGTACTTGCGCAAACCGTTACTGACGACTTAAAAAGATTTTCACTATGAATGAAAAGGGCCGATTGATACCTGTAAAAAAAGAAAAAAAATATTGCGCCGAGTGGCGGCACTTAAATTAAGCATTAATTGCAAGATAAGAATCCAATATTCAAATTAAAAAAGTATTACGAGTACCGCAGTAGCATTTCTACCTCCTCATAACGCAGGAATCCCCATTCTTGGCCAGCATAGCACATGGTCGATCTCATAACCGCGTCAAAAAGTTTATATTTAGCGCTCGGGGTCACGTGATTTTTGATAAGAAATCGTTTCCAATTACAGTTAATGGCTTTTTGGATTCTACCAGTTTTTCTTGCAGGTGCTTTTTAAAAGAAAGCTAGGATGTTATTACAACTCCAGGTACTTGTATTCCTTCACGTTCCTTCCTGTTTCATTCCGGAAAATCATTCCTTTGTTTTGGACTTGCTGGTATTAACTGTAAGGTCGCAAAAATGACAGTACATCTGGAGTTTATTCATAACCATTTGCGGAGTTTCCGCTAAAATGACGATATCATCCATACATACATACATTAATGTTTTGATCTTTGATGCTTATACCGGTGAAGTCAATATGAAGATATTTTCTAAAAAAAAAAGTGAAAACAGAATTGGGCTGTTTGAAACCAAGCAGACACTTCATTTCCGTCCCAAACTACTATCATATTGTTTTCGTAGATGCATTTTACTACATTTAGCAGTTTTTTCGAAATATGATATAGCCCCATCAAAGGAAGTCCACTTGCTTTAAATCATCCGGGTGCCCTCAGCTCAAATTGCTCGTGCAAAATCTCCATTTTGGCATGCGCATAGGACGTTGCACCAGCCGTCCTGTTGGACCAATGGAACTCCATCTCATTGGTATCCATTCACCTAATCCAATTTAGGTCTTGGTACTTTTTATATAGCGACTAAAGATTCTTTCCAACTAATTATCTTTTCGGCAAGAATGCCAAGTCAAAATGCTTAGTTCAGAATTGAAATCACAAGTGATTTTATTTATCATTCGTCTTACTATTTATACAAAATATAATGTTATCGATTTCCATCTATACTTCGATTATTGACTCCACTTGCAATCGATATTAAGGGTGAACGACCAGCTATCCGAAGTGCATTGTTCTTTAATGCTTAGTTGACATATTTGGGCAACCTAAACAAATGAGCACCTATCGCGCACCATCAACCCATTCATATTCTACTATACACTTGTTGGTAAACTCTTGCCGTTCGTGCCATCAGGGCAATATGATACTTTTGTTTATCCATTGACTGCAAGTTGGATATGTTCATATTGTAGGTATGTATATCTTTTATTACCCTGACGAAGAAGGCAAGACAATTCTTTGCATTGGATTTGGATTTATGTTATCTACTGCTTAAGGCAATGCCTAGTATGGGAAGCAAGTTTCAAGTATCGAAGCATGGTTGGATATTTAGCAATTAATTTAGTTGGTCGCTAGTGTGATCCCTTCACAACATACCTTGATATATAAACCAGGGCAGCCGGAACTCTTCGCGCAAAAAAGAAGTGAGGAATGCCGAATTCTCAGGAAGAAAAAGAGAGAGCACGAAAACCGGGCGGTTGAGTCTATTTAGGGTTGTAGCTTGCAGCGGCTGGGGTGATGTTCTGAAGTTCAACGAAAGAGGGAAGCCCAATGATACAACAGAAGCCTGCCAAAATGAGAGTGAGAATATATGGCAGTTGATACAGAGTCAGTGCCGAGGATATAGAAAGACCATTTTGCTAGCATGCTTAACGACAAAGATAGCCAACATTCCGTTGTTAGGTATTCATTCAACTTGGACGATGACTGCCAAAATTTCCGTCCACCCGATTAACATGAAGTGCGGTTGGCTATATCCTAACTTAAGTCATACAATGCTGCTGCTGCGGAGCGGATGACCTCCTACATACCAACTTATGTGCAAAATTTTCTCAGATGAATGTATGCCGTATGAGTGAAACCTCGTTATATTGTACCCCTTACTCAAAAAAGAAGATGCCTTGACCTGGGCCAACTACAGAGGAATAAGTCTCCTATATGTCGCATATAAAATCTTGTCATCTAATGTGTGTTAGCTTAAAACCTAATGCCAACGATCTGATTGGCTCCTATCATTGTGATTTTAGGTCAAGTAAATCAACCGTTGATCAAATCTTCACACTCCGACAAATTTTGGAAAAAAGAACAGGAATTTGAGATCCATATTCACACCACTTCTTTATCGATTTTATATAAAAGCGTGGATAGGGATGAACTGTTCAGAGTCATTTCGTGTCACGGCATCTCTGCAAAACTCGTCCGTCCCAAGTAACATTTTTCCTCTCATAAGACGCTCTGAGAGCGCTACAAGACTTATTTTAGGGAGCTAAATGCACTCTTGAGGAGTTCTTCTAGATTCTTATAAGATTGTTAAAAACCTTAAATGGCCTAGTTATGGGAGCCTCTTCATCCTATAGGAAGAGTTTTATTCTTCTTATGCGATTATAGACGCCGCTTTGTAAATCTAGTAAAGCTCTCTGAACTCTTCCTATGGGAGTGCGTCTCTACCTACAGAAGTTGTTAAAAAGAGAACGAGTGTGTGTAAACTTAAAAAAAAATTATTTCTTTCGCATTTTTAATTTGTTTTCTTGAAGATGGTAGGCGAATAGTTTTTATGTGTATTCGTGATTCTCTCATGTCAAAAAATAATGTGTTTTTTGGTGCGAGTATTTATCTCACAAGTTAATTGACGTATTATATTTGTAAAAATCATGGCATATGTAGGCTAAATTCTTGGTGCAATTGAAATTGCATATACTAATTTCCACATTTCCTTCGAAAAATAACAACGCGCTTCCAAAATTATGCATATTTAAAATATTTTGTTATTAATTATAATAAGAAAAAGGGTTACCATAATGCAAAAATCACTTAAGTGTGTTTTTTTACAATTCACAAAATGCGATCATTCAAACCATATTTTTTTCCACTAATTGTCATTATCGTTTTTTTATGACAAAAATTGGACCTAGAGTGGCACAAAATATGACGCTTTTTCATTGTTAAGATTATCTGAAATCTTCCAATATATTTGTCATTAAAAACTGACAAAAACAACAGATTTTTAAAGATGCCATTTTACTTGTGTCGTGTTAATATACTGCTGTCACAAATTTCAAATAATGACATAACACAAAAAAGAATGTCCCCGCTCATTCTTCTCTGGTACAGTAGCTGTATACTACGTTATAAAGGGTGATTTTTTAAGAGGTTTAGAACTTTTTTTTAAATAAAAACACAAAAAATTCGAAAAAATGAATGAAATATTTATTTGAATCGATAGTTTGAACCTTGCAATTTAATGTTTAAAGATAATTTCATGCAAATGTTGACCGCGGCTGCGTCTCAGGTAGCCCATCCGCTGAGTCCAATTTTGGCATACTCTTTCACACATATCGGCCGGTATCTCACGAATGAATGCATGGATGTTGGCTTCCAGTGCGTCAATCGAAGCGGGCTTGTCCCTATAGACATTAGCCTTGACATACCCCCACAAAAAATAATCTAATGGTGTCAAATCGCACGATCTAGGCGGCCAATTGACCGGCCCGAAACGTGAAATTAACTGTTCACCAAACTCGCCTCGCAATTGCGCCATTGTTTCGCATGCTGTGTGGCATGTGGCACCGTCTTGTTGAAACCACATATCATGCAAGTCAAGAACTTCCATTTCGGGCAAAAAAAAGTTTGTTATCATCGCTCGGTAGCGTTCACCATTGACAGTAACGCTGCGATTCGCATCATCTTTGAAGAAATATGGCCCAATAATGCCGCCGGCCCATAAACCGCACCAAACAGTGGCTTTTTCGGGATGCATTGGTAGCTGTTGCAATGCTTCTGGCTGATCTTCACTCCAAATGCGGCAATTTTGCTTATTTACGTACCCATTCAACCAAAAATGAGCCTCATCGCTGAACACAAGCAGCGCGCGATGAACATTTCGAACCGAGCACGAATTTTGATAGTAAAATTCAATAATTTGCAAGCGTTGTTCATTTGTAAGACGATCCATGGTTAAATTGCAAACCAAACTGAAGCTGTTTGACAGTGACACAAGGTACTAAACACACGTCAGCTGTCAAAACCAGTGTTGCCAAAACCAAACCAGCTTAAAAATCACCCTATACAATTTCATTTTTTATACAACTAATATCGACAGCAAATAAGAGAAAACAAGATGAATATGACTTATACAACTTTTTACAAGTTTTGGTCAGAATGCAAAACCAAATAAGATAATTTTTTTAGAATATTTTTTTTAAGCTACGGTAACCCTCCAAATATAATGAAAACATTTTATTCATTTTGCAACATGGCTGCTGTTGATTGATACTTTAACTCTTGTTTTAACATCTCTATGAGATCTTTGGATGCTGATGAAACGGAAAGCAACACAGATAAATGTTGTAGTCCCATTAGAACGTTTGAGCTCCCGTAAGAAGTGTCGCTCTCAGTAAATATAAATTTTCTCTGAGAGACAGTACTTCTTATGGGAGCTTAAATGCTCTTATGGGACTTAAATTTGACATTTAACTTTCAAACGCAACACATTTGTCAGTGGGGCGTTCCTTTTTATTGCAATTGCCAACTTTTATTAAGAAATTTAAATGAGAAAGCAAAAAATCGATAATTGTGTTAGATTAACATTTTGAAAGAATGGAACTAAATTATAACCTAATAATTTTTCGAATAAAGTAACAATCAAAGTTAACTGGATATAGCTTGGTGTTATTTAAATCACTCCAAAGCTGATGACAGCCGATGCAACAACAGTGATTTCCATTAGTACAATTAATAAGGTTGTTTCGATCAATTCTATCAAAATAATGCTTTTGAGATCGATTTTTCGGCAGATTGTTTCCTCTTTTTAATAATACTAATAATATTAACTACCTTAAGTTTGAAATGTGTGCTTTTTGTTAAGTATATTTCAGTGCTAAGAATTGTTGTTATAATATTTATAATCAAATTCACTACTACCCCAAAATTAGGTAAACAAACAGAACAAAAAATCGACCAAAGAAACTTGCTCGCAAAGAAAACAATCAAACTTTTCTTTGAAATCTAAAATTACATCTTCCACCACCAATCAAATAACCAATCCGATAGAAACATGAACAGAAGCAAGTTTTGTGAAGAAAAAGAACGCCCTGTACAATTCAACTATAACATCTGTTCGTTTGATATTCAAAGCTGGCGTCGCACAGTGGTTCGGTTTGTATGGGAGAGCGGAAAAAAGTCTGTTTTATCTGAACGGTTCAACGGATTTAAATGAAATTTGACAAACATGTTTAACTTAGTCTTATACATATTTGGTCAAAATTTGGTTGAAAAAAAATAATTAGAAACAAAGTTATTGACATTTTTCTAAAATTTGAGGGTTTTGGTGTTATATTTAAATAAAAGTTTTTTTTAGGAAAATCTTAACTTTTTATTTTGAATAAAATATTATTATTAACTATGTATATTATAAAATTAAATAAATAAATAGATAAATATATAAAAAAAAATAAATAAAAAACAATTATGAAGTAGTAATTTTATAATGCTAGAATGAGGTTTTTAGCGTCTGCGCTGATTGGAAGTATTTTCTTTTTTGCCTGTGGCCTTAAACCTGTTATTATTGGATCTGAGGATATGAGTATATGACCTTTTAGCTCGATCACAGCATTCGTCAAAACTCTTTCGTGGTCTTCCCATATTAGTTGACGTTTCGGGCAATACACTTTGGGTTGGTTCTACTTCGAAAACTCCTTCGAGCCAATGAGTGTATTTTTTTTTCAAAATGACTTTTTTTTCTATGAACTGCGTTCCATCGACTTAAGAAATGAGACATAAAACGTTTCTTTAATTCTGACAGCACAGTTTCTATTTGCTCAGAAATTAAGTTGGGATATTCCCTTACAAAATATGGTCGAAGATTCTGAACATCATGACCATAAGTAATAAGTTCACTACACAACACCGAATAAGGAATTTCGATTGAATCCATTTTAATGTATTGAATTCACTATATTATGTTTGTTATTATATTTAACTTCACTTTCACTTATTGCACCTTGCACAAATGCTCAATAACTCAATACTGACTTTTTTTTTCATTAATCCTTTATATTTATAGATTTAAGTAAGAGATTTTATTCTAATAAGCCATTATTAATCCTTACAGGTAATAAAAAATTACGCAATACAGAACAAAAACAAAGCAATAAAACTTTAAAAAGAACACCTTTTTTATTTTTACCTGCCCTACTTTTAGCGAAAAATTAAAAAAAAATAAAAGATTATCCCTAATCCTTTTCTTTATTTTGTATTAAACTCTATCATATAATTCAAAATATCATAAAACTATATTATTTTTCGTGTGTTGCTTTCAAGAAAATTGAGTTGAAAGTTGAAAAATTTTCCAGGCAGAAATAAATGGTTTCGCAAAAATCGAAATTCTCAGCCCTGGGTCAATGTATTAATTTTGTTTTATTTTTAAAATAAAGTTTGACATTTTTTCTTAAAATAATGGGCTTAACCAGTTCATTCTGGCAATTAATACCGAAGTAATCAAACTTTTTGGTAAACACCACCGTCAAGACGGAGTTTTTTGAAATCCGATTAAGTGAAACATTTTTGAGCATAACTTCCACATCTGCACGTATCTGCAGCTGATTTTTTCTGTGCTTTAACATGAATGTATGGAGCATATGGTGGCATACTTACTTTCTTGGTATCTTTTGGAGCTGTTTTTTTAAATCAAAAAGTTTAAAAAAAGCATTTTTTCTTAGTACTAAAGCTTCAGGCTACTTATAGAAGGTATCTTTTATAAATAATCAATATTGTTTTTTATTTTTAGATAATCGAAAATAGACCAATTAAATTATTTAAGAAGCTAGAGAATTTATCTACATGAACTTCGGAAAAAAACATCTCAAAATTTGTTGAAAATACGGTTCGCGATTTGAGTAAAATTATTTTTTAACTTTATGGGCTTGTAAATCAGAACATACAATATATATGTTAAAAAATACTTTTAAATCATACGCTCGGGTTATCTAAGAGTACTTAAACATAAAGTTTAAAACGATAGACATGACTTTTTCAAAAGACTTTTTTCCGCTCTCGCACCACTGTGCGTCGTAGCTCCTATTAGAATCTTGAAAAAAACTTATTTATGAATAGTCTCATTGAAGTATTATTATGGGATTATAAAGACTAAACATGACGTTTAGAGTTTTAATTTCATAACGAGATACTTATGAGACTTAAATAGATTTAGATATAGGATTTAAGTACTTTCAAATTTAAAAAAATGCTTAGCTGTTACAATAAAAATGCTATGAGACGAATTTGAGTTTCATAACAAGAAATTCATTCTTAAGTATAACAATAGGATATATAAGAATCTTATGGGAGTTCTTTTCAGATTTGAAGAGCTTAACTCCGGGAGTTTGTTAGTTGGGGTTTGTGCAGGATGACGATAGAGAAATCTCGCTGCTCCGTCAGAGTCACCAAATACACCACCGAACCCTTTGCTATCGGGAAAGCTCTAAAGCAAGACGACGAAAGTCAACAACAGAGGTAAAATTTTTCAAAAGTCTGTTCACCTACTTGCTTATGCAGATGATATGGACATTATCGGGAGAACGAAGCCGCGAAAATGGGTTTGGCTGCCCATGAAGTTAAGACGATGTATTGATAAAAATAAACCTGTTAAGATTCGAATACTTAAACATAATCCTATATGCTATCATCGAGCAACATAGATCGTGAAGTCAAGAAAACCGTTACGATGGATTGGTACAACTTCGAAGTGGTTAAGGACCTTCCACTGTAACATCGCGAAATGACATCAGTGCAGAGATCAAACGAAAAATCACTCTTGCCAATCGCTGTTTCTTTGGGCTAAGAAGGCATTTAAATATGGTACATCCTTCTCTCAGAGAACCAAGGAGATATTATATATAAGACCTTAATTATATCCCGGTCCTGCTGTATGGGGCAGAAGCAAGGACCTTGTCGCAAACTGATGGAAATTAGCTTGGGTGCTTTGAAAGATGTATGGAGAAGAAAATTCATCGACGAGCTTAACAGCGATGTCGATAGTCAAAATATTACTAACCTGAGGGTTAATAACATAAAATTATGTATATAAAATATAAATTTCAGCTATTTCCACAAAATTCTTTTTTTTTTTTTCTTAAACACAATTTATGAAGCAAACTTCTGGTATTTCAAGGAAACCTGATAAACGAACAAAGAGAAAGTCTTCAACTCTGAGAAGTGCACGCGTGTAAACGAATATTCAAATAACAAAATAAAAGTATGTAGGAATCGCATAAATATTTAAACACCCACAATTTTCTATATTGTCTTTCTCTTTATCAAAACTCTTTCAAAAATGTTAAAAAAAACAACACAAAGGCAAAGGTATTATCAATTTATAAACAAAAACGAACTTAGAAAATATTTTAACGCTCATAGAGTGGGGAACGAACAATTCACATAACTTAAGGTAGGAAGTTGTGTTATATAGTTATTTCAGCCTTAAGAAATGTACATATCGGAATAATTTAAAACTCAACAAAAATATTACAAATCCTTCCTTCGAGAATTTTGAGTAGAATTTTACTTCTATGGTTGTGCCTACGCTTTTTAAGCCTCAAACTGCGATTATATTCACAAGTATTTTGTGATTTTATGTAGGTAGGCATTTTAATCAGTTTTCCCACACTATGTATAGGTAAATATTTGTAAATGTAATACAAGTAAAATAGGACATAAAACAGCAAAATTCGTATACTCTCCTGAAATTTGCGGTATTTTTTGTGTTCTATTTTATATGTATCTACCTATATCTACTAATGGGGAAATTGAAGATTCTGATGGTACTGCAAACACAAGCTTCAATCCATTGTGCTTTGATATATGTATGTATGTCAATCAAAGACCAAAACTGCCAACATATAAAACGGTGCAGGGATATAATAGACTCCGGGATCATAGCCATAGCAAGCCATATAATATGGGATATTCGCAAAAAAGGATGCCATCTACGTTCTGATGTAATTAGTTAAAAAATGTCAACTGGTTTCAGAAATTTGTCAGCCATGTAATCAATGGTCAAAGTTTTTCGAGGATTTAATCGATTTTTAGCAATTTTGTTTGCTATTATCCCACAAATTGGGTGCTAAGAACCTGGAACCGGGAAATAAACCCCCGGAACATAACTATACAGTGAAGGCAATATTCTAAAAAATTGACTTGAAATAGAAAAAAAAAATCATTAAAAACATTGCCACCACTAACATCAATGCCCTTTTTCTTAAGTCAGAAATTCATTTTTGAATTATGTTTTTAAATAAAATTATTTAAGTGCAAATAATTTTTAAAAATTAATTTTCAAACTTCAAAAATTAATATGATCATTGAATATAAAAAATAAAAATACTACTTTAAATTTTTTTTCCAAAGTTTGAATGTGAAAATTAATTTTTCAACGCCGCCGACATCAAAGAAGTAAAATTCAAACTATAGGGGCCTGTACAACAAAACTACAAGTATTGTGCAAGAGACAGATTTTAACAAATAACAAAGGTTTGTTTACCACGAAACTACAAGTAAACTTGGAACTTACCAATTGTACAGACAAATCTCAACAATAATTGGGAAATTGACAATTTCCCACTGTTCTGTACCACAAAGCTACAAGTGTATATGAAATTTAACAAATCGTTGTTTAATAGTTAAAAAACAACATAACGTGCGAATTGAAAATTGTTAAGTGGTTACAAGTTAGATTTTAATGGCTTTATAAATAAATCTCAATTTTTTCTAACATAAACACAGTACGTACATAACAATGTACCTGCCAACCAAAAATTAAGAACAAAATTAAATTTTTAACTGGACAATACATAATTGAGTGTAGTTTAGTATATATAAATCATTTTTTTTTAGCATAATTCATTATATAGTTTAAAAAATATATTAAATATAATTTTGTTTTTAATGATTGGTTTCGTATTTCTTAGAATTATATCTAGATTTTAAACGAAGTTTAATCAATTTCCTCAAAGTCACTTTTGAGAAAATTAAGAAAATAAAAGAATTTTTTTATGGAAGCTTGTCATTCTGTATATTTGCTAAAGCAAAAATTCGAATTTCTCCATTTATACGAAATTGCATAAAAATACTGTGTACCAAATTTGAAGAAAAATTGTTGATGTGTTTAGTCTCTAGCCCAATATACATCTGGATCCCTGGATGAAGGGATGCACAGACGGACGCACGGAATGCATGACGTAAACCAGATTTCTCGATCAATGGTATATTTCGAGAAAAAAAGCATATACAGTAGACGCTCGATATAATGAATATCGGTAGAGTTAACTATCCAATATGGTGAACACACAAAATTTTATACTCTAAATAGTGAACAAACCAATCTCGATATAGTGAACAGACATTTTTTCCGAACTTAGCAAGAATATTCCAGCTGCAATTAGTGTACAGTTTTGTCGACTGACATTCAGTCACGAAAATAAGTATACACTAGACCTAGTAGGTATAATACAGACAAACTATTCATTTTGAGTTCTATTTGGAAAACGTTTTTGACTGCTCTCTCGAAAAAGTGAACAATCTCGCTATAGTGACCCAACTAACAATTTAGCTTGTATCGGGTTTTTCAATAAGAGCGCTACAAAAGTTTTTTTAAATAAAACAAAAACGGTTTTGGATATCAATGAAACTCTTTATTCCTGTGAAAGTACGTTTGATACCATTATGTATGGAACTCGATTTCTTTTGCATGGCCACCAAGAGAAGGGCACGCTTGCAGAAGTCCAGACGCTGAACCCAATTTTCGACGGTTTTCAAGCATAAAACGGCCGATACTGCTGCAATTTCACGTTCGATATTCGTACGAAGTTCATCAGTCGTCGCTGGCTTGTTGGCATAGACCATATACTTGACGTAGCCGCACAGGAAATAGTCTAACGTCGTCAAATCTTGTTTATTGACGAAGCCATTCAGCCAAAAATGAGCCTCATCGCTGAAGATGATTTTTCGATGAAAATCCGAATCATTGCTCTTGCGTCAATTTAATTTTGTAAGGATGTAGGCCAAGATCTTTTCGCAAAATTCGCCGCAACGACGTCACAGAGATGCCCAACGCTTGAGAACGACGTGTGAGAGACACATTTCGGCTGCAACTGAAGCCTCAGCGGCAGCAGTATTCTCGACACTACGGGCACTTCTTTGTCTCACTGGCACAAGAACATTTTGTACTGTGCCTGTGGATTCAAATTTTTCTACTAGACGCTCAATTGTTGATCTGCTAGGATGATTATGACGACCATAAATTGGACGTAGCGCTCTTAACGTTGAGCCCACTGACTCCGAATTTCGGTAGTTAATTTTAATAATTTTGACTCGTTGTTGGCTCGTATATCTTTCCATCATGAAATGGAAAACCTTACTGAAGAGAAATGTCAAAAGAGCGGCAAGAAATATGGCGTCGTTTGCTGTTGCTGTACTTTTGTAGCGCCCGGTTGAAAAACCCTTTATAAGGTCCAATTTCTCGAATTTGGCAAGTAATAGCTTGTATAGAGCTTGCATAAAGCTTATTTTCAATTCGAGAAATTGGACCTTATACAAGCTAAATTGTTAATTGGGTTGCCACTAAAGGCCTTATGCAAACTAAATTAATATGGTATCAAGTAGTTCCCATTTGATGACATTTTTCTCAACAACGAAGTGGCGTAGTGGTAGAGTGCTGGAGTGGTACGCGGAAGGTCTCGAGTTCCAACACAGGTAAATAAAATGTTTATAATTTAAATATGACTTCAATCATTATAAAATGCAATGGAAAAGGTTTCGGGAGCTGACTGCGAAAAGGAATATATCTAAAAATACAATACAAATAAAAATAATGCTGTAAAAACAAAATATTTAAACAATACAAAAATAATATTTTTTTTTTTTTATTTCCAAATTTGTTTTACTTGAACCTTTTTATAAACACTTACGGCAAGCTCTTAGCAAATAGGTGTCATTAAAAGGCTTGGTTAAAGCCTTTTTATAACATCTTAAGCAAGCTTTTAGCAATAACTGTCATCAAATGGCTTTTGTAGGGCCTTTTTATAACATCCAAAGCAAGCTATTAGCATTAGTTGTCATAAAACACCCTGCTGAGCCAAGCTAATTGCATTTAATGACAAGCTATTTGCTGTTATAACACCTGTCAACAAAAGTCTTATAGCAGTTAAATAGCTTGCGTAATGTGCCCCAAAATTACTTGCAAAAGGCCTTTTACTGTTACTATAGCAGTCCGAAAATAGGTTGTTCAGAAACTTCTACAAGTTAAATTGTTATTTTACACATATTTAAAATAGTACTGAAAATTAAAATTGAAAAGTGGTACTTGCGTATTTTCTATTGGGACAACTAAATAGTACAGAATTTAGTACAATAGTAAGCCTTTCTATAACCGTGTCTTATACTCATCATCACATTCTGTGGCCTTGCCCTAGTTTGTGTTTATTATTAGTATTAAGAAGGTCATATGTTTATAATATTACCATGTTCTTAATTTCCGCATTCTATAAAAGTATTGCAATAAATTAAATAACCTGTTTCATTGATCGCAAACGTACATAAACAAACTTTAAGGCAGCTGACATAATTGCGCCGATGTATATTTCCGTCGTTACCGCATTTGCCAATTACTTAATCATACCGTTGATTTGTTTATTTGTTGGTCACAGGGCAACAGAATATTTTGTAGGTATCTACTTTAATCTGCATAAACTCATGTGCGGTAAATTGTAAACATATAGAGCGGCAAGTAATGGCAATGACCTTCTGTTCTGGTTGTGATTTTATTAAAAGCTTGACACTGAGTTTGGTTGTTTTGATGTTGGAAGAGGTATGACGTTGTGAACACGATTTATACACATAGATAGAATGAAGATCCAAAGTCCAATTCAAACGAATAAACGAAGCGTTTCTTGTGAGAATTGGTTAAATTAGTGATACATTTGAAATTTTGAGTTATAGTCGTTTAAAGTTTTTTTTGTTTAGGTATAACTTTTTTCTGAAGACGGTAGAAATTTAGAAAGAGGCTATAATGAAAGACAAAAATTGATTAATTTTGGACATTATTATTATTATTATTATTATTATTATTATTTTTGGTTTCTCGTTTTTACGGTTATATAAAGGGTCCGCCATCTAACGTTTATGGTTTCAACTAGTGCTTATTTCGTGAATGGTAAGACTTAGCTCATGTCTGATTTGCAGATAATTAGTTTTATTCTTCCGCTGAACGAATATGGTTGTGTATACGCTTCGCTAAGTGGGCCTGCGATCGACTTAGAGAAGATGCCGATTTTGCCAAAAAAATCATCTTTTCAGATGAAGCTCATTTTGATTTTGGTGGGTACAGAAACCAGCACGCATACATTGAAAAGCCGATACACCCAAAACGAGTCACTGTTTGGTGCGGATTTTAGTCCAGAGGCATAATTGGGCCATTTTTCGAAAATGCGCAAGGAGTGGCCGTTACAGTCAATGGCGATCGTTATCGGGCCATGTTGAACGAATTTTTGTTCACAAAAACTGAAGATGAGGATATTGGCAACATTTGGTTTCAACAGGACGGCGCTACGTGCCACACAGCCGAAGCTACACTCGATGTTTTGCGCCATTTAAAAAAAAAAGAGAAGTTATTTGGCAGACCCTTTACAACGAATCGAAAACCTATTGACTTCATTAATGGACAAATACACCAAGACGAATATAAAGACAAACACGACACTTTTTTAAAAAGAAAACAAAAAGTTATAGACAAACTAAACGAAAACCGAAAAGACGACATTTTAGAAGATGGAAAGAATCTTATTAAGTAAGAAGTTAGAGGCGGAAAAAATCACTCGAAATATAGGAAACTAAATACGCACAAGATTGACGAAGACCACGTTATTGACACACATAACAAAAATAAATATTACAGAACTCATATTAAATCTAAGAAAAAATACGAAAATATAGATCAATCAACGGTTAATATTTAAAATATAAAAACTAAGGAGACATTACTCGTATTATAATTACAGGAAATAATGAGGACTAAAACATCATGGACCAGGACACAACAAATAGTAACAACGGATACGTTACGATAAACTTAGGACAGACACGAATAATTAATAAAAACTTTTTAAAAGTTTTGCACTTAATTAACATAACAGAATTCGAAATAACCAAAGAACATATTCGAAGTAACATTTTAACATTAGAAGATAGGACAGAAACAGAATTACTAGGACCTATGTTTATGACTATTAACCAAAGTCTTCTCTTAGTGGAAGCAAAAATCAAAAATATTAAACCCCATTACAAAACAAAGAGAGCTCTTATGAATATTTTAGGAACAGGATTAAAATTTGTAGCGGGCACAATGGATCATGAAGATGAGATCCAATTTAAAGACAGACTTAATCAACTAACAACCAATAATAAAAAGCTTATAATTAGATGAAAGTAACAAACAAGTTTTCATAAATAAAATAATATCACATGAAATTAGTAACATAACTACGCATATAAAGAAACAACAAAAATCCATAGAAACTTACTTAAATACGTACAACCAAAATCTTATAGGAAAGGTACAGACAATTGAAACCGAACTTAAAATGATGCAATACATATACCAAATAAACCATGATATACTACTTCTCAGGAATCATGTAGATGATATAGAACAAATTTTATTCTCCAGTAAATTAGAAATTCTAACCAGAAATATTTTAAGTCAGCAAGAATTAGCACTTGTTCCAGACATAGAAAACCTAGCAGAAATAAAACTAACAGTTACAACATACAAAGATCAAATCATTATCGTAGTACTACTACCACAGATATCCACACAGAGATTTTCGCAAGTTCTTATAGAACCACTTCCGGATAGAGAAAACATCAACATGTCAATATTATTTAAATATAAAAATGTTCTTATAGATGAAGATAACAATATTTTTGAATTTCCAGTCAAAGATAACATTAAAAGAAACCTTATTGAAATATCCGATAAAGATTGTATTCAACAAATATTACGCTCTAAAGAAGCAATTTGTACTTAAATCAACACAAATGTAACAGAGATAAAAGAAATTACAACAACTGGCATCATTTTGTCAAAAAATATCAAGGAAAGCCAGATATTACAAAATTGTAACAAATTAAATATAAGATTAAAAGGGAATTATCAAATTAAATTTAAAAATTGTGAACTAAACATTCAAAACAAAACATTGATTCTGAAAAAAACTATACATGATAAATTTATATTGCCAAATTTGATTACTAAAATTAATAAAGAAGAAACTATACCTTATATAAATCTTGATGAATAATATATTAAACATATGGCAAAAAAGACATTATAAAAGAAATTTCTAAAAATAATAAAACTTTCAATATTTCATCTTTAACAACAAATGTTATAATAATCATAATTGCATTAATTATTGTAACGTTTTTGATAACAAAAGTACATAACACTATTGTAAACATTTCGTCGGAGCCTCAATCTAACGGAGGGAGTGTTATATGTGCCGACGCGAAATTAAATATAATTTAATTTAGAAGGTCATGAGAACCAAAGATCGTTGCACTCCAATGGTGCAACGAATCATTTCATTATTTTATCATGTTTCACATTCGACATTCGTTGCAATAGTTGTGCAATTCCATTATTCCATATGAAATTAGTATAAATGCAAAAGTGCTGACAAGCACATTATTTTTAAGAACTATAGGTATCATCCTGTATTAAATTCATTGGCCCTGAGTAATAGATCCGAATCTAGCCTAAATTCGATTTTAACAAAAAATCCGTAGAAATAGAACACAAATTTCACTTCTAAATGCTTAAAAGCAGGTCCCCTGTAACTAAGTTAAATTTAAAATGATAGAGTTACAATAGATTGTTACGAATCTGTCAACATCAAAAGTGACAGCCATTACCTTGTGAACATACCTACTGTCACAAACTTGATTGAATTAAAAACAAAAGAAAAACTAAATTTGAAAAAAAAAATATATATTAGTAGATATTAATTAATTTAGTTTATTTAATTTTAATAAACAGTTAACATTTTTTTTCTGTTGATATGCACTTGCTTTTCAGATAACTCTTTATGATACGCCATTTCCTTATCAATTTGTTCAAGTCTCTTTTGCAAGACATCTTGTCCACTGGTCCCTTTATCTTTTCAACTAGGAGATAAATATGCAAATATTTTTCATTTCATTGCTTATTTTAGTCTAGTCTAGCATTCACTTTTTTTTTGCAATCATTACTCGATTACTTCCTTAAGGAATTCTTTTTGTTCCTTAGTCCAATTTTGATTCCTTTCACGTTTCTATAAATTGAAAGTAATTTTTCAATATTGTGAAATGTATGTAAATTGTTTAAATTCACTTACCTTATTCGTTTTTCCAATGGTTAAGTGATTTTTGTTGCAAACGTTTGATTTTTCGGTTGGATGGTTGCTCAAACGCTAAATACATTTTTTTTTGTCAATCTGTCAAAAGTTGTTTCTCTATCAGTTCACAATAACGAAATTATGAAAATGAGTCACAATGATTGTGATAAATAAGACTTTTGTTAAATTTGATCTGTTACTACGAAATGTTAAAAGCAATTTTTCTACATCTAACAAAAAGTGATTTTAAAACCGACTCTAAGAATGTCTATTACTAAGGGCCATTGTATAAGCTAGTCTTAAGGAAGACCCAATAAAGATCCGGTGAAAATTGAAAATTGTTTTTTTTCAACGTTTAATAAACACGATACTTAACTGATAACCTTAATTTGGAACTTTTAAATGCTCAATTGGTCTCCACTTTCTCATGATTTTAAATAAAATTTGTTAATAAATACATACCTACCGTGGTGGACACATTATAGTTTTCCAATAAGAGGTGTTGTTTTGATATTCAAAGAAAAATGGCTTTTTTTGAAATATATGATCGGATGTTTATTTCATTATAAAGAGAAAGGTATGCCGTTAAGAATGGAACACAACATCAGCCAAATGGCCGCCACGACCACGCTTACAGGACCATATCCTTTTCATGAAATTTTCCATAACCAAATCGCAAAGTGGCTGCCCTATGTCCTCGATAGCCTCACGAATTCCATCTTTGAGGTCTTGAATCGACGCTGGGCTGTTGGCGTAGACCTTATCTTTCACGTGGCCCCAAAGGAAGAAGTCGCAAGGTGTTAAATCACAAGATCTCGGTGGCCAATTGTGATCACCTCTTCGAGAGATAACACGGTCCGGAAACTTTTCCCGTAAAAGATCGATGGTTTCATTGCTTGTGTGGCACGTAGCGCCGTCTTGTTGAAAGTAAACGTTGTCCAGATCAATACCATCCAATTCCGGCCATAAAAAATCATTAATCATCTCTCGATAGCGCAATCCATTGACCGTAACTGTTGCTCCAGCCTCATTTTCGAAAAAGTAAGGTCCAATGACCCCGCCGGAACATAAACCGCACCACACAGTCAACAATATCTCTTGGGTTTTCCGAGCCCCAGATGCGACAGTTTTGCTTGTTGACGTAGCCTCCGAGGTGGAAATGGGCCTCATCAGTCAAGATGATTTTTCGATGAAATTCCGGATCATTTTCATGCATTTCAAGGACCCAATCAGCAAAGACACGACGTTGTTGATGATCAGCCGGCTTGAGTTCTTGTGTTAACTGAACTTTATAAGCCTTAAGACCCAAGTCTTTATGCAAAATACGGTGTAATGACGTTTGTGGAATGCCTAATTCCAAAGAACGACGAGGAATGGACAAACCTTGGTTTTCTTCAACACTTTGGGCTACAACAGCAATATTCTCAGTTGTTCTTGAGCGACGTGCACGGGTTTTATTCTTCACATCACTAACTTGTCCCAACAGCTCCAATTTGTCCACCAATTTCTGTATTGCGGTCCGACAAGGTGCTTCACGACGACCCAAAAATGTTTTAGTTTTACGAACCGTCTCTGCCAAATTTTCACCATTTTTATAGTGAATTTTAATAATTTTAATGCGTTGTTGAAGCGTGTATCGTTCCATTTTTATTAATGTCAAATGTCAAAAAGTGACAGCTTCAAAAGTGACAACTACCGAAATAGCGGGCTATTCAAAATAACACCTCTTATTGGAAAACCCTTTAATAGCACACTTCAGCTCTTATTTACTGAATTGCATACGAACCTGAACTGTCTTAAGGCAAAGGGATTTCTTCTTTCCTTTAACTTATGAGAAGCGGAGAAAAAAAATCCGTTAGAATTTGTATGTTTTTTCTAAACATATTTAAGTGAATAGACAGTTTTTGTAATATCAATAGCACAGTGGAAGTTTTAGTCAGAGCTATCTCAATTATTTAAATTTTGAATTACATTGATCGGAGCAGTAAGTTTTTATAAGTGGATTTTCAATAAATTTCTGTAAAATTTTTACGATAGATATGGGAAAGGGACTAAATTGCTCAACTGAAAAGGGGTTTTTGATAAACAAGATGAAAGCTCAAGGGAGAACGGTCACAGAAATATCGGATTTATTAAACTGTTCCAGAAAGCTTCTCATTCATTCATTTTGATTTTATTGAGACATTAATACATTTGATGATTTATGATTACATTATTTTTAATTCATGATAACCGACTTCATAAATTATGTCTGGTTAACCTTTGTTTATAAATAAGATAAATGTTTATAGTGAAACATATATAGGTACCTACATACATTTTTTATTTTAATTAAATCTTTTAATAATTCTCTTTTTATTTCATATGTTTGCTCCTAACATATGTTCACCTTATATATAAAAGTATATATAAAAACAAATCTTATTTCAAACAATATACAATAATAATTGAATAAGCTCCAGCGTATGATAATCATGTCTACTTAGTTAGATAT
Organism: Leucozona laternaria; assembly: GCA_932273885.2. Lineage (NCBI taxonomy): Eukaryota > Metazoa > Arthropoda > Insecta > Diptera > Syrphidae > Leucozona > Leucozona laternaria. The sequence goes on along the minus strand of OW026366.1, from coordinate 236,463,301 downwards.
TTAATAATATATTTATATAATAACAAGAAGAATGTATTATAAAGAACTAGCTGAGCTATCAATAAGATTTCTACTAAAAAAACAAAAGTCTATGTTGTATTTCTGGATACTACATATGCCATATATTTGGTTAACTTTTGTGTTGTTGCTTAATTAACCATATTTGAAATCATTATCCTCTTAGAACAGACAAAGAAGCTTTTTCGTAAAATGGTAGTTTTAAGTTAATACTAGAACTTGGTTCAAATACCGATTGCGATCTCGAATTCAATATATTTATAGGAGATAAGTAAAAATGATTATCTAGCACACTTTCATTAATATTTCTGTCCCAAATATCTTTTATAATTGGGTTGGGATGATTGGCGAGGGATTGTAATTTATTTTTCAATAGGCTTACCATATATATAAAAACCATATATATAATATTATTTTCGCTGTATATTGTTGTATTTGAATACCATTTTTTATTTGGCCTTCTGTATTTTCAGCAACAAAGTCGTAGCAGTTTTCGCTCAAATTTTTCTAACTCATTTGTAACTGTTGGCGAGATACTAAACCAACAACCAAATCCATATGAAATTATAAGTCTTATAAGTTTAGTTTTCTTCGAAGTGGAGCTTGATGAAAGAAGTTGCTTAAGCAGACCAGAAGCCATTTTCTCCTTATTCAACACTTCCCTGGCATGTTTATTAAATTTAAATTTATTTTGGTAGTGTATACAAAGATTTTTCGGTTCTCTCTTCAGTGGGATTGCAACATTATCAATTTCTAGAGAGAGCTTTTTACTCTCCTTGACTGCTGAACGTTTCTGAAACATGTAATGCTACTTTTCACTGTGTTTAATACTAATCCCCAAGAGTTAAGATACAATAATAGCGTGGCACTTGCCAATATCTTAGTGTCATCTGCAAATAAAAAGGCTTCAGGCTCATTGACTTGGCTATTAGAAGGGAAATCATAAAGATATATGTTGAAAAGTTTTGAACTAAGCAACGATCCCTGAGCAACCCCCATAGAGACAGGAAACTCTTCTGAATATTCAGAAGCAATAGAAATCATTGCTGTCCTCGAACTCAAAAAACTGACAATCATTTGAATAAAAGCTTCGGAAAATTCCAATGTTATCAATTTGAAAATCAATTGATTGTTCCAAATAGAATCAAAAGCGGCCTGCAGATTTAGATCAAGCACAATAGAACACTTCTTATTCCTAAAGTTTTGAACGATTCTATCGTTTAACACAAGTAATGAATGTTCGGTGGAATGATTTTTTCGGAAACCGAATTGGTAATTCGGAATAATATTTTTTTCATCGCAGAAACTGTCTAGGTATTCAGCCAATACTCTTTCAAAAAGCTTTCCAACATTTAACAACAAGGTGTAGTGATCCACTACATGCGACTCCTATAACAACATTAAACATCAATTTCCATTCCCAAGTCACCACACACGATCTTGTATAATATCACTTCGTTGTCATTCGCGCACCCGCATTAATGTGTCATCTTCCAGAGCCCACTTAGTGAAACCTAATACCTACGGCAATTAATTAATTGTCGCCTGTTCCGTATTTGAGACGTAGCTACGACTATAGCTATTCAGATCATGGAACAGAATGGGCCAATACAAAGGTTCTAAGTAAGGCAAAGTAAGGTTGACCAACATGAGCATGCATTGTTTTTAAGTTCAATGTACTTCATATCGCACTTCAATAACTAGGCCGCTGCACTGCCTGTGTGTATCTGGTACATCTATGGATAAGTGTATCGATTGAATATGCTTCATATTGGGCCAGTGTAAATGACATATGATCCTCATTGATTTTGGTGCAATGACAATAAATATTGATAATTATGACGAGGATGCATTTTCATATGAGGTTGTATGAAAAATACGATTTCATATGAAATATGCTGAACATCATTTTCATGTGGTTGAATGGTAGGGATGGAAATTATGTCAAAAATTGTAGTATAAATAGGCGTAGGATGATCAGGAAAAAGACAGAATTTGTTAACCATCGAAACCTCTAAGGTCGCAGCCATAAGCATTGAGACAGCGGGCCTTAGAGCTAATAAAAAATATAAGAAAAACTTAAATTGTTTTTTTCAAATTCTCCCCGAGCAACTCTTCCCTTTAAACGTAAAGGAAGCACGGTTGAATTGTCGGGTCATTTCAAGGATATAGGGCGAAAGTCTTTAATTTCTTTCCCTCTTTTTTTCTTTGCTATAGGAATAAGCTTCGATTTTTTCTATATTAAGGGAAAGTCGTATGAGGACATTTTCGCAAAATATAGTTTGAAATTTTATCCACACCATACGATTTTTTGATGTTTATTTTCATTCTATGACCATTTACTTTGTCTTGTGACGTAAAGGGTAGAGGTAAGTTATCAGGTATAGTGTTTAGATCGTAAGAAAGATGTTAAACAGATATTTGCATGTCTGCTTTTAAACTCGTTTACTCTAAGATTTACATTATTTGTTAAGTTTCTATCGGACTGGGGTATTTTTTCTGAGTACAAGTTGGAATGCACTGTCTTAAATGCAATGAGTTTATCTTCATTGTATGAAAGTTCTTCTCCATTAAACGTCGCGGTTTCCTTGGCTATATTTGTACCAAAGTACTTTCTGCCAGTTATTCTGTCGATTTCCTTAAAAGCTTGCGGGGAAGGCTTTATTTGTTTTTAAACGTGATTTAAAGTCATTATCAAGATCTATTTTAACTCTTGCAGCTATTATTTTACTGAGACATTGTATCCTAGAAGACGACTCTTTGTATTCTGTGTTTACCCTGTTTAAATGTCTATGGAAAATTCTTTTAAGTTTTCTAAGCCAAATGCTTTGAATTTTCATAAGATTTTTAGTCAACTCTGAGATGTGATGTGATTTTAGTTCCATTCTATCTATGTGCATAAACCATAATGCACAACATCATACCTTCCAACATCAAAACAACCAAGGTCAGTGGCCGCGTTCGGGCAACTATATCCAAAGCTGTCCGGAAAGGTTTGTGTTGTTGTAATCGCATAGAAAAATTCAGCTGATGAACCAATCAGCTGTTGTCAGAAACAAATCCCAAGCTATCCTAAAATATTTGGTGTACTAAACTTCCGATGGAAATTCGGGGAACAGCTGATTATACCCTACAGCCGACTACTTCTTTTCCTTTTTGGTGTCGCGTCTGTTTTTGTTCGTTTAAAGAATAAAATAACAAATATGGGTTAAAATGTATACCAGTATGATATTAAATGGTACTGAATACTTAATTGATGATTCAGAAGGGATTTGCAATAAAATGGGAATCAAATCGTCGCGTTAAAACTCAACAGTTTTCCCTTTTAATAGCTGCATTGTCTTTTGACAGCAAATGTAACCTATCTGGTTTTGGTCGTTTGAAAACATATCGGATACTATGGTATCTTGGATAGCCTATCGGATTGGCAACCGACGGCCGGCGGCCAGCGTCAAGCTTTTCATAAAACCAAAGCACAACCAGAACAGAAGGTCATTGCCATTACTTGCCGCGCTATTTGTTTACAATTTAGTGCACATGAGTTTACGCAGAACAAAGTAGATACCTGCAAAATATTCTGTTGCCCTGTGACCAACAAATAAACAAATAAACGGTATGATCAAGTAATTGGCAAATACGGTAACAACGAAAATATGCATCGTCGCAGTATGTCAGCTGCCTTAAAGTTTATTTACGTTTGTGATCAATGAAATAGGTTATTTAATTTATTGCTGATTTGTTCATTATTTATAAGAAATAATTTATTAAATTAACTTTGACTCATTGTACACTATTTGCTTTTCATATACATACATACTAGTTTATATATCTGATTGTTGTACTATTAACATACATTTTCTCTTTTAATAAATGGTTCACTTGTGTTCTGAATCTTTATCTTACCGAGGTAAAGTGTTTGGTGTTTCCTTTTAATAGGTTATTATGGGCCCAGACCCAGACCCAAGTCCACTATAAATCCGTTGTAAATTTGGTATAATGATTTTTTAAAGAAAAAAAAAATAAAGCGGCAAAATGTATTGAATAATTTGGATGCAGATAAAAGATTGGTTTTCTTTTGCATCAATAAATCTCATCAAAAATGGAGCAAAGTCATTCTCTGAAGATGGAGAAACTCATGAGTGGAGAAAGTGGTGTTTTGGGTAAGATTCAGTACTTGACAGCTTCACACCTTTATGCAAAAGTATTTTTTTTTTAATTTAATTTAAGGAAAATGTTGATTTTTTTACTGTTTGTTTTTGCTCTTTTTTCTGTTTTCAGGACATTCAGCTTCAACTTTCTCATCGAACCAACGCTGTTCTAGTGGTACAAATTTCTACTCATCTTCTAGATTTTTAATTCTTTCCATTGTAAGTTTTTTTTGTGAAAAAATATTGATGTTTGTTTTGAATTTTAACTTGCTGAATGGTAAATAGGTATATCTCCTTCATAACACTCTTTGTATAGAAGATCCATATTCTTTTGGACCCATGGAATTTTCGACGTTTAGTTTTGGGTGTAATTCAGTAAGGGAGTGGAAATTGCTTTCCTTTTTCTATATCCACAACAATGGCGGTGTTCCGGGTACTTGCGTCTCTTATAATTTCACTATATTGTTCAGCTGTATAAGCGATTTCATGTTTTTTTTCAAAACTTTTGTTCAATTTGAGAATAAGAAAGTGTCAAGTGACAGTTTTTGGAAACACACTGTGCTGAAAATGTTTTTTCGTTTATAATTCTGCCTCAGCTATATTCTGTGTCAATTTCATCGAAATCCTTCAAAGAATAAGAAAGTGACAGTTTTTGGAGGCACCCTGTGCTGAAAATATTTTTGTTGTTTATAATTATGCCTCAGGTATATTCTGTGTCAATTTCATTGAAATCGCTCAAAGAACGACGAAGATAACATTTTTTTTAAATCCAACGCCCTATTTTTATATTCGCAACTCCACTCCCGTTCAGCCTTGCTATTCCTCTTTTGAAATCCCATCGCATTAGTCACTCCGAACTGTTGCCAATCCAAAAACCAAGCGATAATATAGCATCCGCCTTTTGAGTGTGTGAAGTTAGCCCCCCTTTTTTTGAATTTGTTATTTTTGAAAATTGTTCCAGGTTGTTCCCGATTTGTTCCGCATTGTTCCAATTTTTTTTTTCAAAAATTTTAGACCCAAAAAACGGTTTTTGACCTAGCCCCCCTTTTTTCGAAAATTGAAATTTTGAAAATTGTTCTAGAATGTTCTAGTTGTTCTGAACATTGTTCCAAGTTTTTGGACCTCTATATTCAAAAATTCAAAAGTTATGGCCAAAATTCGAAAAAAATCTAGCCCCCCTTTTTTCGAAAATCATACTTTTCAATTTTTTTTTAGGTTTAAAAAAGTGTTCCTAACATTGTTCCAAAAAATTGAAGTCGTAAAATGTCTACTTTTATAGATAAAGCTTTCTAAACTTTTTTATCAAAAACGCAAAAAACCGGTCTCCAGTTTTTTTTTTTTTTTTTCAAACACATAATTCATATTTCTTGATGATAAATACATGTGTATGGAAAATTTTGTGTCTCTATATTTATACAATCACCCTTAAATCGAATTTAAAAAAAATCTAAAAGTTTTTGCACTTTGTAAGAACTCCATTTAGACCCCTTTTATCATAAATCGACAATATATATTTTGTTTCAAGTTCCAAACCGCTCAACCGAAATTGTTCCAAAGATTCATACAAAAATATTGAATATTGAAGATTTTAAGCCGAAAAAACACTTTAAATGAAAATATCCTATTATCCTTGCTCTGGCCCCCCCTTTTACAAATTCTAAAACTTGTTCCAGGTTGTTCTAGGGCTCTTCTAAATTGTTCCAGAACTTCGTTTCTTAATATTGATTTTTACTATGAATAAATTTCAAAAACCTCTTTGAAATTTTTCATAGTAAAAATCAATATTAAGAAACGAAGTTCTGGAACAATTTAGAAGAGCCCTAGAACAACCTGGAACAAGTTTTAGAATTTTGAATTTGTAAAAGGGGGGGCCAGAGCAAGGATAATAGGATATTTTCATTTAAAGTGTTTTTTCGGCTTAAAATCTTCAATATTCAATATTTTTGTATGAATCTTTGGAACAATTGGGTTTGAGGGATTTTGAACTTGGAACAACTTTTAGATTTTTGATTTTGGAGCAGGGGGGGTGGGGGCGATTTTTTTGAAATTTTTCATAGTAAAAATCAATATTAAGAAACGAAGTTCTGGAACAATTTAGAAGAGCCCTAGAACAACCTGGAACAAGTTTTAGAATTTTGAATTTGTAAAAGGGGGGGCCAGAGCAAGGATAATAGGATATTTTCATTTAAAGTGTTTTTTCGGCTTAAAATCTTCAATATTCAATATTTTTGTATGAATCTTTGGAACAATTTCGGTTGAGCGGTTTGGAACTTGAAACAAAATATATATTGTCGATTTATGATAAAAGGGGACTAAATGGAGTTCTTACAAAGTGCAAAAACTTTTAGATTTTTTTTAAATTCGATTTAAGGGTGATTGTATAAATATAGAGACACAAAATTTTCCATACACATGTATTTATCATCAAGAAATATGAATTATGTGTTTGAAAAAAAAAAAAAAAACTGGAGACCGGTTTTTTGCGTTTTTGATAAAAAAGTTTAGAAAGCTTTATCTATAAAAGTAGACATTTTACGACTTCAATTTTTTGGAACAATGTTAGGAACACTTTTTTAAACCTAAAAAAAAATTGAAAAGTATGATTTTCGAAAAAAGGGGGGCTAGATTTTTTTCGAATTTTGGCCATAACTTTTGAATTTTTGAATATAGAGGTCCAAAAACTTGGAACAATGTTCAGAACAACTAGAACATTCTAGAACAATTTTCAAAATTTCAATTTTCGAAAAAAGGGGGGCTAGGTCAAAAACCGTTTTTTGGGTCTAAAACCCCCATTTTTGAATATTTTTGAAAAAAAAATTGGAACAATGCGGAACAAATCGGGAACAACCTGGAACAATTTTCAAAATAACAAATTCAAAAAAAGGGGGGCTAACTTCACACACTCTCCGCCTTTTTCGTAATTGTGTCGCGTCGCGAGTAGTTTTGGTCGTTAAAAGCTCTGTACTGCACAGTTGTGTCCATTAGTAGTTTTGTACTGAGAAGTTAATTCTTGCGAAGTTTTGTTTTTCTCAGTTGTGTCAGTCTCCTCTGTCAATGGCTCATAATTATAGACGATGCATAATAAATATTACGATTTAAAGCATTTTTAGTATAATGATAGAAGGATAGTCCAATTTTTAATCGAGTTAACATCGTGCTCTTTGTAACAATTTACTAAAGTTAAAATCACCAAACGCCAATTTGATATTTTTAGTATCATACTAGCTCCACTTTGGCAATAAGAAATGTGAAAAACTTTTTGCAAGAACTGTCATTGTTTTAGATATGTTCACCTGATATAGTCTGGATCGCACGAACTTGCTATTGTGCTTAACAACAACTGTAATGCAGACACACCGTGAAGAAAAAATGTTAATGGCCACGTTCAGGATTCACTAAGCTAGCCTATCTAAGATACTCGTGTATCCATGTATGTTTCTGAACGACCAAAACCGGATAGGTTAAATTTGCTGCTCAAAATAGTCTGGTAGTCAGCTGTTCATGACATTTCTCATTGGATAGATGAGTATACCAGAATTTTAAGGATAGCTTGAGATTTCTTTTTTGGCAACAGCTGTTTTATCATCAGATGTGTTTTTACACGGGATTACAACAACACAAAGCTATCCAGATCGCTTTGGATAGAAATCTGAACGCGGCCAATGGTTCAATAATAGGTGTGTTTTCAACAATTCCACTTAGTTAATGGCGATAAACCTCTTCGCTTATGAACTTAGTATTTATAGCTGGCATGTTTTTGTGCACTTTTATTTGAAGAGAACAAGTGAGTACAAAAAAAGCACCTATAATTTTATGATAGCTAGCTTAAACGAGCAAATGTTAAAAAGTCAAAAGTACCACAAAAAATGTATTTTTTATTTTTTTTTTTTTTTTCAGTTTGAATTTTTTTGTCTTAAATTTTGTAAACGCAATATTGTTTGAACTATTAAGAAGCACCTGATGGAAAAGATATACGCGAATAACCCAAAAATAAGGGCTAGAACAAGAATTCCAACTTTTGCTGTCTAGGAAATCACATAAAAATGCTATGTACACCGAATTTCATGAAAATCGGATAACCCGTTTACACTCTCGATCATATTACAGGGGACGCACCGCCGCATACACACATAGACAAGGGCACACAGGCGTACAGACCGACGGATACGGATGGCATGGCGAAACCTACTTTTTCGGACTTCTCGATCATCTTAGCTTAGGTAATAGTTTTGATTACAACCTCGAAAGTTTTTTTTTTTACACGAAACCAATATTTTTTGCCCTTTAGAGCAAGTAAAAAATAGGCTTAGTTAGGTATACTTCTAGTTAAAAATTGTTTAATCCTAAAAGCATTTAAGTACATAGCTTTATGTTTAGAATTTAGAAAATTGATTGTTAAGTAGTATCATAAAAATACCTTAACATTAGGCACCAATATATTTGGTTTAAAGAAAATAAACTTCGCAAACAACGGCATGTTTTTTTCTGTAGATAGAAAACCACAATTTATCGAATATTAATAATAACAACATTAAAATTAGGTAGCACTTACGCACTTACTTTTGTATTTTGTTTTTATATGTGTTCTGAAATGTGTTCGATATGTTCTTAGTTAAGTAAAAAGTACCTGGGAGACTGAGCTTTGCTCGGGATCTTAGAAATTTGACATGGGAAAGTTGTAACTTACCGTAGGAAAATTTACGCATGGAAATGTAAAATGTAGGTAATGAAAGAAAATTCAATTTTTATGAAAAATAAACAAAGAGTTCTGTAATGAAAATATGTTGTCTTTTTATATTTCATTGCATTGGCACCGGAAAAGTGCATGGGGCACTTAACATCTTAGTTATGGCCAGAGCCAGTTTTGGTGAGAAAAGTTTACAAAAATATACGGAAATACGCTGGCACAACACTATTAAAAAAGCGTTAAATTTTAATGTTAAAGTTATGTTAAACAGTGGACATTTATATTTATAGGGTTTCTGATTTGTATCATATTAAGGGGATGGATTGAAATTTTGGGGGATGATTGTTTAAAATTATCAAAATTTCCCTTTTGATCGATTAAGTAAAATTTCGTTATATTTTTATAAAATTTCTTTTCTAAACGTAAACGTTAAAATCTTTAAAGTTCAAGTGTCAGGCTAGGTGCCAAACTTTATAAAAAGTATTAGGTAAAGTCGAAATCATGATTGTTTTGAAGGATCAATTTTACAGCTTTTAAATAATGTACCTACGCCTATATCAAACAACGCATCTACGCTCTATCCCAAGTAGTCCGCTTATAGTACAAGAGCTTAAAGCACATTTTCATACTCTGGGAGTATATGAAAAGCAAAAATATGTATATGAGCAGTAATATTTATAAAACCCATTTATATGATTTTTCTTATCAACTTTTGCATTTTTAAAAAGAAAATCAATGTAATAACACATGGTTAATGTCCTTAGTCCTTACATAACAATTTTTATATGTAGCCTAAAATTTCATAATAACCTTAAAGATCAGGCAATTAGAAACAAAGTTTATTATCAGTTGATTTTTTCGGTTTTTCATAAAAAAACTTTGTTAAATTTACTTTTAACGAAAAATAGTAGCGACACATGGGTGGATTTTACTTAAAATAATTTCTAAATTTTGTCTCGCTCATGAGAAAAAACTCTGAAAAATTCATCAAAATCGTTAGGTAAAGCCGTTTCCCAAAAAACAAGAAAAAATTAAAGTAATCATTGCAGGGGCAGGATTGAGGAATCATTTGATTTGTGTACGAGAAATAGATCCGTTAACGAGAAACCAAGAAATAAGACAATTGGGCGTTGTAGTGGCCCGTTTTTACAAAATCTTGTCTTTTAACTTTTTTATCGTTCATTAGTAAAAGTTGTTCATTACCGTTAAAGCAGTTTCTGATATACCGCCAATAAATGCGAAAAGTGGCAGTGGGTGGATTTTACTAAAACTAATTTCTTTATTTATTCTCGCTCACGTTATATAAACGAAAATGTCATCCAAATCTTAAGCGCCGTTTCCGAGAAACCAAGAAATCATAAAAGTAGGCGTGTCAGAGGGTGGATTTTCCTAAATCAAACTTTTTCGTTTTTTCTTCTTCGTTCATCAAACCAAACTTTGAAATTTTCATTCAAATTATTAGAGCTGTTTCAGGAAAACCAATAAATGATAAGAATGGGCGTTCTAGTGGGTCGACTTTAATAAAACCAATTTCATAATTTTTGCTCGCCCACGGAAACAAATTCTTGACATTCCAACCAAACCGTTACAGCCGTTTCAGAGAAAACAACAAATCATAAAAGTGGGCGGATTTTACTAAGTCTTAAATTTTAATTTTGTTCTCGTTTATAAAAAGAAACTCTGAAAATGTCATTAAAATCAATAAATTGTTTCCGAAAAAAAAACAAGTAAAAATAAAAGTGGGCGTGACAGTGGGTGGATCTAGATTATGATATTTTTTTATTTTATTTAATTGCTCATAAAAACAAATTCTGAAAATTTCATCCAAAACGTTAGAGCCGTTCTCGAGAAACCAAGATATGATAAATGTGGGCGTGGCAATGGGCGGATTGTACTAAAACTTTTTTTAAAATTTTTCTCTTGCACAAAAGAACAAACTCTGAGAATTCCATCCAAATTATTTGGGTCATCTATAAGAAATAGAGGAATTTCCGAGAAAATATGAAATAAAAAAGTGGATGTGGCAGTGGGCGGATTAGATCACAAATATTTTTTTTATTTTTTTCAAGCAAACTGTGGAAATTTCATCAAAATCCTTAGAGCCGTTTTCCAGAAACTTATAATAAAGGGTTTTCCAATAAGAGGTGTTATTTTGAATAGCACGCTATTTAGGTAGCTGTCACTTTTGAAGCTATCATTTTTTGACATTTGACAAGTAGAAACTACGCCATTAATAAAAATGGAACGATACACGCTTCAACAACGCGTTGAAATTATAAAATTTCACTATAAAAATGGTGAAAATTTGGCAGAGACGGTTCGTAAAACTAAAACATTTTTGGGTCGTCGTGAAGCACCTTGTCGGACCGCAATACAGAAATTGGTGGACAAATTCGAGCTGTTGGGACAAGTTAGTGATGTGAAGAATAAAACCCGTGCACGTCGCTCAAGAACAACTGAGAATATTGCTGTTGTAGCCCAAAGTGTTGAAGAAAACCCAGGTTTGTCCATTCCTCGTCGTTCTTTGGAATTAGGCATTCCACAAACGTCATTACAACGTATTTTGCATAAAGACTTGGGTATTAAGGCTTATAAAGTTCAGTTAACACAAGAACTCAAGCCGGCTGATCATCAACAACGTCGTGTCTTTGCTGATTGGGTCCTTGAAATGCATGAAAATGATCCGGAATTTCATCGAAAAATCATCTTGCCTGATGAGGCCCATTTCCACCTAGGAGGCTACGTCAACAAGCAAAACTGTCGCTTCTGCGGCTCGGAAAACCCAAGAGTTATTGTTGAAAAGCCTCTCCATCCTCAACGCGTGACTGTTTGGTGCGGTTTATGGTCCGGCGGGGTCATTGGACCTTACTTTTTCGAAAATGAGGCTGGAGCAACAGTTACGGTCAATGGATTGCGCTATCGAGAGATGATTAATGATTTTTTATGGCCGGAATTGGATGGTATTGATCTGGACAACGTTTGCTTTCAACAAGACGGCGCTACGTGCCACACAAGCAATGAAACCATCGATCTTTTACGGGAAAAGTTTCCGGACCGTGTTATCTCTCGAAGAGGTGATCACAATTGGCCACCGAGATCTTGTGATTAAACACCTTGCGACTACTTCCTTTGGAGCCACGTGAAAGATAAGGTCTACGCCAACAGCCCAGCGTCGATTCAAGACCTCAAAGATGGAATTCGTGAGGCTATCGAGGACATAGGGCAGCCACTTTGCGATTTGGTTATGGAAAATTTCATGAAAAGGATATGGTCCTGTAAGCGTGGTCGTGGCGGCCATTTGGCTGATGTTGTGTTCCATTATTAACGGCATACCTGAAATAAACATCCGATCATTTATCTCAAAAAATGCCATTTTTCTTTGAATATCAAAATAACACCTCTTATTGGAAAACCCTTTATATATAATTTATATTTGAGTATGAACGATTGCTCAAAAAAATCTTCTTCCTGTTGTCATCAAGAACAGGGCAACAAATAAAACCTCAGTTTTTCATATATGTTAAAAGTTTTTTTATTCAAGCTTTAGATCCCTTACCGTCGGTTACTGAAGGCAAAAAGTGCTGATATGCAAGTTATAGTATTTCTTATGATCGCATCATCTTGGATATAAACAATGAATCTTTGATAAATTGCTTAGAAATGCTTTGATTCGTTCATTGTTTATATCAATTGAACTTGAAGTCAAGTGGGGACGCACAAGTGTGCTCTGATATAACATATATAGGTATATTGGATAAAAATATATATATACAAAAAAAGCTCGTTTAAAGTAATAAGATAAGTCGAAAAATATGTTTTGAAAGAACCCACAACACATAACGAATATATAACTAGATATAAACTTAAATAGAGTGTTTGGTATTTTCTTTAATTATAACATAAAGGTAAAAGTGCCCACTTATCTCCTCTATCCAAAAAAAAGTTTTCATTTTAAATGCTTTCTGGACTCATAAAACAAACATGTATAGTTACCTTCATCTGAAGCTAATTTCATAGAGCAATGCCAAGTATAGAACAAAATAATTAAAGTTATCACCTAAAACCTTGGGTGCTTTCATAAATGCATGGTTGCGAAAGTCTGACAGATGCATAACTTTCATAAATGCAAATGATAAATGTCAGATTTTCATAAAAGCAAACTGCAAATATTTGCAGCGCAAATGTGCAACTATAAAAACTCACATGCAAACTGAATTTCTTTTTTAAAGAAAGAGATAGGTGTATAGTATAAACGATTTCCTTTTCTTTATTGTTCCATCTGTCAAACATATGACGCAAAGCTGAAAAAGTGTTCATAAATGCAGCGTAAATCACATACGCAAATATTTTGTATGAAGTTAATATGATTGCAATTGATCGCATGTAAACAAAGCAACCATGCATTTATGAAAGCACCCCTTTATTAAGTGAGTGTCGTTTTGACGATGTCTCTCTCTATCTTTCCCTTTACATAGGATAGAGACAGCTATCGTCAAAGCGACAGTAAAAAAATTGATAATCAACTATCCCCTTAGCCGATTCCACCCCTGATCATGAGATGATGAAACGACCTTGAGCTTTGTATTAAAAAGATTTGTATTTATAATGTTTGTCACCTCGAAATTTGTTTTAAAAATTCATTAAAAAAACCTGTCGCTGACTAATTACTGAAATACATGAACTTTTATGAGGTTACTTTTAGACCTTATTCAAGAGAAATATTATATTCTTTTAAACCCGATTTAACCGCAAAACGCAAACCGCATTCCACGAGTTATATTCATTTAATGTGATCGTTAGAATTTGAAATTAATTTCACTTTATTTTAACATGATATTAATTATCTCTTGTGTTAAAAGAAAAACATTTATTTAGTGTTTATTTTTTTGATTTCATATATTGCTTATTTTTTCTGTGTGTATGTGATTTCATTTCCTCAATGCGAGTTTCTCCGAGTCTGATAAGGAGAAAAGCTCTTATTCCACGGCGAACTTATTTGTAAACACTTGGGATTGGGACTCTTATCAAAACAAGTGCAGCTCTTTTGTTTAAGTTGAAGGCTGATTCAATATAAAGCTCTCACCCTCTCTTACCACCAGAGACCAGACACTGGAAGCCCCCTCAGCTTTCCAAGAATCGCTATACTTTCTGCTGTTTACAGTCTCGATATTTTTCCGACATCTGTTTGACAAAAAAAAAATTGGAAGTTTAACAATCAGTAGTTGGAATTTAGAGGGTGTTTTTGGCACGATAATGCTTTGGATTTGCAAGGCCACACTTATTCCAATAATATTCCAGTCGGTTGGGCGTAAAGTCTCGTTTGGTGTGTCAAACGGACCGAATTATGTTCGAACTTCGAACGTTTTGGTTTAGGTTTCGTTTAGGTGATTTAGTTGATGCTTGTTATCAGTTAATATCGGATGAGGTAGCTGATGGTTTTGCGTGGCATCATATTGCCATCATCATCATTAACTGATATTTTTTGAATTAATGAAGGGAAAGGGACTTTTTAGCCGTCTTGTTTAAGCACAAGAAAAGAAAAATATAAATCAACTTCCAAAACATCGTTCAAGAATTTATTTTTCAATTTTGTGAGTGAATTATGTCTTGAGCTCGAATAAATGTGTGTTTAGCAAAAAATCACATTTAACATAACCTACTCCAAAAACAAAAATTTACATTTTCTACCTAAAACCTATAATGAGTATAGTAAATGCAGCAGTCGAGGGTGTGATGTTCGGTTTAAGTATGTGAGCTTTAAAAATGTTTAAAAAGGCAATAAAGAAGTTATTTATTGCTGTGTATGGAGGAGGATTCAAAAATACATCAGCATAGAGAATGGATATATTCAAAATTATCTTACAGCCTATTAAGGAAGCGGATATAGGTTTTGAACGTCTTCTTTTAACTTAATGTGAATGTTTATTCCGTCTCCGTCCCTCTGGTCGAATTTTTATATGAAGGTAGATAATAACGGGTGATTTTTTGGCTGGTTTGGTTTTGGCAACACTGGTTTTGACAGCTGACGTGTGTTTAGTACCTTGTGTCACTGTCAAACAGCTTCAGTTTGGTTTGCAATTTAACCATGGATCGTCTTACAAATGAACAACGCTTGCAAATTATTGAATTTTACTATCAAAATTCGTGCTCGGTTCGAAATGTTCATCGCGCGCTGCTTGTGTTCAGCGATGAGGCTCATTTTTGGTTGAATGGGTACGTAAATAAGCAAAATTGCCGCATTTGGAGTGAAGATCTGCCAGAAGCATTGCAACAGCTACCAATGCATCCCGAAAAAGCCACTGTTTGGTGCGGTTTATGGGCCGGCGGCATTATTGGGCCTATTTCTTCAAAGATGATGCGAATCGCAGCGTTACTGTCAATGGTGAACGCTACCGAGCGATGATAACAAACTTTTTTTTGCCCGAAATGGAAGTTCTTGACTTGCATGATATGTGGTTTCAACAAGACGGTGCCACATGCCACACAGCACGCGAAACAATGGCGCAATTGCGAGGCGAGTTTGGTGAACAGTTAATTTCACGTTTCGGGCCGGTCAATTGGCCGCCTAGATCGTGCGATTTGACACCATTAGATTATTTTTGTGGGGGTATGTCAAGGCTAATGTCTATAGGGACAAGCCCGCTTCGATTGACGCACTGGAAGCCAACATCCATGCATTCATTCGTGAGATACCGGCCGATATGTGTGAAAGAGTATGCCAAAATTGGACTCAGCGGATGGGCTACCTGAGACGCAGCCGCGGTCAACATTTGCATGAAATTATCTTTAAACATTAAATTGCAAGGTTCAAACTATCGATTCAAATAAATATTTCATTCATTTTTTCGAATTTTTTGTGTTTTTTTTTTTAAAAAAGTTCTGAATCTCTTAAAAAATCACCCATTATATGTAAGAGATGAACAGAGGAATTTATATACAATTTAAAAGTAGGAAGATTTGATAAAATAAATATGTGCATCGAAAGTTCAAATGGGAGTTAAATAATAAAACAAAAACCAAAAGATAAGTTGACAGAGTATAATCTGCAACATTACATTATCATTTGTTGTGAAGACGAATTTGTTTATCGTCGTGCAAACACTTGTTTTGTTTGTATATAAATTTTAGATTTTATTTCGGTCGTTGGAAATAAATTTAGAATTGCCAATTCATTGATTGTACTACTTTGTTTGTTTATAATTTTTGATTAAATGAAAGAGAATGGATATTATATTAATAAATGTTATATTTAATGTCCGCAATTATGTATGGAATACAATATCAGGTAAATGTCCGCCTCTGTTAGTCTCAGAAATGCGAGCCATTTTGAGCACATTTTTCATAACATTCTCACACATTTCACGCGAATATTTTTTGTGAGTTGCTCAAGCTTTTCTGGTTTGTTTGCATAAACCTTGCTTTCCAGATATCCCCACAAAAAGAATTCCGGAGCAGTCAAATCAGGCAACCGTGGATGCCAATCAACATCACCATTTCTTGAAATAACTTGTTGTGGAAAGAGGTCTCGCAGTAATTCTATTGTAGTCCTGGCTGTATGCGATGTGGCACCGTCTTCTTGATACCACATGTTAATCAAGCCCAAAGCATGTAGTTATGGCGTTAAAAAGTTTTCAATCATATCACGATATCGCTCCATATTCACAGTTACCGCTACGCCGTATTCATTTTCAAAGAAGTAAGGTTTGATGATGAATGATTCCTCCTGACCAAATTGCACAATAGACTGTAACTTTTAATGGATGCAAAAGTTGACTGATGAATAATTTGAGGGTTTTCCATTGCCCAGAACCGACTATTCTGTTTGTTCACATATCTATTCAAATGAAAATGTCACTCGTTATGATTTTTTCATGAAAATGGGGGTTGTCATGGGCTAGCTGTAACATCCTATTGGCATATTTACGGCGGCGTAAATGGTCTTGTGGAAGAAGCTCTTGTGTCAACTGAATCTTAAATGGAAACAAATGCAAATCCTTGTGTAAAATTGTGGCCAAAGTTGTTCTTTGAAGACCAAGCTCCTGAGCACGGCGTCGAATTGAGGTTGATGGATTGTTTTGTACACTTCCTTGAGCAGCAGTAATGTTTTCAGCCGATCTTGCAGTGCGTTGTGGTCCATGCTTGGGCCTATCGAATATTTTTCTATAATAAATTTGCCACGTGTCTACTTCACGACTGCCAAATATGAACTGTGAAGACTATAATGTTTACCAAAATACCGGCAAAACAAAGAAGTATATCTTCCCGGCGGACACCCTGTAGAACTCGCGTGGATAGCCAGGGCTGGCCGTCCCGTAGAGTTCGTCGTATGCGTTGCGTCGACGCATACAATTGATAGCTAAATTCAATGCCCTACACACATGAGGAACGATCCATAGGCAAGGCATGCGACCCGACGGGCGCAACGGAAAAAGCATCTGAATCTTTGAACCAATGCGGTGATAGTACAATATACATATGCCAATAGAGACTCTGACGTGTGATTCCCGTTGCAAAACAGTGCCAAGTGGCAGTGCTGCAAATAAAACATTTTTTTAAAATCGGGAGATTACCACATCAGAAATCGGTGTTAATCGGAGAAACAGTTGACAAAATTTGAAATATGAAATATATAGTTTGCTGTTTTTTGAAGAAAAAAGAAGAAAAATACGACTTTCACTAAGAATGTTAGCAACAATTGTCGTTAACATATCAAAGAGGCATTGCAGGTTTGCACAACTTTTATTCAAAACCTATATTGCTCTGTTGTTGTCTAGAATCGGATAAGCTACAATTTTTATGTTCACACTTTAAAAAAAAAAAACGAATACCTGCATACATATATCGTTATAAATATATTTAGGTAAACAGAAGACTGAATTTCAACCATTTCAGTTCCTCCTTAAAACTACATCATCATCATCGGCTCGACAACCGGTCCTGGCCTCCTTCAACGAGTCTCTCCACCCATCCCTGTCTCGAGCCGCCGCCATCCAGTTGCGCACCCCAAGGCTCCGGGCGTCCTGGTCTACGCCATCTCTTCAGCGCAAGCATGGTCTACCACGCTGTCGTCTATCATAGAATGTACCACAAAGAACTTTCGAACTTTCCGAGTAGGTTCCTCTTCGCTCATGCGAGCTAGGTGCCCTGCCCACCGGAGTCTACCGAGCTTAATTTTTGCCACGATATCTGCTTCAAGGTAGATTGCGTACAATTCATGATTGTACCGTCTCCGGAATCGTCCTTCCTCACATATGGGGCCAACAATTCTCCTTAAGACTTTTCTCTCGAACGCGGCTAAGAGGTCGGAGTGCCTTTTGCTAAGCACCCAAGTCTCGGATCTATATGTGAGTACTGGAAGGACCATGGTCCTGTACAGCAGCAGTTTTGAAGTTATGGTGAGATTTCTGGATTTGAAGAGCTTTGACAGACTATAGTAGGCTCTGTTGGATTTGAGAAGCCGCCCGCGTATTTCTTCTTCTATATTGTTATCGGCTGCTACTATTGACCCAAGGTATTTAACGGATTGCACCACTTCAAATTCGTGCTGGTGTTTTCATTGCGCAGAGCAGCCGTGTTGATTCGAACCTGATCGGCGGATGCAATACGTCTTCGCAAGGCAATCCGCCCTCGGAAAACCATACCAACAAGATAGTGATCCGAGTCGATATTGGCACCTCGGTACGTTCGTACCGTCATCAAATTCGAGTAGTGGCGACGGTCTATCAACACGTGGTCAATTTGGTTGCGAGTAACTCCATCAGGTGATACCCAGGTGGCTTTGTAGATATCTTTACGCGGGAACCTGGTACTCGCAACGACCATGTTTTTCGATGCTGCCAATTCTAAGACTCTAAGTCCATTGTCATTAGTGTTCTCATGCAAACTATGGGTGCCTGCGTAATGCCTGAATATCGGCTCCCGACCTATATTTGCATTCAAATCCCCAAGGATGATTTTTACGTCATACCTTGGACAGGCATTGAGGGCCCTCTCGACTTGTTCGTAGTAAGTCTCTTTTTCTTCGTCTGAGGACTCCTCCGTAGATCCGTGAACGTTAATGAGGCTAATGTTCTTAAATTTGCCTCGCACGCGATGGGTGCATAGCCTTTCGCTTATAGCGTTAAAGCCGATGATGGCAGACTTCATTTTTTCGCTGACTAGGAAGCCTACCCCGAGCACATGGTGTTTTGTATGACAGCTGTAATATAAGTCATAATCTTTCTTCTGAAGAACACCATTCCCTGTCCATCTAATTTCTTGTAGTGCTGTTATGTCAGCTTTATATTTTGATAGGGCATCGGCTAGCTGCTGAGCAGCTCGAGCTCTATAGAGCGGTCGTACGTTCCATAAGAAAATTCGTAAATCGTTTTTCCGTTTTCTTTGCGTGGGTTGTCGTCCATGAGATCAGTCCGTTTCCGAGCCTTGTTGTAGGTCTCGAAATTCGTTTAGTTTTACGGAACAGGGAATTAACCTGTTGCCAACCTGTGGAACCAGCCCGATCATATTAGCCAAACTTTTTGAAGAGGCTTGTTTCTAGCGGCCGCCGCTAGATAAGATAACAAAATAAAATTCACTGTAGAAATGGAAAATGAAAACAGTATAAATTTCCTTGACTTAAATTTTAACCGCCGTAATATTAACGCCGCGGCGTTTGAAACTCGATTTAAAAGTTGTTAAACCGACTACATTTACCCGAAATGAACCGATAGAATTTAAACGACAAAATCTCGTTTAAATTGGTAATATTCACACCGTTTAAGCAAAAAATGACATTCCGTTTCCGTCGGTTTAAATTTGTGATTTAAACCGAACTGCGGATAGCATCGCAAGTATAAAAAACTAAAAAGTGTTTTTTTGGCTTTTGAGCAACTGTTTGCGGATTTATTTATCAATCTTTTCAAGTTTCAGTGTTGAAAGAAAATGAACAAAAAATCTAAAATTGCGCAAATACAGAAAGTGCCACCAAAAGAATAAAAATAAAAAGAGAATTCAACTCAGGCCAAGCGCTTTACTCAATTGCAAACTGATTTGATGTGTGACCTTATGTTGGCCAGCGACGTCAATACTATAACATCGTACGGTCACATAAGCTGGTGGGAGGAAATCACCCGAATTTTCAATGCCTTGGCAGTGACCAATAAGTTGTTTATTCTTGTATTTGTCTTTTCTATCTATTTTTTTGTTCTTTCCCTCTATCAGCAATGAACGGATCTTGAATCGAACATTTGGATGGTGAGAAGCAACATTTCCATTTTGTTCATGTGGTGATCGCTAATATAACTAACGACAAATAAAAATGCATTTATTTTCGAATTGTCATTTTATATTTAAATAAAATTAATTCATTCGTGTCACACACAAAAATACACATAAGAAATGTCTTTTATTTGTCCTTATCGTTGTTGATGCTGGGCAAAAATATCAAACGTCCACAGCATAGCGTCTTCCACACATTCCTTGCAGGATTTGTTGCGAATTGAATTCTTCTTGATCTGGTTGCAGCGCCCGGTACTAACTTCGGCAATGGTATATCGTTGACGCCTAATTCTCCCATATCTATACATAATATTATGCAAGACGGGAAACACTGCTCTAATTTTGTGTATGACTGCCACTCGTTGCACTTGGATTGCACTCGATCTTCGCACGTTGCATTGTTCGATATGGACGCCAAATTCGCACTTCTCTCAGGCCTACCTCTTCATCTTTGTCGCTTGACGACGAGGATGATGATGACAATAAAACCGCATCTATGCCAACAATGGCATTTTCCATCTTGGAAAATAGAATATAAAATAAAAATAGAATATAAAATAAGAATGTAAAATAAAATTCTAAAATGGCAACAGAAAATGGATACACTGCTAGACTGAATATTTGCACTGACTGAAAACAAACAATAAAATGTTGAATATTAGCTAAAGCCTAAAACTATTAAAACCGTACCTAAACGACACGAAAATGTCTCGTTTAAGTTGGAGTCGGCTTATCGTAGTTAAATTGATCATTCGGTTTAAAATTTTGGATAACGTCAGTTTAAGAGAATGAATATTACCGAGTTAGTCGGTTTAAAATTTTTTAACCGACTACTGAATTTAAACAGATTTAAAACGGCGTGAATATTACTGCCGTTAGAGTGAAAATTTTACTAGACTTCGTGTTAATTTTTTCAAAATAAACAAATACTGACAAGAATGCGCGGTGGGGGTAAGTGTGCGCAAAACTTTTAGGGCAAGTGTGCGCGTGTGACAAAGAAATGTGAAAGGAAAAAACGTTTCGGTTTGAAGATTTATTATTTAGGAATATAGTTAGCGTGTATTCGGGTGTAAGAATCGAATTTTCAATTGATGGAAAATAAAAACAAACTCATTATGTGCATTCAAAATAAATACATTTAATGTTCCCACGAGGTTTTTTATTATTCTTTTTTTTCCAGATGCCTCGAACATATGTAAGGAAAAATCCTGAAAAAAAGGTTGTGACACAATGCCAAATTGATAAGGCTAAACAATTTATTTTTTAAAATAAAAAAGTTAGGTGCTAATAATAAAACGTTGTAATTATAAGTGTTTTATATAGTTAAAAATGAAAAATGCTGGCCGTTCGCACACTTACCCCAAATCATGCGTTCAGTTACCCCTAGGTAGGGGCAAGTGTGCGCAATCTAACTTGCTTTTGTTTTTTCAATAATAATGTAATTAAATTGGAAAAAATATATAGTTTTACTTTTTTTAATTAATAACCAAATATGCAGCTTTGTTATTTAATAAAGCCCTGTATTATATCTTCTATATTTCGCTTGGAATCATGTTTCAAAGTCGAAAGTGCGTACACTTACCCCTAACGACTCTATATATTATTTAATCATGGATATTATTTCTTATTATATTTAGTTTTTGTATCCTCTTGTTTAACGTTAACGTGAGTGGCAGTTACACATTTATTGTTGCTGCAATGCTAAAAATTTGAAATAAATGAATAAATCAAATCGCAAATTGAACTGTATTGGTTCGGGGCCCTGAGCCTTTGCCCACCAGGCCCATGTCTAAAGACGTCACTGTGTGCATACTTACCTAAAATATTAAAGGGATAATTTTTAATAATAATTTTTAATAATCAACAAATAAGGAAAGCTTTTTTTCATGTCAAAAAACTTTTTATTAAAAATTAAAAATATAACATTCACGAATACATTTTTTCACGAAATAAATGACTGACATTAAAGTTTGTATCATTAATCGAAAATTTCTTAAGTTTTAATGAGAACCGAACTAAAATAAGAAATATATCTTCACTACGCCACTTACAAAAATTAACCGAAATAAAGGTATGGGGAAAAAAAAAATTCTATGAGTTCCAGGACTCACGGTTAATATCTGTAAACATCAACGTTTGTCCAAGCGCAATTTTGAGGATCCGTATATGCGAAGCCGTCCATACGTTGTTAACTACGTGCACGGATCCAAAACGGACTAGTTTGCTTGAAGGGAATGTGCAGATTTTTGTCACTAAAGGTACCCAATATACTACTATGTAGATTTTCGTAACGTAACGTGCTACATCTACATCGTAAAGTGTGACGTCGTAACGTGGCACAGAGGAAAGTCCACATTTTTATATCAATCTACCGCCGCCGGCATAGATGTTTACACATCAATAACAAAATTCCTGTAGAGACAGACAATTTTTGTAGCTGTGCGTAAAATACTCCGTTTTCCAATGATCTAAGAAAGATCGACAAAGCTGGGTCAGTGAATTTGCTTGAAGGGATGCATGTTAAATGTTCGAACCAGGATTCGGCGATGGGTCCATATTTCAGTATGTTAATGCTTTATTTAAGGGGACAATATAAAATTATATTAATGAAAATTGAGTCAGATCAATATTTTTCAGTAGATAAATAAAAAAGAATTTGATGAAAAAAGAAAGAATAAAGCCCGAACCACACTACTCTCGTGTGGTGTGTTGTGGAGTCATGTGTCGCTATCGCTCTAATGTATTTCATATGCCTAGAGCCATATCGACTCTATTATACGACGTCGAAAGTGGCAGTGGATTGGACATACGCTTCGAAAAGGCAACGACTGTATTGCAACGCAAGCAATGCAGTGGAATCCGCTCACACAAGAAGGACGAAGAGCTGGGCGGCCGAGAAGCACATGGCGTAGAACAGTCGAGGAGGAATCAGCGCAACTAGGGAAGAGTTGGAGGGAGCTGAAACACATCTCTGGAAACCGCACACGATGGCGCGTAGGCGTAGTCGAGGCCCTATGCCCCACTAGGGGTCCCCCACGGACTTAACAGGTCTGAGGACCTAAGTAGAGCCATATTTGTATCGTGTGATGTGTTGTGTCGAAATTTATGAAATACATTGGAATGACAGCGACACACTACTCCTCAAGACACCACACGAGAGTAGTGTGGTTCGGGCTTAAGAAAGATTAAAGTAAAAACAAGAACAAGTTCGCTTTAAAATAGATGTTCTGGAAACCCTACTTTAGCGTTGTAAAGTTGGAGTAGGGGCCTGGAGATACTCTATCGGACCTTAGATCAAATCGCTTAGCAACAAATGCTTCAGCTCAGACCTCTGGCTATTGCACTCGAGGTTTTGACTTGGAACCAAATAAATAAATTCTTTCTTTTCCCTGTAGCTCGAGAGCTTCTTCAAGTTAAAAAAAAAAGAGTTGTTTCTTCTTTGATGTCTAGAGACTAAGTGTCGTTTATTTCAAAACATTCTTATTATTTATACATAATAATTTGTTATCGAATTGATCCATACTTCGATTCTTGACCTCACAAATAATCGATATTCAAAGTCATCATAATTCGTACGACGCGGGCTAAGGGTGAACGACCAGCTATCTTAAGTGGCACAGTTCGTTCGGCTACAATGCTTAGTTGACATATTTTGTCAGCATAAACAAATGACCGCTGATCGCACTCCATCAACCCATTCATTCTTTGTATATGTATGCCGTTCGTACCATTAGGGTAATATGATAAGACTGTTTGGTTTTTCATCGACTACGAGTCGGATACGTTCAGTTCATGTGTATCTTTTATTACCCTGGCGTAGAAGGCAAAATAATGCTATGTAGGTATTGTTGTTGATCATTACGTATCCACTGCTTAAGGCAATGCATATTGTGGGAATCAAGTATCAAGTATCGAAGCATGGTTCGATATAAAACAATTAGTTAAGTGGTCGCTAGCGTGATCCCTTCACAGCGTTCAAAATTCTGTTTTAAGCCTTTATTTCTGCTAAAAACAAATTTTTGCCTCAAAATCCTTAACACAACCGTAGATATACCTCGTGAAAAAATAATATAAGAAAACAAATATCACAACGCCAAATGAAGCATTTTGAAATATTGTTTTTCCACCTCGGATTCCAGATTCGCTAGGTAATCGGATTGAAAATATAAAAAGAAGGATTTAATATTGCATTTTTAACTTTTTTTAAGAATGAATATTTAATTAAATTTATATTTGATGACGTTTTTTTTTCTTTCAAATTTGTTTTTACTTAATTTCAAAACTTTCGATGGGACCTAAAAAATCTTAACTAATAAATAATATTAATGACAAAGGGTTTAAGCTTCTAACGAAGCGTGTCTTTTTATATTTTGTTCATGCATCTGTAGGCCAATATTTAACTTTTTAATATTTAAAATGCCTTTGGGTAAAATCCTTTTAATTATTTCAAATATTTTTTCATCTACTAAACATTAAATGTTATTTATCCACGTGGCCACGTGGCAATTTGCCATCAAAACTTTTTTTTTGCACAAAATAGAACCTCTGCCATTCGTTTTGGTATTGGAATTGCTACTAGAAAAGTGTGAGTCAGCAGAATCTTTTGTTCAAACAATTATCAATGATATAATTTCAAATGCCTTCCTACCTAATTAGGCCCAGCAGAACGAAATAAGGAGATAATTGCCCTAAATAAAATATTGTAGCGTAGTGTGAGATTTACTTGATATTTCCTCAAATCATTTTAATGAACACGCATAGATTTTTAACATGATAGTATGGGGACTTTTATTTTGGGAATTGGTTAAGAGATAAATTACGAAGCAGAATATATTTTAATGGAAAAAGGATCCAATTTTGTTTGGGTAACAAGTTTAATTGTTTTCAAATTTGCATGTACGTGTAACGTGTATATTATATGCTGTCTTTAACCATCAAAGTATTTAAGAATTTACTTTAGGGAAGGTTCCAAAAGTTTTATAATTTGTAATTTATGTACAGAGTAGAACTGAAAGCAGAGTTGTTAAAATAATGTTGACAGCGTGTGTTGGTGTATTGGTACATAATACATATAATTTAATTTTGTATGCATATCATTATGTATTTCCAAGAAAATTTTGTTCCTTTTGCAAATTAAATCATAATTTCTGTCCTTGTATTTAAAAATATCTAACAATAAAGGTACTTATATAATAAAAAAAAAAAACGAATATGCGAGTGTTACGCTATCAAATATTAAATTAAAGTGTGGACCTCACAATCACAATCTAAACGACGACCGATTTGGTTTTTGCTTTTTTTTTTATTGGGATAACTTTAAAGTCCAATTTTCTGGTCGATTCTTAAATGTAAAGGGTTTTCGAATAAGAGGTGTTATTTTTATATTCAAAGAAAAATGGCATTTTTTGAGATAAATGATCGGATGTTTATTTCATTATAAAGAGGAATAATACTCCGTTAATAATGGAACACAACATCAGCCAAATGGCCGCCACGACCACACTTACAGGACCATATCCTTTTCATGAAATTTTCCATAACCAAATCGCAAAGTGGCTGCCCTATGTCCTCGATAGACTCACGAATTCCATCTTTGAGGTCTTGAATCGACGCTGGGCTGTTGGCGTAGACCTTATCTTTCACGTGGCCCCAAAGGAAGAAGTCGCAAGTTGTTAAATCACAAGATCTCGGTGGCCAATTGTGATCACCTCTTCGAGAGATAACACGGTCCGGAAACTTTTCCCGTAAAAGATCGATGGTTTCATTGCTTGTGTGGCACATAGCGCCGTCTTGTTGAAAGTAAACGTTGTCCAGATCAATACCATCCAATTCCGGCCATAAAAAATCATTAACCATCTCTCAATAGCGCAATCCATTGACCGTAACTGTTGCTCCAGCCTCATTTTCGAAAAAGTAAGGTCCAATGACCCCGCCGGACCATAAACCGCACCAAACAGTCACGCGTTGAGGATGGAGAGGCTTTTCAACAATAACTCTTGGGTTTTCCGAGCCCCAGATGCGACAGTTTTGCTTGTTGACGTAGCCTCCGAGGTGGAAATGGGCCTCATCAGTCAAGATGATTTTTCGATGAAATTCCGGATCATTTTCATGCATTTCAAGGACCCAATCAGCAAAGACACGACGTTGTTGATGATCAGCCGGCTTGAGTTTTTGTGTTAACTGAACTTTATAAGCCTTAAGACCCAAGTCTTTATGCAAAATACGGTGTAATGACGTTTGTGGAATGCCTTATTCCAAAGAACGACGAGGAATGGACAAACCTGGGTTTTCTTCAACACTTTGGTCTACAACAGCAATATTCTCAGTTGTTCTTGAGCGACGTGCACGGGTTTTATTCTTCACATCACTAACTTGTCCCAACAGCTCGAATTTGTCCACCAATTTATGTTTTAGTTTTACGAACCGTCTCTGCCAAATTTTCACCATTTTTATAGTGAATTTTAATAATTTTAGTGCGTTGTTGAAGCGTGCATCGTTCCATTTTTATTAATGGCGTAGTTTCTACTTGTCAAATGTCAAAAAATGACAGCTTCAAAAGTGACAGCTACCGAAATAGCGGGCTATTCAAAATAACACCTCTTATTGGAAAACCCTTTACAAACGGACCACCATTATGCAGAAAAACTTGTTGGTAAAGGGTTAGAATTTCAATTTTTCAACAAAATTTCAAACAAGCAACAACCAAAAGTCACATTAAAATGCAATGTAGGTACCAAATTTTAAACAAATTGGTTCAACCGTTTACGCTCTAGCTCAAATTACAGTGGACGCACTGAACGACTAGAATTTTTAACTCACGTGTCGCCACTGTCCTAAAGTATTTAGGACACACTAAATTGTCCTGGGCCAAACTAATACATCCTGACAAGCGTAGGATAAACCGTTATGGTTTAGGTTCTAGGAGAGACTATTGTTTGGCCTGAAAACGGCTTTGGCGGTAGGTACACAGTATAAAAATAGTAAGTTAATATATTGCACTATTTATTTCTGTGTATTCGCAAAGTATTCTTGTTTCTTTGTCTCCAAAGTACATATACCTAACCATATGGCATGATTATCAACAAGTCGGTAAATGTTTGGTGGCAATGACATTTCAGCAATCCTTGGGTGTAGTTTATTACTTGATAGATATCAAGTAATGAGGGCACTTGCCCCCCTAGCTATCTGAGTTACGACTTTTGTCTATCAATATTTTATTAGTTCTTAAGAGGGAATTTTGAATAATTGGTAATTGTTTTTTTTTTACTTTTTTTCGTGAAATTCCATATGTTGCCCCCTTTGACTCTGAACCTTGGTTTTCAAGCACGTAATTGTTGATGTATAGTCATCAAGGAAAGAAGTGAATTCATTGGAAGATTTATCAGTTATACCTCCGTGGTACAGTAATTTGACGCCGTATAGTTATAGTTAATCGCAAATCCCAGAACAGAGTCATCATATTTTTAACGTTATGGGTACACAAATTTGTGATTTTTTGAACCTTGTGATAGAATTTTGCATATTCTCTTATCGACCATCAGTCCTGTTTCTGCATAACTCTTTGCATTTCAATCATTGACGGAGATTTTATTTTTACCTCTACTAATTTGCATGTATATATGTAACCTGTGGCCTTCCAAAACTGAGATTAAATCGTTCATTAAAGATTTTTAAGTAAAACTCATATTTATCAATAGCGTCTTTTCTCCATCTCAGAATTTATACTAAAGGGTCCGCCAAATAACCTTTTTTTTTTTGAAAATGGCGCAAAACATCGAGTGTAGCTTCGGCTGTGTGGCACGCAGCGCCGGCCGCCGTCGTGTTGAAACCAATTGCTGCCAATATCCTCCTCTTCAATTTTTATGAACAAAAATTCGTTCAACATGGCCCGATAACGATCGCCATTGACTGTAACGGCCACTCCTTGCTCATTTTCGAAAAAAATGGCTAAATTATGCCTCTGGACCGCACCAAACAGTGACTCGTTTTGGGTGTATCGGCTTTTCAAAGTATGCGTGCGGGTTTTCTGTGCCCCAAATGCGACAATTTTGCTTGTTTACTACCCGCCAAGATCAAAATGAGCTTCATCTGAAAAGATGATTTTTTTTGGCAAAATCGAAATCTTCTCTGAGTCGATCGCAGACCCACTTAGCGAAGCGTATACACAACCATATTCGTTCAGCAGAAGGATAAAACTAATTATCTGTCAAATCAGACATGAGCTAAGTGTTACCATTCACGGACCGTTTATTTTTAACAATGTTTTAATAAATTTGGAATTTTTCCACAGAAGCCCTTTCCATTCGAAAGACCGCGAACAATTGAGAATTGACACTCATCAAACAAACTGCATACGACAAAACAAAAATTTGAGCGGTGACATTACTACGCGTTGCTAGCGTTGTATGTTAAAGCAAAGTAACTTCGTGCACTTAAAGTCTTTTAGCTAGCACTCATTTGTCAAAATGTCAAATGAGAAATGTTGTTTTAGCACCCAATGCAGATTTTCCGCTCGAATTTTTGTGTGTTTCAGGAACAGACTAGCCATATGAAAATGAGAATGTTTCGTACGTTTCACCCTCCAAAACCCATTTGATTACCTACATTGTTGAATTTGTAATTTCATCCCGCGTCGATGAATAGATGTGAATTGCAACAACAATTTAACCAGGTGTGATCCCTACTGTCTATGTGTGTGGTTTTTATACACATATTTTCATTTTGTATCTAATATCTGACAGTTCAAGCTTGTTGCAAATTAAAATGGTTTCCGGGGATTCTCATCTTCATGCATAGGTAATCTGTGGTTTCAGTTATAAAATCATCATGGTTTTGCTCTCAACGCATAGATCTACACATAATTGGAATAAAAACGTAATAAAATAGATTTTGAAAAATCTGTTACTTATGTTGTTTTAAAAATCACCGATTCATACAATTTTCAGCATCCTCCTGTTCTGTGAAACAAGATGGACAGCAAAATACAAAAGTCTACGAGTATCTATTAAAGGAAAACAAAAAAATTAAATAATGGAAGCACTGCAAAAATTAGAGATCGAGGGAAACCGTGTTACAAAACAACGCGCCCTTCAACTTTACTACTGCCTGAACACAATTGGTACGTAGCTGCAAACGGAGCTGCAGCCGCAGCTGAAAGAGTTCACCAAATTTTACCTTTACGTGTAAGATTTTTGACATTTCAAAATTGATGGATGATAGGGGTTAAAATAAGCTTCAAGTTCTCTTCAATTCCTCATGTTCACAAAATTCACAAAAGATGTAATCAGCTGACCCAATAAATTACATCAAATGTCAGAAAGCTGTACAGCTGCATTGTGGGCTGGGCACGTCGTCGTCGTAAAGAACGAACAATACTTTTAGACAGCTGCAGCTCCAATTACAGTTGCAGCATGTTATTGTGTTCAAGCAGTTACTCGTGTTCGAACTCAACTTTTTTAGTCTGCTTTTTCATGATGGCTTGAACCAGTTGCAAATATCTTATCAGGAAGCTGACCAGAATTTATTAAGTGTAAAAGATCAGACGATTTTCTTAAAAATGCATTTTGAAGAAGATCCGAAAGAATGCTGACAATTCCTTTAAAGCGCTTTGAGAAACAATTGAAAAATATTTGAGTGAATCAGGTATTGAATTAAACAGCCCAAAAATTGTAAAGAAACAAACTCACCGATCCAATATTCTATCAATTTTCGTTCCTTATACTTGGTTTTCAGAAGAAAATAAATCCGCATATGCAATACTTCAGTTATCTTCTAAAAATATGCAAACCATGGACTCATCCAATTTCAATTTGACTGTCCAAAAGATAATTGATTATCCTTTCTAGATATTTTTTGCCAAGTCCGTTATGTGGTTTTACCACAATAAGATGAATTTAAACCAAAGTCAATTTACCAATATATTTGATATGTTGAAAATTGCGGAAGAATTTCATCCTTCGGTTTTCGCAGCACTAAGTCATTCCATTACTGCCCCCCACAAAATGTACAGCAGAACTTTCTTTCAGTACAATAAGGCCCAGTTTGTCAATGCGAAATTATCCTTGTTTCGAGGTTGAACCCGAATTAACTCCTGAAACATGTTTTTCAGTCGATTTAGATCCCGAGTTAACACGGGTAGACAAACCTGAGCTTCGCATACAAGTTACAAAATAAAATATAAATAAATAAGCTAATTTTTGTACTCGAATACTATACTTTATGGGTTTTGAGTTTTGACCTACTACGTACTTCACGTTTTGAATGGGTAAATATGTAAAAAACACGATTTTCTAGGCGCAACTTTTATTACTTTCCGAACATAGCAAGAATTTTTGTGATCAAAACCCACTTTTTTTATTTTTTTCCCATTTCATTCTAATGTGGTTAGACATGTGGTTTGCAATCTGGCAATACTTTTTTTCGGAGTTGGTCTTTTTAACAAATGTCACTTGATTTATGCTCAGTTTGGTTTGCCATTTCCTAATGAAAATACTAACTCCTGAACAACGTTTGTAAATCGTGCAAATTGATTACCAAAATAATGATTCGGTTCGCGCGATGCATCCCGCGCTGCGTCCAATATTCGGTCGACATAATCGCAAAATCGCAAAAATTCGAGCAACCATGGATCGGTTTCGCACCAAGTTTACTTTAGTGGATAATGCGCACCCTTAGAAATGCCGTACAGTGCACACCGAAAGCGCTATTGCTGCTGTATCGAAGAAGCCCCAATGAGTCCATCCGCCATCGCACCCAACAATTGGAGCTGTCGAAAATTGGGCCTCTCGGCTGGAATTTATTTGAGCCAGCCGCGGGCCCCATTTCATCCTATAAAATAAAAATTTTGAAAAAGAATATCCCTAAAGCCGTTTCCTAACCGCCTACAGCACCACCTGTTGAACGATAATTCAATTGAACTGAGAAACGAAATGTGCACCTACAGCGCCACCTGTTGATAATTTTCCGTTTGTAAAGCTTCGCGTAGTAATTACGAACAAACCGTCAGAAGGAAGTATCCAATTTGGTCCAGTCGTTTTCAAGCTTTAAGCATCCGAACGCACCAAGATCCATTTTTATATTATGTAGATAATTAGCTGGCTAATTCTTCGAGATTTTTGGTTTTGTTATTGTTTACCGATGGATATTTTACTGCTCTAGCTATAAAATTACCAATAAAAGACGCCTCATATTACTTTTAATTTGTTTACTTTGGGTACACATAACAGGCCCTTACCTACTTTAGATCGTTTGGGGCCATTTAGCTTTTCAGGACCTGTTTACTTTTAGAAAATAAAAAAGTTTTAGAAACATCATGATGAATGAAGTCAAACATGTAATATGTGTAAGGCTGTCAGTTAGCCGTTTTCGGTTTTTTAAATACATATTTTAAATCTAGATAAATGGTAGCAGCTATTAGCCGTATTTTTTTGGGATTTTATATATAGTACAGTAAGAAATTCCCAAAAAACCCATCCGCCGTAGCCTGGTTTTTATGTTTCAATGTTGGTACAATTGAACAAACACATGTCAGAATAATTAAAAAAAAAAAACAAATAGAAGAAAGTTTTGCAAAAATCAGGGGGGTCATTCCGTAATTTTTAAAACGATAATCGTCTAAACGATAATCGTCTAAACGATAATCGTGCACGATATCGTCATCAATTTGCTTCACGTAACACAATCACTATCGTCTCGACAATCGTTTATTATAAATCACAGTTTGAGAAGGAATGACTTTTCAATCATTGTCATAAATGACAATTCTGTAATTTATTTTTGTCAGTAACGCCCAAAAAATATCAATTTTTATTTAGAAGAAGTGAAGAAAAGTGCGGGCAAAACGTGAAGTCGCCTAAACAAATCGGTTATCCACCTATCCTTCAAACTACATATAATTAATTATAGGGTTTTCAATTGCAGCGGGCAGATTTTGACGGTGACATCTATTAAATCTTTTGTTTATTATTTACTGATGCCAAATCATCATGGCAAGTTACAAGATTGAACGACACGTCCAATTGAAAGAACTTTAATATAAAAATCTTTTAGGCAACGATACGTGCGTTGCGCCAATTTTAAAGTTTACATGGTTGTATTTCCATGTCTATTATCCCAGGATCAACCGAAAACATCTACGCGCCCTTATTGAAAAACCCTACATATGATAAAATGCATAAATTGTTTCGAAAAACAAACAAGACGACGCAAGACGATAGCTAAATAGGTATCGTTCAAACGGTAACGATTTAACGATAACGTTTTGACGATTTTTGAGTTACGGAGAGCAAATTTTCGATCGTCAAGACGATATCGTCCAGTCGATAGTGATTATCGCTTTTACGTGAAGCAAAGCTATCGTCAAAACGATATCGTGTGGCGATAATCGAATTACGGAATGACCCCCCAGTAGAAATAAAAATTTACTTCAATCAAAAACTAAAAAACTCAATAAAATGGACAGTTTTCAAGAAAATATGGTGGATTCAGATCCTCTTCCTTTCTTTTGGCATTTCTGTTAAGCGACGATTGAAATTAGCAGCCGACAATTAAAACACAACCGAAAAAAAAGTAAATACAAAAGCAGGGGTTTGTTCGTAGATTATGGTCCGAATAAAATTTTGCCGTTTCCAAAACATTCAGTAGATACATGGGCGTTAATTCTTGTAGGATAAATAAATACATGTTTTGCTAACTACTTTAGATATTCATGATTTTTGATAGACATATTTGAAAAGAATTTTAACAGCGCAGCGCAAATAAATTAAACAAATACGAAACCACATTTACCCTTCGTCAAAAAAAGAAAAGAAATCGAAATTCTTTCTAACCATAGAATTTTTATTCTGAATGAAAATCGTAATTCAATTATACCGTCCGTGATAGTATATACAAAATAGGTATACAAAATTTAAGTGTTGTAATTTTTGTGGGTTTACTTATTTTCCGCTTATATTTTATTTGGTATTGACTTAGTAAACCTCATTTAACATAACCGGAGAAAGGAACAAAATTAGAAAGAAAGTGTTTAAAAGCAACATTGCAACGAAAAGTTAACCAAAGAAAAACAATGATACAAAATTGCTCTTTTTTAAAAGCGCTGCGAACTTACAAATTTTCCTTCATATTTGTTTTCGATTAACGAGTGCAAACTGCAAACAAATGTATTCCCACTTTTTGATAGCAAAACTAAGGAACTTTTGTGAGTAGCAGTTTTATATTTATGAAAATATGGAGTTCTCTGATTTCTTAGATATATAAACTGGGCAACTAAAAAAAAATATCAAAAAGATCGCTTTGTCTTGCCAATGGAAATCTATAATTATAACTACTTCATGAACACAACCATTGAGATACAATTCGATTATCAATCGTACCAACCAAAAACACTCTATATGAACATACCAATCTTTCGTACGTATCACCCTCCAAAACCCATTTGTTTACATTGTTGTTTTTGTAATTTCGTTTTGTGTCCATGAATAGATGTGAATTACAACAACAATTTAACGGGGTGGGATTGTTCTGTTTTCCCAGAACAACCATTTTGTATGTGCAAATAACGCAGCCATCTTTAAAAAAATTTCAACTCACCAGCTTTTCAACATGAAAATGGCGGATGTTAGGTGGGATATCGGGATGTGTTGAAAAAAACACCAATTTAATGGTGCTAAGTCTGCTATTACACTACGAATTTCACGTGATGAAACTTCTTTTAATTTTTCTTTGAAAATTCATCCTGTAAGTAGTTCGCTGTTACACAATAATTTTTAAATCTTTGGCATTTAACAGAAAAGTCTGTAATAAAATAAATAACGTGATAAGTTAGAATTTATACATTGAAATTTCGGTCATCGTGCGTTTTCTATTGGTTTCGCATATACATAGCATAAAGGCTGTCCCAAACCAACGCGAAACATTCGCGCGAATATGCGACGACTGAATAATGTTCGAAGATTCGCATCGCGCCAGTGTGGGTACTCCCATTAATCTCCATGTAAATAAATTAAGACAGGCGAAAGTTTCGTCGTCGTTCTGAAGTATTCGCTTTGGTTTTGGAGAGCCTTAATGCTCTTAAAAGCCGTGTTTTTTTTTGCAAGCCCGGAGGGATTTGGTTAAAAAGAAATGATATTGGGAATTATCTATCGACGCCATCACAGAAAAAAAAATGGAGTTTCCATAAAAACTATTGATTAGAAGTACATATGCAATTCACGCCGTTAGAACAGTTTACCCTCGAAAATTATGTGCTCTTAGCTATGCCTGGAGGGGATTAGTTGTTGTTGCGTTTAACATGTAAATTGCTTAGCCCCGACGCGACATAGTTTTTTTTCGATCAATTTCCTCTAGGTTTGCAAAAAGGACGAGACTAGAGACATGCCAATTTATAACAGTTATAACAATTTTTGGCCATTAAAAGAGGGCGTACGTTTACGCGCTTCGCACTACTTAAAAAAAACTTAAGGTGCTTGAATTATGCCCACCGGAGGAGGACTCTGGCTCTGCGGGGCCGCATAAACAGTAATTTTATAAACAAAATCTGTTATAATTGGCATGTCTAGTCACTTCCTGCAAAAAAACACGCCTAAAGTCTTACAACAGTTGCGTTGATTCGCTGATTTCTCATTCGTTTTTTTTTTTTGTCATGTTCACAGTCTGTTTCAATAATTCGAGAGCGAAATACAATACCAAACAATCGTAGAAAGAAAACAAATAATGACAAAAGACAATCGAATATACTTAAATTGATTATAAATTTTCACGTTCAATTTGTTTCCACAAACTTATCCTCATAAGGTTGGGTTAGCACTTGATAACTCGTTGCTCCTTTTATTATACTTTTTGAACATACCCATTGAAACTCGTAAATAACCGACATTTTGGTGGTGAATGTACGCTTACTGCATGTGTGTGCAAATAAAGCGTGGTGGATGTACGCTTGATGCATATGTGTGCGTGTTTCTCCTGAATTTCCCCTATATGAGCTTGTAGGCAAACTCGGATGACAGCCGAGATTGGTATCTTCATATAGAGTGTTTTTGGTACCAACATCTAAGAACGAAACTAACAAAATCCAATTCGAGACTCGAATAAAACGGTTGGATTCTACATTAGCTTTTATCGGCCGTAATTCTACTGCCGATGTTGTATTTGATATGCGTGTAAAATCGTACTGTACAACGGATAGCTTTTCCAAAAAAACACGGCAATTTTTTCAAACCTCTCGTAACTTCTTTAAAGGGTTATTTCCATAGTATCCAGTTTTTCGTCCGTATAGGGAAAAAGTATACGAAAACCCACAAACAATCCTTCTGAAAGCGAAAAACCTCAGAGGGGCATCATAGACAAAACAGAACCACATGCGTAGCGTAAGCGACCACAAAAAAAAAAAAAACTCATACAAACCACATCCGAAATGACTGGGTATAGAATATGATAAATTCCTGTTCGTCCTTGTGGCCTTATGCAAATTACGCTAAAGCAAATCTCTGGTCGATATTTCATTACAATATTAAAAGGCCCATGGGTCATTTACGTCTTAAAACAGTGAATAATTTGGTATCAGTGTTGGCCTTCGAGAGGTTAATTAAATTATGGAAATGTCAGGAAGCGCCTTCAAGAATATAATCAAAAGAAAAATGTTCAAAATTTAATATTTATAAATGAGTAGTTACAATTTTTGTTATTTATCCCGCGCCGCAGGCCGTGGTCTCATGAGGCAGGACAATGGTTGTGTTTGTGGCTGTTTCACCATTTAATTAGCAACAGGCTGACTGAAATTCGTTTTTTTTCTCGTTCCGTATACATAACATAGGTTGATAAAAAATTAGTGTATTATTATTGAAGAATAAGAATCAATAATCCCTGTGGTATGGATTTCCATTGAACCATTGATAATAAACGGAAATGATAATGCCAGCTGGGAGCTAGTAGGTACATTGATCTGGGGCAATTTCAATCATTAAGGCAGTAATTACTTCATTGTGGTTTTTGGTTTTCGGCTTTTTGTATTTAAGTTGGGCATGTACACCTCAATCCTATGGAAATATGTACATCCTATGTATCGTGCTGTTTCTACTTTCTGCATGGGTTGACTGTTTTCATTTATTGGCGTTAATTATTATGGTTAGGCTGTTCAAACAAAATGAACGTAGGTAATGAAATAACAATGGAGGGTATAAGTGAGTTTTTCTTTTTTGGCTCTACAATAGTAGTCTTTATCTTTGGAATGGTGGACATGGACAGTTTTCTCCCTAGGGGTAGGTTTATTCATTTTGATGCGCATTATTGAGTTTTTGATGCGGACCAGTGAGTCGTTATTTGAGCGTTCGACGTAAAAACGTAATTATAATATGTGCCATAAGCCCTGAAGCTTGTTGTACAACGAATTTTTTTTTATTTATAATTTTTTTTTTGTAATAGATGAAGTATAGGTAGATACTGATGATTAAAGGCTATATTAGGGTGAGTTTTTTAAAAGGTAGGCTTTTAAAATGGAAGTTGGTAATGACAAAATGACTAAATAGGTACCTTCTTTACTTTTTCATTATACTTTTATATAAGATCTACCTTTGTAAATGTAAACAACTCTGAATAACTCTTAAAGTTATTATGGATCATCGCAGGATTGAGCTTTTGGACCAACTGGAATTTTGTTAGGGTGCAGGTGCAAATCTTTCTTCAAAACCGTACCAAGCAGTATTACCGCAACTGTGTTGAACGCCATGGTGTCGATGTTTCATGGCCAGCTGCAAGACTTTCACGAACGACCTGGATGTTTTCAGCCGATCGTCTCTAACCGAGGTTTGCCCATACTTTTCACATCTCTAAAACGTTCCCATATCGCTCGAATTTGGTCACCATATCGTCATCCCAGTATTTAAGTGATCTAAACGTAAGGCGGCCAACTTTATAAAAAGCCAATAGGGGACATTCTTGTGGATAAGGGGTGGGGATGTGGGTTGAGATTGTGAATGTAAAGGAATGTTTTAGCTTGACTTTGTACCTTTCCTTAGAGCCATTTTATAGACGAAATGCATATGGGTCGGATGCATTTCACTCTCTTCACTCCTTACTATCATCTATTGCATGCACCCCACATTTTCCGTTTGAAAATTGTATAATTTGTATTAATTTTGTATTTAAATATTTATTTTCTACTTTTTAGTTTTGGATCGTTGAATTTTTGTAATTGGTTTTAAATAAGATGCGTATGAGTTTGAGACCTGAAACTTTATACATGTGTTATCATCGACTACTGAGCTATTTTTCAAATCCCCAGCTCAGTTATTTAAAACACAAGTACTTAAATTAAAGAAAAACAAATAGTACAAAGCTCATAGAGAAGTTAGTTTAAAATCAATTGCAATTTGTCAAATTGTTCTGGCCAAACAGATAAACAAGAAATCAATTTATCAAAAAAGTTTTAATAATTTTACTCTTATTTCACTTGTTCTTTTTAACAAATATATTTTCATTGAATTTTTTTAATTTATGGTATACAGAAGGAAATATAATATTACAAAGCAAATTAAAATATTACGTTGGCAGTTACTTTAATTGGGACCACATACAAAAATTGGCACTTTTTTTTGGGACAAAATCACGAAGAACAAAATTATTGACTTTTATATTGATTTGGCTTATCGATTATAAAGGGTGTTTTTTTAGACGTGTGGTTTTTAATCTGGCAATACTTTTTTCGGAGGTGATCTTTTTGACAGCTGTCACTTGATTTATGCTCAGTTTAGTTTGCCATTTCATAATGAATAGACTTACTCCTGAACAACGTTTGAAAATCGTGTAAATTTATTACCAAATAATGGTTCGAGTCGCGCGAAGCCTCGCGCGCTGCGTCCACTCTAGTGGATAATGCTCATCCTGAGAGGTACAGTGCGCATCGAAGACGCTATTGCTGCTGTGGAGCAGAGTATCGAAGAAGACCTGAATGAGTCCATCCGCAACAATTGGAGCTGTCGAAAATTGGGCCTCTCGGCTGGAATTTATTCGAACCAGCCGCGGCG
This sequence comes from Leucozona laternaria, assembly GCA_932273885.2. Taxonomy (NCBI): domain Eukaryota; kingdom Metazoa; phylum Arthropoda; class Insecta; order Diptera; family Syrphidae; genus Leucozona; species Leucozona laternaria. The sequence continues at coordinate 236,425,172 of OW026366.1, read as the reverse complement.
GCCACTTGCTCTTAATCATTTTTAAAACATAATGGCAAACCCTTATCTTTATAACAATGCTAAATTCTTGGCCATAACATTAAATTATATGCGTTATATTTCTTCTTAAAAACACACGTCTACACAAGTCTTAATTCAAGTAAGATTTCATCAACTCTCCTACAAGTCAGAGCTGTTGATTTTCTGCACTTGTAGCTTTGATTTACAGAAATAGGAAACACATCGATGTCAACATCGAAGCCCCAACATCGATGTCAATTTATTATCGAAACATAAACATCGATTGGTTTCTGGCGTATTTCTGACATCAAAATAATAGCCAGTTCATAATGTATGTGTTCATGAGTTCATCACATATGGTAACGTCTAACTCTTCGAAAAGAAAATTAATCGTTTTTTAAATATAAACTACCTTTAGAGCTATGAAAATTTTAAATATCAATGTTTTTCAAAATCGATATTTTTGAATATATTTATATTTTCGTTTTCTAAACGAATAGATACGTTTAAATTCACAGGCTTTTATAACAAACACTGGTACCAACATATTTTTTAAATTCAAAATACTTTTATCGTTTTGAAAATTTTGAATATCGATGTTTTCCAACCGCAAGACTTCTCGAAAATACGTTTATTCTTTTTAAAATTTAAAATATTGATGTTTTTAAAATCGATATTTTCAAACATCTATGTTTGTTTTCACCAAACGTCTAAATTAAAATCTGTGCTTTACGAAACATCGATTATGCGTTATTGCAATGAACGTTGACGATTTTGTATGCTTCAACATCGATGTTAAAATATTTTGCTCAAATGAACATCGGACAAGTTTAATAACAGTCATGTATTAAATCAATTGATCTCGGTTTTTATTTTGTTGTAAATACTATTAACATGAAGCCATGATCAAAAGAATTCAGATCTTAATTGAAACCTGTATGCCCGACATCGATTATGCGTTATTGTGATGAACTGAAGGTATAAGCAAAAAACTGCACGTGCGAACGTTGCTTCCTTTAATGAACATCGATTTTGCGATATGACGATCTTAATGCTTTAACATCGATGTTAAAATATTTCGCTCAAATGAACAAATTAAATATCAGCAATGTAATATTAAAATTAAAATCGGTTTTAATATTGTTGATTTTATAAACATGAGGTCATGAGCACGTATGAGGCCTTTAAATATATGAAAAAAGATTAAAATTTTTGTGTGAAAATTAAAAATTATGCTCTACATCATACAAAAGTATTGTCTATTATAGGAAGCATTCCTAGCTCAAAACGGGTGAAAATGCTTAAAGATCACTCCAATACTGGGGTGACGATATAGGACGAATTGTGGCAGCTCTTGGAACATTTTGGACACCATTAAATGTGTAAATTTGTGTAAATTATTAACTGGGGATTTTCCAAAAATAATTGGACAGATTTTGTTCGGTCTTCGCTGTGCGATCGTGTAGTGTTGCATTATTAAATCTAAAGTTATTAATGATGACTAGATTTGATTAGGGTCTTTTGATCTATTTGATTTTCAAATGCGAATAAAAAGATTCTGCATTATGTAAGTTGAACTGAACTTAATACAATACTACGTATTGACATGGCCCTCACTCGTCAACTTATGAGTCAAAGTGAGATCGCCGGGATGAAACGCCATTTTTTATAGACTAAGGCCGTTAAAAGCTATTTTAAATCAAGACTCTATTCCGTTCTTCATTCAACGTTTCGTAAGGATTCCTTACTTCTTCAGGGTTTTTATATTTTTTTTTAATCTGTTGACAACACTTTACACTTATACAATTTCTTTCAGTAATAAATTATTAAAACATTTTCTTACTTTTGCATTGATTCACATCATACTTATTATTAAACCTCCCAATATTGCAATCCCCCGACGATGCACGGCACTGACATAAATTGACAATAAACATCAAATATAATAACGAAATAAAACAAAAATAAAACTATCAATTTAGACAATAAATTACACTTATATCACAGCTAGGGCTTCAGGTACTTAATTAAAGTGCTACAGCATAGCTATGTTTTATGCAATGGATGTCTTCTTTTGTGTTCTTTGTCCTCTTTATTTTTTGTTGAGTAAAGTAGTGTACCTTCCCGGCGGACACCCTGTAGTTTCCCTACACTCTTTCCATATTTGATGTGGAGTAATTCAATAAAATTATATTTTAATCAACTCAGAAGGTATGTATTTGGGTTAAATATATGAGCAGTATTCGTAAATCCATTTGATTTTAAAAGTGACTGTATAGACATACCAATCATGATAGGTTTGTTTTAGAAAAGTATATCTACAGTCTAAGCGGCCCCGCAGGGCCTGGGCCCCGTCCCCGTTGTAACCAGCACAATTTCAAAGACAATTAAGACTTTAATTTTTGTAAAATTTGTTATTTTCTAAATATTTAGTTTTTAAGAATAATTGTTTTGCCATTGCGTAAATATACCTTTGTGACCATCCTTATCTCCCATACAATTTTTTTCTTGTATTATTGGTTTACCTTCAACTCAAACAGTTTTTCAGGGGGGAAACTCATTTATAATACTCATTATAACGGACATTTTTTTTCACTCCTAATTCTTAAATTTGTATGAATAAATAAACGCTCCAAAAAGCATTGCATGGAGCAAAAGTTTTTAATTCTCAATACGTTTCATCTCTATTCCTACCCTAACGACAAAACAAACAAAATATATGTATACTCGCAATGTAAAAGTAATTAAAGGGCCTTTCAATAGGAACTTCTGAATTTTGACAGTTGATAGCGGCCATATTGTTGAAGCTTCATCTGTCAAATTCGCTGTCATTTATGCAGTCTGTTTTGCCAAACCACAATGAACGAATTCAACAATATGTGCAAATTTTAAACTGTTTTATCAAAATGAGAACACCCATTCGGGCAACGTTCCGAGCCCTTCGCCCATTTACGATCATCTTCAGCGATGAGGCCCATTTTGGGAAGAATGGGTACATCAACAAACAAAAGTGTCGAATTTGTGACTGTACCAATCCACATGAGATCCAAGAGCGTCGAATGCATCCCGAAAAAGTCACTCTTTGTTGTGGACTTGAGCTGGCCGCGGCGCGGCGTCATCGGTCCATATTTCTTTGAGAAAGACGTTTGCCTAAATAGCGCTATGGGTCGATGGACACCAAAGACAGGTATGGTTTTAACAGAATGGCGCTACATTCACAACTCACGCCACATTGGAGATTCTGCACGAGTGATTTCGAGGGCATGGTCATCTCACTTGGAGGTGATATGAACTGGCCACCCAAGATCGCACATGAACGTTCACGTTTTTTTTCACTCTACCGCCAGCATAGATGTTTACACATCAAAAATGTCGATAATATCAGACACATATTTCGCTTTCTGTCAATTTAAAGATATGACCCTGCATATGTAATTTTTGATTTAAGGTCAATGAACCATGTCAACACCCTAGTACCAAGCTCTATATAGGGAAATCCTTTGCAACACGGTGTTAATCCCTTAGTAAATTCTCCGAGGATTTTATGACGTGTGAATTTGTAACTTGACGTAGGCGTTGTGTCGTATATGTATAATGTACATATGTACAAGACCTCATCATCAAAAAGTGATTTCAAGGCTCATTTTCACATTCTGCGAATATGGATTTAACACACATCCTTTGCCCTTTCTTTCTTAATACGTAATCGTCTTTTTTGTTGATATCTATGTTTTCTCAATGTAGTACATATATATATGTATATAATATGTATAGTTTGTGAATGGCATAATCAAGTGATATTTAGCTTTTTTTTGACGATTAACACATTCCCGGGACAAAGATTATTTTAAGGCAGAATGTCACGTTTTGCCTACATTGTGTTTATATAATACCTCATGTTAACCTGAATTGTGAGGATTAAAGTTAAATATACTGTCTTGCTTTACAGAGGTTTGGTAGGAGCTTATTAGATTTTTTCCACAAAATGTACACATTTACACAATGTTAAAATTTTTACGAAGTTTCATAAATAATTATAAACAAAATGGAAGATTATGGAGATATTTGAAATGATGTGTCAATTTCAAGAGGTATTAGCTTGTTGCTAGGCAAAACCAATTCAGGAAAAAATAATGAAAATTCCTTTTTAAATGAAACTCGATTAATTTCTTCTTGGGCTCACAATACGATACAGAGCTTATTAGCAATATAGGTATTCAACTTAGATTAACGAAGCGATATGAGCTTAGTTCAGTGACAAAAAAGTTAGATCAGAACAGAACAGGTTCGCGAAAAACGTCAGAAGAATGTAGAACAGGAATAGGCTACCTTAGCTGGCTGTAAAAAACGACAACAAATTTACCCAGTATTAAAACTAGTTTCCACAATAAAACGGTATTGTTCACTTAGGGATAAAAACTAGTTTTAATTTTCAAACTCATTTCTAGTTTCTGACATAACACTAGTTTTCTCGTAGTTTGACAACAAATTGATATTAAAATTATTATTTAGGTAAGTCATTTTCATGTGAAGAAAAAAAAATAAGTATAGCATCTATTCCCAGCAGTAGGTATAGGGTGTCCGGCGGGAATTTTACAACAACTTTAAATTGCGATTATCGAAATACTATAGGGGGTTGAGGTAAGCAGGAGGGGTATCATTCAAAGCGCAGGATTTGCTCAACTGTTAGTAGCCATGAGTCACTGGCCGGGAGCTCACCGCGCGCTTGTGGTGGAGCAATATTTGAAAGGCCAATTACCCCGCTGGCTGAAATGGCACACCAAACTGTCGTTTTTAAACAATGTAAACGTTTTTGATGGCATTCTCTAGAGTTGTTGGTCCATGTGCTTAGTCACTGAATTAAAAGTTTCCAAACGTAAGTGCTGTCCGAAAACGTTCCAGCATTGTTCTTGCGAAGGATTCTCGCAAAGTAAAGTCATTTTCGTTGAGATACTGAACAATTAGCATTTTGTACGGATGGAGCTTTAATTTCTTTTTCAAAATAACATGCACTGTTGATTTATTTATTTATGTGGAGGCGGCAATCTTCCTTATCGATTTACGTGGATCTCGAATAATTTCATTTAGAACTTGAGACACATGTTCTGGCGTTGTTGCTGACGTTGATGGTCCAGGAATAGGTCGATTGACCATTGTGCCTTCTTGTCAGAATCTTTGTACCCACGACCAGATAAGTTGCGTGCTTGGCCCATCACTTAGTCGTCGAATATTAAAACGAGTACAAAAAGCGCGACGCGCACGTACCAGCTCCTCCGCAAACGCGTGGTGCGCTCCCGACCAGTTAGTCATGGCGAATAACAATTCCGCAAATCCTGCGCTTTGAATGACACCCCTCCTGCTTACCTCAACCCGCTAGTATTTCGATAATCGCAATTTAAAGATGAAAAATTCCCGCCGGACACCCTATATTTTTTGGCCGAAAGTGGCCAACGTGAAAATCACGCTGCAGAAAAGTTTTTCGAAAAAGCTGTGATGGAAATGAAATATGTAAGAAGAAATAAACCAAAACTATTTCCTAAATCTTCAAATTGGAGGACGAAAGTGCACGTTCAGAGAAAAAAATTCTTTTCGGTGGCGAAAAAATTCATCCTGTTCAGAATAAAAGAATCTGAAATTCTACATCTCACGTACAAATTGCGAGCCTACTGGGGACAATTGTGAGTGCAGTCTATATAGCTCCAATAGTAGATTCGCGGAAAACCATCTTAATAATGAAACGCTGATGCTGCCACTTGTCGTTCCGCTTGTGTTTCTGGCATTCGAATAAATGTGGGAACATACCTACTTAAACAACGCATCACACACTTTATAGGCAAATACCTAGTTGCTGACGGTAGGCTGGGATACCCGCACTGTATCTCCAACATTTTACTGCATTACGTGCCATTTGCCAAATGATTTAAGTGAAATACCTGGTTGAAATGCTGAATTTTATGTGAATAATATGAATCAACGCCAAAACTTGTTATTTCTGGTTTTATATTTTTCGAGTTTTATCCAAAACTAGTTTTAAGATCAGAAGAAGAGAAGAGTCAAAACGTTTTTGAATAATACCGATTTGTGCAAAACTTGAAACTCGAAACCTCTATAGAACTAGTTTTGCAGTATAACTAGTTTTGAAATCAGTCAATAATATGGCTGTTAAACTTTATTAAAATGCAAACAGAACTGATTAAAAGTCACTTTTTGTAGAGTAATACTATGTTTCCACCAAAGCTAAATCTCAGTTTTATGGCAAAAAGATTAGGTTAATCTTTGAAGTGTTTCCACCAGTCAAAAAGATTGATTTTGACAGCACATGTCAAAATCGGGAAAATCATATATCAAATTTAATTGTTCATTGCGGAGAAGTGTCTTCCAACTTTTTTGACTAAAATATATAATACAAATATGTTAACTAACAATTTGAAGATGTTGTTTGAGTACCAATTGAAGCTTCAAAAAAAATTTTAAGAATGTTATGATTTTATTAACCAAAAGGAGCAGCTTTTATCGAAAAAAACGCTGTCAACAATTGATTAAAATTTTAGTCGCTAGGCGAAAAAGAATGATTATCTTTAATCAAATTAATTCAAGAATTGTTTGGACAAAAGTATGTACGATACTTATTTTGTATTACACACTAGAGAATTGAACAATTTTCAGAATCGATCAACCATTTTCTGGGAAAAAGACGTGGCAGAGAACAACGATGATTTTTTCAAAAAAAAAACTTTCGCATATCGCGAGTCTTTTGACATATTGTGCCACGAGTTACAAGGCCTCAAAAAACTTGATATAAACTACTACGGAAGAGAATAGCGATTGGCTTGTATCTTCAGCCGAATACAGAAGCATAGCAAATCTTTATGGAGTGGAGAAATGTACGGTAGGAAGACTTTTAAAAGAATTTTGCCAAGAAATGTGGAGAATAATCGCACCTACATACTTATCCACCTACCCGTTTACGGAAGAAAAAATTTCTGAAAATGTCAGCTTTTGAAGAGATTAATGCAGGCGAACCAGTATTTGAAAATGAAGTAAATGAAATGGAAGATCCGCTCGGCTCTTAAGAACTCAGAGAAGGCGACGGAGATAACATTATTAATTAAAAAAAGCGTTTGTAAACTGTTGTAAAACAACTAAATGCATGAATTCATAAATAAAAATTTTAATAGAAACAAAAATGAAAATGTTTTGAATCATGTTTTGTTAATTACTCTTGTAAAGGTTTGATTTCTGAAAAAAAAAATATATTTGTAAATCACTTCGTCATTTTGCTCTTTAAGCTGACATAGTTTTTTTGTTGCCACCTCTTCCCTTTCGCGAGATTTGGCCCATTCACATTTATGTTACAAAAAATTATAAAAATAATTCCATTCATGCTTCAATGACTTTCCTAAAGATAAATTAGAAAAAGCCAATTAAATTCAATATAACGGGTGATTTTTTAGCTGGTTTGGTTTTGGCAACACTGGTTTTGACAGCTGACGTGTGTTTAGTACCTTGTGTCACTGTCAAACAGCTTCAGTTTGGTTTGCAATTTAACCATGGATCGTCTTACAAATGAACAACGCTTGCAAATTATTGAATTTTACTATCAAAATTCGTGCTCGGTTCGAAATGTTCATCGCGCGCTGCTTGTGTTCAGCGATGAGGCTCATTTTTGGTTGAATGGGTACGTAAATAAGCAAAATTGCCGCATTTGGAGTGAAGATCAGCCATAAGCATTGCAACAGCTACCAATGCATCCCGAAAAAGCCACTGTTTGGTGCGGTTTATGGGCCGGCGGCATTATTGGGCCTATTTCTTCAAAGATGATGCGAATCGCAGCGTTACTGTCAATGGTGAACGCTACCGAGCGATGATAACAAACTTTTTTTTGCCCGAAACGGAAGTTCTTGACTTGCATGATATGTGGTTTCAACAAGACGGTGCCACATGCCACACAGCACGCGAAACAATGGCGCAATTGCGAGGCGAGTTTGGTGAACAGTTAATTTCACGTTTCGGGCCGGTCAATTGGCCGCCTAGATCGTGCGATTTGACACCATTAGATTATTTTTTGTGGGGGTATGTCAAGGCTAATGTCTATAGGGACAAGCCCGCTTCGATTGACAAACTGGAAGCCAACATCCATGCATTCATTCGTGAGATACCGGCCGATATGTGTGAAAGAGTATGCCAAAATTGGACTCAGCGGATGGGCTACCTGAGACGCAGCCGCGGTCAACATTTGCATGAAATTATCTTTAAACATTAAATTGCAAGGTTCAAACTATCGATTCAAATAAATATTTCATTCATTTTTTCGAATTTTTTTTGTTTTTTTTTTTTTTTAAGTTCTAAACCTCTTAAAAAATCACCCATTACATACCTATATATAGATATGTTTTATCTAACAAATGACAACAATTATAGCAAATGATAACAATTATTACGTAGTACCTACCTACCTTCCTTAGTTCTCATTTACGGAATCAGACTCTCCTGAAAAGTAGTAGGGTTCCGGTAAGACATCCCGAACGTCTCACATTTTATTTTTTGAAAAAAAAAATCTTATATACGGTTCATCTTGTATGTATGTACTTCAAGCAGAAAAAAATTCGCCAGAGCAGTTCATTCATGCACATTCATGCTTCTGGTGGGACGATAAATACAAATACAAAACAAGAATAAGAAACTTCAAAAAAACTTTTAACCTGACCACGCGAAAGGCAAACCTCGCTTCCTTTTAGAGTCAAGTCATTCCATGTATTCATTTTGTTTACGCAAAAAACTCTGAAGGCTGAAGCCCCAAAATAAGAAGTACGTAGAAGAATACAAACCTAAATTGTATCTAAAGGAACAAAGTGAAAGAGGAATAACAACTTTTACTCAAAGCAAAAAAAAATACCCCGGAAACTGCAGAGAATCACAAAAAAGTTATTTGCTGCGACTGTATGGTGAATCCATCTACCTCTAATGAAAATATTTTGCATGGCTTAGCTGCCAAAATGTTTTAATTCAAAGTTTCTTACAGTTACAGTTCTTTTGAAACAGTTTTAATTTAATTGTTATTTTTTATAAAACCCAATATATCTCTATTTGCATTTTCGCAAGAGATGATGAACCTTTAAAGGAGACGGTTTCGTTGTTCCTCGATATCTACCAGCCTTTCATCGCTTTGTCTGAAAGCTTCAATTTGTTCTTTCATTATCTTGTCAGTTTGTTCCAATTTGCTTTCCATTCTTCGTCTTTTTGCAGCTTTTGGGATTGATTCTCCAACCTTATCAGGAGAAGAAGTGTAGGGAATATATGTCGGTTCAACATTTTCAGCATTATGCGATGGTAATGAGGTCATCATAGAACCTTAAAAGCAAGACACAAGTGAATAAAAGTAGGTAATGTTTATGTATATTGCTCGTATTACCCTTTGTGATACTGTCTTCTAGTAAACAATCTTAATTGTTTATTCTTAAACCTCCCAAAATGGCATGAATGTCTTTAAAAAGGTTCCACTCGGAAGGAGAGCCCCCAGAAGGACCAACAGATTTTTTCTCTTTCCTAAAAACAGAATCATTAATTGCAACATACGTAATAAAACAAAAACTTTCTTTTTTTTGGACGGCACTCACCTGTTTATTTATTGGTTAAATTATGGATTTTTATTTTTATCTCCTCTGCTGAATACTGCTTTGGGCGAGCTGAGAAGCTCTCCTCCATTTCCTTATAAACGTGCAGGTTTTTTCCTGGGTCCACGAAGTTCCAAGAACTTTTCAGCCCATAGCTCAACTAAAAAGGCCTCATCGGCTGCCGACCAGCATGACATTCGTTCTTTTTTGTTTTTTATGACGATATCGCCCATGATTTTCTAAAAATATTTTGTTAAAAATAGAAAATAAATTAATGAATAACAAATTATAGTTACTTTTTCTTTGCTGCAGTCCAATTAAACGAACAAAATTTATTTGACTTCATTTTGACTGCGTCTCTACTTGAGTCAGTACCGTTATCATTCTTTGACAGATCTATTGTTTTTTTAATGTCAAAAGATGAATGAGTGCGTTCAGTCGCATCATTTGGGTTTGTTCGATTTGCACAATTATCCGTTTTCTGAACATTTATATAAGATTTATTTCAAATCTATTAGATTTACGAGAAATAATTGTATGGTAAATCTTGAGATTTCAAGAAGATTTAGGGAAGATTTCAGTTAATCCCGGTTTTATGGTCGGTGGAAACATAGTATAAAGCTCAAAATAAACAATTTGAAACTTATTAGTCAATTATAAACCACCCTTATGTTTCACAACATCTGAATAGTATAACTTATAATTAAAGTTCAAAGTATTTTAATGGCCCGATGAAGTGTCGATTAGCAAATTTACTTGGCAATTTAAATACTACTAATTATTTTTTCCCAGTTTTCATCACTCAAAACTATTTTTTCTGGAAAACTGTCTAATTGACACTTACATTTATGTATTATTTCGAAAAAATGATGAAAAAAAGACTTAGCGTCTTTACTTTTTTTTTAATTTGCGGATAATCTAAATGTCAAGTAAATAATAAAACTTTACTCAGAAATTGTGAAGAAAACCCTAAATAAATTTTCTTTTATTACTTAGTACCTTTTTACCAATATTTTTTTTTTATTGTAGCTGTGTGAATTAATTAAATTTAAAATTAAAAACAAATTTAGGAGCTGTGAATAAAAATACAAAGTTGAACAAAAAATTTAGGGGTTTTTGTTGATAAGATGTGGTTATCTGCGTTGTTTAAAAATTTTTCTGGGGGGAGATTTTTTTTTTCATCTGGCAACACTGTTTTCCAGCCTAAGTTTCAATTTGTGTGGATAAAAATAGCTTTAACTAGAATATTAAAGTTAAAGCTACAAAAAAATTAAGATATTTTTTTACCTATCTAGAAAGCTCTGACAGGTTCTAATTTTTAGTTTGTGTTTAGTTATAGTGCGAATATGGCCAAGTTTATACGCGTAAGAAGTCAAAATTGTATAAGAAACGGTCGGAAATTAGGAGGATTTTCATAGTTTATTTCGGTTTTCAAAAGAAAATGTTCAGTGGCTTTCTGGTTACTTTTTAGGAGATTCAACAGAGCGTAGAGAAGGTGCACAGACCTCTGAGCATAGAATGCAGATATTTTTGAGATTTCTGAGTGAACCTAGATTTCAGCGTATTGTAGGAAAAGATCTCGGAGTTGAACTCACTCTGTATGCAAGACTGTTAAGCAAATGGCCAACAAAATTATGGAAAAGGCTCACATTCATATTAGATCTGGGTCGAGTCGCAGAGAAATCGAAACAGAAAAGGCAAAATGGGCGAAAAAATAAAGGTTTCCTGGAGCTTTCGGGGCAATAGACTGCACCCATATTGCTATCTCCAAACCCCGAAGAGTTTCTGATGAATACATTAATCGGAAAGGCTTCCAAATCCTTAATGTACAAGCGACATGCAATGCAGCCGAAGAATTCACAAGTGTGGACGCCCAGTAGCCAGGGTCAGTTCACTACTCACGGGTCTTGAATATATCATCAATTTATGCATCCATAAACGAGAATTTGCACGTAAATGCTATAATTCTCGGAGATTCTGGGTACTGAATTACACCTTGGCTTGAAACACCTGACAAAAATCCTCAAATAGATGCAGAAAAAAAATACAATGAATTATTCTGCCGAGAGTGCGTTATAATAGAGAAATATTTTGGCCAAGTGTCGCAGAGGTTTTCATGTCTGCAATACAAAATGAATGTTGCAACAAGCATGGTTGCCAACCTTGTAATTTGTTGCTGCGTTTTCCACAATCTGGCAAAATATTTGAATGACTTATTACCTGACGATGTTCAAGATTCTTCCCTGCCAGATAAACTAGACAGACAACAAGAACAACCACTGGATGAAGACCAAATTGATGATAACAACTCAAGCGAAATAAACCTTCATAGACCATCAGGGCAGAAGCGCAGAAATAAAAAAGCTTCAGCAATGTTTCGAAACCAATAAGATTCATTTTGTCTTTAATAAAATCGTTTTTACGTACGAATTTGAAACAAATTAGTCCACGGTAAACGCATAGACGCAGAGACTGAAGGTCAATATGATAAAAAGATTTTTTACCCGCAACCAATACTTTCCTTACAGAACAGATAAAAAGTTATGGCAAAACAAAATGCAAAACAGCCTTTCTTTTCGCTTCGGTATATATAAAAACAGTTCTAGGTTCTAGCTAAAGCTATCTAGGTCAAAACATGTGAATATAAACCGAGATCTTAAATAACGAAGATAAAGTTAGAATTTTCCAGCTCAAGCTATTTAGCGTTATTATTTTTACTTGCTCCACTTAAAGGCCAAGTATTGGTTTCGTGTGAAAAAAAATTCGAGGTTATAATCAAAACTAACACGTCGATAATCGGGAAGTCCGAAAATATGGGTTTCGTCATGCCGTCCGTCGGTCTGTGCGTCTGTGCGTCTGTACGTCTGTGCGTCTATGCGTCGGTGCGTCCACTGTAATTTGAGCTAGAGCCTAAACGGGTACTCCGATTTGCATGAAATTTGGTACAGAGCATTTTTATGTGATTCCCTAGAGGAAAAAATCCAAATTTTTGTTTTAGATCATCTAGAACGGGTAGCTGCCATACAAATGTTTTGGTTTTATCAAATTTTCTCGAAAATGAATCTAACGATTTTGATTAAATTTTTTACCCGTAATAAGTAAATTACTTATAAGAGTTTTTTTAGAAAATAGTCTTATTTTTGGGTTATTCGCGTATATCTTTGCCATGGTAAGACCGATTTTGTTATAATTTTGAAGTCTGATGCTTCTCAATAGTTTAAACAATAATGCATTTAAAGATATTTAAAAAAACCTTTTTATAACCAAACAAAATCAAAAAAAAATCAATTTTTTAATACTTTTGACTCTTTTAATATTTTCTCGTTAAACATTTATACATCATGCATCTTCAATGTGGGGTTACACACAGTATTAAACCAAAAGAACAAGTTTGTGCGATCCAGTCGTGTATATTTGTTTTTTCACATAAAACATAGCTTAAGCTAGAACCGTCTAGCTTTGGCTGCTAGTAAAAGCCTAGTCATAGCTTCCTTCAATTATCGCTGGAATAAACCATTTTAATACCATAACTCCATTGACATGTGGGTGAAAAATGATTTGATCAGATGGATTTGTGCATGGACCTCCCAGTGATTCATCATTCCACGCTATTTTAGAATAAATATTTTTAACTGAATTTATTTAACCTTTTTTTTAAAAGATAAATGTATTTATATTTGTATTCATTATACATTCATTAATCGATATTTCATAACTCCTATCCTAATGCGGATAACATTCAATGATATAACTGCGGGCCTTATAAAATATAAACACTTGGAAACGTGTATCTGGCTGACGGAAGGCCTATATATAAAAAATGAAGAAGTATATGAGTTATAACGAAACCCTTGAAGGTATATTTTAATACACACTACTTATTTTTAGAGGAAGAACCAACCTTACATAAAGTAGGTTGCGAAGTGTTCCATTTTACATGAAGTGTGTTCTTAAAAAAGAAAATCCTACCTACTAAGGTGGTCCAAAAAAAATCAATTTTTTTTTTCATGTCGTAATTCGGAGGAAAAGTTGCGAATGAAGCCATGAAGTAGACGTATACAAAATAAATAAAATCGGTTCTTATCTTCCGGTAACACATGTATAATCTAAAGTTCAAGGGTCTATGAAAAATTTACATTTGTTTGAAAAATTTTTAAAATTTTCAAATAAGATTGTCAATAAATAGAACAACGCCGCCGTGGTGATAACGAGGTGTTGACAGAGCTGATGGAAGGTGGGAGAGGTCTTTGACCCAAGCGATTTAATACAAGCATGAGACAGCGATTTGACAGCTCTTACGTCTTAAGTGAGGGGAAGACCTTCTTCATTCTTCATTCTTTTTTCTAAATTATTATCGCTTCAAGTAAGAGTAGTATAGAGATATATGTACAGCCCTATTAATAAAAAAATAAATATGTGAGTGCCGGGACTCGCGGTTAAATATGTGTAAACATCAACGTTTGTCCAAGTGCCTGATTTTTGTTAGTGAACGTCATCAAAAGAAACATATTGAATAATTAACACTACATTACCTATATGTATGAAGTGCTTAAAAAGCTTAGTGTTGAAAGAACGGCAGCGAAATACCTAGTGGAAGAACCGCTGTAACGAAATTTCCAAGCACTCAAAGGCTGGTAGTGAAGTGTCCAACGAACGGTGAAGGTTCGTTACTGAAAGGTCCTGCTTCGTAGTTCACTCTCAACTTTAAGATGACTTCACATTACACATGGTTATTGTTTATGGTAATCACTCTCTGAAACTCCTTATGAAACTCCATCTTTCCATCGAGTAAAACTTACAAAAAGTTCAGTCTTAATTTTATACTCAACGAACCTCAAATGAATGTCACTATGAGATAGCCGGCGAATTATATATCTTGAGTTTTTAGAATATTTAGTTGCAGTTGTTGTCAGTGGAAATCACTAAAATCGCAGATTGACACCATCAATCGCCTATGGAATTGGACGCTGTGATTTTTAATGAATGTTAACTTTGTGCAAGTACAAAGGTAGCCGATAACTCTGCAATTTGTTCAACCTCAGCTATTTTGTATATCACAGCCTACAAATTGCAAGAAGAAATTGCATCGTTTAAAAGCAGTATAATGTAAACGTAGAATTTAAGTTCAGATTTGTATCACTGAACGCACCCGATATCCTACCATACCTGCAGCCATTGACCTACCATACCTACAGTCAATTGTCAATCCCTACAGCTGACTATTATTATTTTTGTTTTGATTTTGTTTTCTTTTTAATTACTAGTGTCGCGTCCATTTTGTTCGGGGTATAATTAAAAATTAAAGAAAAAAATATAAAAATATAAGTGTTAAAATGATAAAATCGTCGGTCGCGTTAAAATCAATTTGTTTTGGTCGGGGCAAATCAGATTTCGTAACGTAACTTGCTACAACGTAAAGTGCACGACGTAACGTTGCACACAAACGTTCACGTTTTTTTTCACTCCACCGCCAGCATAGATGTTTACTTTTCTTATTAATAAACATGACATATTTCCACTCATTAAAGCTGAAACCACTATAACAGTACATAAAAATGTAGCAACATCCCAATACGTTAATTTGACACATCCATGCGCTGATTTATGAAAACTATGAATTTAGCAGTAAATGGTTCTATGACAGATAGGCATGTGGAATATGTTCCACGTTGTAACGACTAAAAAACCGAAATTGATGTTTTTGGCCCACCCAATATTCAATATCAATATATTCTCGTAGGAGCACTTTAGCAAAAAAAAAAACATCATGTAACATCGTTTAGCTTTAGATATACGGGATTCAATTCTAAACAAAGAGGTTATCCTATCTGTTGGGACTTTCAATCTATCTAAGTACACAAATCTTCTGCAGTTTTTTGTACATAAAACACATGGGTTAATCCTAACACTAAAACTATTGGGTTTAACCCCAATAATAGTATCCAATTGTTTACTTTAATATTGTGGTGGTTGAGATTGAATTAAATGGGATTTTTTGTTGCTTAAAAAAGGAGATTGAGCTTCAAGCTCCTCATTAAATGATGGACCATTACAGAGTACGAGTATATGTTAAAACAAATTGAGCGCTTACCTATTGATCCGTTGGGTTAAACAGGCTTTCAAGAGGCATTAAAAAGACGATTCATTTTTATCGATTTAAGTACGTGATTGGTATTACTAAAGTAACTGTTATCGAGACTTTTAGTGGATTAGAGCTACATGTACATGTATGTACAATGAAGATTCTCGCCATGCATACATATATAATATGTATGAGTTTGTATGTAGGTATATTGTATATTACTACATTAGTGATAAAGAAGACAATATTTTTTGTTTGATTTGTTCTTTCATATTCAAAAATGTCTGCATTGTCTTCTGAATTCTTACTTAGGGTTATGTATATCCAAGACTATGTACCACGTTGCCTCCTCGGGAAGCACTATAGACATCAGGGGCCGAATTACCGCATCAGTTATCTAGTAATACGTGACTGAATTATGTGAGTTTGGTATTACCGCTCACGTTATAGAGTCATCATCCCCATAGGTTTTACTCGTTCATTCGATCACTGATGGCACTCACTCGATCAGTCACGATTGCGGTAATTTGGCCCTAGACCTTTATATCACGAACTGACGCGACGCACCTATTTTCTTTTTTACAGGAATCCATTTTATAGTGTATTTCATTGTTTCTTCTCGGGTGTCTTCTCGTTGCCCGAGCTGTGTGAGCTAGTGTTGGATGAACATTGATAGTCTATCGAAAGTTTTTTTACCATCGATACTATCGCCACGCCAATATATTAAAACAATGGATACTATCGAAAAAAAAAATACGTTATACATTTTTTTTGAAAATAAACCAAATCGAATTCTAGTTTAAAAGCAATGAAACTACTGCCATATGCGATTGAAAAGTTGATCGTGTTTTGTATGTGTTTTTTACATTGTATGTTTTGCTTTTTTGTTTGTATATTTATAACTTTAAGCTGCATTGTGAAGTCTGCTTTAAGCTGCTCCCGGGTGCTCCTTCCAGGAGTAAAAAGTAAGGGGAAAGGATAAATCGTTTGTTATACTCAAACGATATTTCCAGTTTGTGTTTGTTCTCCTTATAGTGTTAATGTGGCGTTTATTTGATGGTGAGAGTATATGTTGCTGTAAAATGAAGAAGACAGCAATAAAACGTGAAGAGGACAATGAAAGAATTCTCATTGAAAAAATCGTTCAATTTCACACGATTTCTGGAACAATCTTCATGGAAAAAATTGCATGAGTGCCAGGGCTCACGGTTAATATGTGTAAACATCAACGTGCGCGGATCCAAAACGGACTTGTTTTTGCTTGAAGGAGATCTTAAGATTTTTTTCACTGAACGCACCCATCCTAGTATGAATATCGTAACGGCACACCGTAACGTTGCACGACGTAACGTTGCACACGAACGTTCACGTTTTTTTGTCACTCTACAGCCAGCATAGATGTTTACACATCAAAAATCGGTCAATGTGAATGCAGACTAATCTAGAATCCATTAAAGCAATCGCATGATTTATATTAAGGGTTTTCATGCAAAGTCAGAAACATTCCGATGTCTTAAAATCGTAAAGTTTCCGACGCACGTTTCATGAATGCCCCTTAAAAAATGTTGCGTAGATTATGTGGTAAAACCATTCAGCTGATTCAGCCAATGTCGTAACCCCATTGAAAAATGTTACCATCTTCGTTTACGACACAAATTCTTGTCGGAAAGTGTACGATTTCCATACAAATTTTGAAAGTTAGTTTACGACATCGTAAAATTTCGGACGTTTACGATGTTTACGACGTAAACATTATTATTCTTTGTTGACATTAACTCGGTCAATATATTACCTTTTTCAGCGAAAAAAATATTAGATGTGTTTTATATTTACGTGTACGTGTACGTGTAAAAATGCCGTCTTTGCTTTGAGAACCGACATTAGGCTCCTTTCACATGAGACATGAGGATGCAAATTGAAGTTCAGATATGTATGAATCATTGCAGTAAAAATAGCGAAAAAAAAATTGTTATTTTCCAATCCCAGTGGGACAAATTGTGTTTTCTAGAAAACCGTCTTAAGTGGGTCGTTCTCTTAATCTTCAAGCTGAAGTGATTTCCTCCAACGCAGTTTAATGGAAACACGCAACTGAAAACAATACAATTTCTTTCCTACCTCTTATTTTTTGTATCCATGCATAAATGTCCTTACAAACAGCACAAAATGAGTAAAACTCAGAGATTTTTCCGGTGCTTCATACAAGGGGGATACCGGTAAGTTTCTCTTGATAATATATCTAGCTTTAAGCTAAGTGGAATATTCCGAAGTAAGTCTCATTTGTTGAAATATATATGGATGCTTTGAAAATTCAATATCACAAATATATGTTATGTTTCACTTATAATAGGCGTGTTTTTTTGCCAGCCCCGAGGAGCTTGGTCGAAAAAAAACGACTTCCTGTCATGCAATTTACATGTTAAATGCAACAACAACTAATCCCCTTCGGGCTTAGATAAGCGCGGAGAATTCTCGGGGCTTAACTTAAGCACGGAGAAAAACTGTGCTACCGGCGTGAATTGTGTATTTGTTATCGATAGTTTGTATGGAAACTCCTTTTTGTTTCTGTAATGGCGTCGCTAATCTCTACGGGCTTGTAAAAAACACGGCTTATATCAAGTATCAAGAAAAAAGTTACACTTTTTGATAAAAAATGCAACTCGTTTAGCAGGATACCTACCTAGATACTATTTTTCAACCATGTAGGTACTAATATTTGTGTATAAAAAATTCATCTTTCTGTCGATTTTGTTAATACAAAAATTTGGAAAAAAAACAATCGATACTATCAATAGTTTTTGCGAAAAACATCTATACAATCGATAGTGAAATTTTTCCATGTTTGTCCAACACTAGTTTGAGCGATTGCTCCGTCCTGCTGGAAAAAACAATGTTCGAGACCCAAACTTAAGCAACCACATCCAGCCAGTTTACTTTTTTTGACACAACATGATTCTGGGTTCATTAAAATACTTTTGAAAAACTTAATTTTAGAATTTATTAGCACATACTTACCTTCAGATTGTTAAAAGGATGAGTACCTATGTGTATGATGTACAAATCATCTAAGTTTCCAGTTATTCATGTAAAAAACGATTTGCCTTAAACAAAAGTGAAAGAATGTAGGTAAATGTAAAATTGAGATCTGATACTTTTATTACAAACAAATTTATTTTTTACTTTATATAGAATGTACATATGTACATAGGTATCTACCTACTCATAGAAGTCATATGAATTTTTTTCAAGGATAAATGAGAATGTTGAAATATCCTTACACGCACTTACAGCTTAAACTCGTAATGCGCTTCTGGTGTCATAACTGGTAACTTCATTATTCTATCAAAAGAAAAATATAATATACCTTCATACTTCATTAAATTAACAATAAGGTACATTATATTACTGAATTTCAAAGGTAAGTATATCTATGATCAATGTGCTCGTTAACATTAATATTCTCGTATTATTCATTCAAAATTCGATAACATGATGTTCTTCCGTGTTTATTCTAAGATGGTAAACAAAATGTTCGTGTCACTAGAATCATTCACAAACACAAGCGAAAAGAGAAACAAAATATTCAAATATCATGCATAATATGAAAAACAAGAAGTGGTTGTTGTGCTGGTTATTAAGCTTTTGGGCAACCCATATCCAATATTAACATATTAACAGAATTCTGCTACATACCTACCCATTGTTTCATCACGTTCACTTCCCTTTTTTCACTTTCCGCTCTTAAGCTTCCTTACTCTATGCTCATTGTTATTCATAAAAACGTTTATTTATTTTCTCCATTATTCCACTTCCATCATTCCTTTTTATTTCACATTTTCAACATGATACATACTAACGAGTGTTTTTTTAGCTGGTTTGGTTTTGGCAACACTGGTTTTGACAGCTGACGTGTGTTTAGTACCTTGTGTCACTGTCAAACAGCTTCAGTTTGGTTTGCAATTTAACCATGGATCGTCTTACAAATGAACAACGCTTGCAAATTATTGAATTTTACTATCAAAATTCGTGCTCGGTTCGAAATGTTCATCGCGCGCAGCTTGTGTTCAGCGGTGAGGCTCAGTTTTGGTTGAATGGGTACGTAAATAAGCAAAATTGCCGCATTTGGAGTGAAGATCAGCCAGAAGCATTGCAACAGCTACCAATGCATCCCGAAAAAGCCACTGTTTGGTGCGGTTTATGGGCCGGCGGCATTATTGGGCCTATTTCTTCAAAGATGATGCGAATCGCAGCGTTACTGTCAATGGTGAACGCTACCGAGCGATGATAACAAACTTTTTTTTGCCCGAAATGGAAGTTCTTGACTTGCATGATATGTGGTTTCAACAAGACGGTGCCACATGCCACACAGCATGCGATACAATGGCGCAATTGCGAGGCGAGTTTGGTGAACAGTTAATTTCACGTTTCGGGCCGGTCAATTGGCCGCCTAGATCGTGCGATTTGACACCATTAGATTATTTTTTGTGGGGGTATGTCAAGGCTAATGTCTATAGGGACAAGCCCGCTTCGATTGACGCACTGGAAGCCAACATCCATGCATTCATTCGTGAGATACCGGCCGATATGTGTGAAAGAGTATGCCAAAATTGGACTCAGCGGATGGGCTATCTGAGACGCAGCCGCGGTCAACATTTGCATGAAATTATCTTTAAACATTAAATTGCAAGGTTCAAACTATCGATTCAAATAAATATTTCATTCATTTTTTCGAATTTTTTGTGTTTTTTTTTTTTTAAAGTTCTAAACCTCTTAAAAAATCACCCATTATTTAAAAATAACTGACCTATCCTTACTTGAAGTTTATTAACATTGGCACATTGTAGATGATGTCAACAAAAATATTCAAGGTGTCAATGGACTCTTCAAATTATTGAAACAATTCAGAAGAGTGTAAAAGTGAATGAATTGAATATAAGAGAAAGTAAACAAAACTTAACTCACACTTATACACAACTTAAAGAAAATTATTAATGAGATTTGTAAGATCATGATCATGACTCATGACTCATGAGAGTTGTATGAGAATGAGTTATTCGCACACCAGCGTGCAGCGAGCGTCGCGCGCCGGAGAATTATGTGCCAAAGTGGTTCAGAAGCCAAAAAAGAGAAGTATTTTGAAAAAAAAAATAGTAGCAAACAAAATTATAAGCTTTCTTAAGTTCAAAAGAATCAATAAGTTCGGACAGACTGAGAATGGAACTAGGTAGGCAGGTAGGTAGGTAGGTAGGTAGAATTTTTTTTTTCGAATTTTGGCCATAATAGCCCATAGACACAGCTCTTGTGTGCACACCAATCGAGACACCGACACCAAAAATCAAACATTTTTCATTGTTTTTGTGTCGGTCGGTGTCACCATTGGTGTGATGTGTATGGGGAAGTGTCATGACACCGGTGTGAACACAAGTGTTGTGTGTATGGGCCCTATAACTTTTGAAATTTTGATCATAGAGGTCGAAAAACTTGGAACACTTTCACTTTCACTTTCACTTTAATTTAATTTTTGTTTTAGTTTAGATAAAAAACGAGATTAGATAAATATCAATTTATAACAGTTAGATAGTTTATAGCAATTCAAAGTAGGAGTGTGTTAACGCGCCCAGCGTGACTTAAAAAAAAGAAGCTTTGGGTACCCGAAGTATGACCACCAGCGACGGAGAACCCTGGCTCTGCGGGGTCGCATAAACAGTACTTTTAATGGGCATGCCTTGTCTGTAGTCACTTTCTTAGATAAAATCCCCTTTAAAAATACTAAAAGGACGCATTCGAAACTAAAACTTATAACTGATAGCGAATGAGAACAAAAAATTTTTTTTCTTAAATTCAAAATATTTTTGATAATCCTTTAAACTAAGCCCTTTTATAATTATTATTTATTGTACTATTCATACTAGAATGTCAGTTTATTAGACTTGACCATTCTTTATTCCCTCAATTTCATTGAATTTTTGAACAACAACTTAAAGGTGCTACCACCAATTGTTTACGAATTAATTTATAATTCGTTTATTTTGGCTAGAGATACAGCTGTTTCAAGGGGTGCCAAGCCACCTATCATCAGTCTCCTCTTATTAGTGGTGCTGAGCTTTAATCCAATTTTATTATAAAAACCTTTTTACATGCCCGATCACAGGGATCAAACCCACGATATCAGATTTTGCTCAGTCTTAGAAGCCGTATGCACTACACATTCCGCCGCCTGAGACCACTGACATCACATATCGAAAATGGGATGTTATTGTTTATCAAATGCATTTGGATCATCAGCATTTTTCTAAGCGCCTTTAAGTAGCCCTTTTATATTTAATATTTTTCAATATTTGGCGCCTGGGATCCATCCTTGAACTCAACGACAGCCGGTGATGGTGGTGATAAAATATAAAACCTTACAAACAGCTTCCTTTATTTGCCTACGAATTTTTTTATGAAACTGTGTGCTTCCTGAAATCTGCCAAAATATTTTCCTAACATTCCTTTTATCTTGAATGAGTATGAAAAAAAAAAAAACAGTAATAATGATTGTAAGGCATATTTTCTGGTTGAATAGTTTTTTTTATTTTTGTTTCTGCGTAAGAAATTGATTTTATAGGCTTCAAAGGAAATTCTTATATTTTATATTAGACATATACATACAAACACTATACACTCTTGTACATAATCATCATATTTAAGGAATTAAGCTTATATTCTCGGGATATACTTACACAGTAGAAAAAAGGGAAGTTTGTTCAAGATTGTTGTTGCAGCCTTTCGGTACTTTGACCATACATAAACACATTTTCATTGGTATTTAAGTTTTAATTAATTTTTTTTTTAAATTAATATTTCTTAAGGATTTTATATTGAATATCGAATACTTACAGTATTTCCTGTTTAATTGCACGTACTGACGATGTTGTGTGATTCTTCTAACGAATTATTCGGACAATAAATGTATGAAAACCCACTCTATTAATTCTATCATGCAATAAAACGATATTGGTTTCATTGAACAAGTCGGTCAATTATATTCATCTGGAAACATATAATATATTTCAATTGTAGAGTCTACATAAGAAAACCCCGGCAGGCAAAACAATACACAAGGAAATTTAATCGACAAACTACAGGTAACTGATTATTTTTTGTGCATGACCATTGTATTGAATACTTATGATACTGTAAATCACTACATGCTGGGCTTTATAAGGATGTATTACACACTTCTTCTTCACTGCTGCCGTCGTTTAATAAATTCCATTCAAATCAATCCTGAATTACAGTTACCAATGCCTCTAGAACATCGTTTGATATAAAGCCCAATAAATACACATTTACCACTCCCTACATCCCTGTATATACCACTGAATACCATCACTGGTGAAGTGCCTCAAAATATTATTATCTATTGTTTTCGTTCTTCTTCTTTCTCAAAATATTAATTTTAATATTAGTTTTTATGTGAAATTATAGTTCACACTCGATTTGGACAGAAATATACACATACAAGAGACCGTGGATGAGCACATGAAAAGGGAACTCTGACATAGTAGGAATAGTACCAATCAAGAGAAGAAAACTTAGTGTATCTCCATTTTTGAAAGACTTAGGTTCCCGAAATAGATAGTACACAAATCTTTGCTAATATATTGCACCAGGTTGTCAAAATTGAAATTATCAGAAATTAAAAATGGCTGCTTTAGTCCAGCCAAAACCGCACATTGGATAAGTAAAAACAACAACAAATATTGACATTTTAACAAATTAAGCGGAACTGCACTGGAATCACCATTTTCGCAGAACTGAACAAAAAACAAATTCTAATGATATGTATTACCCACCTTAAATAGATATGTGTACTCAGTACTGTGGCCACAGTGAGTTCCAGTAGTGACGGCGGAAGCTCAGGTAGTAGTTAGTGACGTTTTCTATCTCAGACTGTAATTTAGTAACGTCTGCTATCTCAGACGAAAATTGATGGACGTCTGCTATCTCAGGCATAACTATAACAATATTTACATTTTGCATTGCACAGTATGTTGCTTCTTTGGTTAAACCTTGGCCTCGACGAGACAGCAGATGCTGCTCTCGATTACGTCCAGTATGCTATGGATTCGAAAAATAAGTTTACGATATCTGAAAGGTCTCAGTGAACCTCATAAAAAAAGTCAACTAGTTTTAGAAATTGGTCAGCCATAGGTTTTTTTTTGCTAAAAATCTTTGATGACCTTAAAAAACTTTAACTATTGATTAAAAGATTTCTATGGCTGACCAATTTCCGAGACTAGTTAACCTTTTTTGACCAATTAATGAGCTTTTAGATAGATGGCATACTTTTTCCTGTGAATATCCTACATATGGGATGCTTAGATCCCGGGGGCCTATTAATATTTTCCACAAACTCTTAAATGTCCTAGGGTCATTCCGATAATAGGCCATTTATCTGTCCTAACAACTTTCAAGAAACTTTAAAAAAAAAAACTTCATAAACCCGAAATCTTAGTTTTTTAATTCGTTCTTTTCTGTGAACTATGAAATTTGATTTTAGATCTTTATTGTCAATAGAGAATGATTTTCTTTGGTCAAAGATATTATAAAGCCTTTGATATAGTTGGCCCTCAGATACTGCTTAATAAATGGTATAATTAATTTTGGTTTACTTTACGGTATGTACTTCCTCATCATCGCTGAAGATGACCGTAAATGGGTGAAGCGCGTGGAACGTTGCCCTAACAGAACCATCATTTTGATAAAACAATTTAATCATTTGCACGTGTTGTTGAAAGCTATATCCATTCATGGTGATTTGGCAAAATAAACTGAATAAATGACAAAAAATTTGACCATATTAAGCTTCAACAAAATGGCCGCTATCAACTGTCAAAGTTCAAAGTCTCTATTCGAAGACACTTAAGTTGGATAAATACTAAAGAGATAGAACACAAAAGTTAAAATTAAATGGCTTCCCCCAAGATTCTGTATTTGGTCCGATTTAATTTAATTCGCTTAGTAACTGCGTTCGATGATGTCATGCTGACATAGCATTCACATTCATATACATGAATCAAAACCGTTTTGAATGATTCGGAAATACTTATCTACACAAATTAAGGATCTGGTTGATCGCTCATTAGTTTTTCGACAGAGAACAAACTAACAGAACTATTAATAAAAAAATCACTATCCGCTCTTTAATACATGGTTTTGCTGGCACATATGGATAGGGAAAAGGGAACTAGACCGCTTGATAACTTTTCATACCTATATTATTATTATTTATTGTACTATTCATACTAGAATGTCAGTTTATTAGACTTGACCATTCTTTATTCTGTCAATTTCATTGAATTTTTGAACAACAACAACAACAATTTTTGAACAACAACTTAAAGGTGCTACCACTAATTGTTTACGAATTAATTTATAATTCGTTTATTTTGGTAAGAGATACAGCTATTTCAAGGGGTGCCAAGCCGCCTATCATCAGTCTCCTCTTACTTTTCATATAAATTATAATATTTCTTCTTTATGCTATCTTTCCAGTCTAACTGGATGCAATACAACGATTTATCGAAATGTAGCAACATTCCAATACGCGTGTCATATACATCACGGTTCTATCAGATGTATGCATGTGTGTGTCTGGAAGTTATCAGTCTCTTAAAAATGAAATTTGTCGAGATAAAGTTATTCACATGTCACAGTATAGGCCATTCCACAATAATTAATATGAATTACAAGTTCAAAGATGTGTAAGTTTCTATCACGCCGTTATCTTTTAAAACGATTAAACCTAATCTTTAATGTCATATGCATACCTATGCCTGTGCATAAAAATCAGCTTACTGCTTCACAAATTCCAATATACAAAATTTGCAATATAACTAACATTTTGTGCCCACTTTCTGTCAAAATGTAGGGGAGAGTGGGTACGAAAGTAAAATTTTTGACATTTCGTTCCTAATTTGATAAACAATAAACATATCAAAATGAAACATAGTGAATATTATAATGAATAAACATTTAGCTACAGTAAAATACTAATTTGGTTTCAAACTTTGTCTTTCATTTAAATTTTACACAGAAATTGTTACAACAGTTCATACCACGCTTTTTATATTAAAAATCATATTAAGAAGACACCAGTATGCCTATCGTTAGAATATTTACTCTATTCGATTCTAGAAACATTGGAGCACGGTAAGGTCACGTCCAATCAATGAATTGTTTATTTTTTCAATAAAAATACTGAAAAAACTCAACGCTCAAAAAAATTACGTTTCCACTGAATTTTCACATTTTTGTCTTTTGTTGGTATATTCGACTATAATCACTTTCGGATTTGGATTTGGGTACATTCAGGACCCTATTGCAAGGAATTGTGCGTTAAAAAATCAACGCACACAGATCTATTTTTTTTTCGTAAAAATTAAATATTTATTTCAACCGACCCACCGTTACGTTCGTACCCACTCACCCCTACATATCATTTAAGCATATAGCGATAGCCGCAACTAAGTTGTTCATATACTGGAAACAATTAGCCATTTACATATTGCCAAGGTTCTTAGCAAAGCCGTAATAAACAGAAAGCTTAAATATTCAATTTAATTTATTAAAAACACCATACAAACTGAAATTCAAAATATTTACTTTTGGATTGAATTAATTAATTTTTTTTTGGAAATTAAATAGGTACCTGTATTTATTTAAACAAGTTATTTTTATGATTTGTATCTTTTTAAAAGTAAGTTGAATTGAATAAAATGCATTACCAAATCTAAAATAAAAAAAAATTAATTAAAAATAAACAATTCGGTGAAATTCCATATACGAAGACATTCTCCTGTTTTATGACCACATTGTTTTATAACTTTCGTCTTACTGGGATCTCAGCAATCTCCATCAGTTACATGAAAAGTATTGCTCGGCAAAATTTCTCTGTATTACTGAGGAAAACAAATTTTTGATTTAAAATTTAGCATTTTTTAGGGTAAAAAGGGTACTTTCAATTTTTCACACCAAATCCAATCGTAGGTATGGAGCAGTCTAAGCAACTGCGTTATATCTAGAAAGATGTGGCCCGCCTACAATAAAGCCCGAACAAAAGATCTTATGTGTACCTAGACCAAGACAAGATATTGACAAGGTCGTTGCAACATGCACCGGGCACCGGCCAATTGGAGAGCATGCGGGGAAACTGGTTATGTCTTACAACACCCATTGTCGCGATTTGCGAACCAACAAGAAAAGGAAACATTAGTTCACGTCCTCTGTAAATGCCCTGCCCTAGCCCGTTTTAG
Source organism: Leucozona laternaria (assembly GCA_932273885.2). Classification (NCBI taxonomy): domain Eukaryota; kingdom Metazoa; phylum Arthropoda; class Insecta; order Diptera; family Syrphidae; genus Leucozona; species Leucozona laternaria. The sequence continues at coordinate 236,398,179 of OW026366.1, read as the reverse complement.
GATACAATCACTTGGAAAGGCTTTCTTTGACGACCTTGACGAACTTTCCGAACTGAAGATCAAAGACTTGATCTCTTTCTCTGAGACGATATTCGGCTTTTTGCTGTCCAACTCGGATCTTTAGATTGTTGTTCCACAAACCAATTCCTCAATCATAGGCTCAAACTAGTTTTGGTATCAAAACTGCGCTTTTTGCTCTAATTGGGTCAGTGAGCCAGTCGGCTCGTTGGCTTCCATTTCTACCTACCTACTTTAGGGTAAAATCGGGTTAAAAATAGATTCCTTTTTATGTTTTAGAGGTAGTTTGTGAAGATGTTTGAAAGGATGGACTTCGAGGATCATTTACAGGGTGTTTATTATAGACTTGTAGTTTTCAATCTGGCAATACTTTTTTCGAGTTGATTTTTTTGACAGCTGTCACTTGATTTATGCCCCGTTTGATTTGCCATTTTATAATGAATAGACTGAAGCCTTAACAACGCTTCCAAATTGTGCCCAAATGGGCCCAAAACAAGGTTGCTGTTGATCCCAATTTTCATAAGCGATGAAGCTCATTTTTGGTTGAATGGGTAAAAAGTAAAATTGTAGTATTTGGATTGATCATAATCCACAAGCCATTGTTGAGATGCCGTTACATCCTCAAAAAGAGCGAATAATTGGTCCATATTTCTTCAAAAATGAAGCCGGCCATAATGTTATAGTCAAGGGGGAACGCTATAGAGCAATGATTAATGACTTTTTGGTGCCTGAATTGGAGGATGTTGATGCGAACGACCTTTTGTTCCAACAAGACGGCGCTACATTCCGCATACAGCCAACGAAACAATCAATTTATTGTAGGAAACTTTTGGTGAGCGCATTATCTTGCGTCGTGGGCCTGTGGCGTGGCCTCCATGATCGTGCGATTTAATACTGCTGGACTAATTTTTGTGGGGTTATGTGAAGTTGTTTGTCTACGCAGATAAGCCTGAGACGATTGACGCCTTGGAAGAGAATATTCGGCGAGTATTTGCTGACATACGGCCCCAATTGCTGGAAAAAGTAGTGTAAAATTTTGCCTCTCGGCCACTTGTCCGAAATCATTTTTAAAACATAATGTCAAACCCTTATCTTATAAAGCTAAATTCTTGGCCATAACGTAATATTACTGCATTTTATTTCTTCTTGAAAACCACACGTCTAAAAAAACACCCTTTACAAAATTAGATATTTTCAAAATTTGGTATATTCATAGGGTGAATTGGGGTTAAAACAACAGAATATGTTTTTAAGTATATGTACTTCATTTAAAGGATACCCAGGCGATGTTTTAAATTTTTATCACTGGTGGTTGATACTTCATAGAAATTCTTTATATTCATAAATATGTACTGCATAGGTATACTCATCATCAAGTGAGAACTTTTAACAGAAGAAACAATCTTCCATTTAATTGATTCATTTAAAATCTAAATCCTTGTAGGAAAATTTACCTACTTGAGTGCAAAAACTGTAAAATAATTTTAACAAAACACTATCTCAGGGCAGTTTGCCAAAAAGTTATTGTATATCTATAGATATGTGCAAGTGCAACCATACCTAACTCTCATGAGAAATCGCACCCTTTTAATTGCTCGTCCACATACAAATGTACACATATAAAACAGGAAGGTAAATACAGAACATTGAAAAAGCTCATACAGCTATACAACGTATAGGTATGGAGTATCAGGACCAGAAGAATGTTCAAGATGAAATCCTTTTGAAATTCCAATTGAATGCGCTCAATAGCTAGCAAAGATGCTTACATGTTTAAAATATTCAACACACGTATTCGTACTTGGTATATCTGTGCTTTTGAAAAGGATTTTTCCCAAGTCCTTCGCACACGACTTGAACGTTCTATTTACAAGTGGGTGCTCTAAGATTATGAAAACTTAATTTTCAAAAACATCATCCTCTTTTCGCATGATGCAGGAATTTCGTATAGGGATCAATCTTAACATTCTAACATTTCTATCAATCAAGTCAAATGACTCTGGCACATCGAAATCAATTGGCTTTTCATGAAAGGAAAATCATTTGAAGTTCAAAAGTGCAACTCAACAGTTTTATGAGAAGTCATGTCCATGGACACAGTATTTTGTATAAAAGGATTTAAAATTTGATGAAAAGACTCATTGAAGGTGTTTTGAAGAACTCAGAATTAAAGAAGAAGTGTGTTTTCTTGATAGATAAAAAAAGCGTATTAAATGCTGTGTATATGCACAGTCGTTCTTGATTTTAAGTAAAGTTTGGGCGTCAATTATACAGTGTGGCAGTGTTTGATGAATATTGTTACATTAAGAAACTCGAATAACTTTTTTTTCAGTGTATGGAATTCATTTTTCTTTAATTCATTGATTAGTTTTAAAAATAATGGATTTTAAATGCCCCCCCCCCCCTGCTCATTGATGTATTTTCGGCATCTTAGCAAAAAGTTTTTCATTACTGCTTGGAGAGTTGAGACAGGAATATCAGCAATTGTTTCTGGAATGGATTGCCTTAGTTCATTCAAATTTGTTGGTTTTGCTTTGTAGATTTCCTGTTTGCAATAACCCTACAAGAAAAAGTCAGGTGCAGTAAGGTCAGGTGACCTGGGGGGCAACGGAATGTGGAGTTTTTGGATATCAGATTATTGGGAAATTTTCGTCGCAATTCTGTCATAACAGGCCAGGCTATGTGAGGAGTTGCACCATCTTGCTGAAACCTCACAGAGTTGACAGAAATTCTCATTCGGCGTAATTCTGGATAGAAAAACCATTGTATATAAACTCTATAGTACTCTCATGGAACGAATTTTTTTACTTGGGCCTCGGTTGTGCTGGTGGCGTTGTAGTCAAGTAAAATTGACGTTGCAGACTGAGAGGATTCTATACATGTTATAAATAAAATACTGTGAGCACAGTTAAGAGAGCAAACGGGAAAGGGAAGGTTGTATTATTTTCAATTCGTATATTAATAAAGGGAGTAAGGGAGATAAAATTGAATCAGCTGTTCGCGTCATGGCAACGACAACAATTAGGAGGAGCAAATTAAATTTTGTTGTCATTTTTTGACGTTTCTTTTTGAAGAATAGATTTTTTGCTTCCTATGAGGTATAGACTTATATTTATATGTTTATACATTATGCTTTTTATTTTTCAGCACGATTTGAATTTGTTTTTAGATTTTCAGTTTTGTTGATTTTCAAAGCAACGTTGTTAAATTTCACTATAGCTTAGTGGAATACAACGTTGCTACATTTTGTATTATGGTGCATAGGTAGGTAGATCCAATTTTCAAGTATAGTATGTACATAGGTATAGCTACATATATATTTAATAGATTTTTGGTAGGCTTTTTTCACAGTAGGTATTTTATTATGTTTGTTATTCAAAAAGCAGATAGGTAGTTCGAATTTTGAATAACAAAAATAATAATAATTATATAGGTATTCGGTAGGTAGGTATAATTTGTTTTTTTTTTTTTAACGTTTAGGTAGGTACGAAGGTATATACCTAGGTACATATGTAAATATCAATGTAGGGATGAAGGTGGTGAAATAGTTTATATGAGTAGACAATTTTTAAAAATTAAAAAAAAAAAACAAAAATTTGGTGTTTTAATTTAAAAATAAACAATTGCAATGCTCCTAAAAATTATTTTTTCAGAGAAATTAAGGAAAATATTTCGAAAAAATTAGTTTTTTTAAATACAAATAATTTTGAAAAATTTTAAAAAGACAAAACTTTGGTGTTTATTGAAAAAAAACAATTGCAATACTCCTAAAAACTATTTCTAAAATAAAATTAAGTTAATAAAGTGTTTTTGTGAGCATAAATAAAAATTTATTATTTCAAAATGACCTCTTAAACTTATTCGCAAGCAAATAATCCCACTCCCACTCAAACACCCACAAACCAACCTATATCCCCAATTTTACTAAAAAAAACTGTCGAACTTATATGATAAAGTAAGACGTGCTTACCACATTTGTTAATTGTTTAGCATTTCAAACCGATTTCTTACAAAATTTAAATTAATTAAGTATTTCTAACTTGGTTTATCAGCATGTTTTTAATAAATTAAAGCCCAATGCAGAAAAAAAGTGTCTTGTTTGAACTTTCCAGAACATTGATAATTAATTTTCAAGAAAAAACACACTAATTTTAATTTAATTAGGATAATTTTATCTTCTTCTAAACTATAAATTTGGCAGAATAAAACACCTAAGGCCACATGAATTTAAAAATTAAGTGAAAAACTGCACGTAATAAATGCATCAGATGATATGCAGGTATGATGGTAAATTTAAAACTTTTCAAGTTTCAGCTCAAACGGATAATTTTTTCTTTAGTTTTTAACTAATTTTTGTATTTTGATCTTCAGCTCAATTTATAGAAAAGTTTAAAAAATTATTTACGGGAACTTCTGATTCAACAACAAATACATTGTCTAAATTTCAGCTCAATCTGATGGTTAGTTTGAATTTTACAACATAAACGAACAATCATCTGTGTATATCTACCGCTACATACATACCTATATAGATACAAATAAATACCTACCTAATGTCAGGCATCTAACTTGAGTTCATAAAAATCTTAAATAGAGCCATTCTAACACCTTCGTATAGTATTTACATAACTGAAATCTCAACGGGAAACCTCTACCTACAAAAGTGTATAACATCCTTCGCTAAAAAATTCAGTCAAAAAGTATTTATTCAAAACAAAATTATTTTTCTCGGTGGTAACCGAGTTTAAATAATTTACATGCATATTATACATTTATGGGCATTCTCAGTCATACGTCACAGCATGCATATACCTATATGCATATTATACATTTGCTCTATACCCAAACACAAACACACGTCACAGCAATTACAAAAATTCAGCCTTCTTTTGAACAATATTTTATTTTCGTTCTTTCTATACCCAAAAAAACAAACCAAAAAAAAACATTTTCCCCTTTCTATAAAAAATGATAAAAGCAAAAAGAACAAATTAGCTTTTTTCCTGTCCCCCTTGAACTCCCATACATTTTGTATAGGTTCTTCTCTATCGTCAATTTTCCATTAGCCCAGGGTTACCTTCGGGGACACTTTAGTGTCATTTTGACACCTTTTCAGCACCCGGACACCAGGACACCTCTTTTTAAAAACACATTGATCTTGGACACTTTTTAGAAATCTAGCAACCCTTTGGACACTATTTGAAAATAAAACAAACAATTTGCTCGATAAATTGAACGGAACCCGTTGTCAATCAATCAAAAAATGAAAATACCTACACCACACATTTCTATTTCTTGTTCTATCTTTCATACTCTAAATCACAAATTAAAGGCCCTAAAGTACTTTTAATAAGAACCAATATTGTGAAATATTATCAAAAAATATGTGATCAAGTCACAGCTACCATAAATATTAATGATCTTGGACCCAGAAATTATAAAATTGATTGATTGATTTGGATTCTGAATTTAAAAAATCAATTTATAATCTCGCGAAAGAGTTCAAACCTCGGAAGTTAAAATCCAATGATGTTGATTTGGAAATTAAAAATATAGAACAGTTTTAGTTCAAAAAAGGAAACTTAAGAAACTATATTAAAGAAATAATGTGATGAAATTTAAGATTTTTTTAAAACTTTTTACGCAATATCTGAAATACTAGTTTGTTCATTAAAATTTCAATTTATTCTTGTGTTTTAATTAAAATTTCTAATGGACACCTTTTTTCCTCTCAGACACCTTTTTTGACACTTTATGAAAATTTTCAGAGGTAACACTGCATTAGCCTTCATTATAATTCTCTTATTTATCTCTTACTTTTAATTAAATTATTTGATACTCTGCCTACTCTTAAAACTGGACACCTAAGTCTGCACAAATTTTAGTTAGGCCGCGGTTGCCCAGGTGGCGTCGCGTTCGTTCCTCTTCATGATAGTACTATAAAAATATATATACAATGGAAAAACTCTCTCAACATGCGCAAGTAACGTTGTCCAGTAACCGGAACGGTGTGACCGTTTTCTTCGAAGAAGTAGGGCCTGACAATGCAGCGTGATGAAACTGCACACCACACTGTGACACGAAGTGGATGCAATTCCGTCTCATGGAGTATCTGTGGGTTGGAAGCACTCCATATTCCACAGTTTTGTTTGTTTATGTTGCCGTTGAAATTGAAATGAGGCCTCAGCAGGCATTAAAAGACAGTTCAGCATGTTTCCGTCCTCGGCAAGTCTGCTACGTTCAGTTTGTTGGCCATTTGAATTTTATATGGGAATAATTCCAAATCATTGTGCATAATTGAATGCAATGACTGTCTGTTTATACCCATTTGAGCAGATAAGCTTCTTGTCGAAACTCTTGAATTATTTTGTATGTCAGCAGCTACAGCAGCGATTGTTTCCTCCGTCCAAACTGAAGGGTTTTGATGGTAAGGTCTTCTTTCGACTGTCCCATGCTCGGTAAAATTGTTAACAAGTCTCATTATGGTCCATCTGCTCGGAGGATTGCCGCCAAACGTGTGCCTATATATTCTCTTTGAACCGAAACTACGGACTCCAGTGCGTGATAGCGGCGGACAATCCAAATTCTTGCTTCAGTGTCCCAGTTATCCATTTTTGTTAAATCTAAAAATCAATCTGCAAAGAAGAAAAACTTCTCTTCTCTCAAACAATGCCTCTGTCATATTCTAATTTATAAATGTACAAACATTTTGCATAAGCCAACATAACAACTAATTGTTGATTAAGTTTATAATGAATTATTTACAAAATGTGGTTAGATAATCAATAGCCATTAGAACTGTATAGGTCCATGTTCTGACCAGAGATTATGCACATGAAGATGATAATCCGCGGCAGCCATTCCAATTTTCCTACAAGCTTGAAATGTCAGTTTTCAGATAAAAAATGAGAATGTGTGTATAAAAACCTCACACATAGATGGTAGGGATCTTCACACACCTGGTTAAATTGTTGTTGCAATTCACACCTATTCATCGACACGGGATGAAATTTCAAAAACAACGATGTAAACAAATGGGTTTTGGAGGTCGAAACGTTCTCATCTTCATTTTTAGTATTTTTGGTTCTGACAAGCTTCAAGTGACTGCTTTAACACAGTAAAATGCTGCAAATCTAACTGGAGCTGCAGCTGCAATAGCTTTCAAAGACGCTGTTTAGATTGGGAAGATTGAGTCCGGTATCACGGTAGTTTTAGGCAAGAGAAGTGTGGGGTGAGGAATATCGTGAGGCACGAAGAAAACATAAAAACCGGACTTGAATGTCATTTGTTGTTGTTTCAATGTGCGAAATGTTGAAATTGTTATTTCAATGTATTTTGAGGCGCCTCAAAGTTTCCAATGTATCCACAATGAGACTCACCAGTCCGTACTCAATCTTCCATATCTAAACAAGCTCAAAAAGTGTCATATCATGGAGCTGTACAGCTTTCTGACATTCTGACTGCAGAAGTACTCACAGCTATAACATTAGGAATTGAAGAGAGTTCGAAGCTCATTTCAACCCCTATATAAAAACTCGTCGAGTTGAAATGGGCTTGTTCGCCTCCATCTATTTTAAAATGTCAAAAATGCTGCACGCAAAAGTTAAAAGTTTCTTCGCAACGTTGAAATTATGTACCGGTATTCAATATCCGGCTGCAGCTCCAGTTTCAGCTTCGTATCCATTGCGTTCAGGCAGTGATTCGAATCAAGTTGACGTCTTTTTTTCATATCTTACTCCTACATATTTCTTGGTAAGAAAGAGAATCTGGAGCAGGAATTTTCCAAAAAATAAAATACTTCTGCCTGACTTGGCCATATCTCTTTTTTTCCAAGAGATGTGAGTGAGATAAAAAAAAAACGAGAGACGTCAAAATGTGTGAACACCGTTTATTTTGTTTCTTTTTGTCACTGTTTTGCTCTTCGATGATATCTTATTGTCTACACTCAGAAATTCTAAGAGCTACCATAACCTCTTAAACACGCCAGCTCTTTCTTTTAGGGTACTCAGAGCTCTGGAATATTTATAAAATGTAGCCTCGGTAAGAGTTATCAATTGTAATGGTCGAGCTGTCATTACTTCCTTTAGGGCTCCAATAAATATGCCCAGAGCTATCGGATGTACTGTCAAGACCAAATTATTTAGCATAAGAGCTATCATAAATTACGACAGAGAAATAGCAAATATTTATAAAGCTATCATTTATAGTGACAGAGTCGTTGTGAATACTGATATGACTCTTAAAATTATTCTCAGAGCTACTGATAAGACTTGCGGAGTTTCCGTATGTTTTGACAGAGCTATCATAGGTATTGACAGAGCTTACGTTAATATAATGAGGGTACTCGCTATCGTTAATTTAGCTGTGGCATACATTCAAAGAGCTATCGTAACTGTTTCCAAAGCTATCTTTATACATAGCAGAGTTACTTAAGATAATAACAGAGCTATCAACACAACTATTAGAAGTATGAATAATTACAACAGAGTTACCATAACCATCCACAAAGCTATAGAAGCTAATAACAGAGTTGTATTTATTCCTGAAAGAGCTATGATTCATATTAACAGAGCCCTTAAAAGTCCTGATAGGACTGCCAAAAGTACTGGCAGAGCTGTCACCAGTATTGGCGGCGTCATCATAAGTACTGTGAAGGTCCTCATTACAATTAATTTAGCTGCCACAAATATTCACAGAGCTATCGTAAATATTTAAGGAACTATATTCATACTTACCAGAGCTACTAATAAGTCTAACAGACTTACCATAACCATCCACAAAGCTATAGAAACTAATTACAGAGTTGTGTTTATTCCTGAAAGAGCTATGATTCATATTAACAGAGCCCTTAAAAGTCCTGATAGGACTGCCAAAAGTACTGGCAGAGCTGTCACCAGTATTGGCGGCGTCATCATAAGTACTGTGAAGGTCCTCATTACAATTAATTTAGCTGCCACAAATATTCACAGAGCTATCGTAAATATTTAAGGAACTATATTCATACTTACCAGAGCTACTAATAAGTCTAACAAACTTACCATAACCATCCACAAAGCTATAGAAACTAATTACAGAGTTCTGTTTATTCCTGAAAGAGCTATGATTCATATTAACAGAGCCCTTAAAAGTCCTGATAGGACTGCCAAAAGTACTGGCAGAGCTGTCACCAGTATTGGCGGCGTCATCATAAGTACTGTGAAGGTCCTCATTACAATTAATTTAGCTGCCACATATATTCACAGAGCTATCGTAAATATTTAAGGAACTATCTTCATACTTACCAGAGCTACTAATAAGTCTAACAGACTTACCATAACCATCCACAAAGCTATAGAAACTAATTACAGAGTTCTGTTTATTCCTGAAAGAGCTATGATTCATATTAACAGAGCCCTTAAAAGTCCTGATAGGACTGCCAAAAGTACTGGCAGAGCTGTCACCAGTATTGGCGGCGTCATCATAAGTACTGTGAAGGTCCTCATTACAATTAATTTAGCTGCCACAAATATTCACAGAGCTATCGTAAATATTTAAGGAACTATCTTCATACTTACCAGAGCTACTAATAAGTCTAACAGACTTACCATAACCATCCACAAAGCTATAGAAACTAATTACAGAGTTGTGTTTATTCCTGAAAGAGCTATGATTCATATTAATAGAGCCCTTAAAAGTCCTGATAGGACTGCCAAAAGTACTGGCAGAGATGTCACCAGTATTGGCGGCGTCATCATAAATATTGTCAGAGTAATCATAAGTACTGATAAGGCTTATATAAGTACAATGAGAGTTCACTTTATTATAAATTAAGCTGTCGCAAATTTGCCAAGAACTATCTAAACTCTTAATAAAGCTATCAGCTTAGTTAATGAGGTTATTTTTAATACTCACAGAGCCAAAAACGAGCCTATGAAAGCTATGGTTATCACTAAAAAAGTTGCGATATATTTTCAGTGAGCCATCGCAGTTGGTGATAATGTTGTAGCAACTTATTAAAGAACTGTCTTCAGCTATGACACAGAAATGTTATTTATATTTACCAAGGTCTCAGAAGCTTTCAAATATCAGCTATCAGCACTCAGGTATTGTTAGAGCTATCAAATTCCACATAACCGAAAATCATTACATTGAAGACTATCTTCAAAATACAAACAAATATACAATTTTCAATGACAGAGTTTTTTATTGATATTTTAAATAGTTATATCATTACTCATTTATATTTCCTACTAAGATACATTTTCAGTTTGTTTTTTTTTTTTTTGTTAAGAAAATAATTGTTTGATCATAATAAAAAGAAATTTATCAAATATGCATTTTTGTTTACAGAAAAATTCAGTGTGTTTTAAATGATATATTAAATTTTATGGAAAATTATATATAAAGTCTTATTATAGCTAATACATTTATTTTAGTTAGCCTTTTTTAACTAAAATTATAAATTAGCGTATATGAAATACGTGTTTTAACAAAAAGATGGATGTAAATATGTGTACAGGGTGTTCCACTGCCACCGCCCCAGACGTTAATATGTATTGATTTGTAAAATAATTTTACGTATTTTTAAAGAACTGAGCTTTCATAATAAAAAAGAAAAAATGATACCTCATAACGTGTTTTTGTAAAAAAATTATATCAAAGTGAAAAAAAAGGATATCAAAGTCAAAAAAAACTGTCTTAAAATGCCAAAAAATAGGATTGAAAATAAATTGCGGGAAAAAACCGTTATCGGCTCTTTTGTAAATACAAATAAAAATCAAGAATCGGTTGCTGCAGTTTGTCAAAGTTAAATCCAATTAAAGAAAAGAGACCAAAAATAATAAAAACCGTTTTACCTCTAAAGTTTTTCAACTTAGAATTACCTAAGAAACCCATGGTTTTCGTATGGACCGGTGACAGTAAGACCCCCTGTATATTTTTGAATATGATTAAAGAGATAGTACAACATTTTATGTTTTTCTTATATATATCAAGAATACAAGTTGTATTGTTATTTTTATTGCTTTGAAAGGCATAGAATATTAATTATCATTCTGAAAGAAAATATTAAAATAATTTACAAAATTAGATATTTAAATATTCTCAATAAATATTTGTATATTACATTGAAATAATATACATACACAATGTATATAATTCTATATAAATACATAAATCTCTTTATTTTTTGCTATTATTATTTTGCATGTGTTGTTGTTCTTACAAACTATTACTTTGTTTGCCACATTTCTTGTAAACTTATATTCTTAAAAGTCCCAAATGATAAAATCATTTCCCAAGCTATTTTGAGAAATTTGTGAAGTATGTTTGCACACAAGACGTTTTAACTCTAAAGTCATATATTTTTCTTGTTTTTCTATCCGATAGGCGAAGTAGTGATTATCAAAAAACAAAGTTTCAATTGTTTGAAGGCATAAAATAAAAGAATTCTCCGAAACAAGTATGTGTTTGACTAAGGCAAACTCAGGGTCTAAATCATTATAAATGTTAATACATACAACTGCTTCTTTGCTTAAAATAATATCATATACACTACATTTAGTCGTTTCTTCAACTGGTAAATAGGGTGACACATCATACTTTAAACTTACATTTTTATTAACTTTTTTTAAGGGTAAAAAAGAAATTGGAGTGTTGAAATATTCACCATAATTTAAAAATAAGTCAACTAGTTTCAGTTTGTTTTTGTTAAAAACGGTTTTTAGAATGTTTACTCTGTTGTTAGATATATAAATTGATTTTTTCAAGACCTGATGCTTGGCTTCAAATCTGATGGAGCTTATTGTAGTTATGGGACCAATTTTCTCCATAATAGAAGAATAATGGGTAAGGAAATGAAATTTTGGTTTCAAGTGACTTCCTGATACTTTTAAATACAACTTATTATGAATATAAACAATTTCCGCTAGGTACTTTGAAATTTCGGAAGAATGGTGTTTTCTAAAAATTAGTGATGTCATTTCTCTTAAAGCCAAAAGCAACTTCCATTCATCCGAGTCTTGATCAATTTTATCTCCTATTAAAAGTGGAAGAAATTTCAAAAAAGTAAACATTTCAGAACCTGAGAGACGTATTTTACTACAACTCAATAAATCAGAATTGAGAAGTGGTGGTTTATTAGTTGCTTCGTAAGGACCAAAATTAAATATTTGAATTCTTCGGTTTATCTCCTCAATAGTTATGAACTTCTCACAGATTAAGTTTTTAAAAATACTTAATAAGTCATAGTGACAAACTCCTTCCAGAATATCATGAAAACAGTCAACTGAATAGTTTTCTACAACGTGAAAATTTATTAATGTGTTCCATATTGAGTTTTCTTTTAAGCCAGTCAGAGAAATATTGTTAACTTTAAGGTCATGCTCATATCCCGCTATAGTTCTTAACTGTGCAGGTGTTTCACTGCAAAGAAGTTTCATTTCTTCCTTAGGAACCTTACAAAATCTGCAATAGTAGTTAGAACTAAATGACTCCGTAAACCCTAAAATAGAATTGACGCCCAAATTGTCGCCAATTACGGCACATGTAATGAGTTTTACTCTTTTGTATTCCCTTATTGGTATGTGAATACCATCAGTTTGCAAAGTATTTAGTTGCGCAACAAGTGGTTTAAAAATCGCAGAATTACCAAATTTAAGTCTATCCTGAGTAAAAAAGAGCATCGCCAAGAAAATATGCGATAACTTTGAACTTAGATAATCCGGAAGACACAAAAGCTTTATGTAGACTGCTCCAAGTTTAAGAGTATTACTATGCGAACCAAGGGGATTTAAAGATTCGAAGTCGTCAAAATAAACGACAAGTGGTAAAAAAAGGATGTCTGTTTCATTTTCTGGATTCAGAGAAGATATTTTATTTTTCCAAAATGAAGTTTGAATAATGTTATACATGTAAAAAGTTTCATCAACAATGCTCTCTACGTAATCTAATATTTGTTCTAATAAGCATGTTTCAGTGAATAAAATAGTAAACAGCTCAGAAATCGGAACTATCTTTAGGAAAAAGTTGTATTCTATATTTTTAATCTCATTCGCGTTCGAATATAATTGGTTCTGTTCTACAGCTAACACACAAGTTTTTTCTTCAATTAGAAGATTTAAAGATTTTAGATGTTTTAATAACAAGCTATTTGTTTTTGCAAAGATCGGAGAAAGTAACAATCGCAAATCGTCTATACTTTTCTTAACAGAAACTTCATTATTTTCAAGTTGATATATTACTTCATTGATGTGCTTATCATAGAAATTAGTAATGTTTTTATATATATGCATTATTGAAGATTTAGGAATTCGATCATCTGATAAGCATTTAAGAAAGGTTTTTAAAAAGTTATTGTGGATATCAGGGCAAATTGCCTTTTCCTGTGAAAAAAGAGAAAGTTGAGGTGATGAAAACGCTAAATTCGAATCAATATCGTTACTTGAAATTGTATGACATAAAGGTTTTCTTTTCGCATGATCTCGTTGTCTGTGCTTTAAATGTTTATAAAAGTTGCTAAAAATCCGTAAGCAATTCTCTTCGGGACATGCATATCTTCTCAAATTTTCATGAATGTTTTTAAAGTGTGCACTATATAATGAAGTTGTGTCAAAAGTACTCTTGCACAGGTAACATTGAAATTCCATACTTATGTATGTAAAGAATGATATGAGGTGGACAAAAACAGTGACAATGTTCCAATAAAAGTCTTAACACTTGTTTAATAAAACTGTGACTAAATTAATAAAATAAAGATATGTCGTAAGCAAAGACTATGTTCGAATAAAATTCTAAACACTTGCGTAATCAAAATTAATTATGAAAAGATATGTTATAAGCAAAGACCATGTTCGAATAAAATTCTAAGCACTTTTATAGTCAGTAACAACTAAGAGAATATATGTGTTAAAAAGACCATGTTCGAATAAAATTCTAAACACTTTTATAGTCAGTAAGAATAAGAATTAAGGAAAGATATGTGGTAAAAAGAACCATGTTCGAATAAATTTCTAAACACATGTTTAGTTAATATTAATTAAGGAAAGATATTTGATTAACAAAGACCACGTTCGAATTAAATTCTAAGCACTTTTATAGTCAGTAACAAGTAAGAGAATATATATGGTAAGAAGACCATGTTCGAATAAAATTCTAAACACTTTTATAGTCAGTAAGAATTAAGGAAAGATATGTGGTAAAAAGAACCATGATCGAAAAAATTTCTAAACATATGTTTAGTTAATATTAATTAAGGAAAGATATTTGATTAACAAGGACCACGTTCGAATTAAATTCTATACACCTGCATAATCAAAATTTTACAAAAGGGGAAAAAGAACGAATTGTGGCAAACGAAGAAATGCGGCAAACGACGAACTTGTAGTCAAAACTTATCAAAACTATGTAAAAATACAAACTATGTGGTAAACAACCAAATAAAAACATAAGCCTGCAAGCAAATAACTCACATTTTACTCAAGTCGTTGTGGATTGTCTCGATTGTGGCCATGTTGACAGCTTTCTTGAATTTTCGTTCTACGTTTATTCCGAATAAATATAATTGGATAAACGTCCAAACCGTCGTACTCTCCGCTGGGTAGTTGAGGTCAAGAGCAAAAAATAGAAAAAAGCATGCTTCAAATGCTTCCAACGGATCCTCAAAGTAATATTTCTTATCCAGTAGCGTAGTGTAAGCAGTAAGTTTTGTGGTGGTATCTCCCAATACTACAATTCTTGGCTGCTTTCCCGTATTATTCTTTGCTAGATTCCTTTCGTGGTTGTCAGATTCTTGAATAGTCTAAAGAAAAATTGTTAAATACAAATATTTATTTAGTTTTATTTAAAATAAAAATAATTTTTTGTAAGAATATGTAATTTATTTAAAATTAAAAAAAAAACAAAAACAAAAGGGAATAATTAACCTTAAAATATGCCACAAACTTTTCTTGACTTTCAATTTTCGAGCAACGGTATGAAGCCTTCATTGTACTCTTTTTTGTACGTGAGCTTGGAAACATATAACTCAATATCATCAATGCTATAATTTTTGAAGTTTCATTATTGGTTTTGACTATTTTCATCAATTGCTTTACATTGTTGTCTTTTGACTTCTCACCAAATTTTAAAATGTTTGGATAATATGACAACCAGCGTTCTGAAAAGTTTTGGACTTGTGGCAGCAAAATTTTTGCATCCATAATCAACTATATATAAATGTTTTTAGTTATAAATATGTACCTTCTCAAAAAATTAAATTTTCAATTACCAATTTAATGGATTCTTTTGAATTTGCAGCAAATATTGGAAAGTTTTCCATGTAATCTAAAATACTACTCGACGCTTTGAGTAATTTCTGTCGAAGTATGTGAGTTTGTTTCCAATTATGTTCAATAGTACTCCACGGTTCTATTGCGGTCTTCAAATATTCAAGTGCTTCTAAGTCAGATTCAGAGTTTGATTCTTCTTGAAAAAGAAAGTTTAACAATAAGATTGTTTTAGTAGAACGGTTTTAATTTTTACCAATAACGTCTTCTAGCTCCGCACCTATAGGTTCGGAGTTTCGTGGGTTTCTTGATCTTTGTATCAGTTTAGAATTGGAAAGTTTTTTTCTATAATAAGTGTAAGCATCATAAAGTTTTCCAGACGGCCTTTGGCCTCCACATGCAGGCGTAAAATATGTAGAAGTTATTTGTCCCGGAAAGACTTGTATAATCAGTTCAGCCAAATACAAGAAGTCGTGCCTTGACAATCTGTTAATGTTTAAGAATATTATTATTTAGTGAATTAAATACTCTTTTGTTTTTGTATTTACATATTTAAATGTATAAACAAATGCACACTCTTATCGATTAAATATTGTATAAATTCATTCAAATGAGTTACTTCTGTATAAGCTATTTTCTAAACGCAGTTTCTTGGGCGATAACCGTTTCGATGAAAGCACCAAAAGATGTTGTCTTAAATATGCATTGTTTTAACGCCTCACTTTAAAATTGAACAAAAGAATTTTGAGGTTTAACAATGTGTGCTGTGGAGGGGTTTCATTGTGAAATGTTTTTTTTTTCTTATTGGATTTTATGGTCTATAAATAAAACATTTTTTCTAACGGCCATATTTTTGACTTGTTTCAAGTTTTGTACAAATCGGTATTATTTAAGAAAGTTTTGATACCCACAATTTCAGATTTGAGCAGGATATTTGCAAAAAAAAAAATAAAAAAACTTACTCAAAATGGTTATTTCCTTGCAAAATTTGTTTAACAACGAATTTTGAAATCGTAATTCTGTCATGGTTATCCAAATTCTCAGAATATTTAAATTTCGCGAGGATTATTGTTAAGTCCAAATCATTATTTGCTTTGAAACTCTGTCATAAATATTAATTGTAATTACAATAGGTATTATCCTTTTAAATGCATTAATACCTCTACAGAACTGAATGTTGATTTAACCAATATGCTTATATTTGATTCTTGTAGTTCTCTTGTATCAGCATTACTCCTACAAAATGAAATTGAACTGTATATATGTTTGGTTGAGCTGGTAGGAGTTTGAGGCTCAGAACTGCTTGAAAATAAATTATTAATTAAACTTGGGCTAAGGCAATCCAGATCAGATTCTGTAACCAAAAAATTTACAAGTCGTTAATACTACGTTTGATATACTAAAAGTATTTATATTAATTGCATACACACATATAATGCAGAATAAATTTGGTTTCGAACACATAAATATTTAATGTTAGGATGTATAACGGTAACCATGAAATTATTACACTGTAAGTATTTTGAAAACAAACCATTAATTTTTTTAAACTTTTTATATTTTATATGGATGATATGCAGCATATTTGTGTTATTTGAATAGAATATGAGTTTATTATAACTCAGAATTTACTAATTTTATTTCAAAAAAACGTTAAAATTGATTGCTTTATGAAATATTTTTTCTGCGGTATACTGTTAAAGTGAAATTTTAATAAAAACCTTCATCTAGTAATCTTCTGCTGGATATGTCATTTTCCTGCTCCTGTTCTTTTGAATTTGTGACTTTAAAGTAAATAGAAATTTCAGATTAAATGGATGTATAAATAGAGACGATTTTAAGCTTCAATTTAAATAAAGAAATAAAATGTTATTCTTCCTTTTCAATGTTATGCCCATTTCTTTTGCTAATTCTATTATTCTCAACGGAACACATTTAACATGTTTCGCATTTACTTTTTTGAACAACAATATTGGTGACCCCTAACCACTATTATTTTATAAAAATCTTAAATATGAACATTTTTTAATAAAGAATATAAAATGTTACCTTCTAAAACGACGTTTTCATGCAAAACTCTCGATATTCCCAATTTCCAATCCGGCGCTTCTTTGATTTTGTGTAACACATATTCTACGAGGTATCGATCTTGAATTTGCGACTTGGAAAGTGCGTCAAAAAAATATGTAGACTCTTTGTCAATGTTGAAAGCCTGGAAAGCTGAAATTGTGTGAGATCAGTTTATCTTATCTTATTACTTCAAACGAACAGATCTTGTTTATATATGTATATATGGGTGATTCTCAGAAAACTCATACTTTTATGTCTCTCGGCAATTTTAGGTATTAACTAAACATTTTCTCCTCTTTTTACTTTATAAGCTATTAGATGATGTGCTTGACATTAGGTAAGTTCAATAAAATTCAAGTGTAATTTAAAAAAAAAAAAATTTTACCTCAAATATAACTAACACATGCCACGTCCCACCTCTGAAATAACCAACTATTTTGTTAGAACTCGACTTTAATTAAAAAACAAAAAATTATGAGTTACGTCAAATATTATTAAGTGCAGCTATAATATTCCTAATTTATATAAGTTATACCTCATTTACAGAATTTGCAGTTTGAGTTCAAAATCTGTCCTGAGTTCATAAAAAGTAAAATCAAATAATTTTGGTTTATTTTCGTGTTCGTAAGGTGGATTGTAATATATGTACATGGATCAATTATAATCAGCATACGTAACCGTATATTTACATGATAAACATACGACTCTCTCCAAATTGGTGGGTATGATTCGAGCATACAAAATACGACAGCAGTTTGGCACGAAACAATGGTCACTATCATGGCATTTGTTATTTCTAACACAATATACTCAACTCAACTTAAATTTGTTCGGAAAATATTTTGACTCTAACAGTTTTTTTGCAGAGTGGATTTGAGTTTGAAAACTTTCCACACTTTCAACATTAACTTTGGTTACGATAACAATCATTATGGCATTAAAAAAGTTTAAGAAATCCAACCTTTTTTTCGGACATTTTGCAATCCTAAAATTATAAGATTACGGAGAATCGCCTATATACATGTATTTTTTAGGTAAAAGTATTTAAGTTTTTAATAAATCCTGGAAAATGATAGAATCATTTGTTTTGAATTCAATGCATTTTGTACCAACTTTGTTTCTATGAGCAAGACAAAAACTAAAAAATGTCTTACTTCAACTACGGACCGCCAAAAATATATATTTATGACGCCATCATCTTTATAATAAGAATTGCGTCGAATATGTACATGTACATTTTACATATATGTACATATTTATACAGGGTGATTTGCATAAGGTGTGACAAAAAGCTAGAGCGTGTAGGTTGGACTTAAACAAGAAAAAAAATCGTATGGGAGGTTGGTCTATTGCCCCCCGTTTAATTAATTTAAACAGAAAATAAATTATTAAAAAGTTATAGTAATACCTATGGAGTCATGCTATAGCATTTTGAAAAGCCAGAAATCGATTCTTTAATTTTATTTTTATATAAAGTTGTTCGAGCGAATTGTTTTTGAAAAATTAAATTTCAAAGTCAAAATTAAAAAAAAAAAATATTTATTTTGTTTAACAATTTTTTTTTCAAAATTTTACGTAAATAAGTGTTACCTTTTTTGTCTAACATTCAATGCTGTTATTAATTTTTGATCAAATACAAAAAACTGGATGCCGTAATATTTTGCAGTTTTTGAGAAAATCAAAAATAACAAAAACCACTTTTTTCTAAGAAAAACTTTTTATTTTAGTTTTTACGTTGTTGGATTCTTAGGTGAATTTACGAATGAAAGGATTAACCTTCTTTTTACTATTTTTTTTATTGTAAGTCTGATAAGTATGCAATAAAGTGATAAAGTCACGGATTAACCATACTTCACACCAACATCGGGTTAAAATTGGCCTGCCAGTTTATTGTATTACGGTGGGGTCGGCTTGGCGACGGGGTCTTACTGTTGAGGTCAAAAAAAAAAAGTTGCGTATTTTTTTAAACTAAAATAAAAATGTGCGCTACCTTAAGACAAATAAAGTGCAAGAACGCTACCTAGCTAGTGGAAGAAAAATGTAATTGCAAAATAAGAAAAAAAAAATTTTCCTTAATCTTGAAATCAATCAAAATAAGAAATAGCTTTTTGTCACACCTTATGCAAATCATCCTGTATATATATATTATATATTTAAGACAAAACAAAAACATTGTTTGTGATTTCCCACAAGGTCGAAAAATTAAAAAAAAATTAGGTCGTACATACATACATAGGTCTGTACATACTCGTATACCAAAATATTTTTCGATATTTTCACACTAACCAGCTTCCTAAAAATCATTCACGTGAAATCCTTTTTCACGTTTTTGAACTTTCAGTATAATATCACTCCCACCGAAACAACAATTAAGAAACATTATATTTTATAGGTATAAGAACTTTATTTTTACGTTATATTTTTTGTTTCAATAAAATTTTATTTTAGTACAGTACGCACCCCAACCAAAAAGAAAGGAGGGCACCAAAAAAACCAGGATGAGATCATATATTATCGGCTTTCTGTCAAAACTTCGTAAGTACAAATTAAAAAATCGATTAAGAGACACAAAAAACCGCTTTAAAAATTAATAAAATTGAATTTTTATATACTAAAAGGTTTGAAAACTGATTCATACATTTAAAAGGAACCAAGAAACGGTTGAGAGGCATTGACATTTGAATTCGGTTATAGTTTTTGAGCAAAAACATGTTAAATGTCTTAAAAGGACTTACGAAGTTTTACAGAAAGACGACGATCCATGTTATTATTATTTTTTTTTTCAATACTAAAATTTTTCTTTTCAAAATATCAAGATCAAACGAAAGAATTATTTATGATCAAACAAAAACATTGTTTGTGATTTCCCACAAGGTCGAAAAATTAAAAAAAAATTAGGTCGTACATACATACATAGGTATGTACATACTCGTATACCAAAATATTTTTCGATATTTTCACACTAACCAGCTTCCTTAAAATCATTCACGTGAAATCCTTTTTCACGTTTTTGAACTTTTAGTATAATATCATCAGACCAAACCAACAATTAAGAAACATTATATTTTATATATGTACATAGGTACACACCAAACCAACAATTAAGAAACATTATATTTTATATATGTACATAGGTACTTTATTTTGTACGTTATATTTTTTGTTTCAATAAAATTTTATTTTAGTACAGTACCTACGCACCCCAACCAAAAAGAAAGAAGGGCACCAAAAAAACCAGGATGAGATCATATATTATCGGCTTTCTGTCAAAACTTCGTAAGTACAAATTAAAAAATCGATTAAGAGACACAAAAAACCGCTTTAAAAATTAATAAAATTGAATTTTTATATACTAAAAGGTTTGAAAACTGATTCATACATTTAAAAGGAACCAAGAAACGGTTGAGAGGCATTGACATTTGAATTCGGTTATAGTTTTTGAGCAAAAACATGTTAAATGTCTTAAAAGGACTTACGAAGTTTTACAGAAAGACGACGATCCATGTTATTATTATTTTTTTTTTCAATACTAAAATTTTTCTTTTCAAAATATCAAGATCAAACGAAAGAATTATTTATGATCAAACAAAAACATTGTTTGTGATTTCCCACAATGTCGAAAAATTAAAAAAAAATTAGGTCGTACATACATACATAGGTATGTACATACTCGTATACCAAAATATTTTTCGATATTTTCACACTAACCAGCTTCCTTAAAATCATTCACGTGAAATCCTTTTTCACGTTTTTGAACTTTCAGTATAATATCACTCCCACCGAAACAACAATTAAGAAACATTATATTTTATAGGTATAAGAACTTTATTTTGTACGTTATATTTTTTGTTTCAATAAAATTTTATTTTAGTACAGTACGCACCCCAACCAAAAAGAAAGGAGGGCACCAACCAAACCAGGATGAGATCATATATCATCGGCTTTCTGTCAAAACTTCGTAAGTACAAATTAAAAAATCGATTAAGAGACACAAAAAACCC
Source organism: Leucozona laternaria (assembly GCA_932273885.2). Taxonomy (NCBI): domain Eukaryota; kingdom Metazoa; phylum Arthropoda; class Insecta; order Diptera; family Syrphidae; genus Leucozona; species Leucozona laternaria. Next base: position 236,376,848 of record OW026366.1, on the reverse strand, counting down.
CTTTAAAAATTAATAAAATTGAATTTTTATGTACTACAAGGTTTGAAAACTGATTCATACATTTAAAAGGAACCAAGAAACGGTTGAGAGGCATTGATATTTGAATTCGGTTATAGTTTTTGAGCAAAAACATGTTAAATGTCTTAAAAGGACTTACGAAGTTTTGACAGAAAGACGACGATCTATACCTATTATTATAATTTTTTTTTTAATATTGAAATTTTTCTTCAAAAATACTATGCACCACCAAAAAATATACGACGCCAACAACTTTCATATAAGAACTGCGCCAAATGTGTATGTACGTGATTGATGGCGTCGTTTTATATATATGCAAGATTCTGGATTACAAATGCATAGGTAGGTACCTACTTTCAATTAATTATTTTGTGAAAAAAACCATTAATTTTTTAACAAAAAAAAACTTGATACCAAATATCAAGAAGAGATTTCCCAGAATGACGAAAAATTTTAAAAAATGTGATCGTATGTACATAATGTAGGTATGTTCATACTCACTCGTCTACCAAATTTTTTTTTTTTGATATTTTTACACTACCCAGACTTTTTTTAATTCATCCATGTGAAATTCTTTTTCACGTTTTTGAGTCAAAACAAGAATGTAAGAACATATTACTTTATATATTACGTTATTATTATGTTTTTCAATATCAAAATGTTTCTTCAAAAATACCACGCGCCGCCAAAAAATATGACGCAATCACCTTTCTACAAAAGACTGCGCAGAATATGTATGCACGTGATTGATGGCGTCGTTTTATATATATGCAAGATTCTGGATTACAAATGCATAGGTAGGTACCTACTTTCAATTAATTATTTTGTGAAAAAAACCATTAATTTTTTAACAAAAAAAAACTTGATACCAAATATCAAGAAGAGATTTCCCAGAATGACGAAAAATTTTAAAAAATGTGATCGTATGTACATAATGTAGGTATGTTCATACTCACTCGTCTACCAAATTTTTTTTTTTTGATATTTTTACACTACCCACACTTTTTTTAATTCATCCATGTGAAATTCTTTTTCACGTTTTTGAGTCAAAACAAGAATGTAAGAACATATTACTTTATATATTACGTTATTATTATGTTTTTCAATATCAAAATGTTTCTTCAAAAATACCACGCGCCGCCAAAAAATATGACGCAATCACCTTTCTACAAAGGACTGCGCAGAATATGTTTGCACGTGATTGATGGCGTCGTTTTATATATATGCAAGATTCTGGATTACAAATGCTTAGGTAGGTACTTTCGATAAATTATTTTGTGCAAACAACTATTGCCATTTTTTTAACAAAAAAGAACTTGATACAAAATATCAAGATTAGATTTACCAGAATGGTGAAAAATGTTAAAATATGAGATCGTATATTATGTTCAGGTAGGTATACCAAATTATTTTTAGATATTTTTACACTTACCAGCTTCCTTAAAGTCATCCACGTGAAATTCTTTTTCACGTTTTTGAACTTTCAGTATAATATCACTCCCACCGAAACAACAATTAAGAAACATTATATTTTATATAAGAACTTTATTTTTACGTTATATTTTTTGTTTCAATAAAATTTTATTTTAGTACAGTACGCACCACCAACCAAAAATGAAGAAGGCCAACCAAACCGAGACGAGATCAAACAACGAATGATAAAAATGGCTGACCTTCTTTAATAATTCAGAAAGAGGCAACAGGGATGTTTCCTAAAATGAGAGAAATTGCATTGTGGCTTTTAATTTACACCATGGTTGCACTTTCGCGGGCATTTAAACTAATTTTACTTTGTGTAAGAGATAGGATTTTAAAAAGAATTAATTGAAAAAAAATTATGGAAGCATATTTTGATTGTATATGATTTTTGTGCTTTCTGATCTTTTTCTATGCTGTCCGTATGTTTCACATTAAATGAATTAAGATCTAACAATGAATTAGGTTCATAGTTTCAACGCAATAAAAAGAAAAAAAATTATAAAACTACATTTCAAATTATTGAAACACATCTGCATTTTATATGTTTTGATAATAAGGGGATTCATGCAACGTCGTAAAATACTGGATAAGTTTATCTTTTGGATAAGTTTATCTTTTGGTAAATGAACTGTCAAATTTTGTATGGGAAATGGTTTACGCAAATTGGATTAAATTATCTTTGGATAAACTTATACAAACGTCATTGTGACGTCAAGTCAAGTATCTAGAATTCTCAGCCGTTACCATGGTTAGTGTTAGATCTTCTAAAATTGCATCCTCTTTTTCTTTCTGTTTATCTATTGTTAAAAGTTAATTAGGAGGATTATTCTTTTGTAACAGAAAATGCACAAGCCATTATTTTTTCCGAATAGTTCTAAAATGAGTAAATCAATAGAGGCAATTTGTTAATATAATTGCACTATCTTCTGTTTTTTGCTTATTTTTGGCATGTTTTATTTAACTTTTTTTAATTTTTTTCAGGAAATAATTTTGTTGCACAAATTAATTTTTGACGTTTGACGAACCATCTGAGTCAATAACGCAGCATTTACTCAAATGAATAAAAAGGGCGTTCACGTAAACTTTTGCGTAAACTTATCTTTGTACACAATTGGTAAACTTATCTCGTTGCATGAATACCCTTAATATGTAGGAAGACATACCTTTGATGAAAGTAATGCCGGATTTACACGAGTGACAAAGCGTCATTAGATGTTTTTGTTTACTTTTGTAGCCTGAAGTTCAAAAACTGTAAATTTTGAATCACTTTCATAAAACTATCATAGAACTTCATGAAACGTCAAATATTGTTGGTATGAAATCATATGAGCTATATCGCAGTAAGCGACAAATATACGACCGTCGCGTCGGTTGTGAGGTTTAGTGCAGTCGTCGCTTAATGTGATAATTATAGCTCAAACGATTTCATACAAATAATTACTATACCTTGTTAATGTTTGTTTAAACAACAGCTGAATGAATATGTTGTTGCAAGTATGTAAAGAGTCATGACAGCTCCGGTTCGGTCACAGTGATCGTAATTTGAGTACAATAACTCTTATGTAGACGCGATAGCTGCAATTTTGGTGTCGTGTTTAAATTATTGGTTATCGTACCTTAAATTCAAAAAGAATCTCTCAGAAATTTTCTTTTTTGAAATTGGGTACGATAACCAATAATTTAAACACGACACTAAAATTGCAGCTATCGCGTCTAAATAAGAGTTATTGTACCCAAATTACGACCACCGCTACCGAACCGGAGCTGTCATGACTCTTTACATACTTGCAACAACATATTCATTCAGCTGTTGTTTTAAACAAACATTAACAAGGTATAGTAATTATTTGTATGAAATCGTTTGAGCTATAATTATCACATTAAGCGACGACTGCACTAACCCTCACAACCGACGCGACGGTCGTATATTTGTCGCTTACTGCGATATAGCTCATATGATTTCATACCAACAATATTTGACGATCTTTCCATACACAGAGAAAGGATTTTGTTAAATTTGTCTTTTTTGTGTGCGTAATCGTATGAAAGTATCGACTTAATACAAACACGTAGTTTTATCAAAGTTCTTTGTTTTTAAGATCAAAAAAGTCTTAAAATAAAATAAATCTTCAAAATTTTTTAAAACAACAGCTGAATGAATGCGTTGTTGCAAGTATGTAAAGAGTCATGACAGCTCCGGTTCGGTCGCGGTGGTCGTAATTTGGGTACAATAACTGTTATGTAGACGCGATAGCTGCAATTTTGGTGTCGTGTTTAAATTATTGGTTATCGTACCCAATTTCAAAAAAGAACATTTCTGAGAGATTCTTTTTGAATTTAAGGTACGATAACCAATAATTTAAACACGACACCAAAATTGCAGCTATCGCGTCTACATAAGAGTTATTGTACCCAAATTACGATCACTGTGACCGAACCGGAGCTGTCATGACTCTTTACATACTTGCAACAACATATTGATTCAGCTGTTGTTTTAAACAAACATTAACAAGGCATAGTAATTATTTGTATGAAATCGTTTGAGTTATAAAGGCTCTCCCAAACCAACACGAATATTTCGAAACGACAACGAAACTTTCGCCTGTCTTAATTTATTTACATGGTGAATAATGGGAGCTCCCACACTGGCGCGATGCGAATCTTCGAACATTTTTCAGTCGTCGTATATTCGCGCGAATATTTCGCGTTGGTTTGGGAGAGCCTTAATTATCACATTAAGCGACGACTGCACTAACCCTCACAACCGACGCGACGGTCGTATATTTGTCGCTTACTGCGATATAGCTCATATGATTTCATACCAACAATATTTGACGATCTTTCCATACACAGAGAAAGGATTTTGTTAAATTTGTCTTTTTTGTGTGCGTAATCGTATGAAAGTATCGACTTAATACAAACACGTAGTTTTATCAAAGTTCTTTGTTTTTAAGATCAAAAAAGTCTTAAAATAAAATAAATCTTCAAAATTTTTTAAAACAACAGCTGAATGAATGCGTTGTTGCAAGTATGTAAAGAGTCATGACAGCTCCGGTTCGGTCGCGGTGGTCGTAATTTGGGTACAATAACTATTATGTAGACGCGATAGCTGCAATTTTGGTGTAGTGTTTTAATTATTGGTTATCGTACCCAATTTCAAAAAAGAAAATTTCTGAGAGATTCTTTTTGAATTTAAGGTACGATAACCAATAATTTAAACACGACACCAAAATTGCAGCTACCGCGTCTACAAAAGAGTTATTGTACCCAAATTACGATCACTGTGACCGAACCGGAGCTGTCATGACTCTTTACATACTTGCAACAACGCATTCATTCAGCTGTTGTACGCTTAACAGTTTCTAAGACATTTAAATTTTCTTAACAACCATCCGTTTTACTGTTACTAATAAAAATACCAAAATACATGCTTTTGAAGGTTTTATAAAAATTAATAATAAATAATTTACATGTTTTATTTAATGACATGGGTGTGGGCAGTCGTTGAAAATATTAAAATTGTTCTAGAAATGTATTGTTAAGGCTTAACTACATTCAACACTTTTTGCAAAAAAGTGGAAAAAAGTGTAAAAATGAAAAATAAAAACATGATCTAGGGATGTCTGTGTGCGCAAAAATTGTATATGATCTGAAATAACAGATTGAAAACAATTTCTATACCCTTTTTGGCACACAGGCATCTCTAGCGCGTGTTTTAATGACAGTTTGAATTAAATATGCTTAGTCAAAATATGCTATTGTGGTTTTCGTTTCAACCACTTCAGATTTGGGTGTCAGATCTTAAATCTTTACTGTCAAAAAGAACAGAAAACATGATTTAAATTTGTTTTGTAATTGTGTGAGTGCCACTTTTGAAACAACACTGATGAATGTCACTTTTCTTTGATATATGTGTGCAACTGCGTGCGAAAATCTAGCTAAAAATCGAGATCTGCAAAATCAACTTCAGATCTAAAAAAATTCGATACTTTTGGTCGAAAGGAAAATCTTGTCACAAATCAAAAAATCAAAAAAAAATCATTTTTTTGGTCAAAACGAAAACCACATGTCTGCTATATATTTGATACCCAAAAAGCACACATTCACAAGGCAATAAATATTTACGGTTCTCTCAAACCAACGAAAAATATTCGGCACGATAACGAGACTTTCGCCTGTCAAAATTAATATACATGGCGATAAACGATAGCACTCACACTGAACAGACGCGATTACCCATATGAATATGACGACCGACAATGCAAAACGTTGTGAACAGCGAATGTTGTCAACCTTAAAAATCCCAATCATTCGAAATGTCTCGTGCAGACGGGGTGTTAAGATATCCAGTGATATTTGATATATTTTATCATCCCTGTTTTCTCGTTTCTTGTTATTTTGACAGAAAGAATAAAATATGCCTACTGCGCAAAATCTAACCAAATGCAAAATGGAAATCGGGAAAAGGAAATGGAGATGAAAGCAAATTGGCGCGTGCCGCGTGGCGTTGACGACTTGACGTGAGGAATAAGCTGAAAGAAGATACAAAATGTAGGTATATAGTGATATATTGCGTTTTTTTCTTTTAATATGAGTAAATATTTCCAAAAAAAACCAAGATTGTTGCCGATGGCATGTTCAAGAAGTCTTGAACTCAAATAATTCCTCGTTCGTGAGCTCCCAGAAGATGGTTTCTCCGGTGTAGATGCGTTTCACAGTCTCACGTACTGAAATCATAGCCAGCAAACAGGTCGTGTTTGAGAAGGGTCGTCGCATCCGTGAATGGACTGCGTTTCAACTTGGACGGCACCGCCCGTCGCATCGAACTGTACGCCGAGAAGGTCGCCACCCGTGGTCTGTGCGCCATAGCCAAAGCTGAGTCGCTCCGTTACAAATTGGCCGTCCGTCGTGCGCGCTATGGTGTGCTCCGTTTCAAAACTTGTGCCAAGGGTTGCGAAGTGGTCGTTTTAATGAAGTTCGTTGACGATCTGATGATCGATTCCAGAGACCCATGCAACGACAACTTCGAGACCGGCATACGTCACGTTCTCTTGCTTCAAGGAGTGTTGGGTATTAAGAACAAGATTATGTTGCCCTATGAGCTACGACCCCAAAAACAGGATGGGCCCATGAAGCCATCGCCAGACAATAGCCTTGTTTTTTAGTGTATTTTTATTTTCGCTTAAAAAGAAGTCATGTTCAAAACAATAATTTGGTATAATTCCGTATTGTTCTTGTATTTAACATGCTACTTTTTTTTAAGCGGAGGTAAAAATACACTAAAAAACAAGGCTAATGTGTCAAGGAGGAAAAGATTACGAAACCCCAAAGACAAAACAAGATTGGGATTCCTCCACCAACTAAACCTCTGGAAGAGGTTGCCCAGGTACCAAAAGTCATTTAAATTGGGAATCAAGGTCTGAGGGGTCCATTTTTTTTATTAAAAAATATGTGTAATTGGCTGACAGAAAAAAATAAAAAGTATAATGAACAAAATGCATTTCTATTGTCGATGACAGCCTGTGTGAGCAGCTTTTCTATGGGAATAAATGTATAGAAATACAGACGATTTTTATTGTAACTTGTGTTTTGTGTTAATGAAAAGCACAAATAATGCGTAGGTATATCGAAAAAAGTAATTCACATTTATTTAATACGGTTGTTGTTTTACTTAAAAGATAGTAAAACCACAAGGCTGCGGTTGTAGAGGCGATGTATCAATAAAACAAATTTCTTCATAATGGTCAGCCAGGTTCTACATTTCACTTTCACTCGAAATGAAATGGATAATTGAAATTAGATTGACTTCAATTTCATTTCAAGCGCAAGTGAAATGTAGAACCTGGCTGGGTGAGAAGTGCGAAGAGTGAAGAGAAACAAGAAGTTTTATTTTAACACCGATTGTCACGTTTAGAGCCGTGTCATTTTACTGTCGTTTTAGTAATACGACAAACGTTATAGGGGTGATTATTTCCGGTCCATGCCATATATATTTGGTATCGGAATCAATAATAAAAATGAAGGGTCCTTTTTTCGGTTGGCAGCAAAAAGCCAAACTTTTCAAATACAATTTACAATCAGCCTTATCACGAATTCCATCGTAATCGGAATCTTTCCGAATCCCGAAAAAAAACTATCACAGGATCCGTTCGTAATGGCGATTTGTATGGGAATTTCCGATACGATGGATTCTGTGATCTCTTTTTTCGGGAATCGTAACAAATTTCCGATTACGATGGAATTCGTGATAGGGCTGAATATCTGGAGGTGGCACACTCAATTCTTAAGGAATTAAAATTTTTAAAACGATTAATAAGACCACCTATAATTTATAACTGTTTCAAAGTGGAAACTTTTGTTTCTAGAAATATTAAAACTTTTTTTCTAGAATCAGCACTTCACAAATTATTAATTAATTACTGGGTGCCTTTTTAAAACGAATATGATCGAACGATATCGTATTGACAATAGCTGTGTTTATCATATCTGTAGATATAAATGGGGACAGATATCGTTCGGTAGCAGCTTTCGTTTAACGTCGTGTTCGTTTTTTGTCAATATTTTTTAGACTTTCGATGATAAAGTTTTTTATATGCAGTTCTTAAAAACTGAAGGGTGTCCCTTTTTTTAATTCTGTTGAAAATTGTAGGTGGTTATTTTGGTAATTTTTCTGAAATCGGACATTTCCGAAAAATCACGATACATTTTTGTTTACAACTTGTAATGGTTTTAACCATTGTAACTAGAGATTGTATGCGCATCATGATTTCAACTATTTTATGATAGGCTTATGGACTAAAAATCATAGGTTTTATTTTCCTTTTGAAATAAATAAATATTTAAAATTTGTATTAAATTCTGTCGTTTTTACACAATAGAAAAACCAGAAAATAGGTGAAATTATGATGCGTGGCATAAAATAAAAAGTAAAAGTTGGAAAAAAATTGTATGGTTTTTACTCCATAGAACCACCATAAAATAGTTGAAAACATGAACGGCCCACTTTAAAATCACTAGTTAGATCGCCAGCGGTTGAAAACAGACCAAGGCAATCAATTTAAAATAGTATTTTCCTGGAAAAAATCGCAAATAAAAACGTTTCGGGGGGTTCAATTTCATTGGAACCATATACATATGTAGGTATTATTTATAATATTGCTATGACTTAAAAAATAATTTGAAATTTTAAAAATCTCAAGCCCTTTAAATCATATGGCTCTAGCGAGGTATCCGTCGGAGCGGAAAATCCTTCGATTTCATACGAATCTTAGAATTTTTGCTTCGAGGTATTCTTCCGAACAGCAAAAATCCTCCGATTCGTATGAAATCGGAGGATTTTCCGCTCCAACGAATACCTCGCTAGAGCCGATAATCTTTCATATATGCATAGAGGAAACAAATCACTATTTTCTTTTCAACGTAACATAATTTAATCTAGGTTATTTCATTTATTTTAGTATATATAGTAGCAGCACAGACGGAGCTATGATGCTTCTTTGCTTACAGAGCTATCACAAACGAAGTTATTGTAAGGTACAATTTTAGTATAAACAGTAGCTGCAAAGACGGAGCTATAATGCTTCTTTGCTTACAGAGCTATCACAAACGAAGTTATTGTCACGTCACACAGTTTAACCTCGGTTATTTCAGTCGTTTTAGTATATACAGTAGCAGCACAGGCGGAGCTATGATGCTTCTTTGCTTACAGAGCTATCACAAACGAAGTTATTGTAAGGTACGATTTTAGTATAAACAGTAGCTGCAAAGACGGAGCTATAATGCTTCTTTGCTTACAGAGCTATCACAAACGAAGTTATTGTCACGTCACACAGTTTAACCTCGGTTATTTCAGTCGTTTTAGTATATACAGTAGCAGCACAGGCGGAGCTATGATGCTTCTTTGCTTACAGAGCTATCACAAACGAAGTTATTGTAAGGTACGATTTTAGTATAAACAGTAGCTGCAAAGACAGAGCTATGATGCATTTTTGCTTACAGAGCTATCACAAACGAAGTTCTTGTAAGGTACGATACACCTTGTAGAGGTTCTCTGCGCAAAACAAAGCTACTGCATCCGCATATTGGCTATCGTACAAAAACGATTAGCTTTCATATTCAAGTGGATGTTGTCACTGCTAAATGAGTAGATTACTATAGCTCTTGCGTTTTGTTACTATACCTTCAACATTTTTCTTTTAAATAATAGCCGAATGAATGAGTTGTTGCAAGTATGTAAAGAGTGATTGCAGCTCTGGTTCGGTCGCGGTGATCGTAGTTTGCGTACGATAACTGCAATTTGGTCACGATAACTGCAATTTTGGTGTTGTGTTTAAATTGTTTGTTATCACACCCTAAATTCAAAATCAAAATTTCTGAGTGTAGCTTTGATCAGTGGTTCAGCAATTTTAGTTCACCGATTTTGGTGAGTTAACTGCGGTTCAAATTTGGTTTAAACTTTGATCCGTGGTTTAGCAATTTCGACCCACCGATTAACCTCAGTAAAATCTCCGAAATCGGGACAAGATTTAAGAAAATAAAGACTTACAATGCTCAAGAAAACGAGACCAGAGCATGACATGATTCATTGTTAAATTATGATAAGACGATCAATGTAAATGGTCAACGCATTGCCTCTCTGACGTACCAAAAAAGTCATAAAGTCATAAACACACAGCCAATAGACCGTCAACGTTGATCATGTCCATCACACGAATGACGCTAGTCCGTTAATGTCACATGAAAGTCAACGCAGACTACTTTGACGTAGCAGAAAAGTATGCCATGTCAACGTTGGGATTATGGTCAACGCTTTGCGTCAATGTATCCAAACATTTTCTCAGGGTGATTAAACGTTCAATGAAAAAAATCAATGCGTTGGTAAGAACAATGTAAACGTCGGTGCCGTCAACGCATGGACAGTATTCTGCGTAGACGATCACACTGCAAGACAACTTTGGGACGGAATTTGACGTCGGAGAGTCAACTCATTGACCATTTTCGTTGACCGTCTAATCGTAGCTTTAGCATTTTTTAATTATAAAACCATTCCTCAATTCAATGGCCCGAAACTTTTCACGACAAGATTTAACGAAATAATATTACTTATTCTATTAAGGTAACGTAACGTGACGACGTGAAATGCTTTATAATGTGTAATGTGTATACTTTTTGAAAATTATTTAACTAGAACGACGAGATCTCGTCACGCTCACGCAACGTTTTTTTTTTATCGCATTCATTGTGTTCGTGTATTTAAGGATTCTTCCAAATGCATGGCAGTGCTGTTTTAGATTTGTCAGCGAACTTAGGATTCCTAGTATATGGCAATGCTGGTTTGCGTTTGTCAACAAAATAGTGTTTTTTTTTTTATTTAAGGGTACATTTATTTGTTTATTTTAAGTAGTTAGTACATAAGTAAAGTTTAAAAAAAGTTATTTGTGTTATTAAGAATTAAGTATTTAATTATTTAAATAAAAAAATGCTCCAAAAATATGTTTGTTTCTGTTCTTTTTTAACAATGAAAATGGTTTTAAGTTCGGGTAGTTGTCTTCGTTGCTTTTAATTAAAAAAAAAAAAACTATTCTCATGTGATTTTTTCATGAAATTATGTGTTTAAATGTTGTGCCGGTTAGCTTTTGTGGCTCTTTTGCTAAAATAACATGCTTTTTCGTTATAAAGAAATGTTTACTTTAAATATTTAATGGTGGGTAAAAGTTTTTGTAGAGAGTTGTGATAAAATCTGTCGCGGAAAATTCTGTCGGTCTTCGACAGATTAAGTGTCACTGACAGCTCCGTATGAAAGGTTTTACCCCCAATGCTAGAAAAGAATTTTTACTTCAAACAGAAATTAACCAGATTCATTAAATAGAAAAAAGTTATTAAAATTTTTGTTTTGCAGCGGCCTGTATCTAACTCATTTTGATGCCAATATAAAGGTGATGATTTAATTGTTAATTTTTAATCATCGCTAATAGGGCTGGTTATAAACAACATTTTTTTAAAAGTTTAACTTTTATTCATATAAACATGCATTTGATACAGAAACCAGTTGAACCGCAGTGAAATATTTGCTTCGGTTTTTTCTGATAAAAATATTCTACCTAGAAATCACTACGTCGGAATATATGTAGGTACTACCTAGAAACGGGTATAAATACCAACGTTAAATATCCACACTTAAACTAAATGCGGATTATTTGATAAGAGTTGCCTAAACGAGTTCTTCAGTATGCAGTTCACAAAAAAAAACTTGGTTTAATCTCGCAGCCAATTGTTTGAATTGAATGCTGATAACTGAAAAAAGTGTCTGTACGGGTGATTTCGCTAACAGGCGAAAATGAGAGATACGCTTTCATCGAAAAGGCTCGTTACCTACCGTTTACCATTTTTAAGAAATAACTACATTTGAAACGTCTGCTACGTATAGTTAATGTTAAGTAGTTAAATGTAGTTAAATGTAATGATTTCTAACATATGACCGCCACGGCTGGCTCGGACGTAGTCTAATCTGGAGGTTCAATTTTCGATGATTTTTTCCAACATTTGTGGCCGTATATCGGCAATAACCCGGCAAATGTTGTCAATCGCTTCGGGCTTATCGGGTCTATAGCGGCCACCATTGATTGTTACGTTTTGGCCAGCATCGTTTTTAAGGAAGTTCGGACCAAATATTCCACCTATCCACAAAGCACACCAAATAGTCAGTTTTTGTAGATGTAACGGTGTCTCAACATACACTTGATTATCATCACTCCAAATACGGCGGTTTTGTTTATTGACGTATCCATTGAACCTTATATAAAAATTGGGATCAACCGCAATCGGGTTTTGGGCCAATTTGGGCACAATTTTGAAGAGTTGTTCAGGCGTCAGTCTATTCATGCTGAAATGCCAAACCAAACTAAAAATAAATCACTTGACAACTGACAAAATGGCCGCCAATTAAAAAAGTGTTGCCAACTTAAAGTTCTATACCTATAAAAAAAAAAAAAACCTTTATATACAAAATTTAGAAAAGTAATTCCAAAACATTGCTTAATATTTTGAAGGGATTTTTATGCAAAATAGTTTTGATATTCTTTTATTACAAAAATAATTTTTCACCAAATCACATTCACTCTGATTTGACGATTTGGACAGTTAAAAGTTTTCAAGCTAATTTCAGATCAATGACTCAAAAACTCGATATACTCGAAAATAATAATTTCAAAAAAGTTGTTATTTTTTCTGGTTGCTGTATTTAAGTCAGATAAATAGTTTTTTTTGATTTCTTCGTATATGCACATATATAGCCCACAAGTAAGTGAAGTTTTCAGCTCACTGGTCTTCATATAGGTACCTAAGTACAGATCTGTTAAAATAATATCAATTTCACAAAGCATACACATTAAAACGACGCACGCACAGTGCGTTGGTCACTGTAGACAAAATTTAAAAAAATCAATTGAATTAAATTTAAAAAAAAAAGTTACAAGAATATATTTTTTTTCTTGTGAATTATAGCTAACTACGGATACCTCTCGAGCCAGTCTAGTCTTAATTATTGTATAAAAACAATAATTAATCTATTTAATTCCTATTTTTGATCACCATCCCAATTTATTGAGAAGTGAAAAATCTTCTATGCGCCAAAATAAATAAGCTTACATACGAATAAAATACGATTTCAAAACATAAGTTCAATTCAAGATTGCTCGCCCCATCATCAATCCAAGTAGTTTGCGTGAAAAACGCTCAAAAAATCGCCGATAACCGATTTTCTTATAGGTAAGCAGACTGCAGTTAAGCGCAGTCGACTGTATATTAACTAAATAATATTTGTAACTAAAATAATATTAGGTATACTATACCGTCCGGGGATATTAAATTTTCACTGTGGGTAATTTATTGTGGACACATAAAAACTTTTCACAAATTCAATAGTTCAATTTAAATTGTAAATTGTAAAAAGCAGGAAATGCCAAAGAAAATTGAACAAAACATTGAATTCCGAAGTAACTTTTTGATATGCGAAGGACACTTTCCTTAGAATAAATGCAGGAAGTAAAAAATCATGTATTTGCAAATATATGGGAAATTTTCCATTCATATTTCTTTCTACAAAATCACAAAAGGAAATAAGGCAAAGGACACATTTAATGCAAATACCTACCAACGAGAATATTCGATTGATGTTTTTCCTATGTACATTTTTTTTTAATCGTTTAAAAGAAAATAAACTGTAAGATCTTCTTATGATTGACAACCGTTAACTCCACTAAGGGACTTTTCGAGAAAGCGGAAGATGATTTCCTTTGAAATGCAGAAGAAATATTATTTGTATAATCATGTTGTGTACAGTTCCTTTGAATGCTTGCACAATTCGTACTCAAAAATGTAAACTTTTCAATGAGAAAAATATACTTTAGCACACGAGCAGTCGCTAGAATACTCAAGGATTTCGATAAACATAAATCCACCGGCCCGGTTTGTATATCACAATGAAGAGGTGTTCTTCCAGGTAGGCAAAACCACTGCGCAATATTTTCTATCCTTCATGTTCTTCAGGAAACTTTCCGAATAGATGGATAACAGCATTTGTCCAACCGGTCCCTAAAAAAGCGATTCATCTTTACCCTCTGATTCATCGAACAACTGTACTAACCTCCTTTCTTACCAAGGTCGTCATGGAAACACTTATCAATCGTCAGCTTGATGTAGTTTTCGATTGGATTTTAAGACTATTCCACTACTTTTCGATTAGAATTCAATTTGAAAACATCGACTTGCCAAATTTTCACATACACTACTCAACGTCGCAATTTGACAAAATATGGCTTCTTCAAGAACTTACAGTTTTTGAATTTATATGTATGTGTGTGTTCCTCTTCTACTCCTTAATGAAATTTGGAACAGAAAAACACTCCCAAAACGTTAATCGGAACAGCCAATCGAAGGGTTTTGGAGTAATTGGTGTGAAAATTGCCTTCAACTGAACATTTAAGTTCAAACTTCAAAGTGACAGCTGTCATGTCACGTTGACAGATCATTTGACATTTTTGAAACTACAATTTGTTTCATTATTTATAGGTATATACATATTTATATATTTCAACTACGAGCTTCCAGCTCAACAGATTACAATGGAATAATTGGGATAAACTTACCTTAAATATTAAACAATATAGTAATTAATGTCTTAAAAATTAGTAATATAATTCAGTTTTGAATTTATTTCTTGAGAAAGTAAGATCAATATGACTAACTATTAATTTCATTGAAATCGGTTCGTTCATACCATAATTAGTTCTGTGACTATAGTATCGTTGGAGCACATAAATTCAGTAGAGACAGCAAAGTAACGGGTGGTTTTTTAGCTGGTTTGGTTTTGGCAACACTGGTTTTGACAGCTGACGTGTGTTTAGTACCTTGTCGCACTGTCAAACAGCTTCAGTTTGGTTTGCAATTTAACCATGGATCGTCTTACAAATGAACAACGCTTGCAAATTATTGAATTTTACTATCAAAATTCGTGCTCGGTTCGAAATGTTCATCGCGCGCTGCTTGTGTTCAGCGATGAGGCTCATTTTTGGTTGAATGGGTACGTAAATAAGCAAAATTGCCGCATTTGGAGTGAAAATCAGCCAGAAGCATTGAAACAGCTACCAATGCATCCCGAAAAAGCCACTGTTTGGTGCGGTTTATGGGCCGGCGGCATTATTGGGCCATATTTCTTTAAAGATGATGCGAATCGCTACCGAGCGATGATAACAAACTTTTTTTTGCCCGAAATGGAAGTTCTTGACTTGCATGATATGTGGTTTCAACAAGACGGTGCCACATGCCACACAGCACGCGAAACAATGGCGCAATTGCGAGGCGAGTTTGGTGAACAGTTAATTTCACGTTTCGGGCCGGTCAATTGGCCGCCTAGATCGAGCGATTTGACACCATTAGATTATTTTTTGTGGGGGTATGTCAAGGCTAATGTCTATAGGGACAAGCCCGCTTCGATTGACGCACTGGAAGCCAACATCCATGCATTCATTCGTGAGATACCGGCCGATATGTGTGAAAGAGTATGCCAAAATTGGACTCAGCGGATGGGCTACCTGAGACGCAGCCGCGGTCAACATTTGCCTGAAATTATCTTTAAACATTAAATTGCAAGGTTCAAACTATCGATTCAAATAAATATTTCATTCATTTTTTCGAATTTTTTGTATTTTTTTTTTTAAAAAAGTTCTAAGCCTCTTAAAAAATCACCCATTAGAACATTTAATGTGAAACACAAAACATCTCGCCCAAAAACTATATCATGGATAGTCCTTCGGCATTTGAGGAGCTGCAGACCCAGAAAATTTTGGCTGGCTAGAGAATTCGGAAAAAAAATCCAACGCATTTTATAAACGATTCTGAACTTTTTGAATTCTATCCGAAAATGATTGTTGACAAGAGGGTTCCAAATGAATCGGTGATTGTTAAAACAACATAAGTGACATTTTTTTTTTTTTTTTACAGGAGAGACAAAAAACCTTATATTTTTGACGACGCTGCCGCATTGACAATTTTAACTTTAAAATCTGATTAGGAGTAGTTCTGCGAGTTGTATACAGTTAAAAGTTTTAAAAAAAATCTTTTTAGTAAAGAAGATTTTTAAAAAACGAAATTTATTTTTTTGTTGTTTTAACACCCAACATTTTGTTGAGAGCCAAAACAACTCAAATACGTTAAATTATGTTCTTTTTACACTCAATTTGCCACGTAAGTCTTAGCGAAATCAATTGAAAATTAATAAAATAACACATTAATAAGATTTCAGTATTTTATTAAAAAAATAAAAACAAGTACAAAAAATAAACAAAAACACAGCTTAAAGCCAGAAATTCATTAAAATAGAAAATAACGAAAAATATAAAATATACCAACTAAAATTATATCAGTCAAAAGTTTCATCATCACATTCCAAGCAAGTACATGTGGGCCAGTTTTTAATGTCCTCATCAAACGTTTGGTTTTCTTCAGGCACAT
This sequence comes from Leucozona laternaria, assembly GCA_932273885.2. Taxonomy (NCBI): domain Eukaryota; kingdom Metazoa; phylum Arthropoda; class Insecta; order Diptera; family Syrphidae; genus Leucozona; species Leucozona laternaria. Next base: position 236,360,342 of record OW026366.1, on the reverse strand, counting down.
AAGGTAAAAGTCTTAAGATATCCGCTATCTTTTTTTCGTTTATCGGTCTCTTGCCCGTGTAGGCCTTTTCTGTTGGAAATTGTAAGAGTTCTTGGCCGCAGTTTTTTATAGATAGCCTTAAAAAAAAACTGAGTGTTGACAATCCATCAACGAATTCCTTGCATGTCACGTTTCCAACATTATCGCTTTTAAAAGTAAAAGTAAAGTAAGTAACAAATTCATTTATTTATAGTAGTTAATTTCAAGTTAACATAATCTATGAATCTTAAAGCTATGGCTTAGCCGTCAGCCTGGTTAGCAAGTATATAAATATAATAACGTTACTTAAGTATACAATCGTGTTTCTGTTTATATAATACAAAGTATTCAATGAATTAACTTAAAAATCAAAAATATTCATGTATTAATAGCATTCTGTACTTAAAGATTTCTTCTAAATATTTACTTAATGTTTTCCAGTCGCATTCGTTAAGTAATTTAAGGGTTTCTTGTACGGAGAGGGTGTTTTTACCAAAGAAGAAAAACCTGTATGGTTTAAAAATTGGGCAGATACTTAAGAAGTGGAAGCAATCCTCCTTTGCCTTAAGGTTGCATATCGAACAGAATTGGTTAAAGCTTCCATTTAAGTTGAGTTGTTCAGACCTTGTCTTAAAAATTAAAGAGATCTGTTTGTAGCTAAGCGAATCATGAAAATAGTTTTTGTGGAGAAGGTTATAGTTAAGCTGCGAGTATAATAATCTGCTTTCCGATTCACGAGCTTTTTTAGCAAATGCTATACGTATAGCGTCTTCATTTTTCTGGATAATGCGGTATAACTGTTCTTTCAAATTATTTAAATTGTTTAAATCAATGTGGAGAGTTTCACCACAGGCATAGTTTATATTTTGCCACATAGCCAACCACCAGTCTTTGTTCCTTAATTCGTACAAAAGCATTTTTTTTGGTTATTCTAGAGTCGTCATACTTCGATGTCTTCACAATCAAATCGGCTTGTGACTTGAGCGTACTTGTTAGGAGTTTTGGAATTCCAGTTTCTAGGTAGAGTGCATAGCTTGGTGTGGAGCAAGGTAAGTTGAAGAGTTTTTTCAAAAAATTTCTTTGGAATTGCTCAATCACAAAATATTCATCTGCTCCCCAAACCTGAGAAGCATAACAAAGAGTTGATTTTACGACGGCTTCAAATATCTTTTATTTGGCCGATAGGGTTATTCTACTATTTGAAAACACGTTTTTCCATGCGCAGTTCAACAAGCTTTGTGATGTTTTTGCTTTTTCTATAAGATGTTTGTTGAAATCCAATGTTGTATTTAGATTGACCCCTAGATATTTGATTTCGTTGGTAACCTCTAGGATATTTCCGTTGTAATACCATCTATAACTGCTCTGGCTCCGAGAAGATCGTGAGAATACCATCACCTTAGATTTATCTGCATTAATCGTCAGTCCCCATCTGTTGCAGTAAGTTGCTAACCGATTAATCATCAACTGAAGATGTTCTGGCGATTCAGCTAGTATGACAAGATCATCGGCATATAGCAAAACATTAATAAGACGATTTGATATTAGTATACCTCCAGGAAGCTCTTCTGCTATGTCATTTATATAGAGAGAGAACAGTAAAGCGCTGAGAAGACACCCTTGTTTTACACCAGTTGTCGTTTCAAACCATTTTGAAAAGACTGTGCCATCCCAGACTGCTGCTTTCGTTTCCGTATACATTTCTTTAATTACTTTTAAAAATTTTGAAGACAAACCCAACTGTGATAGCTTATATAGAAGAGCGTTACGATTCACTAGATCAAAGGCAGCTTTAAAGTCTACAAAGAACGAGTAAACTTTTTTGTTCCGCGCTTGAAAAGCGTTAACAATTGAAGTTAAGGTAAAAATGTGATCTGTTGTAGAAAAGTTTTTCCTAAATCCTGCTTGAAGATCTGAGAGAATATTTTTCCTCTCCACCCATTTTCAAGTCTCTCTACTAGTATACCGCAGAATATTTTGGCTATCGTATTCATAAATGAAATACCTCGATAATTTCCAGCAATGTCAAGGGCGCCCTTTTTGTGAATGGGGAAGATAACAGATTTTTTAAACGATGAGGGGATATCAGCATGCGAGAAGACTTTATTATAAAGTATTAGTAAGTGGTTTAAAAAATAGGGTGTTGCATTTGAATAGAACTCATAAGGAATTCCATCTTCTCCTGGAGCTTTTCCATTTTTCGCTTTCTTCACTACCGCTTTTATTTCCAAAACTGTTATATCTGAGTCCAAAGATTCATCGAAGATTGATGGTTCCGCATACAGGATCATAAGGTTTGAGTTGGTTTGGAGGAGTTGTTTAAAATGAGTAGCGAGAATTTCCGCAGATAATCCAGCACCTATTTTATGAGTTATTCCATTTACATCTCTAGCAATCTTCCAGAACTCCTTTGGATTTTTAGTTTCTCCAAGAATGAGTGCTTGTTTGTTTTCAAAATCTACTTTCTTTTGGAGACATACAGTTTTGTAATGGATATTTGCTTCGATGTACCATTTTCTTAAATCGAGGTTATGTGAAGAACGTAAGACTCTCAAAAGTGCAAACGATTTTTGGCGTGCTTTCAAACAATCCTTATCGAACCATTTTTGCTTGAATGGTAGGGAATTGTATAGTATTTTCTTCGATGTAGAGCTTCGTACGAATTCTGTTAACTGGTTACATATAACATCAGCAGATTCAGTTGATTTTTTAGCTGGTTTGGTTTTGGCAACACTGGTTTTGACAGCTGACGTGTGTTTAGTACCTTGTGTCACTGTCAAACAGCTTCAGTTTGGTTTGCAATTTAACCATGGATCGTCTTACAAATGAACAACGCTTGCAAATTATTGAATTTTACTATCAAAATTCGTGCTCGGTTCGAAATGTTCATCGCGCGCTGCTTCCATTTTATGATCGGCATTCTCGACCTTCTGAGCAGTCTATTCGGAAGATTGTGACCAAATTTCGCACCAAATTTACTTTGTTGGACATTAAACCACCAACACGTTTACGTACTGTGCGTAGTGAAGAAAATATTGCGGCCGTATCAGCTAGTGTGACAGAAGACCGCGAAATGTCGATTCGGCGCCGTTCCCAGCAGTTAGGCCTTTGTTACAGCACTACGTGGAAAATTTTGCGGAAGGATTTGGGCGTAAAGCCTTTTAAGATACAGCTGGTGCAAGAACTAAAGCCAGCCGACCTACCACAACGCCGAATTTTTGGTGAATGGGCTCTTGGAAAGCTGGCCGAGGATCCGCTTTTTTATCGAAAAATTGTGTTCAGCGATGAGGCTCATTTTTGGTTGAATGGGTACGTAAATAAGCAAAATTGCCGCATTTGGAGTGAAGATCAGCCAGAAGCATTGCAACAGCTTCCAATGCATCCCGAAAAAGCCACTGTTTGGTGCGGTTTATGGGCCGGCGGCATTATTGGGCCATATTTATTCAAAGATGATGCGAATCGCAGCGTTACTGTCAATGGTGAACGCTACCGAGCGATGATAACAAACTTTTTTTTGCCCGAAATGGAAGTTCTTGACTTGCATGATATGTGGTTTCAACAAGACGGTGCCACATGCCACACAGCACGCGAAACAATGGCGCAATTGCGAGGCGAGTTTGGTGAACAGTTAATTTCACGTTTCGGGCCGGTCAATTGGCCGCCTAGATCGTGCGATTTGACACCATTAGATTATTTTTTGTGGGGGTATGTCAAGGCTAATGTCTATAGGGACAAGCCCGCTTCGATTGACGCACATCCATGCATTCATTCGTGAGATACCGGCCGATATGTGTGAAAGAGTATGCCAAAATTGGACTCAGCGGATGGGCTACCTGAGACGCAGCCGCGGTCAACATTTGCATGAAATTATCTTTAAACATTAAATTGCAAGGTTCAAACTATCGATTCAAATAAATATTTCATTCATTTTTTCGTGTTTTTTTTTTTTTTTAAAGTTCTAAACCTCTTAAAAAATCACCCATTAGCTTGAGGTTTACGTTCTTGGTTGGTGTTTCGTTTGAAAATGCCACTGCAATAGGCATATGATCAGAGAACGTTTTGCATTGAACTTCAAATTTTTTGATCCTCTCGATCCACAAAAATCGATGACTGATCGCCCTTGACCTCCTATGAAGGTAAAGTGGCCCTCATTATCTCCTTCTGTACAGCCGTTTAAGATGATAGAGACATACATTTGTAGCAGCTCAAGCATATCCACGCCATTTTTATTATAAATGTTGTCTTTTGATGTCCTGTTTGAGTTAGAGATTGCCGGATTAATTATGTTTTGTAATGTAGTGATTTGGGAGTTGTTGAACCTTGCGTTCCAATCTCCAATTAGTAAAACGCTATTATTTGCAAGCAGTTGCATGGTGTTATGAAGCTTCTCAAAATCCTGATCCCATTTGTTACAATTAATATAGTATGGTAAAATGCACATATTGTTTTGGTGTAGGAGTTTTACTACCGTTGTTCCTTCAACTTGCTCGAAATCGTACGTATCTAATAATGATTTTTTTATGCCAAACAAATGTCCACCACTTGCACGACCCCTAATAGAAGTTTTAATTGCTTCACCCCATATAAGCTTAAAGTCTAAGAAATAGTTTTTCAGTTTAATAATTTTATCTTTAGTAACATGTGTTTCAAACAACAAAAATATATCAAAATTTTGAACATATTTGAAAAAGTCTACAAAAAGTAGTTTATTATTTAATCATGCTATATTAAAGGATAAAATATTATAAATTTTAAAATTATTTTGACTGACGGCTTTTAATTCTCAGACATTCGAAATTTTTCTACGACCTGAACTTTCATGTGACACCCCTGGTGCATCTGCAGCTCCCGATCTACTCCATTTAGATTGACGTATTTTTGACATTGACGGTTTGCTTTCTCTGACATCGCAAAAGTTGAGCTCACCAAACATATTTTGCAATTCAATTTCACCGTCAATATTTTTATATTTAAGATTATTTTCTTCATTTAAATATAATATTTTCGAACCAATAACTAAAGTATTATTCTTTACTAAAACTGCTTCTGTTGTTTTTGGTTTGACCACTTTACGATAAGCAAGGAGAATTCGGCGTTTTAGTTGGGATTGTTTGGTCAGATCGCGTTGGATGAATGCAACTGTTCCTTTTAGCTTGGAAGCATTTTTCAACATTTTTGTTGCAGTCTCAATTGATCCGGTGTTGAGTTTGAATTTAATAACTTTTGCGTTCTCGCTTGGTTTTATGGCCTCTGGCATCGGTTGTGTCTGATTGTTCAGTAAGAGTGACGTCATAGTTTTGATTCGGTTTTGTGAATCAACACCACTGGCAGCATCGTTTGGCATCGAGAAAACAATGTTTTTGCCTTTGATTTCTCGACTTTGCTGCTCCAGTTCTTCCTCCAGAAGGTGACAACGGTCTTCAAAATGGTGAACTCTTTCAGACAATTCCTGATTTTCAATTATCGCTTTTATGTATGAAATGGATATACTTTGAAATCTGGAAAGATACTTTTTTGTCTCTAGGGACAGACTTTCCATATGAACAAGTCGATAAGCTGGTTCTTTTATAGAATTTCTGCCACCAATTTTTGAATTGCAGTACATCATTTTGTTGTATTAATTTCACTGTGAAGTTTTTATGTGAATTAAGAATAATCCTGGTTAGTTCTTGTATGTCACACGCCCTGTCATATTTTTTTAAATTTCTTTTGATCCATCCAAATGCTCGGTAACATGGCAGAAACGAATGCGCTCTTATTGGCTAAATCTGCTCAATTTTTAAAAATCTCCCAATCTTTACAAGCACAGCAACATACCTCAGTAAGGTATTATTCTTATTTTGTCCTCCACATCCATCGCTGAATATGAAAAGATTTATACGCGTTTTCAGGTACATGATTGTTTATGTAGTCATCAAGAAAAGAAGTGACTTCATTGGGAGATTTACCGGCTATACCTTCGTGGTAGATGTAAAATTTTGATCACATTGTCTTAAGATTAGTAATGCAAAAAATATTAACAGTAAGTTGACGCAGATAAAACACCTCTTGGATAGGTATCTGAGGAAGCGAAACATTCATCATATAGTCAATTGCATTACCGAGAACAGAGTCATCATATGATGAATTTTTTTGATCACACGATTTTGTGACTTCTTGAATCTTATTATAGAATTTCTTGCTTCTTCTCTTATGAATCATCAGTTCTGCTTCTGCACATCTTTTTGAATTTTCATTCAATGACGGAGATTTGATTTTAACCTCTAGTGATTCGCAGGTACAGCAGCAGCAGGTGTCAACATGTGGCCTTCCTAAACTGAGATTAAATCGTTTATTAAAGATTTTTTAAGAAGAACTCATATTTCACAATATAGTGTCTGGATATTTTTCCTTAAACAAGTTGTACATCTTTTTTACATCAAGTTTGGCATCCAAATATCGAACTTCTTTCGACGAATAATGGCTAACTTTCTGTGGAAAAGAATTTAAATGGTCTTCGACTTGTAGGCAAACTTCACCAGGTATAGCGTTTTTGCTTGGATGTTTTCCTCTTTTGTCATTGGGCAGTTGACCTCCCTTCAATAAGTTGCAAAGTCTTCTCAGACTTTCAGCCGTTACTGCAAAAATATTTTGAAATGCAGTCTTGTAAACCTAACAATGTGTTTAGTATGTCTTGGTTAAATAATACACTTAAAAAAATGTTGTCTGACAAACCTTTAATTTAATAGCATCCTTAGTAGGTAAAAAATAGTGGTAAGTAGCTATACGAATTCTGGTCAATGAAATCAGTTCAGGGCCTGCAGATGGGGTGGGCGTATTAGGCCTTGAAGTGGAGTTTGATTCAGCATTGAAATGTGGTTGTCCTTCAACACATACAGGTGGCTACGTTAACTTTCTCAATGTTCTGTTGAATAAACAAGTCCTGCTTGTTTTTCGTTTCTAATTGAAGATCATTTTTGAACAATTCCATTGCCTCGTCGTCGTCAATTTGATTGTAGCATTGACGTTTACGTCTTTATTAGGAAAAATAAATTCAATAGGTAGCCATTGCAAAAAGAAAAGAAAAAAATACCTGCAACCTGGACCCATATGCAATGCCTTGACAGGTTAACCTTTGTGATTTGTGTACTCGGCTCCACATATACGTGACTTCTTAATAATGTTTCTTTTGTATGAATTCGCATTGTTTGGTCTCTTCTTGGCCTTATCTCCAAAAAAGAATCAGTATTTTTGTTCATATTTAAGCAATTTTAACTTTTTCAAAGACACCAACTCGAAAGACAGCGAACAACTGACTGCCAATTATTGCTATCAAAGAAACTTAAAAAAACAATAGTAGTTGGCCTACTACGTTTTGCCATTAGCACTCATTTGTCAAAATGGCAGAACTGATATTATGTTGTTTTAACACTAAATTCCGATTTCGCACTCGAATCTCTGTGTGTTTCAGGTATAAATTTATGTTAGTTTTGCTCTCAACCTATAGCTCTACCCCTAAGCAGTACAAAACCATAATAAGAGTAATTTCGAAAAATGTGTTACTTATGTAGTTTTAACAATCACCGATTCAAATGATATCTGATGCATATTAGGGTGTCCCGACAAATTTTTTTTTGGATTTTCCGAACAAAAGACCTCTCAAAACTTGCGTAATTGGACTCAGATTACAAAAATATATAAAAAAAAAATATTAAAATTTGTCTAGGGGGTTGTACCGACCCTCAAAATATTGACAAATTGATATTTGTATGCTTTTTTCCCTTCCTTATTTTCGGTTCCTGAGCTACTATTTATTATAAAATATTAACTTTTTGATCTTATTAGGTTAAGAACATATTTGACGTTTTGATTTGCATGCAACAATACATTTCCAGCGGTTTCAAATTTATAAGGTTTTAAGCTAAAAATACCCCCAATAGGTGACCAAAATTGAATTTTTTTAATTTTTGGCGCATATTGCTATTATCATCATTTTCCTGGAACTTAAAACCACTGCTCTATAAATCTGACACAATTTGAATTAAAGTTTCTATACCTATCCGATTTTGAAGAAAAATTTGTTTATAAATTTGAGGCCTACCTGCACAAATGACTTAATTTATTGATGTCCTTTAAGGATATGGGTTTTTACCTGTTTCCTACCTGTAAAATACACAACTCAATCCGGTAATAAAGTCGGATTTAAAACTGAAGGCTGTTTCTACCTGACAAATATCTACACAATTCAATCCGGTAATAAAGTCGGATTTAAAGCGCAAGGATTTGAAAAGTGGGCGTTTTTTGGACAAATATGGGAAAAACCACATATGTGGTTTATTGAGGGAAACGTAGAGGTTTTTAATTCACCATTTGTTTATGACTAAATGAGTTGTTGAACTCCATAATTTGTAGACCTGATCTTATAAAAAAGCCACACTTCGAAGTCCTTAGTATTCATTAGAGATCCTCAACGGGTTGTGTAAAGTGCGTTGTAACAGTTTTAAAAGCAATTTTTGTGATTTTTTTAAAATAATGAGTTCAAGACGTAGTGGGACTACTTGTGCTATATTGGGATCATACAAAAAACTTGACGATCGGCAGCTACCAACTACAACAGATGTCATTAAATTCATTTTGTTTGTAAGGAACGAACTAAAACTTAAATTCAACGGAAAGGATCCTTCCCATTCAGAAATATATGCGATTGTTTTTGAAGAAATCGACAATATTTGGGCTAAAGCTTCGATTCCAATTGTAACTAAGGAAAGAGTTATTCAATTACTTAAATCCTGTTTCGAAAGGTACAATATTGTGAAGCGATACCCCAAAAGCAAACAAAATGCTAGTTTCGAAAACAAACTGAAGTGTTTTTTAGAGTCATCTGAGAAGCTTTTCGACGTTGCTGCTTGTAAATGCACTTCATTTGAAACTTGTTCGTGTTTAAAACCAAATAAAGTTCCCATCCATGAGAGAAGTCTTTTGTTGGATCAAAGAAATGAAAGGAAAATGGTTATAAGCGGGGTTGACAAGAAAGAAACAAATATCTTGAAGAAACGACAGCAGAGGCAAATTGAAGAGTCAAAGAGGGAAGCAAAAAAATGGTCTACGCAGGAAACGGATATTGTCTCAGGAAACTGCAATGAAGAGTTGGTGCGTGAATCTTCCCCAGAAACACATTCGGTAACAGAGGCATCACAGAGTGTAACTGACCCTACTTCTAGAGATGGCTTTATTAAAAACAAGTTGAAATCTCGTGCAGAAATGCCAAATTTTGGACACAAAAATAAGTTTAAATTCTAAGGTTATGTCATTAATTAAAAATTATTTCTTGCTTATTTTGTTTTTATGTGATTTGTTTAAATAATATTAATAATAAAATACGTTTAAAACTTATTTTTTTTTATAGTTTTATTCAAACGGTTAAAGTATGTAAAAACATGAAATTTAAAAATCTTCAAAGCCCGGTACTACCCCCAAGATAAAATGTTCTTTCATTTTTTTTGACATTTTCTTTATCTGTGTAAAATTACGCAAATTTTGATACCCCTTTTGATAGTGTAGCTCGAACAAAAATTTTTATCATACATCGACGGGACACCCTAATGCATATTCAAGGTTAGATCGAACCAAGGAAGTATTTAACGAAACAAGAGTGTAGGGGTCGGAAAAATCAGTTAAATTTCTTATTACAAATCCTAACATTATGTGGAGCAAATGAAAACTTGGAGTCAAATCTTTAACTTTTACAGTTCTCTAAAGGTGAATGCTTCCTATTAAGAATGCGGAAACTCGTTAATAAAGCATTTCCTATAGAGAGAGAAATCACGAAGCATTTGTTGACATTAAGATTTAAGCAATTTAACATACACCAGCGAGATAAATTATCCAGATCCATTTGAAGTTTAAGGTAGTCATAATCACATGTTATTTGTAAAAAAAAAGTTTGATCATCATGTGGCATTTGCTGAAATTGATTGAGTTGACAATACCATTAATAAATATAATAAATAAGAGAGGACCAAGGTGGCTGCCTTGAGGAACACCTAAAGTACGTTTAATTGACCTTGAGGTGTATTCATCAATTTTTACTTTTTGAACTCTACCTGTTAAGAATGAATTGATGCATTTAAGTAAACTCGAATGGATACCTTATACTCCAAGTTTACAAAGCAACTTGCTGTGGCAGACTGAATCGAAAGCCTTGCTTACATCGGTATAGATAGCATCAACTTGATTTTGGTTTTCAATTGTATCAACTACAAAAGAAGAGAAACATGCTAAATTAGTGGAAGTTGATTTTCCCGAAATAAACCCATGTTGGACATCACTTACATGCTCCTTCACAAGAAAACCGAGTTTACCTTTGACTAAAATTTAAACACTTAAGGTATTGCAGATAACTTACAAATTTTATTTAAATATTGTGTAACGTGCGTTATTGCATAACAAAATTTGAGAAGTTTATCTTTTCACTTAACGTCGCATACTCATTTGTATACCACATCAAATTTGTTCGGTGAGACGAGGGAACAATAGAGCCTGCAATTTGATATCGAAAACAACTTTATATTTTACCCTTTTCCTCTCTTGTCCACCAACTCCAATAAAAAGAGATCTTTTAAACCACTCCGTTCAACAAAGGAACCCGACCGAATTCACAATCAGCCTGGGCTCAGAAAAGATCCAACAAAAAAAAACTGAGACTTGTTAAAAAGACCCTATTCTCTTCCCAAACTTCCCCCCTAACGACTCTTCCCACCTTTAGGACCGATGTCTACAGACCCATCGGCCCGTCCAGGCAGGAGTCAGAAGTGGTGTCCAACCGCGTAAGTAGCTGTAGGCCTGCTCGTTACCACGCTCAGCTCGTCGATGGGGATGGTTCTTGCTGCTCGTGACATGGACTGTTACTCTTCCAGGCCTAGTCATAGTTGTAATTTGACTCAGAATATTTGTCCATATCTTTAAAAGATGTAGGGCCCGAATATAAGCTACCGATGTGTTTTTTATTTTTCTTTTTATCTAAACTCTCATACTAAGAGGGGCGGATATAGGTGGTCGTGCCCCCCTGAGCTCTCTTAACCCACCCTTCAATATTGCTATCAACAAAAAAAAAATTACCAATAGAATACTCGTATGCTATTACTTGCGCTCGGATTGTATGTAATAGCCCTCATCCGAAAAGGGGAAAGTCGGTAACTCCCCCTTATTACACCTCTACGATCTTATCTCATCTTCACTCCCTTATCGATCCGCTTCCCCAAAGTCTTCACTTACAATTCCATGAGGAATTCTTTTAAATCTGTAAAAAAAACCACTGATGAACTCGCCCACCAATGGAAACGTTTTTCAAATGTTTGACCACGAATGATCAAAAAATCAAAAAAATAAAAAAATTCCGAAAATCTTCCTTGTAAAGAAACTAATAGACCCAAAAATAGTAAATTAAAAAGGTCCATCGAATTACTTTGTAATAACCATTTTATTGCTTTTCATTTTTTTTTTGTTTGTAGGCTTCTTATAACTTAAAATTATTTATTTACACATAAATTAAAAAAAAAGCATACCCATACATCGTTAAAGTTTTCAACCGAATCCGTCGGACTATTCGTCTTTAGCAAAAATGTTCTTAATCTAATATCATAATAAAAAAAAAACAAGTCTACCTCCATTTTTCAGTACTCATTCTTAGTAACCCGTACTGCTCCTTTCAATATTTTAAATTTCTACATCCCCAACAAGACGAGGACATTAAGGCCGTGGGTTGAATAATTTTGTTAAAATTTATTTTGTTTAATCTATTATTATTTTTTATTATGCTTATACTTGTTTTAAAATTTGTAAATGTCATACAAATGAAATATTAAGGAAACAATCAATAAAAAAAAACACTTACCGGTACTCCCAAGGTGATGTGCACAACAGCTTGACGACCTAGATTATCTGTGTTGCTGTTGATTGTTGGAAATTTTATAATTTATAATATTAGTCAAGTCATTTGGTTGAAAAACTAGAGGTTACTTGGAAAGTTTTCCGGGAGTTTTGAAAATTGGAAATTTTATAGATTTCGACGTGCTCTTTCAGAATTTCAACTTTGCCACCTCGTATCTTCGCCGCTCGCGCCGCCATATTGGAAAAATGGCTCCTAAAAGCAGCCGTGTAGTTTAACACACGTTCCGACAGAAAAACTCATTTCCACACCAACTTGAGGTATAGAAGAAGTGGCCCTTGGGCACTTGCCCTCCCATGGCTCTTAGCAACGACTTTTTTCTACCAACACTTTATCAGTTCTTAACAGGGAATTATGACTAATTGTTCATTTTTGTCACTTTTTTTTCTCAAATTCCATAACTTGCCTTCCTCTGAGTCTGGACCTTCGTCGAATAAATCACTAAGTTCTATCAATGAAGACAATCAAAATCGTTTATTTATCATAAAAATGGATTTAATTTTTCATTTCATGTTGAAAAATTGTTCACATAACTCTTTAACTCTAAACGTTTAAGTCATACAATAAATATTCTAAAAACTGAGTGGTGATATGCTGTTCTAAAGATATACGAAATAATTCCTTTATTCCGGGACAGTTATTTGCGATGAAAATATATTCCCAGCATCTTCCTCTTCTTTGAAACACGATGAACAGCAAAATACAAAAGTCTACGAGTATTCAGGTAAAACATAGTCGTTGTAATGGAGGCACTGCACTGTGTTACAAAACAAGGAGCCCTTCAACTTTATTACTGGTGTTCGAATTCGAATTTTTTAGTCTGGTTGTTCATAATGGCTCTTTACTCGTCAGTATTTGAGCCAGTCAGACTAGGAATTTGACCAGAAATAATTAAGTGTTAAAAATCAGATCATTTTCTTGAACAAGCATTTTGAAGAAGATCGGAAGAATGCTCACAATTCTTTCAAAACGCTTTGAGAAATAAATGAAAAATGTTTGAGTGAACCATTCATTGAATTGAGCTACCCATAAATTGTAAAGAAACAAACACACCGATCCAATATTCCTTCGTCCTATATATGCAGAGCTGGATAATTTTTCTGTCGAGTCTTGGATGCCACCCTTGGAAAAATTCCGCGGGCGCCTATGGAGGAATTAGCCCGTTCATGTCTTTTTTCCATCCTCCTTGCTCTGCATTTTGTTCGTTCCCTTACCACTGCTGAACCTGGTGATAGGCCAACGCTTTGCGTCAATGTGTCCTTACATTTGCTCAGGGTGATTACACGTTCAACGAAAAAAGTCGATGCATTGAATGTAAAACAATGCCAACGTAGGTAGGTGTCAACGAAGGGAGAGAAGGGGCAAAAGGGGCCCGACACAAAGGCGACGCATTCTTTTATACCTGCGGGGACACACCATAGTGAGCCGGGTTTTCAATGTATAGTACAAAATTTAGTATAATTTATAAATTCTATAATTTAGTTTAAATTAAATGTTGCGGGTTGACGTAGACGTATAAAATGGTTTGCGAAGCTCGTACGCCGAAACTATTGATTTGAGAATAAGAGGTTTTAACATAAATTGTAGGAAATTTCTTCTAGTTTTATTTTGTGTTTTTATTTTCAAAAAACTGCTTTTAGGCGTAATTTTTCCAATATGGCGGCGCGAGCGGCAAAGATATGAGTTGGCAAAGTTGAAATTCTGAAAGAGCACGTCGAAATCTATAAAATTGACAGTTTTCAAAAATCCCGGAAAACTTTCCAGGTAAAATTACCAAATGACTGTACTATAGGGTCCGCCAAATAACTTATTTTTTTTTGAAAATGGCGCAAAACATCGAGTGTAGCTTCGGCTGTGTGGCACGTAGCGCCGTCCTGTTGAAACCAAATGTTGCAAATATCCTCCTCTTCAATTTTTGTGAACAAAAATTCGTTCAACATGGCCCGATAACGATCGCAATTGACTATAACGGCCACTCCTTGCTCATTTTCGAAGAAAAATGGCCCAATTATGCCTCTGGACCAAAATCCGAACTAAAAACGGTCACTCGTTTTTGACATTTGACAAGTAGAAACTACTACTATACACGCTTCAACAACGCACTGAAATTATTAAAATTCACTATAAAAATGGTGAAAATTTGGCAGAGACGGTTCGTAAAACTAAAACATTTTTGGGTCGTCGTGAAGCACCTTGTCGGACCGCAATACAGAAATTGGTGGACAAATTCGAGCTGTTGGGACAAGTTAGTGATGTGAAGAATAAAACCCGTGCACGTCGCTCAAGAACAACTGAGAATATTGCTGTTGTAGCCCAAAGTGTTGAAGAAAACCCAGGTTTGTCCATTCCTCGTCGTTCTTTGGAATTAGTTAACAGAGTTAACACAAGAACTCAAGCCGGCTGATCATCAACAACGTCGTGTCTTTGCTGATTGGGTCCTTGCAATGCATGAAAATGATCCGGAATTTCATCGAAAAATCATCTCGACTGATGAGGCCCATTTCCACCTCGGAGGCTACGTCAACAAGCAAAACTGTCGCATCTGGGGCTCGGAAAACCCAAGAGTTATTGTTGAAAAGCCTCTCCATCCTCAACGCGTGACTGTTTGATGCGGTTTATGGTCCGGCGGGGTCATTGGACCTTACTTTTTCGAAAATGAGGCTGGAGCAACAGTCACGGTCAATGGATTGCGCTATCGAGAGATGATTGATGATTTTTCATGGCCGGAATTGGATGGTATTGATCTGGACAACGTTTACTTTCAACAAGACGGCGCTACGTGCCACACAAGCAATGAAATCATCGATCTTTTACGGGAAAATTTTCCGGACCGTGTTATCTCTCACAATTGGCCACCGAGATCTTGTGATTTAACACCTTGCGACTTCTTTCTTTGGGGCCACGTGAAAGATAAGGTCTACGCCAACAGCCCAGCGTCGATTCAAGACCTCAAAGATGGAATTCGTGAGGCTATCGAGGACATAGGGCAGCCACTTTGCGATTTGGTTATGGAAAATTTCATGAAAAGGATATGGTCCTGTAAGCGTGGTCGTGGCGGCCATTTGGCTGATGTTGTGTTCTATTATTAACGGCATACCTTCCTCTTTATAATGAAATAAACATCCGATCATTTATCTCAAAAAATGCCATTTTTCTTTGAATATCAAAATAACACCTCTTATTGGAAAACCCTTTATATACGAATAAAGGGGTTAAGTATCCAAGACTGAGGTAGTGATGTCAACACTGAACTATTTTACCATTCTTTTCTTTTTAATTATATAGAGGTAGAACTCGAGTTATATATCTTGACGATTTGCCCATGTTAGTTGCTTCGCTGACTTAATACACGGTGAAGCCCGATATTATACAATAATTTTTAAAACTTTAACATTGAAAGTCCGACCATTAAAACTAAATCAAAGCAATTTGCCTGTGTCAGTTGCTTCACTGACTTAAACTATATATACTATGTATAGGTACTTATAGCTTGATATTTTAACTAAATTTGAAGACTTAATCCTCAAAATCCCGTTATAACTCGAGTTATAAATCTAGCCGATTTTCACATGTCAATCGCTTTGCAGATTTATTTCTAAATCTAGCTTGACATTTAACCTATACATTTACAGCCGAATTTATAAATGCATTATAGCGAGTGCATAGAACTATTCACTCCTTATAATTCAACTAAACGCAAAAATGTTATTCATAAAACTTATGCAACGTTCAATAGAGACATTAGAAGCTAAACGCGTTTGGAGGTTGAATAGTGCATACATAAGGATGTTTAAGTATCGAAATGTCACTTTGACTCATACACAGACGAGAATAAAATACAATGTTATAAGGGTGGCCCTTATTTTGGGGAATGCTTAAATATCTTTTTTGTCGCCTCCTGAAAGTGATCAAGCTTTATTATGAAGCTACTTTGTACAAACCAAAATGTTGTTAATTTTTTTTTTTTGAAATCGGCTAAGGGCGACGTATAACACCGAGAAGTTAAGACTTTTTATTAAAAATGCACGCAGTTTTCCGACTTTTACTTAAAATGTCGGTGAAAGTATAAAATTTGATGGAAATTCTTTATTTATAATATACGCATTATGTGCTTAAATGTATGCCCAAATTAAAGTTTATTAACTATTTTCAGTGGGACACACAGAATAAATAAAAAAAAAAAAACACTACCAAAATAAGTGCCACCCTAATAGATTTTGCTATATTCTTCTCAATTTGATCGCACTGTCAGTGAATGGAACATTTATTTCAATAAAAACAATGAATTTTTTGTTCTAAAATATTAAACTATATTTGCTAACACGGCACAAAAGAAACAGTAATAAGAATAGGTAGGTACATAAGTAATATTAAAAGAAATTTAAACTAATCCAATCGGAGCAGCAGAATTCTTTTATTGATTTTTCACTTTCAGAACTTAGTATTGTCAATCAATTGTGGCAGTAAAAAGTAATAGATTTTCCCTTCTTGGTACTTTATTTGACACAAGCGGGAAATATTTTATGAATTAGGATTTATGCAACGTTGAATAGTGGCTTCATAAATGCTTATGAACTACATAACTATTCAGCCGTTTAGAGGTGTTTACCGAATTCTAATAAATTAGGCAGTTAATGATTTAAACCCTACAGATCAGTTTATTAAAACCGAAGTTTTTTATCTCTTATACCTTCGATTTGCATTCTTATTTTCACTATTTTATCTAAATACATATATTTTTTACCGACATAATGGGTGATTTTTTAAGAGGTTTAGAACTTTTTTTTAAAAAAAAAACACAAAAAATTCGAAAAAATGAATGAAATATTTATTTGACTCGATAGTTTGAACCTTGCAATTTAATGTTTAAAGATAATTTCATGCAAATGTTGACCGCGGCTGCGTCTCAGGTAGCCCATCCGCTGAGTCCAATTTTGGCATACTCTTTCACACATATCGGCCGGTATCTCACGAATGAATGCATGGATGTTGGCTTCCAGTGCGTCAATCGAAGCGGGCTTGTCCCTATAGACATTAGCCTTGACATACCCCCACAAAAAATAATCTAATGGTGTCAAATCGCACGATCTAGGCGGCCAATTGACCGGCCCGAAACGTGAAATTAACTGTTCACCAAACTCGCCTCGCAATTGCGCCATTGTTTCGCGTGCTGTGTGGCATGTGGCACCGTCTTGTTGAAACCACATATCATGCAAGTCAAGAACTTCCATTTCGGGCAAAAAAAAGTTTGTTATCATCGCTCGGTAGCGATTCGCATCATCTTTGAAGAAATATGGCCCAATAATGCCGCCGGCCCATAAACCGCACCAAACAGTGGCTTTTTCGGGATGCATTGGTAGCTGTTGCAATGCTTCTGGCTGATCTTCACTCCAAATGCGGCAATTTTGCTTATTTACGTACCCATTCAACCAAAAATGAGCCTCATCGTTGAACACAATTTTTCGATAAAAAAGCGGATCCTCGGCCAGCTTTCCAAGAGCCCATTCACCAAAAATTCGGCGTTGTGGTAGGTCGGCTGGCTTTAGTTCTTGCACCAGCTGTATCTTAAAAGGCTTTACGCCCAAATCCTTCCGCAAAATTTTCCACGTAGTGCTGTAACAAAGGCCTAACTGCTGGGAACGGCGCCGAATCGACATTTCGCGGTCTTCTGTCACACTAGCTGATACGGCCGCAATATTTTCTTCACTACGCACAGTACGTAAACGTGTTGGTGGTTTAATGTCCAACAAAGTAAATTTGGTGCGAATTTTGGTCACAATCTTCCGAATAGACTGCTCAGAAGGTCGAGAATGCCGATCATAAAATGGAAGCAGCGCGCGATGAACATTTCGAACCGAGCACGAATTTTGATAGTAAAATTCAATAATTTGCAAGCGTTGTTCATTTGTAAGACGATCCATGGTTAAATTGCAAACCAAACTGAAGCTGTTTGACAGTGACACAAGGTACTAAACACACGTCAGCTGTCAAAACCAGTGTTGCCAAAACCAAACCAGCTAAAAAATCACCCTTTACATAAATTTGTCTGACGGCATATTTTATGTTGGATATAAATAAATAGGAGGAAAAAATTGACTTGAAAAAATGTATGTTTTTTTTTAAATCAATAACTGCAAAAAAAAGCCTATTGCTATTTACTTAGGTAATAGGAACTTGCCCAAGGGATTTTATGGAGATTGTTTCGTTATAGAACAAAAAGAAAAATGTTGCAGACGCTGGAAAAATGCAACTGCTGGAAAATTTTCAATTGTTAAATTCAAAGGTAAATTTAAATTTTTTTAACGAAAACTACGAAGTTAAATTTCTTTTAAAGAAGGAAATTAGGTAATTTGAATAAAGGTATATGTGCCTACGTGAAATTAAAATTTATAAGAGTGGAATTCCAAAATAGTTAAGATTTTTCGAGAAAGAGGATCGTCTTGAAGACAAATTAAGAGATTTCCTGTAAGGGCTCCATAGTTACGGTGACCATCCGTCCCGGGTTTCCCAGAATTGTCCTTTATTTCTATAGCCTGTCCCGGTTTTTTTTTTAAAGAAACTCGAGAAGTACAAGTGTCCCGTATTTAATAATTTGTCCCGTATTTGGATCTTTTCTCATGTTTTTGTTTTTTTTTTAATTTCTATATTATTAGATAATGGACGGAAAATAGTAGTTGAAAAATGGGTAGAAATTTGTACGCATTTCTCAGATAAAAGCATTTTTTTTGCAAACTTTTACGAATTGTAGAGTTCAGCTTGTGTTTGCCAGGTTCTTATGCTCGCACAGAAAGGATTTTTTGAATAATGAACAATACTTGGACTAGCGAAAAATTCTAGGTAAATGTAAAAATTGTTAAATATGATTTCAATTTAAGCTGACATGAACTTAAAAGTTATTTAAAAGAAAACCACAAAATTGTAAAAGAAATTCTTTCTGCCAAGAAGAATTCAAGGAAAAGAAAAAAAATTGAACGTTGAAAAATTGAACGTTAAAAATTAAAAAAAAAACGTTGAAAATTGAACGTTAAGTGTGTATTTTGAAATGTTACGTTTTTTGTAGCTTTACATAATGTATGTAGGGGAAGTAAGTCCAAAATGACATATATCCGCTCAAATGTAAATAGTTGGGTTGGATAATTGTAAAAACCCTATGAAAATTCTGGGTCATGTCATATCCAAATGCCGTCGCAAAAAACAAAACGAAGAAAATAATTTTTTTTTGGTTCTGTACAGATTTTTGAATTTGGGTGAGTTTATGCAGTTTTCATTTAGTCTAATTAACTGTATCTATATAGTTCATGACAAAATTAAGATAATAAACTAATAACTGACCATAACATCAGAGTTTTCTGGAATTTATTAACAAAAATTGGACAAAATGACAAATGACAAAGCTAACAGTATGTCATTTTGGACGTGCTTCCCCTACATTTAAATTATATTATCTTAAGGCGTATTTGCTTTCTTAAAGAAGACTGGATTATTTTAATAATCAAATTCAAACTGTTAAGTTTTAAGTTTTTTTTTTAGTTTTAATATTGTTATGTTACATTATAATCTATTGTATTGTTCCTTAATGAAACGGCTAATATTTTTCACATTTTAAAAATTTTCACTTTTTGTCCCGGGTTTTGCTCCCAGAAATATGGTCACCGTATCCATCGTCCATTTAAAGCAGAGGTTTGGGCTTGAATTCTGTGATCTTTCAAGATCTACTGCAGGGGTCTAGGCCTCTGCTAGCATTTTTCTTTAAACCTTCAGCGAAGATATCCGTTAAGGAAAGCGTATTCCTTTGTTGAAGGATATAAAGGAAAAGACCAAAGTCGAACGGAGGCTACTATATACATATATTTATCAATAGATATCCCTCTTAGACAACTGGGGGGATTTATACAAAGGGTGCTTCGCTGAGCAAAAGAAAAGAACGAGAAACGGAAAAACCAAGAATACAAGGAGAGAAAAAAACAGACAGACAAGTGTTACAAGAAAAATATAAAAAGAAAAGTTTCAAATTAATTTAATTTTTTCTTAAACTAAAGTTAATCATTTTCTAAGTGTAAAAGGATTCGGTTCTCCAAATTGTTTTTTTTTTTAAATATATTTTAGTTTGTTTTTAATTTTTAGACTTATTTTTAAAGAAAGAAAAAGTGAATTTAAAGTGTAGCAACCATAAATATAAAAAAGTTGTAGGAAAGGAACCACAACTGTTATCTAACGTGCTGCCGGCAGAACAACGAGGGACCAGCAAAATCGTAAGTTATTTAAAGTGAATCAAAGTCACATATAAAGACATTTAAAATGACATTTAACTTATATTTATAATTTCTTAAATTTTTGAATTGAGTAATAATAAGAAAAGAAACGAGTGGGAGAGCTCAATTTTTTTTTGGAAATTTTTTTGAAAGTCTTTAATGAATTTCGTGAATAAAATAATAGGTTGAAAGAAAAAAAATAACATGGCGTGCTAATTTCTTAGCTGAAGGTGTGTGGAGGCTTGGTAGGGCCATTTTGGTTTCAGGACGTGACAAACGTATTTTTGGAACGTACTAATTCGTGACTGGATGGGTCAAATTAGGGGCTATTTCCGAGAACCTGGCCAAGAAATAGGCGAAGGTAGTATTTTTGAGATACTAGGGCGGGCTGGCCAGACCTTCTTCAATACCATCAGACGATCGCCTGGAATTCAGTGTGACGGTATCTGAGGGAGAAAAGAAGGAGGTGCTTTAGATATGGTTGATAGTGTGATAGGATTTTTTTTTTATATAAAGGGTCCGCCAAATAACTTCTTTTTTTTTGAAAATGGCGCAAAACATCGAGTGTAGCTTCGGCTGTGTGGCACGTAGCGCCGTCCTGTTGAAACCAAATGTTGCCAATATCCTCCTCTTCAAATTTTGTAAGCAAAAATTCGTTCAACATGGCCCGATAACGATCGCCATTGACTGTAATGGCCACTCCTTGCTCATTTTCGAAAAATGGCCCAATTATGCCTCTGGACCAAAATCCGCATATAACAATGACTCGTTTTGGGTGTATCGGCTTTTCAATGTATGCGTGCGGGTTTTCTGTGCCCAAAATGCGACAATTTTGCTTGTTTACTACCCGCCAAGATCAAAATGAGCTTCATCTGAAAAGATGATTTTTTTTGGCAAAATCGGCATCTTCTCTAAGTCGGCCCACTTAGCGAAGCGTATACACAACATAAAACAAATTATCTGTTAAATATCCATTCACGAAATAAGCACTATAGTTGAAAAAAGAAGTTAGATGGCGGACCCTTTATATGAATTTTATGTTAGGTTTTCTTTAATTTTTCATACTTATTTTTCATACTTATTAAAATTTTGGTGCAGGGTTTGGTGATGGGTTCATTTTGAAGTTATAATTTGAATAGGGTAGTTTTTTTTATTTTATTAATTTGTTTACTTAGTTCGAAGCACCAAACTTAAATTTTCTCTCATATATCGTTAGAATCCCTAGATTTGTGACATTTTCACACCAAGTGTAACCTAAGGCACGAGTAATAATAATGTTTAGTCGAGCAGGAGGTACAACGAGAGGTGGCAAGAACTACCCTACTACGCGATTAGCTTAGCTGTGCGACCGAAAGCGTGCCGGAGCCACTCCGTGGAAACCTGGCTCCTAACTCTCCGGCACAATTTTGTTCTTGTTTCGCTTGAGCTTTTCGTCAGATTTTATATGCAAATCATTTTTTTTAAAAAAGCTCCATCAGTTTTAAAAAAATTTGTTCTCATAAATTTTAATTTCTTTAGGAAATCAGATGGCTATCAATTATTTAATTTCGGTAGTGCGAACCAGTTTGTTAAGGTACCTAAACTGTTTTCACAAAATATCTTATGTAGTGATCCACTACATGCGACTCCTATAACGACATTAAACATCAATTTCCATTCCCAAGTCACCACACACGATCTTGTATAATATCACTTCGTTGTCATTCGCGCATCCGATCTAAACATTGGGACTCATTAATGTATCATCTTCCAGAGCCCACTTAGTGAAACCTAATACCTTCGGCAATTAATTAATTGTCGCCTGTTCCGTATCTGAGACGTAGCTACGACTATAGCTATACAGTACATGGAACAGAATGGGCCAATACAAAGGTTCTAAGTAAGGCAAAGTAAGGTTGACCAACATGAGCATGCATTGTTTTTAAGTTCAATGTACTTCATATCGCACTGTCTGTGTGTATCTGGTACCTCTATGGATAAGTATATCGATTGAATATGCTTCATATTGGGCCAGTGTAAATGACATATGATCCTCATTGAGGTTGTATGAAAAATACGATTTCATATGAAATATGCTGAAACATCATTTTCATGTGGTTGAATGGTAGGGATGGAAATTATGCCAATAATTGTAGTATAAATAGGCTTAGGATGATCAGGAAAAAGACAGAATTTGTTAACCATCGAAACCTCTAAGGTCGCAGCCATAAGCATTGAGACAGCGGGCCTTAGAGCTAATAAAAATAACTATAAGAAAACCTTAAACTGTTTTTTCAAATTCTCCCCGAGCAACTCTTCCCTTTAAACGCAAAGGAAGCACGGTTGAATTGTCGGGTCATTTCATGGTGGCAGCGGTGGGATTCTTAAAATAAATCCTCTATAAAAAGCCATTACAAGGGGTCTCTCTCTCTTGATGCGTTCTGGGGCTATACACCAGAAAATAAATTAAAAAAAAAAGTGTTTTAGAAGTCCTACGAGTGTAAGACCTTGCTAGCTTTAGAGCATAAGTATTTGGCAAACAGTAGGCAGTGTAAAAGACCAGGTTGTAATTTGCAACTATAGGGCGTGAAGCCTGCCTGGCAAGAAAATACAGAAACAACAGCAAAAACAACAACAACAGCAGAAACAACAACAACAGCAGAAACAACAACAACAGCAAAAAACAACAACAGCAGAAACAACAACAACAGCAAAAACAACAACAACAGCTGAAACAACAACAAAAACAACTATACCTACTACTATTAAAGTAAGAATATTTTAATTACATATATTTTGGTAAAACCCTACTTTTTCCCCTCCCTAAAAAATACAAAAATTATTCAAAATTGTCAACACACGACGAGACCGACAAAGGCTAGAACTTTTTAAAATATTACCCTTTAATTTGATTTTTCAATCTGATTTTGAACCCGAAGCAATGGCATTCCAAATTAATATCAGTGATATATTCAACATTGTACCTATTTTTAACGGTAACCCAGCCGAGCTTAATAAATTCATCGCATGCGGGAACATTTTGTTCTCGTCGTGTAAGAAAGAGGAACATACTACGTTCCTCGAAATAGTGAAAACCAGGCTACAAGGCCCGGCCTTCGAACTTATACAGTTCAACTCTTTCACAAAATGGAGTGACCTAGTCGAAAAACTAGAGAATGAGTATAAGGAGACCAAAACTCGTACTATCGCTCAAAATGAATTACTCGCGGCACAACAAAACATTAAAGAGTCGGTTAAGGAGTTTGGTGACAAAATTTGTCAACTTTTAACCTCCCTTAACTCAGCGACATTTGCAAGTACTAACGACGTATCCGTCAGGACGTACTTAGTAAATGAAAATGAGAAATTGGCCATCCAAACATTCGAAGATGGTCTTTTGAATCAAAATTTGCGCTTAATGGTTCAAGCCCACGGAGAAACCAATCTTAAAAAATCAATCAACTTCGCAGAAAACCACGCTGCAAGAATAGGTAGGCAGATACCTACCTACAGAAATAAACTACCTACACAACAGACTCCATCCTCAAACTTTTCTTCGCGACCCACCTGCCAGATATGCGGGATCCTGGGACATACTGCGCAAACTTGTTATCGTAACAAGACTTTACCAAATATTATCCCCAAAAGAGAGGAAATTAAATGCAATTATTGCCATAAAAATTTTCATTCAGAAAGTGACTGTAGACTTCGAAAACTACACTCACAAACAAATCAAATAAACCCGCAAAACCCTTTCAGGCAGAACCTCTCTACAAGTATGCAAAGCAATGACAGGAATAAAAATGGTGAAAAGCGACAGGTAAATTTCCACCACGTAATGCCCGATAGCTATTTTTCTGTCAACGGTACGGGAAACGAGAATTGTCGGGACGATCAGACCGGCTATCCTTCCCGACAACACATTCAAGCCGACATTCACCAAGCACAAGAATAGTGGCAAGCGTAATCATTGAATTGCTTCCCTATAACGACTTGACCACTATAAGAATTCCCTTCACCGACGGCAAAAATAGAAATCTTGTTATTGACACTGGTGCAGAAATCAGTATTATAAAAAAACCTACCACCCAACCCATGAAAAACAAAAAAACTAATACGACAATTTCTACCATGGGCGGTCATAAGGTAATGAGTACCAGTGTTGTGAATGAGAATCTATTGGTTGGCTGTGATGAAGATAAAATAATAATTACCCACCCCTTTCATATCCTAGATGTAAGTACTGATATGGATTTTGATGGTATCATAGGTAACGATTTTTTAAAAAAATATTCATGTGTAATTAACTACTTTGAAAATTTCATAAAGATCTTTCCTTTTATTGATGACCACTCTACTGCTATGGTACATAGTTTTGGAAAAGTATTGAGTACTATTCCCAATAATAAAACTAACGTATCAGAAGCAAATCGAGAAATCCATTCGGTACCTAAACCTGAAATTTTTGCTCGAACTACAAATTTACTTAAAGATTACACATTTAAAGCCAATACTAACCTTCAAGAAGATTGCACGACGGAAGGGTCTAAAAATACTGGCTCTAATTCCTCTCAGTGTCTTACAGACACCGATCGAGAAAATACAGAAACAGTATGGGAATCGTTGAATGACACCGCTTGCCTTCGGGCCGAGTCAGGAGATTTGCCACAAAAAGACTTCGATAAAGTTGATAGCAAACCACTTCGTAAAAGGAAGGTTAGAGGCAAAACAATAAAAAAAAGACCTATGGTAACAGAAACCAAAACAAAAAATAATACTTTAAATACAGCAGAAGGTAAGACTGAGACAACAGAAATCTCAGCAGAAAGTAAGACTGGACAAGGAAAAAATAAAAAAATAGTAAACATTAATCTTGAGCAACGTAGTCAAAAAATGGTAGAGATCCCATTTAATTATCATAAATCAAAGGATATAGTAATAAAAAAAAAAGAAATAATCCCAGGGGTATATTTAGGTGAAACTATAGTTAAACCTAAAAATAATAAAATAAAAATTCTATTAATGAACACTTTGGAAGAAGAGAAGAGCTTAAATTCTAATGAGTTAAATTTTGAGTGGGACACTCTTGACAATTATAACATTATTTCATCTGATAGTCACCAAGATCGGTTGCAGAAAAGGCTATCAAACTTAAAAAATATAATAAAACTGGATCACTGCAATCAAGAGGAACAAAAAGCAATATTGAATATCTGCAGAGAATTCAATGATTTATTCTTTCTCAAAGGTGACTACCTCACCTACACGAATGCAATGGAACATAAAATCATAACCAACAACAATAATCCCCCATTATTCTTAAAACCCTATAGACTCCCTGAAAGTCAGAAGCATGAAATTCATAAACAAGTGAACGAAATGCTTGAAGATTCAATTATAAAACCTAGTTTCAGTCCCTGGAACTCACCCCTTCTCTTAGTTCCGAAAAAATCTGGTGACGATGGCAAAAAGAAATGGAGAGTAGTCGTAGACTTCAGAAAACTTAATGAACAAACAATCGGAGATGCGTATCCATTGCCAAATATCACTGACATTTTCGACCAACTTGGTCA
The DNA here is from genome assembly GCA_932273885.2 of Leucozona laternaria. Taxonomy (NCBI): domain Eukaryota; kingdom Metazoa; phylum Arthropoda; class Insecta; order Diptera; family Syrphidae; genus Leucozona; species Leucozona laternaria. The sequence continues at coordinate 236,334,594 of OW026366.1, read as the reverse complement.
AGCAAAATATTTTAGTACGCTTGATTTAGCCAAGGGATTTCACCAAATCCTGGTCGCTGATTCCGACAAGGAAAAAACTGCTTTCAGCACGCCATTTGGTCACTACGAATATAATCGTATGCCGTTTGGTCTGAAAAACACTCCTGCAACATTTCAGCGACTGATGAATAACGTCCTCATGGGTCTAGAAGGCATAGAATGTTTTGTTTACGTAGATGACATAGTTATCTACGGGTATGATCTCGATGACCACAATGGGAAGCTCGTGAGAGTACTGAAGCGTCTAAGAAAGCATAATTTTTAATTTTCATTTATTCCCCTAATAAATATAAGCCTATTAAATTCCTCTCTTCCACCAAAGTTAGCAAATAAAAAACAAATCAAATTACTTAAGTATGAAGACGATAATAGTCTCACAGAGCTAGCACAACAGATTGATTACTTAAAAAAAGAAGAAAACAAGAAACTACAACCCTTAAATAAGCATGACATACATCATTACACTCTTATCTATACTTTGGCAGCTGCCTTATTTATTGTTCTTGTCTACATTTTTAAATGCAAAATTAACCTGAAACCCATTGTTTCGGAAACTAAATCAGAAACAATTAAAGAAAACGACAAAACGCAAACTGATGATATACAATGCCATGACAAACATTTTGAAAAATCCCCAACTGAAGAAACCATAGTGGAAACACAATTTTATTCAGAACCCGAAACTTCCCCAAAATTTGTCTTACGCCCATATCCCAAATAACCAAAATATATATTATACAGTTATACACCTTACCTATGTTAAATTCCAAACAAAAATTATTATAAAAAAAAAAAAAAAAAAAAAAAAAAAAAAAATGTATATATAAATACATAAATATAATCCGATAAGCTAAAAAAAAAAAAAAAAAAATTGTTCTATAAAATTAGAAATTCTTATTTACAAATTAATTATAAATACCTACTAAATATCATTGAACATAACTACATTTTTTAATAAGATTTCAGAATACTATAAATACTAGACACGTACATTAAATAAAAAAAAAAAATATACCATTAAATATTGTAAGAAAAAAATATATATATATCTATAATTATAAAATTTTTAACTAAACATACAATCAAAATATGTGACCTCTTCATCCTATTGCAACTTAACAGAAAATTTACCTCTTCAAGGTATAATTTTCTTTCTTCAAGGGGAGCGGGATGTAGTGATCCACTACATGCGACTCCTATAACGACATTAAACATCAATTTCCATTCCCAAGTCACCACACACGATCTTGTATAATATCACTTCGTTGTCATTCGCGCATCCGATCTAAACATTGGGACTCATTAATGTATCATCTTCCAGAGCCCACTTAGTGAAACCTAATACCTTCGGCAATTAATTAATTGTCGCCTGTTCCGTATCTGAGACGTAGCTACGACTATAGCTATACAGTACATGGAACAGAATGGGCCAATACAAAGGTTCTAAGTAAGGCAAAGTAAGGTTGACCAACATGAGCATGCATTGTTTTTAAGTTCAATGTACTTCATATCGCACTGTCTGTGTGTATCTGGTACCTCTATGGATAAGTATATCGATTGAATATGCTTCATATTGGGCCAGTGTAAATGACATATGATCCTCATTGAGGTTGTATGAAAAATACGATTTCATATGAAATATGCTGAAACATCATTTTCATGTGGTTGAATGGTAGGGATGGAAATTATGCCAATAATTGTAGTATAAATAGGCTTAGGATGATCAGGAAAAAGACAGAATTTGTTAACCATCGAAACCTCTAAGGTCGCAGCCATAAGCATTGAGACAGCGGGCCTTAGAGCTAATAAAAATAACTATAAGAAAACCTTAAACTGTTTTTTCAAATTCTCCCCGAGCAACTCTTCCCTTTAAACGCAAAGGAAGCACGGTTGAATTGTCGGGTCATTTCACTTAATTCTGTTCGCTTTTTCAGCACGAGTGTGAGGTTTCTTCAAACAAACTTACATTCCTATTGCGATTGTCAATAATTATCAATTGATAGTTGATAAATATTGAAAATCGATATTTAACAACTCAACTTAAAAAAGTCTTCAGCATTAAAAATGGTGTAGGCCGTTGTAAATTACAAAAAAAAATTGATAAGTAGGGGAGAATGGGGCTAAAAGTATCACTTTTTGCTAAAACTGATGCTCTTTCTTATATGTTTAAAGTTCATCGACCAAGCCTTTTTTAAGTTGTAAATTTATGTTTCAGCTACATAATCCATGACAAAAGTTTAGCAAAGTCTACTTCCAAAATGTCAATATACGTATATATAGCATTAAAAAAAAACCCGTGTTGTTTCAACCTACACCGTATGCAGGGCTAGTTGTAACATATGTCGGGGTAGGTTGTAACAAGAAATCTATTTTTTAAGAATTAAACCAACGTTTTATTAACAGATTACGAAAATAACATAACTCTTTGCTTAAAAAAAAAACTTAGTTTTGAAAAAAAAAATTAACGGGTTTAGTTTTTACATGTTACAATTTACCCCGGAAAAATGTTACAACTAAACCCACCATGAAATTTGAGAAAAAAAACACTATTTAAAAGAGAAGGATAAGCACACATATGTATATTACATAAACACAAATGCATGTTAAAAAAAAAAACCAGCACTGTATCTCTTTCGAGTAAAGAGGAAGACCAAAAATTAAAAGTTACAAACATGATAATTTTTGGCACTACCCAATTAACAACTGAAGTAGATAAGGCAGTAGCTATGGAAAAGATGCAAATTTTTCTCTTTCACGGGATTCTTAATTTTTTTACTTTTAACCCCGGTCTCCCCTACGAAATAATTGATAATTTTTTTTTAAGTAAATTGAGCTTAAATGTACCAAACTTCAATATTTATCAGCTATCAATCATAATTGACAATCGCAATAGAGATGTTAAACTATGCGGTTTTTGTTTTTAAGGTATAATAAAATTAATTAAAAATAAAATAAATACAAATTAATACTGCTAAGGGTTCTGCTTGGCTGATAAACACCCGTTTGCTATAATACAAAACATAAATAATTAAGTTCAACATTAAGTAAATACATAAACGCGTAAATGAGCTACTGTTTCCTGTGCGTAAATATTCACATAAGTTTTAATTATGAACTTAAATATTTGAGTTCCATTTCAGCAAATAGGATAAAGTGATTTCAATCTGTGTATATAGTTCGAAGAATTTGTATGTTCAACCTCCTCATAAACTTCAATACCCTGCTTTTATATTTAATGATAAAGAATTTTTATATAGTTGGATTGAGTTGAAATTGAATTTTTTATTAACATTTACTTCAAGTTAATAGTCATCTATTCTATATTGAATGATATGTATCATAAAAGGAAAAAGAAATAAAATTTGAGTAGTCCCTACTCGACGAAAATAAAAATCCACTCCATGATATACGAAAAGTACGAATCTATTTCCTGGCGCTTAGCCAAAACAACTTGCTTAATATTAAATTAAATTAAAAACATCTAAATACCTACTTCACATTGCTTCCATGTCATTAACCATTAACAGTATACCTACAGTGCTTTAACGTTGCATACGTACGTATGTAAATACCTCTAGCAATCTAATTACTTCTTTTGCTTCAGACAGCGCACAGTGCGGTATTTTGGTCTAAAACCTGGCCAAAAATATTTGGGCACATTTTTCACATCAAATGACTAAAAAGTTATTTGGAAGGATACATTTTCATTAAGGTAATCCATTTTTTTTAAAAAATAGCAAACAAACTCGTGCTTATTCAACTTAGTGCTAGTTGCAACTGATGGTGTCGCGAACGGGGGTGGCCAATTTATAAATAGATACACTTCACTAAAGAGTAGCCTGGTTATCTACCCGCTATGAGACAGAAGCTTAATCCTGGGAGAGGCAAAGTTGAGAAAATTGATTTTTGGCCACCTTTCAGGTCAAAATATCACACTGTTCAGCTTAAACCCAGAAACAGATTATGCCCTCATTTAAAACTGAGAGTGATGGACAAAGAAAAAGGCGGAGTCAAATCCTTCGCTTCCCTACATTATACAGTTTCAATCTTTACTGGACAGTACTTTTGGGATAAAATCACAAATCACAGTGCTGAATTGCTGACTATTAGATAATATAGGTACATATTATTATTATGTTGTGTAGATAGTAGTATTCAAAGAAGTCCTGAACAAAAATAAAATAATTATTTTTTATTAGAAGACCTTATGACCAAGAACTAATTTATTATAGTGGGATCCAGTGATGCCAGATCATGGGCGATTCCCCTTTTCGAGGGTATTTGATAAAAAAAAAATTAGCTAAAGGGCATTTTCATTTCTCTTAGTTAAAAAAGGGGCATTTTAATTTTTCAAACTTTATAATATACATATATTAGTTTTATGTTTAAACGTCGTTATTGAAAGTCAAACTTCGAAGCTATCCATTTGTATTTTCGTTCATTGAATGATTTCATTTTTTATTTTTCAAGTGACAAATGTGAAAATGTCAATTATATTTATTTGTTGTTTCAATTTATTTTTTATCTCGCGAACGCTTAAATGTTTGTGAGTTCTGCTGACTGGTAATTTAGTAAAATATATTGTAAATTATTATTTATGAAGTGTTATTTTAAGTATTTAATGATCAATTTTTTAGTAAAATGTGTAAAATAAAGGAAATTTTTATTTTATTTTTGAGGGCAACATCGTGTGCATTTGTCGACAACTTCGTGAGCAAAAAGGGCATTTTCCGTCCAAGTCGTGGGTAAATCACTTGGAAAAGTCTGGGATCACTGGTAGGATCTATGAAGTTTTAAATAAATTAAGTTAATTAATGTGGGGTAGCATTTCACATGGCGTAAAGGTAGCATAACAGGTTCATAGCATAGAGTGGGAAGTCAATGGAACCAGAAAGAAGTCGATGGATAAAGAGGATGTCAGTTATTTCTCTCCGTTTTTCCACCTAATTTATGTTAATTAGTTAAAGTCTTGATAGGGAGGTATGTAGGATCAAAGGATCATTCCAGGACAGAGTCCCAAGGGTAAATGGTAGGAAACGACGCGACGTTGAATGCTCTCAATTCTTGAGATGTGTGTATGTGTATAAACGGACCACACTTGACAAGCGTATATTTGAGGAGTCGGCGCACAATGGTTATGTAGAGGGATCGGGTCACGTAGAGGTCGGGAAATTCTATGGAATAACGTAGGTAAACTTAGACGATAGCGTTTTTGAGCATTCCTGGGAGTCGTTTAATTATTTTAAAAAACAACGGAAACTGCCTTACAAACTTTGTTTCTTTTTCAGGAAAATGTTTTTTTTATCGTTTCAATGGATTTTTTTAGTAAATTCATTTCCGGTTGTTAGAAAAAATTTTTCCGAAAAATGGTTAATAATAGTACCCAAGAAACATTTTTAGCTGCTTAATTGCTTTAATAGCGCTTCCAGAGCAAATGCTAGAGCTTGATTATTTGAGAAAGAGCTCTAGATGCACCCTTAGAGCAAGTGTAGGGCTTGCATACAGCTAATTCATTGAGTTTGAGAGCACATTTTTGCTCGTAACCAGCTTTTTATCAGTGACGAGTGGCTTTGAAGCTTTTTAATATATTTACATATATGAAATCCTAAAAGGAGCACTTTTGACAGATTTTTGTTTGTATTAGTTTGTGAGATCCAAATGATAAATAAATATTAAAGTAGCACAACAAAATTCATGTGTGCAATGGTAGGAAGAGTAAACTTCATTTATTGTGATGTCAACAAGCTAGTTATTATTTATTCCTAGAGAAATAATGTATCTAATTAATTTTATTGCATTAACGTCATTGAATTTTAAGTGCGCGTTTAGTTTTTTCATAAATGTTTTGGAGGTACTTCGCAAAATTACAACGCGCCTTCCAAATTATGTATTTTATGCTGTGAAATGTGAAAAAAAATTAAATTGAACAATGTAAAAATTGGTTAAATAAATTTATCGAAGCACATTGCAATCAATATTGTGTTTTATATTTGAAGTGAAGGATTTGAAAGTTTTTAAATGAATGAAAACAAATAAATCAAATAATTTTCATTTGTGTCGCCATGTTTTTTATTATAGACAATATGTCTCTTTTATAGAGCTGCAATATCGCTTTGAGAGCAATGTTACAGTTTTGCATTCAGGGCTTTGTAGAAAATAGGGTGTTTTGAAAATTGAAAGCTAAGTTAAGTGAATACATAATTCTAAATTGTAGAAATAATTTTGAATTCAAAGAGAATTGTCTGGAATGAGAATAAGTATTTATTCAGCTCTGTATGTGCATTATTGGAGCTCTATATTATATTGATGGATTTTTTTGACATCAAATTTTGTGTGAGAATATTAGTAATTAAACTCTACAGCTGCTTTCATTGTAGCTCTGTTAATGCAATTTTTTGACATTTTGAAAGATTATGCATTATGCTGCATTTACACGACTGACAAATTGGCATTATTCTGGCATTTTACTGTCAAAAAAATGACAGAACAATGGAAAAATTCATTCTTTTGGCAGTATAATGACAGAAAAATGCCAATTTGTCAGTCGTGTAAATGCAGCATTAGTATTGTGCGTATGTGTTGTTAGCAGCTCTACAATGCCTCTATCTATGCTGATGTTTAGAGTTTGCTCGTTGCAAGATCTCATGACCTGTGTTAAGGAGTATGTTTTCAAATCTGGAAGCGTTGTAAAGTTAATAGAGCTAAAAGTGTTCTAAAACTGCGTATATAGAACATTATTTTGAAATATAATGTAGGGAGCTTTAAAATAATCTCTAACAGAGCTGTAGCTTTGGATTTCACTATTTAAGAGCTGTAGAAGAACAGTTTTGCTTCTATTAGCTCCAACGATGTTACTTGGGTATTTACCTTATTTCAATAAATTTATTTTGTTTATTTTAAAGTTTCTCTTAAACAGTTTAACTGATTTTGATGAAATTTGGATCGGAAAGGCACTTTTCTAATCTATATGAACATTGAACCAAATAAACAAACCAATAACAGCAGTAACAAGAGTAAGAAATACATCTGGCACACTGCCAAATACACTATTCTACCGTTGTTTTTGTTGCAATAGGGTATAGTTTAGGTACCATATATGTGGGATATTCGCAACAAAAAAGTAAACCATCTGCGAGGTCTAACTGACCTCAATTCATTTCAGTAGGTAATTGGTTAGCCATTCCTATGTTTTTTTTTTAAATACATTTTTAAAGATTTTTTTCAAGGTCATAGGGATTTTTTGCACCTCATTTGCGGGATAGTCGATAATATGCATAGATTTAGTGTAAAACTTTCAGAATAAAATTGCCGAATAGAAAGTTTTTTGTTACTACACATAATGTTTTAAATTTTCCAGCAGAAAGATTCCAACATTTTTTTTGTACAATGAGCAGTGTTACCGTGATCTTTAGAAAACGAATCGAAGTTAAATTAAGGGAAAGGGAAACTTATTTCAGTTATTTTCGTAGAAGAAATAGGTAAGCATCTAGTTTTTAGGGCGTTAGGCAATAACGCCCAAATCAGTTTGGGAATATAGCCCAAAAAAAATCTGAACAATTGTTGTTGTTTCTTTTTTCTCATTTTGGGCGTTATTTCCATTTTTTTAATTTTGTTTTCAAAGAAAAAAATGCCCAAAATAAAAATTTTAAAAGTTAAATAGGAAATATCGCCCAAAAAAATCCAGAAAAAGGAAATAACGCCGAAATTCTAGGAAAAAACGCCAAAATCAAAATGTTACTAATAATTGTACTTAAAAAAACTCCGTTTTAAATCAAATCAATTATATTTCACTTAGAGGTATGTATTGGGGGCATATGCTGCCCCCCACCTTGGTCAAACTATAGGATTTGGGGTAGCTGCGAGGCTGGGTGTATGCAAAGTTTACTCAAGTCCAGATTCTTTAAATGCAAAAGAGACTTTTCATACACCCCGCCTTGCACCTTCCCCAAATCCTATAGTGTGCCTTAGCAGCGAGTTTCAGTAGGGGAAGCATACCCCCCATACATACTTCACTGTTTTTGCGCCGCAAGTTTCATTGAAATTTCAATTTGAAAATATCGCCAAAAATTTAGGAAAGAACGCCCAAATTAAAACAAAATTTTTTAAATAACGACCAAAATTGAGGAAATAACGCCCAAATTTTACAACAGCAATTTACATTGAAGTCATTTGAGCAATATTTTTTCATTTTTTTGTTTTTTTTGGGCGATAAAAGTAATTGGGCGATATTTCCAGATCGATTTGGGCGTTATTGCCTAACGCGAGTTTTTAGTGTTTGACTTAAAATTAATAAGAGTATTGAATTTCTTCAAAATTTTGAGTTTGAAAATAAATTTTTCAAAAACTATTCATTAAAACAATTTTACTAAAAAAAGCAGAACTAAAGAATGAATTTCTGGCTTTAAAAAATTACCTTCCTATAACATGACATTGGGTCATATGCAAAAAGATGAGTTCAAGTTGATTTTTCTGCTCTCGATTGCACTCATACTCGAATGAGGAAAACCTTAAACCACCATGAGGAGTACAATAACCGCAAAGGATTTTACTACATACAACGCATATGAACAATTTACAAGTTTTGAAGTTTGCGTGGCCAGGATCCGTTCACGACTCTAGAATTAAAAAAACAAAATTCCTTCTTATGTAACCATATGAGTAATAGCTCCACAGCCATATTACTTTGCGATGAAGGGTATGGCATCACTCCTTGGTTATATGAAGAGCTTTGAGGTCGATCTCACATCCCTCGAGTCAGAGCTGTTGAGAGCGAACTCATGCATATGAAACTGTGTGCGAGTTAAGCTCTGCTCGATCGAACTCACATGTGAGTTCAACTTCGTTAACTCGGACTCATCAGAGATCTTGCTCATCTTTTAGCACAATTAATGCAGTAGGACGAACATCAAAGGTGTAATCAAAGCTAACACTATGAAGATGGAGATGTCCAAAAAAGTGGGTTTCGTCATGCTGTCCGTCCCTGGTTATATGATTTATGAGCTAGAGTTTAAAAAGGTGGGCCGATTTGATTCAAATTTGATACAGAGCACATTTATGTGAGTCTCTATCTCTAGAGATGAAATTCGAATTATTGTTTTAGCTCATCTAACAATAGATTTTGTATTTTTTTTTTTTTTATTTTCTCGAAAACGGCTTTAACGATTTTGATAAGACTTCGTACCTCTAATGCCCAAACTAATTATAATAAAACTGTTTTTCAGGTTTTTGGCAAAAAAAATCACATAACGGAAATTGGCGTTCCACATTTTTTGAGAAAATATTTCGGTTATTCACGTACATATAATCATACACATATCTTTCTGATGCATATAGGGATTTTTTTTTAAATTGCTACATATTTGGTTCTTCTGAATAGTTAAGACAATAATGCATATATAAAATTTGAAAAACAAACTTTTTTTAGTTCTTTTGATAAGACCTTAAAGTGTGACTATAGTGACTACATAGTTGTTAACCACAAGAGCAAGTTCGAGCGATCAAGTCTTGCATATTTTTTTTTTTTTTGAATATTTTGATTTTTGGTGAATGCACCAAAACCAATTTAAACAATATTCAACTCCAACCTTAACGGGGGTCCAGTTTCTCAGCATCTGTTCACTAAATCCAGAGTTAACTCACCAACATTTGTTTCGCACTGAAAAACTGGAAATACAAATATAAATATGCGTAATTCAAACTACAAAATAAGAAAATATGTTATATTGGTGATGGAAAACCAAACTGGCAACCCTGATAGTTTGTCTTGCACAACAAAGACATCTGACAAAAATGCCCTTAGAAAACACATAAATTATTCACGCTGCTGGGAAGATTAATTAATATCTACATCGAAAGTGCACAAAGGTTCCCGTTACAAGGTAGAGGGCGGCGGCAAAGGGGATGTATATTTTTACAACTTGCTTAAGGAGCTCAGGTGTATAAAATTGCTTTATAAGAGAGTTTAATGGAGATCTTCACTGCCAGCAATTTAATTAGATAATAAGTGAAAACCTTTCCATCCTGTATTTTTATTAGGTCCTTGCTTCCTTGTCATTGCACTGGGGGATGTTGTACATAGCTATGGAGTTATGAATATATCATATATAACTATCAGAATGAAACTTTTGTCTATATCAAAGATAGGTAAAATAATTTGGAAATTAAACATATATCTAATCTCATAGTAGGTATATACAATAGTCCAGAAGCTATACATTTATTAGTTTTAATGGGACAGCACGTTTATATGGAGATATGGCTTATGTGCGATGTGCCTGGATTGGGCAAATTTTTATATTAGTGTCCGCTATTGCAGTGATATGAGTTCTTAGTATCCCATGTACAAATGTCAAGGATGCCCTTTGATCTTGTTTAGTCTCCCACGTGTACAAATGTCAGGGAAGCCCTTTGGGTTCGTTTAGGCTGCCATATAAAAATGTCTTTATTAGGTAGGTAAACTAAAAATATTTATGTATACTTTGATTAATATTGTATCAACCGTTTACATTAAGGAAGTATAAATAAAAGTCAAATACCTATAGAAGTAGCTATATATTTGGACAGCGTTATACCTAGTAGAGTAAAATTATTTCCGCTTCTAGGTATTCTAATTATATTTACTTGTACTTCGTATGGAGCTACAGTTGACTCTCTCTAAGTCAAATTTTCACAGTTGACTCTCTCTAAGTCGATTTTTCACGAATTTGTTGGAGTTAAACTGGTTAATATTTGTTTTTTTTTTCAAAGCATTATTGAATTTAAAAACTAGGTACTTAACAAAAATAAAATTAATATAGAGAAGCTTCTTACTTTTATATGACTGATTAATTCATCTTACCAAAATATTGTTCAAACAAAATTATTTAAAAAAAATTGGTGACTTCCCAAGAAACATTTTTAGCTGCTTAATTGCTCTAATGGCGCTTCCAGAGCAAATGTTAGAGCTTGATTATTTGAGAAGGAGCTCTAGATGCACCCTTAGAGCAAGTGTAGGGCTTGCATACAGCTAATTCATTGAGTTTGACAGCACATTTTTGCTCGTAACCAGCTTTTTATCAGTGACGACTGGCTTTGAAGCTCTTTAATATATTCATATGAAATCCTAAAAGGAGCACTTTTGACAGATTTTTGTTTGTATTAGTTTTTGAGATCCAAATGATAAATAAATATGAAAGTAGCACAACAAAATTCATGTGTGTAATGGTAGGAAGAGTAAACTTCATTTATTGCGATGTCAACAAGCTAGTTATTTTATTTATTCCTAGAGAAATAATAATTTTTTCTTGCATTAACGTCAATGAATTTTAAGTGCGCGCTTAGTTTTTTCATAAATGTTTTGGAGGTACTTCGCAAAATTACAACGCGCCTTCCAAATTATGTATTTTAAGCTGTGAAATGTGAAAAAACATTAAATTGAACAATTTGAAAATTGGTTAAATAAATTTATTGAAGCATGAAATATAATGCTTTGTTTACATTGCAATCAATATTGTGTTTTATATTTGAAGTGAAGGATTTAAATGTTTTTAAATGAATGAAAACAAATAAATCAAATAATTTTCATTTGTGTCGCCATGTTTTTTATTATGGACAATATGTCTCTTTAATAGAGCTGCTATATCGCTTTGAGAGCAATGTTACAGTTTTGCATTCAGGGCTTTGTAGAAAGTAGGGTGTTTTGAAAATTGAAAGCTAAGTTAAGTGAATACATAATTCTAAATTGTAGAAATAATTTTGAATTCAAAGAGAATTGTCTGGAATGAGAATAAGTATTTATTCAGCTCTGTATGTGCATTATTGGAGCTCTATATTATATTGATGGATTTTTTGACATCAAATTTTGTGTGAGAATATTAGTAATTGAACTCTGCAGCCGTTTTCAGTGTAGCTCTGTTAATGCAATTTTTTGACATTTCGAAAGATTTTGCATTAGTATTGTGCGCATGTGTTGTTAGCAGCTCTACAATGCCTCTATCTATGCGAGATCTTGCAACGAGCAAACTCTAAACATGCTCGTTGCAAGATCTCATGAACTGTGTTAAGGAGCATGTTTTCAAATCTGGAAGCGTTGTAAAGTTAATAGAGCTAAAAGTATTCTAAAACTGCGTATATAGAACATTATTTTGAAATATAATGTAGAGAGCTTTGAAATAATCTCTAACAGAGCTGTAGCTTTGGATTTCACTATCTAGGAGCTGTAGAAGAACAGTTTTGCTTCTATTAGCTCCAACGATGTTACTTGGGTTTTGATCGAGTCATCACAGTACCGGCAGTGTTCGCCCGTTTAAAAAATAATTCTTTTTTTAAAAACATAGTGTAGAATGCACTACCTATCAAAAGCTAAATTCTGTGTTGTTATAGTTTCTGTGGCAATAAGCTAAAACAGCTTATGTCTATTTTTGTCATTTTTCAATATACGAGCGAAAGAAGTTTTAAAATTTATTTTTAAAGACTTTTTTATTCCTTAAAATAAAAATTTTGAAGCCAAGTTGATGAAATTAATTTTCGGATAAGGTGTTTGCAATACCAATACAACCATTTCTTTTTGTTTCCCAAGAACTTATAGAAGAGCTCGAAAAAAGCAATTTTATAGACTTAAGCTTTTTTAATAAAAATGGATTTCAAGTTAATGCAATAGCTTAAGTGACATAAGGCGTTTTATCAAATTTCTTTGCAATATTTGGGGGACTAAAGTCCACATAAGCGTTTTAAAAAAAAACACAAGAAATTTATGATTTGACATTAGCTTATAGAATGAAGAGAATTATGTGATGCAGCTTCTTTCCGAAAGTTAGAACTTGTATTTATAAAGGGTCCGCCATCTTACGTTTTTTTTCAACTAGTGCTTATTTCGTGAATGGTAACACTTAGCTCATGTCTGATTTAACAGATAATTAGTTTTATCCTTCCGCTGAACGAATAAGGTTGTGTATACGCTTCGCTAAGTGGGCCTGCGATCGACTTAGAGAAGATGCCGATTTTGACAAAAAAAATCATCTTTTCAAATGAAGCTCATTTTGATCTTGGCGGGTAGTAAACAAGCAATATTGTCGCATTTGGGGCACAGAAAACCCGCCCGCATACATTGAAAAGCCGATACATCCAAAACGAGTCACTGTTTGGTGCGGATTTTGGTCCAGAGGCATAATTGGGCCATTTTTCGAAAATGAGCAAGGATTGGCCGTTACAGTCAATGGCGATCGTTATCGGGCCATGTTGAACGAATTTTTCTTCACAAAAATTGAAAAGGAGGATATTGGCAACATTTGGTTTCAACAGGAAAGCGCTACGTGCGACACAGCCGAAGCTATACTCGATGTTTTGCGCCATTTTCAAAAAAAAAAAAGTTATTTGACGGACCCTATATAACTCTACAATACAATGGAACAATACAATTTGACAACATTTCGAGATTTTCTCCTAACGTGACTGGATGTTCTCTCAGGCAACAAATAAACATACGTAATTGCATATTCTTTCGTATTTATTATTCAGAGTCATCAAGTAGCCTATCTAACGGGTGGGCCATCAAGTGGTTTCTTTCAAAATCATAGGTTATTTTGACACTGACAGCTGTTTCCCGCTCGAAATCTTGACAGAAAGTCAGTATAATTCCTCCGCTTGAACAACGTTTGGAAATATTGAAAACTTATTTCCAAAATGAGTGCTGTGCTGTGACCTGTGAGTGCCAAACAGTGCGTTTTTTGAAAAGGCGAAAAATCATCTTTTCTGACGAAGCGCATTTTCACCTCGGCAGCTACGTTAACAAATAAAACTGCAGCACCTGGGGCTCGGAAAACCCACACGTTATTGTCGAGAAGCCAATGCATCTACAGAGAGTGACAGCTTGGTGCGGATTGTGGAGTGGTGGCATCATTGGATCATTTTTCTTGAAAATGAGGCTGAGAACAACATTTTGGTAAGCGGTGGCCGTTGTACAGCCATGTTAACCTCCTTTTTTTTGTACTTAAATTGAAGACATGGATGGTGCAGGATGGTGTGCCATATGCCACACAGCACATGCTGCAATCGATCTTTTGCGCACCAAATTCCCAAATCGTGTTATCATCCGTCTTGGCGATGTCAATTGGCTGCCTCGGAGCTACGATTTGAACCCTTTGGCTTTTTTTGTGGGGAACCGTGAAGGACCGATGTTAAGCCAACAATCCGGAAACACTAAAGCACTAAAAACCAATATCATACAAACAATTCGTGAGCTACAGCCCAAAACCATCAACAAAAGGTCTTGGAAAATTGGAGTGACAGAATACGTTACTGCGAAGCCAGCCGAGGCAGCCACTTGAACGACGTTGTGTTCCATTATATTAATGGAAATGTTTGCTCTTACTAATAGAGCCATAATATCTACATAGATAAAATTTAATTTTGTGCATTTTATTGCGTTTTTAAAAAGAAACTTGTATTTGGCCCACCCTGTTTTTTCGAAAGTAATTTGAAATAATTAGCCAACGACTTTTTTTTTGTTCACGCCATATGATTATTGAATTCAAAACTTTTGTCAATTCGTTTAGTTACTTCAAGTATAAATTTAAAAAAAAAATCTCTTAACATACATACATATATGTATGTTAAAAGTAATCAAATGAATAACATATTTAATTGAAATCTGCATATAATGTACTCTCTTCCAATAATAGAAAATGTGTAAACATCTAGTCGTTTTATTTGATGTAAATTTTAATTTAGTAAAGGGTCTTTTTTTTAGACGTGTGGTTTTCAATCTATAGCAATACTTTTTCCGAGTTGGTTTTTTTGACAGTTGCCACTTGATTTATGCTCAGTTTGGTTTGTCATTTCATAATGAATAGACTTACTCCTGAACAACGTTTGCAAATCAAGCAATTTTATTCCCAAAATAATGGTTGGCTGCGTCCAATATTCGATGAAGCTAATTTTTGGTTGAAAGGGTACGTTAATAAGCAAAATTGTCGTATTTAGAGTGATCATAATCCACAAGCCAATATTAAAACGCCGTTACATCCTCAAAAAGGCTCTATGGGCAGAGGGAATCTTTGATCCTTCCTTCAAAAATAAAGCCGGCCATAATGTTACAGTCAAAGTCAACGGGGGACGCTATAGAGACATGATTAATGATTTTTTCGTGCCTGAATTGGAGGATGTTTATGTGGACGACCTTTGGTTCCAACAAGATGGCGCTACATGCCATACAGCCAACGAAAAAATCAATTTGTTGAAGGAAACTTTTGGTGAGCGCATTATCTCCCTTCGTGGGCCTGTGGCGTGGCCTCCAAGATCGTGCGATTTAACACCGCTGGACTATTGTTTGTGGGGTTATGTGAAGTTGTTTGTCTACGCAGATAAGCCCGAGACGATTTACCCCTTGGAAAAGAACATTCGGCGCGTTATTTCTGACATACTGCCCCAATTGATGCAAAAAGTGGTCGAAAATTGAGCCTCTCGGCTGGAATTTATTCCAGTCAGCCGCGGTGCCCATTTGCCCGAAATCATTTTTAAAACATAATGTCAAACCCTTATCTTTATTATTAAGCTAAATTTTTGGCCATAGCATTAAATAATATGCGTTTTATTTCTTCTTGAAAACCACACGTCTAAAAAAACACAATTTACAATGTTTACGTAAAAATTAAAAGAATTTAATTCTCATGGCCGTAATATTCACGCCGTTTAAAATCTGGTTAAATTCAGTAGTCGGTTTAAAATTTATTAGTTGATTACTTAGTGAGTGAATATTACCGACTAATCGGTAATATTCACTCACTTAAACTGACCCTATCCAAAATTTTAATCCGAATGATCGGTTTAACTACTATAAACCGACTCCAACTTAAAAGAGACATTTTCATGTCGTTTAGGAACGGTTTAAATAGTTTAAGCTAATATTCAACATTTTATTTATTTATTTATTTATTCATTTATTATCAAGTAAGTAAATTACAATTGACAATAATTTGTATACAGCCTAGCTACCAGAGACTATCAGCTAGATTCAACATTTTATTGTTTGTTTTCAGTCAGTGCAAATATTCAGTCTAGCAGTGTATCCATTTTCTGTTGCCATTTTAGAATTTTATTTTAAATGCAAAAATATCCTATTTTCCATATTGTTGGAATAGATGCGGTTTTATTGTCATCATCATCCTCGTCGTCAAGCGACAAAGATGACGAGGTAGGCCTGAGAGAAGTGCGAATTTGGATATGGGAGACTTAGGCGTCAACGATATACCATTGCCGAAGTTACTACCGGGCGCTGCAACCAAATCAAGAAGA
This sequence comes from Leucozona laternaria, assembly GCA_932273885.2. Lineage (NCBI taxonomy): Eukaryota > Metazoa > Arthropoda > Insecta > Diptera > Syrphidae > Leucozona > Leucozona laternaria. Next base: position 236,318,286 of record OW026366.1, on the reverse strand, counting down.
ATTCAATTCGCAACAAATCCTGCAAGGAATGTGTGGAAGACCCTATGCGGTGGACGTTTGATATTTTTGCCCAGCATCAACAACGATAAGGACAAATAAAAGACATTTGTAATGTGTATTTTTGTGTGTGACACGAATGAATTAATTTTATTTAAATATAAAATGACAATTCGAAAATAAATGCATTTTTATTTGTCGTTAGTTATAATTATTAGCGTTCACCACATGAAAAAAATGGAAATGTTGCTTCTCACCATCCAAATGTTCGATTCAAGATCCGTTCATTGCTGATAGAGGGAAAGAACAAAAAAATAGAGAGAAAAGACAAATATTACAAGAATACACAACTTACTGGTCACTGCCAAGACTGCTTTTACACTACAGCGATTTTTAATCTTCGTTTCTCCTTTGGTTTCCTTCTAATTGCAAATACCTTTTACACGACAGCGATTTTTAATGAAAAGTTTAGTTTGTGCAAGTGAAGAAGTATCATCTCACTGCACTCTTTACTCCACTTGATTAAGCGAAGTTATCTGAGTCGTTGACGAAAGAAAATAAAACACATTCGAACAAAAAGGAAAAGCACAAAGAAGAATGAGCGATAACTCTACAATTTGTTCAACCTCAGCAATTTCGTCTACCCCGGCCACCACATACGTCCCTCGCCTACGGGCTTAAAAATCGCAAGCAAAAATTGCAAGGTTTAAAAGCAGTCCAAGGCATTGAAAATTCGGATGATTTCCTCCCACCAGCTTATGTGACCGTACGATGTTAAGGTATTGACGTCGCTGGTCACACATCGAATCAGTTTCCAATTGAGTAAAGCGCTTGGCCTGAGTTGAATTCTCTTTTTATTTGTATTCTTTTGGTGGCACTTTCTGTATTTGCGCCATTTTACATTTTTTGTTCATTTTTTTTCAACACTGAAACTTGAAAAGATTGATAAATAAATCAGCAAACAGTTGCTCAAAAGCCAAAAAAACACTTTTTAGTTTTTTCATACTTGCGATGCTATCCGACGTTCGGTTTAAATCACAAATTTAAACCGACGTAAACCGAATGTCATTTTTTGCTTAAACGGTGTGAATATTACCAATTTAAACGAAATTTTGTCGTTTAAATTCTATCGGCTTACTTCGGTTAAATGTAGTCGGTTTAAGGACTTTTAAACCGAATTTTAAAGGGCGTCAATATGTACAGTCATACCAAAACGCACAGTGAAATTCAAACGATGGGTACGATCGTATAAACGTATATACATCCCTGCTACGACATGATCTTCTTTTAGAAGGTCCACCATCTAAATTGACGTCATTTCGAAATTCAGCATTCTAAATTTATCCCAGCATCCATCAGAGGTAGATCAAATACAGCCCAATACACTATTTTAGTTCACGACCATAGAACCTGGTGGTATTATTATTTGGTTCTTATTTCACTATTTCATTCTTCGTAGTAAGTACTCGCAATCGTTATACGAAATGATGAACGCGGTGTAAAATCTCATGAATAAGAATTGAAAATTGTTCTTGTAGACCGAAGTTTTAATTGCCCATTATTCAAGGCACTGACGTCCAGTGTCATTCTTTGGCGCGCACAGCATCGGCACACTTCTGATCTTTATCAATCAGGTAAAGGGAGCTGTATAAGCTTCAAAGTGATGTGATATATGTTTTTTTTCATATAATTAGTGCCTACACCGTGCCCAGCCACGTCGAGGCTGCATCAGTGCTTGTGTGTGGAGCACGCCATGTGCGTAGACCTCTCTCTAGTGGTCACTCGTACGCCTGGGCGATCAAAACAGTGATCGAATCACGAGTTCTGAAAATTTGGAACTCAGTTTCGAAAAGGTTTGAAAATTGTAACGAAGCGTTCCATGCTACGTTTCTCCACCCCACTCTACCCACCATTTCATCAGCAGAACATCGATTGTGTTTTAACCGACTCAATTCAAAACGAATGCAAACACGTGACGTCACGCAAAATAGTATTTGCATTCATCGTTATGGTGTTCACACTCACTGTCACCAGCAAATATCATATGAGGACCTACCCGAATACAGGAAAGACACCCCTTTCGGTCATTGCTCAAGTCATATAAGGCAATAGTAAACTAGATTATAGAATCAGTTTGGCTTCCGTTGCTGACGAGTAAAGTCGATTCGGTCTCTTAGCTTGTTCGATCATTTCGTTCTTCAGGCTTCCCCCCACCCGTGGTAAGGGGTCTTTAGTTCGAAGTTTAGAACTTCTATAATTGCCACCAGGGGCTTTGGTACCTGCCGATCTATCAAGTTTTAGCTTGGTTCATAAGCTACTAGGGGCTTTAAATCCTACTGATCTACCAGTGCGAAAGCCTGCCGTTCCGAAAGCCACCAAGGGCGTAGTACCTGCTGATATAAGGCCACTAGGGGCTCTCAAACCTACTGATCTACCAGTGCGAAAGCCTGCCGTTCCGAAAGCCACCTGGGGCGTAGTACCTGCTGATTTAAAGCCACTAGGGGCTCTCAAACCTACTGATCTACCAGTGCGAAAGCCTGCCGTTCCGAAAGCCACCAGGGGCGTAGTACCTGCCGATCCGTAGCTATTAGACGCATTAAGAAGTAATCGTCCGCCGCCGACCGTAAACATACGGAATCCAGAATACTAGATCCAGAATACTAGGATATACCCGTACCGAAGTATGTCGATGGACCTAGACGTCCCATGGAATACTAGTATAACCACCGCCGCCTGTAAACCGCCGAATTGTTAAGATTAATACATCGAAACCAGTTTTATTATTTTTATATATATTATTTAAGAGTTGTTTGAATAAAGATTTGGTATTAAGGTTATAAGACCTTTCCTACTGAAGTTTCGTGTTTTTCTTCAGAACGACCCTGGCAAGACCGACGAGCAAAACCTCGGCTGGAAAGCAAAAAGCACATCACAAAATACCACCAGACCCACTTTTTATCTGTGACATTGGTGACTCAGAACCCCAAAAATCACCACTACATATCCCGAACGATCTCCGTTCGCGCCACCCCAAAGTAATTTATGCTACACAAAACAAGTACCTATCCAACAACTAGTTCAGATAGTAAACCAGCCGTTCGTCTACTGAGACCTGTCCAGACCTGAGTGACTGGTCTCATGCGATAGGTCTTGGTATGTTTTATATCGAACCCAAGGAGCTAAAACCATCTATCAAGGACTGCCACGCCAACACGTTTGTCTCCGGCTTCGATTATCCATATCTCGGATTATAAACTGACCTAAACATTTGGTCGAACCAACACTTGTCTTAACTGAATCTGCAAAGCCGCACATCAACTCATCAGCTGTTATCAGTAGTTGTTTTTTTTTGTTTCATTTTGTTCTGTAATTGAAATTCTCTCTCTCTTCAGATAAGTAATTTGAAGTTTGGTTTATTTATTGTTCAGATTGAAAAGATTTGTCTCTTTATCAACTAATCATTTAGCATCCTCGTTCCTCCATCAAATTAAGAGTAGCAGTATAAAGAGAACTCTGCCGATTTCCCAACCAATCAAGAAGTGCGTGCCTCTTTTTTGGAAGGAAGTGTGAATGTTGATAATATGCTTAGAATCTAGAAAATTTGAACGTTTAATTGAAGAAATTAATTACTTAGTTTAACTTTCCTGGATTTATTTATTGTTAAAGAGAGAGAGAAAAGAAAATTATACAAAGTACCTTAAAAATTAGCGAAATCATTCCAAGAGCCTTTCATACCAAAAATTATAGAAACCCCTTTTTTTGTATGGCCTAATTAAAGAGTGTTTAATTGAGAGACGGATTAAATCGTGTTAAAGGTTTTTTCGACTACGCATTTTTTTTCTCGTTGTTCTTAATGATTTATGGCATGAAACTAGGCTTCTATGGATTAATTAACAATTTTATCCTCGTGATAAGAATACATTTAAAGTACCTATGAAAGGAATCAATTATTTTTATAACTAGTTAGATACATGTTTTTTTTTTGAAAACTATATTTTAATGCGAAATGGTGACCAAACCTTTTCGATAATTCAGTATTGGTTATATCACGTCTGAGTGATTCAGCGTTAAAAGGGGAAGGGGAGAGTGACAAAAAGTAGCGACAGAGGTTTGAATGAACGGTGAGTCAACCGTCGAATGCATACTTAAGGGGTTATCGTTAATAAAGGGTGGTTTTTTAAGAGGTTTAGAACTTTTTTAAAAAAAAAAAACACAAAAAATTCGAAAAAATGAATGAAATATTTATTTGAATCGATAGTTTGAACCTTGCAATTTAATGTTTAAAGATAATTTCATCCAAATGTTGACCGCGGCTGCGTCTCAGGTAGCCCATCCGCTGAGTCCAATTTTGGCATACTCTTTCACACATATCGGCCGGTATCTCACGAATGAATGCATGGATGTTGGCTTCCAGTGCGTCAATCGAAGCGGGCTTGTCCCTATAGACATTAGCCTTGACATACCCCCACAAAAAATAATCTAATGGTGTCAAATCGCACGATCTAGGCGGCCAATTGACCGGCCCGAAACGTGAAATTAACTGTTCACCAAACTCGCCTCGCAATTGCGCCATTGTTTCGCGTGCTGTGTGGCATGTGGCACCGTCTTGTTGAAACCACATATCATGCCAGTCAAGAACTTCCATTTCGGGCAAAAAAAAGTTTGTTATCATCGCTCGGTAGCGTTCACTATTGACAGCAACGCTGCGATTCGCATCATCTTTGAAAAAATAGGCCCGATAATGCCGCCGGCCCATAAACCGCACCAAACAGTGGCTTTTTCGGGATGCATTGGTAGCTGTTGCAATGCTTCTGGCTGATCTTCACTCCAAATGCGGCAATTTTGCTTATTTACGTACCTATTCAACCAAAAATGAGCCTCATCGCTGAACACAAGCAGCGCGCGATGAACATTTCGAACCGAGCACGAATTTTGATAGTAAAATTCAATAATTTGCAAGCGTTGTTCATTTGTAAGACGATCCATGGTTAAATTGCAAACCAAACTGAAGCTGTTTGACAGTGACACAAGGTACTAAACACACGTCAGCTGTCAAAACCAGTGTTGCCAAAACCAAACCAGCTTAAAAATCACCCGTTATATTATTAGGAGGCATTGGGTAACCAAGGAATTTGTCACTTTGCAGTGATAAACGGCGGGAGGGACGCTCTAGGGACCAATCCATCTTTTAGGTCTCTATAACTATTTTTTTCTTACAATATGCCGATGAATTAATTCTTAAAGCAATATTTATTAACTATAGGCTAAACCCCATAGATATACTAATTTCCTGGGGTATGAGAACATTTTTAAGTTCCTGCGTGCTAACTCCTAATAAGCCCAAAGTAGTATTGATATAGGTATAGTTGGCAGATTTCAATAAGTGGACATTTAGTTCAATAAGACTTCATTGAAAATTTCATATTTTTATCCGAAGCATAAAAACTACAACATTAAAGAATTAATTTGTAACAAAACCCACAAAAGCAAAGGCTGATATTTTTCTCATAAAGAAAATCCAAAAATATATATGTATTTATATTTGAGCAGTTTTACTAAAGGGTGATTTTTTAGCTGGTTTGGTTTTGGCAACACTGGTTTTGACAGCTGACGTGTGTTTAGTACCTTGTCGCACTGTCAAACAGCTTCAGTTTGGTTTGCAATTTAACCATGGATCGTCTTACAAATGAACAACGCTTGCAAATTATTGAATTTTACTATCAAAATTCGTGCTCGGTTCGAAATGTTCATCGCGCGCTGCTTCCATTTTATGATCGGCATTCTCGACCTTCTGAGCAGTCTATTCGGAAGATTGTGACCAAATTTCGCACCAAATTTACTTTGTTGGACATTAAACCACCAACACGTTTACGTACTGTGCGTAGTGAAGAAAATATTGCGGCCGTATCAGCTAGTGTGACAGAAGACCGCGAAATGTCGATTCGGCGCCGTTCCCAGCAGTTAGGCCTTTGTTACAGCACTACGTGGAAAATTTTGCGGAAGGATTTGGGCGTAAAGCCTTTTAAGATACAGCTGGTGCAAGAACTAAAGCCAGCCGACCTACCACAACGCCGAATTTTTGGTGAATGGGCTCTTGGAAAGCTGGCCGAGGATCCGCTTTTTTATCGAAAAATTGTGTTCAGCGATGAGGCCCATTTTTGGTTGAATGGGTACGTAAATAAGCAAAATTGCCGCATTTGGAGTGAAGATCTGCCAGAAGCATTGCAACAGCTACCAATGCATCCCGAAAAAGCCACTGTTTGGTGCGGTTTATGGGCCGGCGGCATTATTGGGCCATATTTCTTCAAAGATGATGCGAATCGCAGCGTTATTGTCAATGGTGAACGCTACCGAGCGATGATAACAAACTTTTTTTTGCCCGAAATGGAAGTTCTTGACTTGCATGATATGTGGTTTCAACAAGACGGTGCCACATGCCACACAGCACGCGAAACAATGGCGCAATTGCGAGGCGAGTTTGGTGAACAGTTAATTTCACGTTTCGGGCCGGTCAATTGGCCGCCTAGATCGTGCGATTTGACACCATTAGATTATTTTTTGTGGGGGTATGTCAAGGCTAATGTCTATAGGGACAAGCCCGCTTCGATTGACGCACTGGAAGCCAACATCCATGCATTCATTCGTGAGATACCGGCCGATATGTGTGAAAGAGTATGCCAAAATTGGACTCAGCGGATGGGCTACCTGAGACGCAGCCGCGGTCAACATTTGGATGAAATTATCTTTAAACATTAAATTGCAAGGTTCAAACTATCGATTCAAATAAATATTTCATTCATTTTTTCGAATTTTTTGTGTTTTTTTTTTTTTTAAAGTTCTAAACCTCTTAAAAAATCATCCATTACATACGTTGCCTGTGAAGCAAGCTCAGACTCAAAGTTGTTTGGCATACCTACGTAAGCATTTAATTGAAATAAAATAATAAATTTTACTTCTGTTCCTGATTTTAAAAATACATTTACAAAAATGAGAATCGGTTTTTAATTAATATATTTTATTCGGACCAATTATTCGGAAATAATTTCAATTCAAAATAATTCCTTCTTGTTTTCAAATGGGTGTCAAAAGCATACGAGTTTTTAAACCATTATTAAAATTAATTCCATTCCCAGAAAATATGCTCCACATTATGAAAATAAAATATGTATATCCAATTAAAATATTTATTCTTAAATGAAAATGAATTTTCTGTCTTTGAATTTGGGCAAACGAATCTGTTAAAAATTCAAAATATTAAAGGTAAATTACTTATCCTTATGTAATTTAAAAAAAAAAAATACAGTTCATAAAATTGGGTGATATGAATATAATGGAGCACATGCTCAGAGTAGGTACTCACTTTTAAAAAAAATGAGCAAGTGCTATGAAGATGTTAGTGAATTTTGTTCATACCAAAAGTGAAGTTCTGTGTCGGGATTCAGCTAATTCAAAAACGTAACGGTTGAGTGAGAAGAGTAATATTTCAAAATTGTTGGTAGATACTGTCACTGGAAGGGGTGAAGTTATGAATATGCCAATTTTTTGGTTTATGCTCATCACTCAAACGAAAAATAGTTTAATGGTTATATTTTACAGTGTGAAAAAAACATAAATTGTTTTCTATGCAAAAAGATAAATCGTATAGATACTATATCTTCTTTATCTTTTATTATACACAAAAACATTAAATGCCAAAGGAATAAGTCTTATTTTATATCTTCTCAAGCTCTTTAAGTTAATTGCTTTCCTAAATATTTTCTTAAGTGAAACCACGCTAGATATTCATTAAGTCCATTGGTTTAAATTAATTACTCTTCGCTCACACCTCATCAGACAACAAAATTAAAATGAACTTTAAAACTCTTTGCCCTAAAAGATAAAAGTTCCTGGACATTTTTTTTTTTTTTTTTTAATTAAATTGTCAGTTTAAAGCAAGGAAGTTCATTCATCAAGTTTTTCTTTTTCACAGAAAATTTTTATCTACCCCCATCAGAACCTTCTTTTGTTCTCATCGCTTTGGCCATGAAACTATGCATAATTGATGTCCTGTTAAAGTGTTTAATAAATTATAATAAAACAAAATAATGTATGCGTAGGACGAGGACTTTATATACATAGCATAAGTTCTAGGCTTCTTTAGGTTGGAATGGTATGTTAAAGTGAAAAATTATACCTATTAATAGATTTTTAAAAGCTTTCGGGGGTTAACCACACAAAATTGATTTTTTTTTTCTAAAGCGGCTTTATTAACATTCCTAATATTTTGTCTTCAAAATTTAAAAAAATGAAAAATGTCCTCTCTTTCTTCCATATTAAATATTTCACACAGCAAGGGCAAATCTTCACGATGCAGAATGAAGTTGAGATTAAGAAGTTCACCTCGTAATCTAAACATCATTGATATTTTGTTAATGGTGTAGTCATCCTGGAAATAGTTCATTTGGTTAAGGTTGTGGTTCAGCTTACTGTACAACATTCTGTAGATGGATTCTTCTGCTTCAGCTGCGAACTTCAATCGAAAGCGATCGTCTATGATAGAATTCAGTTGATACAAAGAAGTCTTCCACATTCTGCACTGAGCCGGCGCAAGTTCTATATTCGCTTCTTCAGCAAGCTCGGTCCATTCTCCAAACCAACCTGATCTGCTATCAATAGTATGAAGTGCTGCTTTTTTTGGGAGACGCTCATCGGGCATTTCCAGGACATTACATATGTAGTCAACTTGCAATTTCAGGGTTTTAATAAATAAAGGAGAGATACCAGTTTCTAGCATAAGCATGTAATTTGGCGCATTTGATGGTAGTCGAAATATCCTTCTGATATAAAATCGGAGAAGTTGCTCAGCTGTTTCATATTTCTTACTACCCCAAACTTGTGCTGCATACAGCAATGTGGACTCATCTACCGATTCAAATATTTTGTATTTACTGCTGTGGGCAGTGTTGCCAGATGAAAAAAAAATCTCTCCCCAAAAAATTAAAAAACTCCCCAGATTACCCCATTTTATCAATAAAAACCCTAAATTATTTTTCAACTTTTTATTTTTATTCACAGCTCCTAAATTTGTTTTTAATTTTAAATTTAATTAATTCACAATAGTTGAGTCGCCACAATAAAAAAAAAAAAACATTTGTAATAAAAGTAAATTTGTTTAGGGTTTTCTTCACAATGTCTGAGTAAACTTCTGATTATTTGCTCGACATTTAAATTATCCGCAAATTAAATTCTCCCAGTAAAAAACTTAGCGTTTCAAAATTTTTTGGAATAAAGTGTATGAATGTGTCATTTAGATGTTCCAGTCTTCTAGTTTTCCAGACAAAATAGTTTTGATTGATGAAAACTTGAACAGCAAAATAATTTATAATATTTAAATTGCCAAGGAAATTTGTTAATCGACACTTAATCGGAGCATTAAAATACTTTGAACTTTAATTATAAGTTATACATAATACTATTCAGATATTGTGAAACATAAGGGAGGTTGATAATTGACTAATAAGTTCCAAGTTGCTTATTTAGAATATTAATCAGAAATTGTGAAACTTGTAGAACAAGCCCTTAGGTCCAGCTTTTCAGTGCGCGATTAAAGTTAAACCCGAGTTAAATCATCATAATTGGTGGATTAACTTAGGGTTAATTGAATAGATGCTTTTGATGTTTTATGCAAGAAGTTTGTTTAGTCATTCCGCATACATTCTCCACCGAAAAATGGCTTCCTCAGTTCACTGTGGGTTAATATAGTTCTAGATTTTGCTAACTCTGGTTTAATTCACGAGAAAATAAAAATTAATATATAAAGGTAATAGAATTTTTTTTTGCACTCGCTCATTTCTTTCCTTAAAAAAAATTCTAACACACTATCGTCATCTTCGTTTTGGCGGTCACGTCGGTTTGATACATCTTCTCACTTGGGAAAGTTTTCAGCATTTCTTCTTTGGGTGTAAAATTGTGACACCCAGAATGTTAGGAATGTCTAACTCGTAGAATACTGTCAGTTGCCTCAACCTTTAAGCTCTAAAGTAATCCAGATTACCCCCCCAACGACAAAAAAGCCCCTAAATCTAGTTGGAAAACCCCTAAACTGGCAACCTTGGCTGTGGGCTATATGTCTATTATTGAAGATTTTACTCCATGACATATTGATTGTGATTTTTGCTGTTTGTAATTTTTCTTTGAGATGTCTTTCCATACTGTTATTTTTTGTGATATAGACTCCTAAATATTTATATTCGTTAACGACTTCGATTCTCTCACTATTAAATGTCCACCGTTCACGTTCACTTGTTCTTCCTCCATCTTTTCGGAATACAATAAACTTGGACTTCTCTAAACTAACAACAAGTTTCCATGTCTTACAATACTCACTCAAGATTGTTAATCATGAGTTGTAAAGATTCCGGTGAGTATGCAAATAACACTATGTCATCCGCTAAAAGAAGGGCTTTGATGAGAGTTCCAGCATATTCAACGCGCCCCGGCAAACAATCCGTAATATCCTCTATAAAAAGGGAAAATAAACTCGGGCTTAGCATACAACCTTGCCTTACACCTGTCTACGTTTCGTTTGTGAAATGTTTTTACCGTCCCATACAGCTGCGGTGGTTTCAAGATACAGGTTTCGCAAAATACGTCCGAACTTGAATGACATTCCCATTCCATACATCTTATACATCAATGCATTTCTGTCTATCGTATCGAATGCAGCCTTAAAATCAACGAAAAAAAACATATAAATTCTTGCTCCGGGCCAAAAAGGAATTCGCTATACTTCGGAGGACAAAGATATTATCTATGGTTGAATATCCTTGGTATCTATGGTTGAATATCCCAGCTTGGAATTCCTTGATAAGCTTGAGTGCCTCTGTCCACGATCTAAGTCGGCTTAGCAGTATCGATGTAAATATTTTGTAGGATTCATTCAAGAAAAAAATTCCTCTATAATAAGCAGGGTCCATTTCGCAACCTTTTTCTTGGATGGGGAAAATGAGCGCTTCCTTGAATTCTTGTGGTATAATTCCGTGTTCCATGATATTGTTGAATATGGTCGTTTACTTATTGATGAGCCCGTCCGTGCCATACTTGTAGAATTCTGACGATATTCTATCCGAACCAGCCGTTTTACAATCCTTAAGACCATTCATGGATGCGGATACCTCTTCCTTCAAGATTGGTTGGTCTAAAGTTGATCGTAAAAATGAGGCTGCGCAAATTGTACCGTATCATCGCTCAGAGACAAGTGATTAAGAAGTTCACTGTAGTTTTTATAATACCCCTTATTTATATTGGTTTACGTAGTAGATTGAGAGTGAAGATATTTATTTAAACAATGAACCCCATGAGTGCGGCTGGCTCCCATATAAATCTGGAGAGAAAAGAATTTGACCCAAACCCAACGCTATACATACTATTAACTTTAACAAATCTAAAGTAACACTAGTGCTGGATCCAAGGGGGCTTAAGTTCCCGGGGATTTATTTTATTGCATTGAGCAGTGAAATAAATCACCTTTATTTCTAGACTAGCTGTCAGAATGCTTGACCAAAATGATGAAAAAACAATGACCAAAAAAAATTAAATACATATAGGTTTAGCAAAATCTTTGTAAAGGGTGTTCTTTTTAGACGAGTGGTTTTCAATCTGGCAATACTTTTTTCGGAGTTGGTATTTTTGACAGCTGCCACTTTATTTATGCTCAATTTTGTTTCTCATTTCATAATGAATAAGCCGAACCACCATCAAGCGCGTCGCACGTTCGGTGACTGGGCCCAAAACGAGATGGCCAATGATCCCTCATTTTTGGTTGAATGGGTATGTTAATAAACAAAATTGTCGTATTTGGAGTGATCATAATCCACAAGCCATTGTGGAGGGGCCGGCCGTTACATCCTCAAAAAGTCACTGTTTGGTATGCTCTATGGGCAGAGGAAATCATTGGTCCATATTTCTTCAAAAATGAAGCCGGACATGATTAATGACTTTCTCGTGCCTGAATTGGAGGATGTTGATGTGGACGACCTTTGGTTCCAACAAGACGACGCTACATACCATAAAGCCAAAAAAAACAATCAATTTATTGAAGGAAACTTTTGGTAAGCGCATTGTGTCGCGTCGTGGGCCTGTGGCGTGGCCTATTTTTTTGTGGGGTTATGTGAAATCTCTTGTCTACCCAGATACGCCCAAGACGATTGACGCCTTGAAAGAAAATATTCGGAGCGTTATTGCTGACATACGACCCCAACAGAAAGAATTCTCGTTGAGTTGGAGAGATGCGGGGTGAAGTTAGTTGCGTATGCGGATGATTTGGAGATTTTGGCTTCAGGAAAGTTCCCAACTGTCATCAGTGAGATCACAGAGAGGGCTTTGAGGAAGGTTAGTAACTGGGCCACGAGTTGTGGGCTTGGTGTCAGCCAAAGCAAAACGGAACTGATGCTTTTTACCACCAAAACAAAAATACCTCCCTTCACGCTGCCCCGACTCAACAGCGAAGTTCTCTCACTTTCTTCCAATGCGAAATACCTGGGCCTGTATAAACTTTTATGCCTGTAGTAAGACCTTCGGAAAAAAATGGGGCCTCCAATCGAAGATGATACTGTGGATGTACACTGCCGTGGTAGGACCGGTCCTTACGTATGGCTCTATTGTCTGGTGGCCCGCACTTAGCAAAGCGTATAACATTAACAAACTCAAGAAGGTTCAAAGAACAGCTAGCGTTGGCACCACAGGGGCCCTACGCTCCTGCCCGACTGATGCCTTAGGCGTCTTTCTGCACCTCTTACCTCTTGATTTACATATTAAATATTTAGTATCCTGCAGCGCGTTAAGACTTACGGAGTCAAATTGTTGGATTGCTAAACCATATGGTCACATCAATATCACTAGTTTGATTCCTAACGATATGCTTTCATTGCAGACCGACTACTGCACTCCTGCTCTGGATCTTAGAAAGGTTCTTCAGGTCAAATTTCCATCCAGAAAAGATTGGAAGGATAATGTCGTGACGAGAGACTTCGACACTACTATTTTCACTGATGGTTCCAAGATGGACTGTGGTGTTGGTTCAGGAATTTTTTCCGAATCCTTGAACATCTCTAGGTCCTTTCGGCTACCTGACTTCGCAAGCGTATTTCAAGCTGAATTACTAACAATCAGGGAAGCATGCAAGATACTAGATCCCAACCAAAACCGGAAAACTGCTATCCTGACAGACAGTCAAGCAGCTGTGAAAGCAATTGATTCGGCTATAACATGATCTAAATTGGTCCAGCAATGCCGAGATGAACTACTTAGCCTTAATGTAAACCTCAGGGTCACTCTTATCTGGGTTCCAGGTCATTGTGGCATTGAGGGAAATGAGCGGGCTGACGAACTGGCCAGACAAGGATCAGCCCTTCATAGCTCACTTGCGGAAAGAGTTAATATTCCGCTTGGAGTTATGAAGGGCAATTTATTCTCAATTTTTCTTATTGAATCCAATCGCAGGTGGGAAAGTTTAACAAACTGCGTCATATCCAGAAAGATATGGCCCATCTATAATAAATCTCGAACAACTGATCTGATTTTTAGGCCCAGGCGAGACAAAGCCAGGGTTTTTGCGACATGTTCTGGCCACTGGCATATAGGAGAACATGCGGCGAAGATGGGCATTCCGTACAATACTTTCTGTCGCAGTTGTGGGGACCATCAGGAGAAGGAAACAGTGGCCCACTTCCTCTGTAAATGCCCTGCTCTGGCCAGATCGAGAGCGAAATCTTTTGGAAATGCTTTTCTTGAAGATCTACACGAACTTTCTGAGATTAAGATAAAAGATTTGATTGCTTTTCTCAACGCGACAAAATGGATCGAGGTCAAGCTTCGACCTTAATTCCTTTACCTCACCCTTCGGACTCCCTCAGACTGCGCTTAAGCCGAATAAGGGCGTTTTTAAGGACCCGTAAGAGGGTATATGTGCAAACCCCTCCAATAGTATTTAAAAAAGAAAAAAGAAAGGGAAAACTAAAAATAAAAAAAATAAAACCGCTTTTCACCCAACAGGTCAATACGAGTTATGGTGTTAAAACGGCGCACTCTAGCGCTAATTGGGTCACGTAGCGAGTTTGCTCTGGGCCGCCATCTCTACCTACCTACCTACGTACGACCCCAATCGCTGCAAAAAGTGGTCGAAAATTGGGCCTCTCGGCTAGAATTTATTCGAGCCAGCAGCGGTGGCCACTTGCCCGAAATTTTTAAAACATAATGGTACACCCTTTTTTATAATAAAGCTAAATTCTTGGCCATAACATTAAATTATATGCGTTTTATTTCTTCTTGAATACCACACGTCTAAAAAAAACACAATTTAGTTATTGAACCATTCTTTCCAACTGGTCATGTGGTCACTCGCACCACTCATCAGCTGTAGAACCACCATCTGCCAAAAGTGCCTCACCAACAAATTTCTTTTTTTATTCAATTGCTTGTTTGCAATCAGAGCACTACTTCATCCAGGCTTAGAAAAATTGTTTTGCGAATTAATACGCCCCTATTCAAGAACTAACCTAGTTGTAAGATGCTCAAATATGTCTGCCTTTCGATTGCTGTAGGTTCCCAAGCATAATGGAAATGGCTAAATGAAGATTGAAAGGTCATAAGCATTTTGGTTATGACCATCGAGACGGAAACATTGGCAAGCTGCTGCACAATGGTCTGCAACTTTGAAATGTCGTCTATAGAATCTTTACTAAAACTGTAAATTTGTTGGTGGAGCATAATACAGATACTCAACTTTGACTTAAGCTCATCATATACACGCAATGGAGCTTGTCCCACATTTCCTCAGAAGATTTGCAGTTCATAATGTGCAAAAGTAGTTGTGAACCTATATTGAAGTGGCTATATACTTTTGTGCTTTACTGTCAAAGCGACTCCACAGTAGCATCCGTATAGGTATAGGCATTATCTCATCCCATGTCACATATTTGAATAGATCATGATGCACTTAAAATTATTTTAATCAGAAACTTCCAGATGTTCCACTGATCTCCATTTATCAGTCTCTCAATTTTCGATTTACTGTTATCAGAGAGAGCATGATGACATGATGAGTAATTATTTAAAACTGAACTTTCATTTTCGTTCCTTTCAAGATTTTATAACTTTCGATTAAACTTTATACATACACAAAAAAACCTGATTCTCAAAAAAAAAAATCCCCTTAACTGGGCCCATAACTCAGCACCGAATCAACTATTTTTCCGAACAGAAGCAAAAACCTGATATTAGCGCCCCTCCAGCATTTGAGATAAATAATTATTCAAAGAAAAAAAAAATAATACAAAAATGAATAAGGAAAAAGTATCAAAGAATTGTCGCTGAGTAATGTGATCTATTGCGAAGTTCTGATGAACTGCAGTTCCGCATGGTAAATCTATACTTAAATTCGCTGGAAACATAGTAAGATGGTCATATTTTTTTACTATATTCAAACTAGGTTAATTTGTTATAAAAAAAATCAAGAACTTTACATATTACCAACCTCGCACCTACTCCAAATCCTATAGTGAAGCCAAGCAGGGAGGTTGCAGGAGGAGTGACAGCATGCCCCCCAAACCTACCTCATTGTTTTTCATAAATGTGGTCTTATCAAGAAAAGTTTGTTATTAAAACCCTTTTGTACCTCTCTGTTGGTGTTGTTGGGCATTTTGGCAAGCATTGTTTTTAATAATATTCAAATTTCTTTTCACTTTATTAAAATTTATATTAAGGGTTTCATCATTACGGTTTGTTTGTCTTACTTAGAAACAAGAATAACTGCAACAACACTCATCAAATCTATCAAAAATGCTCACCACGGCTTCAGTCATCATCATCATCGTCGGCTCGACAACCGGGGTCCGGTCGTGGCCTCCTTCAACAAGTCTCTCCACCCATCCCGGTCTCGAGCTGCCGCCATCCAGTTGCGCACCCCAAGGCTCCGGGCGTCCTGGTCTACGCCATCTCTCCAGCGCAAGCATGGTCTACCACGCTGTCGTCTACCATAGAATGTACCACAAAGAACTTTCCGAGCAGGTTCCTCTTCGCTCATGCGAGCTAGGTGCCCTGCCCACCGGAGTCTACCGAGCTTAATTTTTGTCACGATATCTGCTTCAAGGTGATTGCGTACAATTCATGATTGTACCGTCTCCGGAATCGTCCTTCCTCACATATTCTCCTTAAGACTTTTCTCTCGAACGCGGCTAAGAGGTCGGAGTGCCTTTTGCTAAGCACCCAAGTCTCGGATCCATATGTGAGTACTGGCAGGACCATGGTCCTGTACAGCAGCAGTTTTGAAGTTATGGTGAGATTTCTGGATTTGAAGAGCTTTGACAGACTATAGTAGTCTCTGTTGGATTTGAGAAGCCGCCCGCGATTTCTTCTTCTATATTGTTATCGGCTGCTACTATTGACCCAAGGTATTTAAAGGATTTCACCACTTCAAATTCGTGCTCCGCTACCTTGATTGTTTGACCAACTGTTCCTCTCGCATTCGACGCCACCATGTACTTTGTTTTACCTTCACTAATGTGCAGCCCCAGATTTTGTGCCGCCTGCTCGATCTGGATGAAGGAATCATGTACAGCTTGCTCGGTTCTTCCGATGATGTCGATGTCGTCTGCGTAAGCCAGTATCTGGCTGGACCTGTTGACGATGGTCCCTCTTGTTGCCGTGCCAGAGTCAAGGATTGCTTTCTCCAAAGCCAGGTTGAAGAGGAGGCAGGCCAAGCCATCCCCTTTCCGGAGTCCATTAAAGATGTTGATTGGTTTGGATAGCAATCCGGCTATTTTTACTTGGCTTGTTACGTTGGTCATGGTCAACCTACATAGTCGTGTCAATTTATTTGGGATGCCAAATTCTCTCATGGCTTTGTAAAGTTTTTTTTGCCTGGAATGAAACCTCACTGATATTGTCCGATGATGGTTTTAGCGTATGGGGTTATCCGGTCTTGTAGGATAGAGGAGAGTATCTTATAGGCGGTACTCAACAACGTGATACCTCTATAACTGCTGCACGTTGTGACATCTCCCTTCTTATGTATGGGGCAAATTATACCTTTTCGCCAGTCTTCTGGAATTTCTTCATGCTCCCACACGTGCACTATAATCTCATGAATTGCTTGACGTAAAGCTGGCCCACCGTGTTGAAATAGTTCGGCTGGTATACCATCGGCTCCCGGGGCTTTGTTTTTCTTTAGCCGGGCTATAGCCTTCTCAACCTCTTCTATGCTTGGTGGCGGCAACATAGGGTACTCTTCTTGAAGTAGTGGAGCCTCCACTTCTGCAGTGAGCTGACCATTTAGCAATTCATTGAAGTACACTTCCCATCGCTCCAGTATGCTTTGAGGATCGGTGATCAGATTTCCCTCTCCGTCCTTGCAGTATGTGCAGCGTGGTGTGTACTGCGTCATGTTTCGGACGGATTGGTAGAACTTCCGTGCCTGGTGCGGACCTCGCTCTCGGCTTTTCTCTTTTTCACAGATTATGTTCTTCTCCCAGGCTGATTTTTTCTGTCTGTGAAGCCGTTTTCCAATTCTTCTGAGCTCTTTATATTCGTCTTTGCGTGCCCGCGTTCTATGAGATTGTTGCATTGCTCGGTACGCAACATTCTTACGTTCAGTCGCTAGTTTGCATTCATCATCAAACCAGTCGTTCGGATTTCTACGACTGCTGCCTAAGATGGAGTTGGCAGTACTAATGACAGTATTCTTAAGGCGTGTCCACTTCTCATCTACGCCCAGCATACTGGCTCCAGGACTTACTCTACCCAGTTCTAGGGCGAGTCCTAACGCATTACCAAAGGTGTTACTGGTGTTTTCATTGCGCAGAGCAGCCGTGTTGATTCGAACCTGATCGGCGGATGCAATACGTCTTCGCAAGGCAATCCGCCCTCGGAAAAACATACCAACAAGATAGTGATCCGAGTCGATATTGGCACCTCGGTACGTTCGTACCGTCATCAAGTTCGAGTAGTGGCGACGGTCTATCAACACGTGGTCAATTTGGTTACGAGTGACTCCATCAGGTGATACCCAGGTGGCTTTGTAGATATCTTTACGCGGGAACCTGGTACTCGCAACGACCATGTTTTTCGATGCTGCCAATTCTAAGACTCGAAGTCCATTGTCATTAGTGTACTCATGCAAACTTTGGGTGCCTGCGTAATGCCTGAATACCGGCTCCCGACCTATTTTTGCATTCAAATCCCCAAGGATGATTTTTACGTCATACCTTGGACAGGCATTGAGGGCCCTCTCGACTTTTTCGTAGTAAGTCTCTTTTTCTTCGTCTGAGGACTCCTCCGTAGGTCCGTGAACGTTAATGAGGCTGATGTTCTTAAATTTGCCTCGCACGCGAAGGGTGCATAGCCTTTCGCTTATAGCGTTAAAGCCGATGATGGCAGACTTCATTTTTTCGCCGACTAGGAAGCCTACCCCGAGCACATGGTGTTTTGTATGACAGCTGTAGTATAAGTCATAATCTTTCTTCTGTAGAACACCCTGTCCATCTTATTTCTTGGAGTGCTGTTATGTCAGCTTTATATTTTGACAGGGCATCGGCTAGCTGCTGAGCAGCTCGAGCTCTATAGAGCGATCGTACGTTCCATAAGAAAATTCGTAAATCGTTTTTCCGTTTTCTTTGCGTGGGTTGTCGTTGTGAGATCAGTCCGTTTCCGAGGCTTGTTGTTGGTCTCGAAATTCTTTTAGTTTTACGGAACAGGGAATTAACCTGTTGCCAACCTGTGGAACCAGCCTGATCATATTAGCCAAACCTTTTTAAAGGCTTGTTTCTAGCGGCCGCCGCGAAGAGGCTATGATCACACTTCCACCAGTCCGAATAATTACGGCACGTGCATGTTTTCGTATGCTACATGTTATTCCCCCTATTCGGCTGATGGCTGACCGCCACGGCTTCAGTGGCATACCTTTATCCAGTGGCGTATTTTACGGGATGGGGGGGGGGGGGGGGGTTGGCAAAAGGGGCAATCATAAAATAGAAAAACAACTAGATTCAGAAAAATAAGCTCACTATATAACTTTTTTTAAAGGTAAAATTCGATTTATTATTGTTTTTTTTAAATGAATACTTTTTGTGAAATTAATTTTATTTTTAATTCGATTTTTATATAAAATGTCCCTATATTAAGTACTAGATACCTCCGTTTTAAATATTCAATGGTGTTATCAATTCAAAGCCAAACACTAAAAACTCTTTCTTTCTTTTCTTTTTAAATTAAGTTGTTTTAGTGAGCATTTTTTGAAAAATTAATTTAAAAAATTCAATATTTTGAAAAAAAAAAAAAATTTCAAACTATAATTTTTGTTTTAAAAATTAAATTTTCTTATAAATTTGTATATTTACATTTATATTTAAATGTGTTGTACTTTTTGAGAAAATTGAAAATCTACTTTACTACCTACGTATAGTGGAAATAATGATCTTTAAAGCAACTTAAGTAACGGAAAGGGAATTTTATTTCTGTTATTTTCAATTTTCTAAGGAACAAGAAGAGATTTTAGCATCTGGTTTTTGGCGTTTGATTCAAAATTAAAAAGAGCATTGATTTTTTAAAACAAAAATACTACTTAATAACAACGTTTAAATTTTTTTTGTTTTTAATTTTTTAGTTTGAGAATTATATTTTTTTCAAAAACTGTTTACTAAATAAGCATTATTTAAAAAGAAAATAAAAGAAGAGATTTCTAGCTTTACAAAAAGCCATAGCATGGCATTTTAAGTATTACCGTTGTTTTTTAATAATTTTTATTTTTTCAAAATTGCCCCTTCCTCAATAAGCGTGGAAAGACCCCCCTCCTATGCAATTTTTTTCTTGTCTCTACCCAACCTACACGCTCTAGTTTTTTGTTACACCTTATGCAAATCACCCTGTATAATGTTTTGTTTTACATTTTGTTCCATCTAAAAAAAATTGTTTGCCCCCCCAGAGCAAAATCCTAGTTACGCCACTGCCTCTATCCGATGGTCTGGGACTCTGGGACATCAATGTCGTTTATCTGGCGAATTATCTCATCCTTTAGCTTTTGAATTGTTCTTGACTTATTGACGTACACTTTTTCTTTTAAATATCTCCAAAGAAAGAAATCCAACGGAGGCAGATGACATGATCGTGGCGGCCTATTAACATCGCCACGACGTTATAGATAACACGGCCATTGAATTTTTCGCGAAAAAGAGCCGTTGTTTTGTAGGCTGTGTGGCAAGTCGCACCATCCTGTTAGAAGCATATATCATCAATTTCTGGTCACAAGAAGTCCGTTATCATCTAGCAATAGCGAACACCATTCACGGTAATATTCACTGACCAAAAAAATTCACGAAGTGCACGAAATTCATTTTGATTTGAACGCCCATTTTCGTAAAACGCTTCAACAATCTTAACGCGCGCGCCGCCGCTCATATGGTTGAATTTGTCAAATACAGAAACAAAAAAATGTCAAATTAAGTTGAGCAAGAAACTTGACGTTAAAGTGTGACTCACAATCAGCGTTGCCAACCACTTTGGGCAAAATAATGCCTCACTTGAGAAAAAAAGATGCCTTTTTCCAAAAAAAAGCCTCACCTATGTTTTCTTTTAAATAAAACACGAACATTATTTAAATAAATAAATAATCCTCTATTGAAAAAAAAACTTAAGGAAATAACAATAAACATTTAAAAAGGCACATTAATTAATTCAGTCATTTAAGTTACAAAGGTACTTTTGGAGTAGGTACAAAATATACGAACATTTTTAATCGAGATCGTCCTCTTCCTTAAAATCATACATATTTTTTGAAACAAAGACATGTGGGCTTGCTTAAATTCAAGATCATAGCAATTTTTATTTTTTAAAAGCGTCTTTGCGTGAAGATTACCACTCAAAGTTTTTTTCGGCTACATGAAATTTGGCCCCAATGAAAAACGGCCCCAAACAAAAAATGAAAAATAGCCCCAAATATTTATATGAAAAGCAACAACAACAAAAAAAAGATTACATTTTTTGAATTGGATGATTTTTCATGTTTTTGGGGGTTATTTTTCATTTTGAATTTCGGGGTAAAATTTCATTATGAAAAATGGCCCCTTACTTTTAACCTTAAACAATAAATGAAAAATCACCACAAAAATGGGGTATGAAAAAAAAGCCCCAAAACTTCTTTCCAATTAAAAAATGCCTCAAACCAAACATGAAACATGCCGCGATTTTTTCGAACGATTATTTTAATTAGACTTTTCAAAATTTAAAAGGATCATTCTAATTTTTGTACGATTATTAAAAAGGACAATTCTGCGATAGTGAATAATAAACGTACAAAAAAAAATTTGAATGGTCCTTTTTAATTTTGAAAAATCTGATTAAATAATCGCACACAAAAATCGGCCCTAAAATATGAAAAATCACAAAATTGATCAATTTGTGTTGTTGCTTTTCATTTACATTTTTGTGGGGCCATTTTTCATTTCTGTTTTGATTTGATAATTTATTTTGGGGCCTTTTTTCATTATTTTTGATTGATTTTTCCAATTTGAAAATGGGGCAATTTTTCATTGTAAAAAGAAGCCCCAATTTTGGGGAAAATTTTCATTTTTTTGTTGGGGTCATTTTTCATTGGGCCTAATTTCATGTAGCCGTTTTTGTCTTAAGCCTATTCCTCAGCTTTGTTTTATTTCAATTAATATGCATGAAATAATCCTTTAAACCGTCGCCGAGGAATGCGGCAAGCATAGAATATGGTTTATTAATTTTTCAACAAAAGGAAACATATTGAAATGCCTTTCTCCAAAACTGGGAAAGTCGGTAGTAAGATTTAAAGTTCTCAAAGATCTGAATTCAATATCAATATCGTTAAAGTTTTTTTTAATAATAACATGAGGAATATGCAGCGTAAGTCGTATTATCGACTGATTCTTAACGAGTTCTGGAGGCTCTATAAGATCGCCATTTCCTTCAGCATCAAAAGCGACTCAAAATTAAATCGCAATAAAATTTGTCTTGCACTTTCGATTAAAAAATGTGGACAGTTTTCGAGAAATAACTTTAAATCGCATGCATTTAATGTTGAAGAGATAAAGGGTCCGCCAAATAACTTTTTTTTTTTGAAAATGGCGCAAAACATCGAGTGTAGCTTCGGCTGTGTGGCACGTAGGCCGTCCTGTTGAAACCAAATGTTGCCAATATCCTCCTCTTCAATTTTTGTGAACAAAAATTCGTTCACCATGGCCCGATAACGATCGCCATTGACTGTAACGGCCACTCCTTGCTCATTTTCGAAGAACGGCCCAATTATGCCTCTGGACCAAAATCCGCACCAAACAGTGACTCGTTTTGGGTGTATCGGCTTTTCAATGTCAATGCCCCAAATGCGACAATTTTGCTTGTTTACTACCCGCCAAGATCAAAATGAGCTTCATCTGAAAAGATGATTTTTTTGGCAAAATCGGCATCTTCTCTAAGTCGATCGCAGGCCCACTTAGCGAAGCATATACACAACCATATTCGTTTAGCGGAAGGATAAAACTAATTATCTGTCAAATCAGACATGAGCTAAGTATTGCCATTCACGAAATAAACACTTACTAGTTGAAAAAAAAACGTAAGATGGCGGACCCTTTATAACAGCAATGTTTGCAGCCACTTTTCCTTACAAGTATATATCTCTTCTAACGACACAAAATTTTCTTTACTATCATATTTTAAAGTAACTACATAATTTCGCCGCACTTACTGCAAAATCCATATAGTTTTCCAAAATGTTTTTATAAAAACTGGCCACTTTTTTTTTAGATTAAATGAATTTTTGTATCCTCACTTTGCATCTCTGTATTTTTTGAAATAAATGATGGTAAGATATACGACAAGAATTCCAAATAAATGAAAAAAAGCCTTTTTGGAAAAAAAAGCCTCAAAGCCTCAGGCACTGAAAAAAGTCCTAAAAGGTATGAAAAAGTCTCAGTTGGCATCGCCGCTCACAATTAACATCGTGTATTATGGTTGGACCACCCTTTATAATATGAACATTGTTAATTGCCAGTTTTAGGGGAAGGTTTGTTAGATTTTGCATTTATATTAATTTTATGTTTGTTTCCTGAATTACACCAATGCACTCAATGACTCAATCAGTTAACTATAAAACCAAAAACAAATTTAAACTGTCCTCTTTCATTTTAACATACTGGTTTGGTTTGAATTTAAATGCAAAGTGCCAAAAAGAATATAAAAACTTATATACAATTGGATTAACGATTAGTCTTTCATCGTTGGTTAAGGAAAACACAGATTTTTTTAAAATTTAATTTAAATACAAAACAACTTTGAGGCATGTATCTTTCCAATATGTTCAATCGAATATTTTTTAAATTTACAGTATTTCTCGTCATTGTACAAGTGGTAAAATAAATCTTTACAAATTCCATAGTTGTCATAAATATTTTTGTTTAATTTTTAGTGTTTACAGAAGTGCGTGTGTCGTGGGTTTGAATTAAATTTCAATAGACCATCAGAAGCAAGAATATACCTAAATCAAATAACTAATAAAATGTTTAGTATTAACGATGATGTAGCTAATAAAGGATTTCATATTGTCATTAATAATTCCCATGGTGGTCAGCACAAGGCATATAGAAATGATTTCATATTTTTGAAGAAAACTTTTGACGATTCTCGAAAATTTAACTCCAAAAACTATACAGACGATGAACTGAAAGATAGCTGTAAATTATTGTTTAAAGAAGTTGATGGAAAGATTATCGCAGAAGAACGATCTTCAGGGCTATCCGATTCCTTAAAAGAAACGAGAGATCATTACATAGATAGCTTGACTGGACTGCCTTATTCTCCTGATATTGAGCATATTACTGAAAAATCGAATGATCGACCAGAATTGCAAAGTAACGCGACTGAATTCAAGAAAACAATTACAAAATGGGCCGAGGATAACATTGGTGTAACGCACCAGGAAATGAGACAAGCTGCTAGTTTTACAGGTTACTATAAATAAAGACAAATGCAATTTATTTAAAAAAAAATACTTTTTAGTTAGAATGGGTGTAATTTCGTATGATAAAAGTTTCCTTTTTCAGAATTGCCTGCCTTATAATTTTGATTGTGAGAATTCAATATCTCTGGCATACCGTGTTTAAATACTGGTAACCAATAAAATCATTAGATATTTTTATTTCGAACTTCATGGCTTCGTTTGGAATCTATTAGGAAAAATCAACTCTACACTCAATATTGATTTTAAAATTAATATCACAATCACTATCTTTTTCAATTTTCAAATTTATTTGACTATGTAGGTTTAAACGACAGTTTGAAGTGTGGTATATTGTTTTTATGTTAAGAAAAATATTTATTTTTGTTGAATAGATAGATTTTTAGATAGTTTATTGATTATGTTTAAATTTTTACATTGTTTTTTTATGGCACATTTTACAATATTTAGATTTGATAAAATGTATCTTTTAACTAAAATAGTATATATATATTTTTTATAATTTGTTAATAAATAATAAAATAAAAACCTTCATTTAAGGTAAACTTAGATTTTTATTTCGTTATAAGTATTTATTACTATGGTTTTTTTTCTACCGCACATTTTAGATTTAAGAGATTCGATATAATATTTTTTTTAACTAAAATATAATTTTTTTTTAATTTTTAAGTTTATGTAAATAAAGTTTTTTTTAAATTAAATATTATTTTAGGAGAACACACGACAAAACCTTCATTAGACAAAAAAAATTTATTTGAGATATAAATTACTTAAGGTACCTTTAAAATAATGAAAAGAATAAAATGTGAATCAAAAAAAAAAACAACATAATTAATAATTATAAAGGGTTGTCCAATAAGGGGTGTTATTATGAATAGCCCGCTATTTCGGTAGCTGTCACTTTTGAAGCTGTCATTTTTTGACATTTGACAATTAGAAACTACGCCATTAATAAAAATGGAACGATACACGCTTCAACAACGCATTGAAATTATTAAAATTCACTATAAAAATGGTGACAATTTGGCAGAGACGGTTCGTAAAACTAAAACATTTTTGGGTCGTCGTGAAGCACCTTGTCGGACCGCAATACAGAAATTGGTGGACAAATTCGAGCTGTTGGGACAAGTTAGTGATGTGAAGAATAAAACCCGTGCACGTCGCTCAAGAACAACTGAGAATATTGCTGTTGTAGCCCAAAGTGTTGAAGAAAACCCAGGTTTGTCCATTCCTCGTCGTTCTTTGGAATTAGGCATTCCACAAACGTCATTACATCGTATTTTGCATAAAGACTTTTGTCTTAAGGCTTATAAAGTTCACTTAACACAAGAACTCAAGCCGGCTGATCATCAACAACGTCGTGTCTATTATAATATGTAATTTAACTCACTGTATAAATTAATTAACTTCGCTTTGTAAATAATTGTTTAGTATTCATTCATATAATTGTTTATTGAAAACTAAAATTATTTTCTCATTCTTAATAAACTCTTCATCATTAAACATTAAAAAGTCTTTAGGTTATGGGCCCAGGAACGTTTGTATAGGGAAGCTTTGGTGAATTGTTTTTTATTAATCAAAAATGTATGAAGCATCTCCAAATACCAAAACTGGTATTCCGCTTTTCGATGGAACCAATTTCAATAATTGGCGTTTCCGAATCGAAGTTGCACTCGATGAAAAAGACCTGGGAATATTCATTCAAGAGGACCTCGAAACTCTAGTTGAGGCTGCGAAAACTGTTCCAGAAAAGTTGAAAATTAAACAAGAAGAAAAGAGATGCAAAAATATTATTGTTCAAAGCGTGCACGACAGCCAGTTGGAAAACATCAAAGGAAAATCTACAGCAAAGCAGATGGTTGATGGATTGGTAAGCATTTTTGAACGAAAAACTATTGCAGGTAGAATTTTATTGGAACGTCAGCTACACTCAATGGTCTATCGTGAAGGCGATGACATGAAGGAACATATTTTGAACTTCGACAAATTAATTCGTGACTTAAAGGGATCTGGAAAGGAGATGGAAGACGTCGATATCGCCATTTCATTGATGCTCACGTTACCAAAATCCTACGATACTTTAGTGGTTGCTATCGAGACGATAGAACAGACAAATCTCACATTGGATTTCGTCAAGTGTCGATTATTAGATGAGCATAACAAACGGAAATCGGGTACTTCAAGTGGAAGAGCTACATCAGTTGCAATGAACGCAAATATTATCTGTTATGGTTGTGGTCAGGTGGGTCATATTAAGTCTCAATGCAGCAAGAGGACGAAAAAGAAGGGCAACAAGAATTTCTTCAAGAAGGAAGGATCAAATAAGGGAAATGCCAATGCAACGTCATCGAACCAAGCTGTTGTTTCGTTAAGTGCGATTAGCAAATGTGTATCCAAAGTAGATAGTGTGATAAAAGCACAAACAACTTTAAATACAGAAGTAAAGCCAAACACCAATCGAAAAAGCGCATCCATAAAGTTTATTCTGGATTCAGGTGCTACAGAGCACATGGCAAACAGCGAATCATTTTTTCATGAATTGGTTGACATAGAAGAAATAGAGATTTCAGTTGCTAAGAAGAATGCTAATCTTGTGGCAAAGCAACGCGGAGACATTTTGGTGAAAACACTTCATAATGGCGATTGTGAAACAAAAGCAATCAGAGATGTATTACATGTTAAAGGTTTAAAATGTAATTTGTTATCAATTCGCAGTTTGACCAAACGTGGATGTCACGTAATTTTTAATGGAGATTTCGCATATGTGTCTCTGAATGGTCAAACGATTTTTGTAGCGCGTAGTTCTGGAAGGCTTTATGAGGTAGAGTTTCAAATTGATAAAAGCGCATTTGCTGGATTCACTGGTGAACAAAATCTTAAGATTTCACCCCAAAGTTTTTGGCACTTTAGATTGGGACATTTGAATATAAGCGACATGAAAAAGATGGTCAGTCGAAAAATGGTAAGTGGGCTGGAAAACTTAAACGTCAACATGGATGACAAATTTTGCGAATCATGCGTATTTGGAAAGCAGACGAGATTGCCATTTCCAAAGAAGAAGGAAGTACGATCGAATCGCATTCTACAGTTGATTCATAGCGACGTTTGCGGACCAATGCCTGTTCCTTCACATGAAGGATCCAGATACTTCGTCACATTTACCGATGATTTTTCAAGGGCGACAACAGTTTACTGCATTGAACGAAAAAGTGAAGTTTTCGAAAGGTTTAAAGAGTTCCTTGCAAGTGCAGAAGCTTTACATGGCTATAAGGTGGCAAAGCTTAAGGCAGATAATGGCGGCGAATATATTTCGAACGATTTCAAAAAGTTCTGCAAAGTAAGAGGCATTCAGTTGATTAATACGATACCCTATAATCCTGAAATGAATTCAGTGGCTGAGCGACTTAACAGAACTCTTGTTGAAAAAGCAAGAACTATGTTGAATGCAAGCGCTCTCGACAAGAAGTTTTGGTCGGAAGCAATTTTAACAGCGAATTACGTAAAAAACCGCTGTCCGACTACTGCTTTTGGAAAACAGTTCTTCAGCAAAACTCCAGCAGAAATTTGGTTTGGGACTAAACCGAATTTATCTAATCTTCGGATATTCGGTGCAAATTGTTACAATCATATTCCGACAGAAAAGAGATCTAAACTTGATGAAAAATCTGTCAAATGTATCATGATGGGATATGCAAAAAATGGCTATAGATTGTGGAACGTTGAAAATAATACATTGGTTGTCGGCAGAAACGTGATATTCAACGAAGGTTCAGTATTGAATCGAGTTTCAGAGGCGGTAGAGAATGTATCGTCAACAAACAAAATGGAACCTAATATGATAACATCATCGTTTGATCAGGGTGCAGATATAGATAGCATCGTTGACAGCTACGTTAATAACCACAGTACTAATATGGATGGTATGGGTGATAGTTGCAACAACGATTACAGTGTCAGTACGGAAGACATCGACCAAATTGGTTTACGACGTAGCACAAGAGATCGACGACCACCTGAGCGATACGGAGAGTTAGAAATGGATGCACACTTCGCATTATCAGCTCAGCAATTTGTTGATAACGATCCGCTTACAATCACCGAAGCAAATCAACGAAGTGATTGGCGTGAATGGGAGAAGGCAATTAAAGAAGAATACTCATCACTGATCAAAAATGAAACTTGGACTGAGTGTAATTTGCCAAAGGGAAGAAAATCAGTGTCATGTAAATGGGTTTTCAAACTGAAGCGGAAAGCAGATGGTGAAATCGACAAATATAAGGCGCGTCTAGTTGCGAGAGGATTTTCGCAGACATTTGGTTTCGATTACAATGAAACTTATGCTCCAGTCGCAAAACTGACAACAATGCGAACACTGTTATCTATTGCAACACACAACAACATGCATGTACACCAAATGGATGTAAAGGGTGCATTTTTAAACGGCGAGCTCACAGAAAACATTTACATGGATTTGCCTGAGGGATTCAAAAACGGAGAAAAAGTGTGCAAGCTGAACAAGGCTTTGTATGGACTAAAACAGGCGTCACGAACATGGAATGAGAAGTTCAATAAGTTCATGTTGAAGATTGGTTTCAAACCTTGTGCATCGGATCAATGTTTGTATACAAAGTGCGATACTAATGTCAAATGTTTTGTTTTATTATATGTTGATGATTTACTTATTGTTTGCATCGATGAGCGAAAAATAAGCATCATCAAGGATTTGCTCAATAGTGAGTTTGAGATGACCGACATTGGGAAGGTGAATACGTTTTTGGGAATGCACATTGAGCAGAACGTTGAAGAAGGTACGATAACTCTGAGCCAAACACAGTATTTAACAAATGTTCTGAAAAAGTTTGGCATGAACGATTGCAAAGGCGTAGCAACTCCAATGGAATTTGGATTGAACCTCGAAAAGGGAAATCCAAATAAATTGCCTAATCTACCTTATCGGGAATTAATTGGATGTTTGACATACGCAACACTTACAACACGACCAGATCTCTGTGCAGCAACGAACTACTTCAGCCGTTTTCAAAGTTGTTTCACCACTGAACACTTTGTTCATGCGAAAAGGATTTTACGCTACATCAAATCTACTCTGGATCTGAAGATGGTTTTCACGCGAGATAAAGGGGCAGATTTGTTGATTGGATTTACTGATGCAGACTGGGCTGGCGACAAAAACGACAGAAAGTCTATTTCCGGATATGTTTTTAAAGTCTTCAACAATACTGTTAGTTGGGCATCTAGAAAGCAAGCTACTGTGAGTTTGTCATCTACAGAGGCAGAATACATTGCGCTTGGACAAGGCATCTGCGAGGCAAAGTGGATGAGAAGTTTGCTTCCTGAGATGGGTTTTGTTTTGAAAACACCGACCGTCATTTATGAGGATAACCAGTCCTGTATTAAGGTGGCGGAAGAGCCACGCGAACACAAAAGGATGAAACACATAGATGTTAAATACAAATTTATTCGTGAAGCAATCGCAAATAATGAAATCAAATTGCAATACAGAGCAAGTGGCGATCAATTGGCAGATGTGATGACAAAAGGAATTACTCGAGTTTTATTCCAGAAACATCGCAATAATTTAAATTTAAAAATTTAGTTTAGCTTATTTTTGTATATTATTTAAACTAAATATGGTTAATTTATTAATATTGACTTAAATTAAGAGGCGGTATTATAATATGTAATTTAACTCACTGTATAAATTAATTAACTTCGCTTTGTAAATAATTGTTTAGTATTCATTCATATAATTGTTTATTGAAAACTAAAATTATTTTCTCATTCTTAATAAACTCTTCATCATTAAACATTAAAAAGTCTTTAGTGTCTTTGGTGATTGGGTCCTTGAAATGCATGAAAATGATCCGGAATGTCATCGAAAAATCATCTTGACTGATGAGGCCCATTTCCACCTCGGAGGCTACGTCAACAAGCAAAACTGTCGCATCTGGGGCTCGGAAAACCCAAGAGTTATTGTTGAAAAGCCTCTCCGTGTTTATGGTCCGGCGGGGTCATTGGACCTTACTTTTTTCGAAAATGAGGCTGGAGCAACAGTTACGGTCAATGGATTGCGCTATCGAGAGATGATTAATGATTTTTATGGCCGGAATTGGATGGTATTGATCTGGACAACGTTTACTTTCAAAAAGACGGCACTACGTGCCACACAAGCAATGAAACCATCGATCTTTTACGGGAAAAGTTTCCGGACCGTGTTATCTCTCGAAGAGGTGATCACAATTGGCCACCGAGATCTTGTGATTTAACACCTTGCGACTTCTTCCTTTGGGGCCACGTGAAAGATAAGGTCTACGCCAACAGCCCAGCGTCGATTCAAGACCTCAAAGATGGAATTCGTGAGGCTATCGAGGACATAGGGCAGCCACTTTGCGATTTGGTTATGGAAAATTTCATGAAAAGGATATGGTCCTGCAAGCGTGGTCGTGGCGGCCATTTAGCTGATGTTGTGTTTTAATATTAACGGCATACCTTCCTCTTTAAAATGAAATAATCCAATTATAATAAATAATCCAATCATTTATCTCAAAAAATGCCATTTTTCTTTGAAAATCAAAATAACACCTCTTATTGGAAAACCCTTTAGAAGAGTTAAAAAAGGAAAATAAATAATTTTGAATTAATCAATAAATGTAAATATAAATATATAATATTTGCCTATAACACAAGAACGGTTGTACCTATTTTAATGATCTCTGATTTGTTGGATTCGTCTTCGCTCCGAATAGCAGAACAAATATTAAGCTATCGGAAATTATTTGTAGAGTGAAATGGGGTAAAAATAAAAAAAATGTCCGATTTATGAAATTCATTTTTTGATTGAAAGGTTTTTCGTAGGAAATGGCTTTAAGGATATTTGTTTTTCAAAATGTTGCTATTTGTAGGGTGAAATAGGGGAAGTAACAATTTTAAAAATGTCGAATTTAAAAAATTCTTTCCTTAAAAGTTTTTTAAGGAAATGGATTTAGAGATATTCGTTTTCAAAATTTCGTGATTTGTAGGGTGAAATGGGGTAAAAATAAAATAAATTGTCCAATTTAGGAAATTATTTTTTGGTTTCACAGTTTTTCTCAGGAAATTACTTAAGGGATATTCTTTTTCAAATTTTGTTATTTGTAGGGGGAAATCATTGGCCTCATGTTTGGGTCATCTGAAAACTCATCCTATGAGAAATAATGTAGACATTGAAGACCATGTTAATACACTAACGTCAGCTATACAGAACGCTTACGAAAGTTTTTGCCCCATTTCCAAAGGAAAAGGCAAGTCCAACCCCGTATGGTGGTCAAAAGAGCTGTCTTTCCTTAGGAAAAACTCGAGGAGGCTTTTCAACAGAGCTAAACATAGCAACACATCTGCTGACTGGGATCTTTTCAAGATCAGCAAAAATGAATACAAAAAAAGAACAACATATGCAAAAAGAGCAGCCTGGCGGATATTTTGTATCGACATCGAGTCTACAAATGATGCTGCGAGGCTGAGGAAGATCATGTCAAAGGTCCACATACCCCCGGGCTTCTTAAAAAGACCGGACAAAACCTGGATGGATTCCTGCTCAGAAACCCTAGAATCACTTATGAGCACTCACTTCCCAGGCTGTGTGACATATTCACCTCCTATCGACGGAGGCCCTAGCGTAAGTGGATTCTGTACTATAGGCAACCAAATGATAGATAGCATCAAAGTATCTTGGGCCATTGACACCTTCTCGGCATACAAGTCTGCAGGGCCAGATGGAATAATTCCAATTATGCTACAAAGCTCTAAAGACATAATCGTTCCACATCTAGTAGGAATTTTTAGGGGATGTCTAAACAGAACCTTCATTCCTTCTAGTTGGAGAGAAGTCAGGTCATCTTCATTCCGAAAGCTGGCAAGCACTCTCACACTGAACCGAAACCGAAAGACCTTCATTCCTTCTAGTTGGAGAGAAGCCAGGTCATCTTCATTCCAAAAGCTGGTAAGCACTCTCACACTGAACCGAAACCGAAAGACTTCAGGCCGATAAGCCTATCCTCCTTTCTTCTCAAGACCTTGGAAAGGCTGATCGAAACGCACATTCGTCTAAAGCTTAGTGATGGTGTACTCTCACAGTCCCAACATGCATACATGAAGGGCAAATCTGTCGAGACGGCACTTAATGAAGTAGTAGGCACAATTGAAAAATCAATCCAGTTCAAGGAATTTACCCTGGCTGCATTCCTTGATATCGAAGAGGCCTTTAATAACGTTGATAACGCTGCAATTCGACATGCCCTCAACTCCATCAATATCGATCCGTCACTGGTAAACTGGATTGACTCCATGCTTCAAACGAGAATTGTTAATGCTGAAATGGGTGATAGCAAACTGAAAATTAGGACATGTAGGGGTACTCCACAGGGTGGAGTCTTATCACCTCTGCTGTGGCTTCTCGTCGTTAATCAGATCCTAGTTAAACTAAATCTCAGCGGTGTCAAAGGCGTGGCCTACGCTGATGACATTGTGGTAATGGCCTCGGGAAAATTTGTTCCCACTCTCTGTGAACTATTACAAACGGCCCTTGACAAGCTCATTAATTGGGCCAATAACTGTGGACTTAACGTCAACCCACTAAAGACAGAACTAGTTTTGTTTACAAGGAAACGTAACATTCCAAACATAGACCCGCCCATCATTAATGGAACTCCATTA
This sequence comes from Leucozona laternaria, assembly GCA_932273885.2. Lineage (NCBI taxonomy): Eukaryota > Metazoa > Arthropoda > Insecta > Diptera > Syrphidae > Leucozona > Leucozona laternaria. The sequence continues at coordinate 236,285,576 of OW026366.1, read as the reverse complement.
CAAGTTTCGGGGACGGCCAAGTATCTTAGTGTGGTCCTTGATCGTAAACTAAGCTGGAAAGATAATATCAAAGAACGAGAGAAAAAAGCCACGATAGCATTCTACACTTGAAGTAGAATTTTTGGTAAAAATGGGGGACCCAGCCCTAAAACCATTCATTGGATGTACACAGCCATAATAAGGCCTATTCTAATGTACGCATGTTTGGTCTGGTGGCCAGCTTTAGGCAAGGTTGCCAATCTTAATATCATGACTAAAATTCAAAGACTGGCGTGTATTGGCACAACCAGTGCCATTAGAACTACCCCAACCGCAGCCCTAGAAACATTACTTTCACTAGCCCCGCTCGATCTATTTGCGAAAGAGCTAGCGGCCAAAGCGCTTTAAGGCTTAAACAGTGTAATAACTGGACAAGGGATCACTACGGGCACAGAACTATAATGCAATTTACAGACATAAACATACAAACAGACTATATCTCACCATCCATAGATCTTAACCCAGTAGCTCTAGTAGATATCCCAACAAGGGATCGCTGGAACGAAAATCGGGTCATAAATGAAAATCATGTTTCGGTCTTCACAGATGGGTCTAAGACAATCGACGGGGTAGGGTCAGGCATCTACTCAGAAAACCCACCCATAAATTGATCAATAAAACTTCCAAACTTTTGCAGTGTCTTCCAAGCGGAAGTGCTGGCAGTTTGCGAAGCTGCAAAACACCTTACTTCATGTGAAGTAGTTGATAGAAATATCGACATCTTTATAGACAGCCAGGCGGCAATTAAAGCCATTTCCTCAATTACCACGAAGTCAAAACTGGTGGACCGTTGTAAAAGTAACTTTAGACTACTCAGCGCCACAAACACAGTTACCCTGAAATGGGCCCCAGGACACCGTGATATACGCGGAAACGAAATGGCAGATGAATTGGCCAGAAACGGGTCATTTCTTGACCCAAGTCAAATAGAATCATCGATATTAATGCCACTGGAGCAAGAAAAGAATAGAATTCACCAAAACTTCCTCAAAACCGCTAATGACAGATGGTCATCAATTGATACCTGTCGGGTCTCTAGGAATCTATGGCCGAATATCTACAGGAAAAAAACAGAATTCTTACTTAAGATAAGCAGGCCTCAACTGTCCCTCCTGGTTGGAATCTTGACTGGTCACAACTCAATGCCCTCGGAGAAAACTTTTTCGAAGAACTGGGCGACATCTCAACCCTGTCACTAAAAAACATCCTGAACTTTATACAGAGTTCAGGATGGTTTAGGGAGGTAACTCATGACCCCTAACTCCTTTCCCTTTTCATCCTAATACCTACCCTACATCCTGGGGAGCGCAATGGATCCATTGAGATCCGAGTGAGAGGGTGCGGCTTGCCGCATCGTCACCCCTTTTAACCTAACCTAGGGGGAAATGGGGTAAATATAAAAAATTTTCTGATGTAAGATTATTTTTTTTTATTTGAAAGGTTTTTCTTAGAAAATGGCTTTAGGGATATTCTTTTTCATAATTTTAATATTTGAAGGGTGACCTGGGGTAAAAATTCAAAAAAAGTTGTCCGATTAAGGAAATAGTTTTTTATTTAAAGGTTTTTCTTAGAAAATAGCTTTAGGGATATTCTTTTTCGAAATTTTTTTGTTGACGGGTGAAATGGGGTAAGAAATAAAAAACATTGTCCGATTTCCAAATAGGACTTGGTGCCTCGATTTAATGAGTATCACTATTTTGTTCATATTTTTCAGTAGGTACGCAAAAGACTTCACTGTATTTGGAATTTCATACTATTTGTTTTGGTCACTTTGAAAGAATGAGAATCACGGAGAACGAAGCATAGTACAAATAAGTCGTCAATAAAAAGTATGTAAGGATTCCGAAAAAAAACTCAGTTCTTATTAGAAGTCGGTAGAGGCTAGTCCGCGAGGTAAAAAAGAGATTTTGAGTAGTGGTTTTTATGGATTTTAGGGTGTCCGGGTCTGGTCGGTTGACGCAGCGTGGCGGTGGGTCTGACGGAGGAGGTTCTGGAACTGGGACATAGCTTCTGGCCTTGGGTTCTATATCTGGCAAAAAGGTTCTGAATGTGGAACTGAAACCAGGACAAAAGTTCTGGAGGTAGCCCTGGAACTTGGACAATTTTTTTTTCGAAACTGTCCTGGTTCCAGATCCACCTCCAAAACCTTGTTTCAAAAAAAAAATTGCCCTATGTCCAAGTTCCAGAGCCACCTCCAGAACTTTTGTCCCGGTTCCAGATCCAGTTTCAGAACGTTTGTCGCAGATTCAGAACCTTAACAAAATTTCTGGCAAAAAATCAATTTTTTTTTTAATTTGTAAAAGTTTATAATAAAAGTAGTTTCCAAAAACAAATTTTTATCTGTCCAAGTTTCAGACCCACCTCCAGAACTTCTTTTTAAATTTGTTAAAACTTTTTTAAACTCACTTATTTTTTTTTCAAAAAAAACAAAAAAAAATTAGGAAAAAAGTTTTTTTTATTTTTTTTATGATTTTTGAAAATATTTGTTCATCTCCTTCCAAATCCAGACCCACCTCCATCCAGATCCACCTCCTTCCAGATCAAAACCCACCTCCGTCCAGATCCAGACCCACCTCTGTCCAAATCCACCCCACCTCCGTCCAGATACAGACCTATCACCGTCTAGACCCACCTCCGCCCAGGTCTAGACCCACCTCCGTCCAGATCCAGATACCCACCTCCGTCCAAATCCAGAACCACCTCCATCCAGATCCAGACGTACCACCGTCCAGATCCACCTCCTTCCAGATCAAAACCCACCTCCGTCCAGATCCCGACCCACCTCTGTCCAAATCCACCCCACCTCCGTCCAGATCCACACCTACCACCGTCTAGACCCACCTCCATCGATATCTAGACGTACCACCGTCCAGATCAAAACCCACCTCTGTCCAGATCCAGACCCACCTCTGTCCAAATCCACCCCATCTCCGTCCAGATCCAGACCTACCACCGTATAGACCCAGCTCCACCCAGGTCTAGACCCACCTCTGTCCAAATCCAGACCCATCTCCGTCCAGATCCAGACCTACCACCGTCGAGACCCACCTCCGTCCAGATCCAGACCAAACTCCGTCCAGATCCAACCCCACCTCCGTCCAGATCCAGATCTACCCCCGAGAGACCCACCTTCGCCCAGATTTAGACCCACCTCCGTCCAGATCAAAACCCACCTCCGTCCAGATCCAGACCCACCTCTGTCCAAATCCACCCCACCTCCGTCCAGATCCAGACCTACCACCGTATAGACCCACCTCCACCCAGGTCTAGACCCACCTCTGTACAAATCCAGACCCATCTCCGTCCAGATCCAGACCTACCACCGTCGAGACCCACCTCCGTCCAGATCAAGACCAAACTCCGTCCAGATCCAACCCCACCTCCGTCCAGATCTAGACCCACCTCCGTCCAGATCAAGACCAACCTCCGTCCAGATCCAGACCTACCTCTGTCCAAATCCAGACCCACCTCCGTCCAGATCCAGACCTACCACCGTCGAGACCCACCTTCGTCCAGATCTAGACCCACCTCCGTCCAGATCTAGACCCACCTCCGTCCAGATCCAGACCCACCACCATCCAGATACAGACCGACCTAAACAATGAAATAAATTATTTCTTTACCTCGAGGTCTGGCCTCTATACTGCGAGTTCTAACAAGAACTGAAGAATATTTTGAAAGCACTACTGCTTAAATACTGTTCTCTATTGAATAAATGTACCAAAAAAAATAAAAAGACGCGACGTGACGACGATTTTGATTGTTTGCTAAGTAATTTACAGATTTCTCAAGAAAGACATGATCAATTGAATTTTACAAATAAAGTTATTGATAAATAAGTATGTATATTGTTTTGTATCTATGTTACTTTGTTTAAATATTTTATTGATTTTTTTTTTTACAAAAATGAGTTTTTGTTCTAAAAACGCTCGAGTTACGTATACATCTTCTCACCCTATTCAACCACACAACCCAGATACTTTCAATAAGCCACTTGAAACCGAACCAACAACGACGCTCAGTTTTAATAGCATTCCCACATTCCTGAGCGATAACGTAAACAACGTTCGATAACATAAACATTGGTCCCCTACAAATCTTATAACATATACTTGGACAATGGACAATCTTCGATGTGACCAACAACCACCACTTCGGATAACATAAACATTGAACGATCTTCGATGCGAGGAATCAAGATCACACATCGAACATCATCACCATCTTAACCGCAGCTCCAGCAACCATCACTTACTTCTAGTTTCACCATCATCGTGTACAGTCAAAGATATTGTTCTTTTCTAATAAAGTTTATATTCTTTTTAAAAAGTGTTTTCTTTCTTCTTAAGAAAGCGCAGTCGGTAGGATACTCAATGAGAACTATTAATGAATATAATAGTGACATATGAGATCCAGTGATACGAACGCAATTCGCGATTGTTAAGTTTTTCAAATATAATAAAATTAAACGAATATTAATTTTAAATACAGTTTGAAAAAAAAAAAAAATCATTTGTGAAAAATATAGCATCTCACATTCTACAATAAATGTATGTTGCGAAATCTCATAGAGAGAATATTTAACAGATGAATAGTGAAGAAAAACAATTAAATAGAGACAGATTAAACAGAAGATTGAACAAAAATCAAGACAGTGATACCGGAAGTGAAAGTGACCTAGACGAACAAAAAAATATAAACATGACAGAAGCAGCGCCAGCATTGAACGATGTTCAGTAGGAGGAGCAACGCTACCTTCTTCGTGAGATGGAGAAAATAAATCCATTCAAAGGATCAAAGGATGACAACCTGGCATTGTTTATATCTACAGTGGAGTACTTCTTAAATCAGATGTCGCTGCAGGAAAATAATATAAAAGCAACTTTAATTATCCATTCTAAAATTCAAGGAGAAGCGGTAAGGGCAACAAACAGTCTACCACATCTATCGCCGTGGAAAGACATTAAGGTAAACTTAATTAGATTATTTTCAATAAAAGAAACATATATTAAGTTATCGCAGGAAATTGGTTGTATTATAGAACACAATACCTTTGAATTATATAAAAAATTAGACCTTTTATTGCAAAAATTGCAAACTAAAACACAATTAGAACCAAATCTAATATATACCCAAGCAAATAATGAAATTTTGGTATTTGAAGCGTTTAAACATAATTTAAACCCTTCACAAAAAGCTATAGTTATAGCTTATAATTGTAAAACTATGGTTGAAGCTTACGAAATTTTAGAAGCCAATGATATGATTCGCGTTAAAAATCAAAGTGAACCAAACAAGGGCTTTAGTATGAAGTACCAGCAGAATAATCCTCCTAGACAAAATCAGGGAAATCAAAATTATAACCCTTTTAGATCTAACCAAAATAATAATAATTTTAGACAACAGAATAGAATAACATCTGAGCAGGTTAGACACAACAACAACAGAATATTTGGGAATTTAAACCCTAATCAAGGTCATAGATATGGTTTTAATAAAAATTATCAAAGGCAGAATTTTTATAATAATAATTGGCAGGGACAAAATAATAATCAGCCAAGTTCAAGCCAAGTTAGGAGATTTAACAACAATCGGGAACAACCAATGGAAGTTAATCGCCTAAGTGAGCAACAAATAATAGATGAAGAGGTAAATTTTATAGCAGTAGGACCTCGACACTTCCCATCGTAGTACTTACAGTTCAAAAAGAAAGTATAAAAGTCCTAGTAGACACAGGATCTACTATGACCCTCCTAGATACAAAAAAACTTAAATCCTGTCAAAGAATGAAATTAGAAAAAGAAATAAGAGTAAATACCGTTAATTCACATATATTTATAACGGAACAAATAAAAACAAAAATTCCTGAAGAATTTTTAGAAGACGCCACAATGGATTGGAATTTAATGAATTTCGAAAACAAAAATTGTGAAGCGATCATAGGATCGACTTTTTTAAATGCCATAGGGGGCATAGTTAATATGAAAGATAGATATTTGGAAATAAACCAAAATAGAATTCCTTTTGTTTCTCCTCCAGTCAAAGAAAAAGAATATATCAATGAAAATGATCAATGTCCTTTTCAATATGACGAAATTCATGTTTTAGAAGATAACTCAACGGAAATGAGAAAACTTTTACATGAAGGTTTAAATGAAGAAGAAAGGAAAATATTAAGAGAATTTTTAAATAAAAATGGAGACTTATTTTACAAGGATGGAGAACTGTTAAGTTCCACAACTCAAACAGTTCACTCCATTAGGACAAAGACAGATAATCCTATTTTCACAAAAATCTACCGTTACCCAAAAGTCCATGAACAAGAGATAGATAAACAAATTAAAGAAATGCTCAGTAATGGAATTATACAAAAAAGTAGAAGCCCTTATAATTCACCTGTTTGGATAGTTCCGAAAAAAATAGACAACTCGGGAACTATGAAGTGGCGTATGGTAATTGATTACCGTAAGTTAAATGAGGAAACTATCGAATATAAGTATCCACTACCAAACATTGATGATGTTTTGGATAAATTAGGGAGATCGCAATATTTCACAACACTAGATCTGGCAAAAGGATTCCACCAGATTCGAGTGAATGAAAAAGACATCGAAAAAACGGCATTTAGTGTTCCACAAGGACATTTCGAATTTCTTAGAATGCCTTTTGGCTTAAAAAATGCACCCTCTAGTTTTCAATGTATGATAAACGAGATACTGGGAGATCTCATTAATAAAATCTGTGTCGTATACATGGATGACATATTAGTTTTCTCAACTTCGCTGATAGAGCACATAACAAATTTGAATAAAATATTCCAAAAGCTAAGAGAATTCAACTTAAAAATTCAAATAGACAAATGCGACTTTCTGGTAAAAGAAACGAAGTTTCTTGGACACACGATTACAGACAAGGGAGTTTTACCCAATCAAGATAAAATTATAGCAATACAAAAGATTAACGTTCCGACAACCGTTAAAGAAATAAAATCATTCCTTGGTCTCACTGGTTACTATAGGAAATTTATAAAAGATTACGCTAAGGTAGCCCAACCAATGACAAAATATTTAAAGAAAGGAACCAAAATTGATACTAAGAACAACGAGTACATAAAATCATTTGAAACATTAAAAAAATTATTTGTTTCACCTCCAGTCCTGGCTTATCCAGACTTCAATAAAACTTTCGAGCTAACAACAGATGCATCTAACTATGCCATAGGAGCAGTCCTAGCTCAAGATAAACACCCTGTTACATTCATAAGTAGAACTTTAAACGACCACGAGAGACACTACTCTACTACAGAGAAGGAACTATTAGCAATAGTTTGGTCAATCAAGTATCTAAGACCGTATCTGTATGGGAGAAAATTTCAGTTAAAGTCCGATCACCAACCTCTAAAATGGTTGAAAACCAAGAGTTTAGGTAAAGACATATCTGGAAGGTTACAACGATGGATACTGTCACTCGGTGAATATAATTTCGATATAGAATACCTTAAAGGAAGTCCAAATACAGTAGCAGATTATCTCAGTAGAGAAATAAAAGACACTGAAGAAATTAATCACTTAGAGGATTCCAGCCTAGAAGAAACTCTTCACTCAAAAGATGAGGAACAGTTAGATCATTTTCATATAATAGAAAAGCCGGTTAACCAGTTTAAACAACAAATAGTGATTAACAACGATTATAGTGGAAGAAAGATAAGAACGAAGACTTTAGTAGGCAATAGAAAGTTAATTGAATTGTCTCCTACAATAATCGATTCTGAAACATTTGAAGAACAGATTAAGGAAGTTTTAGAAACTAAACAAACAGGAATATATTGTGATGACTATCACCTTTTCAATAAATTACAACAGAAACTAATCAAATTATTTGATAAAACTATAATTAAATTTTATAAGTGTAGTTACCTAGCACAAGAATTAGAAGATGAAAATAAAGTTATAGAAAAAATAAAATCTTATCATGAACTAGAAACAGCTCATGCAGGTATCGAAGAGAATTACTTGGGAATACAACCATATATTTATTATCCTAATTTGAGAAAATTAGTAGTTGACTTTGTTAATAGTTGCAACATCTGCAAACAAAACAAATACGATAGGCATCCGATCAAGCCAAAATTCAAATTGACCGAGACTCCAACAGATATCAATCAAATAATTCACATCGATATATTTTACATAAAAAATTTGAAATTTCTTTCCACTATTGACAAATTCAGTAAAAAATTGACAATGACATATATAAAGGATAGTAATGGTAAAACCATTAAAGAAACAATAATGCAATTTATTTCTCAACATAACAAGCCATTGAAAATTGTAATGGATAATGAACTTAATCAATTGAGTATAAAAAAAATGTTACAAGACCTGAATATAGAAATACATTTTACAACCCCAAACTCACATACGGGAAATAGTCCAATTGAACGTGTGCACAGCACCATCTTAGAAAAGTATAGATGTTTATCCAATGGCAAAGAACTAGGAATAATAGATAGAATTGATACCATATACAAAGCAGTTTTCTATTATAACAACTCCATACAAGTATTAAGTAAAGAGAAACCTTTTAATATCCAATCAGGTCACGTAGACAAAGAAAGATTGTATAATACGTACCAAACTAATAAAGAAAAAAGAATAGAGAAAACCAATAAGACTAGAGAAGGCTACATAGAAACTCGTAGCAAAGCTTTTATAGTAAATCATCACAGAAAATATGATAAAACTACTCCACGATTCTTTTATAAACAAACTGATCATGCTCACCCAGTCAATATACAGCGTAATAGGAAGACAAAAATTAAAAACAAAAATGATATTATTATCAAAAATAAACCTGGAAGACCAAAGAGTTCTAGATCAAATAAAAAAATTGCTTCACAGAAAGAGTTAGTTACAAAAAAGATTCCGTCGGGAATAGACCCGCTTCCGATCGCAAGTTGCTCACATAAATAAAAGTTATAATGAAAATCTTAATACACATTCTTTTAATTAACCTAGTAGTTAGTGAAATAACAATTGAAAATATATATAACCAAGAAGGTTATACTAAAATAAAATTAAACAAAGTAAAACTAGTTACAGATTATAAACATGTAGTTCATAAAATCAATATCACTCAAATCGAAGAAGTTTTGAATAACATTGATAGTGACATATACAAATTAAAAAATATTAAATTTCCCGATGAAATATATCGAGAAATTCGCATTATTAAATCCGAAATTAGTAGCTTATTATTGCATAGAAACCGGAGAAGTTTAATAAACCTTGGTGGTAACATGCTTAAGTTTTTGTTTGGCACATTAGATGAAAACGACCGAAAATATATCGAAGAACAATTAAATATAAATAAATATAACAATCATGAACTAATTATAACAGCTAACAAACAAATTGACATTAACAACAAATTAAAGAAACAAATTGACACTATTCAATCAGAATTTAACAATATGTACAAAAGTAAAGATTTTGTCAACCTCATAGTAGGAAGTATATCAATTACTCAGAGAATAATAACTTTAGAGGTTATTGAAAAAATTAATAAAATTAAAAATATAATTGAAAAAATTCAAAACAATGTTTTATCAAGTAAATTAAATATAATGGTAAACTCAATGCTCAGTATACACGAAATCATCACATATAATGTGACGTTTGATAAACTAAAAAACATAAAAGTAACTACAGGGTTACATGATCAAGAAATTATATTTATAATAAGTATACCAGAAGAAATGTTAGAAGTAAATAAATATTTTGTAACTAGTTTACCAAATAATAATAAAGAAGAATTAAAAATAAATGATCAATATATCATTGAATATAAAAATGTAGAATATATATCGAAAGAAGAAGATTTCAATAAATTGGAAATATACATAAACTGTATAACAACAAGAAATTGTACTAAATTAATTAATAAAAGAGAAAATATTGTATTAGAAATAACAAGAGGAAAATTGTTAGTAAAAAACAGTTGTATAGAAATAAGTACTAATTGTAATGAAAAGAAAAAAATTAAAATTATAAATAATGTATTAATTCAGTTTGAAAAATGTAAGATTACTATAAATAATAGAACTTTTGAAAATTCCAATGAAATAGAAGAACAATCTATATATTTAGAGAATCCAAAATTGTATGAAAGCATGTCTAACCTCTTAATTGAAAAAGAGATTAAATTAGAAGATATAAATAATATTGATGTAATACACGAAAAAATATTAAATTTAAATGCACATAAGGAAACTTCATATTCCATACATTTTGTAACTATTTTGTTATTATGCATTGTAATTATATTTCTATGTAGAAATAGAATAAATTGTTTCAGGGGAAACAACAATCTTAAGGAAGGGGGAGTTACGTATACATCTTCTCACCCTATTCAACCACACAACCCAGATACTTTCAATAAGCCACTTGAAACCGAACCAACAACGACGCTCAGTTTTAATAGCATTCCCACATTCCTGAGCGATAACGTAAACAACGTTCGATAACATAAACATTGGCCCCCTACAAATCTTATAACATATACTTGGACAATGGACAATCTTCGATGTGACCAACAACCACCACTTCGGATAACATAAACATTGAACGATCTTCGATGCGAGGAATCAAGATCACACATCGAACATCATCACCATCTTAACCGCAGCTCCAGCAACCATCACTTACTTCTAGTTTCACCATCATCGTGTACAGTCAAAGATATTGTTCTTTTCTAATAAAGTTTATATTCTTTTTAAAAAGTGTTTTCTTTCTTCTTAAAAGTTATTTCTCGCCGCATTGTGAATTGGAGAACGATTTTATCAGGAGAAAAATTTGGTAGCGCTTCTCCTCATGATGAAGTCTCGTTTTCTCGGCGCATTGTGAAACAGGCTTTACTTCAACAAATGTTGTTCATCCGTGGTTCAGTAATTTTAAATCAACGATTTTGGTGGATTAACTAAGATTCAAGAATATTTCAAGGTTTAATTATGTAAAAAATGGCAAATTTCTTAATTAAACCATTATTCAATCTCAGTTAACTTGCTGAACCATGGATCAAATTTTGAACCACCTTTATACAACTGGCTCTTAAGGTTAAGGTAAATAAAAAGAGTCACACTAGCAATTTTAACTCACCGTTGTCAGCGAACGATGGATCAAGTTTCAAGTAAATGAAAACAATTTCAACATGTAAACCATTCTTGAATCTCATTTAACTTACCGAAATCGTTGAGTTCAAATTGGTGAAACTCGGATCAAAAATTGAACTATACATTAGTACAATTGCCGATGACGATTTTTCATCCATGAATTTTTTAGCCAAACATATAAAACACATTATTATGCTAGAAACACCTCCATGCGAAACAGCGTATTACATTTGAGTTGATATGAATGCATTGAAACACGCAAAGGGCCACTTCAGCATTAATTATTATTATCGATGGGACTCATTTTGACGTCTCTCGTTTTAATGTCACTCACATCACTTGGAAAGAAAGAGATGGCCAAATGAGGCAGAAGTATTGATTTATTTTGAAAGTTCCTGCCTTACCTCACATTTTTTTTCACCTGAATTTTAATGGCAAAGCAAAAATCGTCAACTTTATTTTGATTATCTAAACAATTTATAAATAATTCATTAAAATCTTAATCAACAATTAGTTGTAATGTTGGTTTATACAAAATGTTTGTACGTTTATAAGTAAGAATATGACAGACGATTTGTTTGAGAAAAAAGAAGTTTTACTTCGAGCGCGCGTACGTCAGTACCTACACAGATATGTTTTTTATTATATACAAGCACAACATTAAACAAATATTAATACACAGGCACACATTAAATCCGATGAATCTGATCACTAATTGCACTGTGATAAGTCCACACATGAACCGAAAAGCGAAAAAGTGCTGGGGTTCTTGGGTTCTCTACACTGATCTCTATAATACACTGGATAGCGTATTCATACAAACAAAATGACTCCAATTGAAGATTGTTATACGGTGCGCTTGGCACCAGGTTTGTATAACAGTATAACTTCTTTTTGTCAAAGTGGCTGAACACAATACACGCGAGTCATGGTGCGCGTCCTTATCTTACATTGTTAAAATACATAAAATCTCGCTATAGAACGGTGTTCACATTGGACTGTCTCCTTCGACTTTTTTTCGCGTCTCTGTACTTTATCTCACTCACACTTCATGGTGAGAAAATGATGGCGAAGAAAGTAAGGATTTTTCGATTTTTTTGGCGTTTTCTTTTGTGATATCTGTTCTCTCTGTCTGTACCTTATCTTTGGCACTTAAATCCTACGGAATCCAATTTTTTTAAGTGAAAGCATTTTCCTAATAAGATTTACGTATATTTTGTAAGTGAAATGTTTCTAGTTAATCCTTCAACAAGCAAAGATTTTTGTTTTGTTTCAACGACTGCTACACGTCAGAATGAGTCGGATGTGTTCACATTAGGTTTTGTGTCTGTAGCCACAAACGCGATTCTGGGAGTTAAATAGTAGGTGACATTTCTTGCAAATTTGCACAAATTGTTACTAGCACTGAATTGTAATTTTTTGTTGTTGCACAGAATAGAAGCCTAAATCACAGTACACAAATATGTGTATTGTGGACTAAAGAACCTAATACTACAAATACAAACACTATAGGTACTCAAACTCATAAATGTATTCTCAAAAGCTTAAAAAAGCCAGCAAACTCAAAAGCTCTGAGAACATGTTAACATGCTCTCTCTACATGTTAAGCTCTGTGCTCTGTTACAATTTGCCTTCACTCGGATATTATAACCAAGTTTTTATTGTAGGCGTGTTTTTATGCAAGTCCATATGGATTTGTCGAAAAAAACGACATCGGGACTTAGGAACTTCTTACTTACAGTACGTAAGCCCCGATGATTATCTGGACTTAGCTAAGTCTATATGGATTTAAGTTGTTGTATTTACGTGTAAAACTATTAGTCCCGATGTCGTTTTTTTCGACAAATCCATATGGACTTGCAAAAAAAACACGGCTTGTGTTATTTTCAAAACACAACGCGATGTTAAATCGATTAATCAGATATAACAAACTGGTAAATTAATTATTTTTTTAGACTAAAGTTTTTGGCCAACAAATTTACATTTTTCAGTGACAAAAATCTAAAGATCCTTCAATCGAACTGGTCCGTTTTGGAACCGTGCATGGAGTCAACAACGTATGGACGACTTCGCATATGGATTCAAGTATGGACCCTTAAGACCGCTCTTGGACAAACGTTGATGTTTACACATAAAGGGTCCGCCAACTAACTTTTTTTTTTTTCAACTAGTGCTTATTTCGTGAATGGTAATAATTACTTAGCTCATGTCTGATTTGACAAATAATTAGTTTTATCCTTCCGCTAAACGAGTATGGTTGTGTATACGCTTCGCTAAGTGGGCCTGCGATCGACTTAGAGAAGATACCGATTTTGCCAAAAAAATCATCTTTTCAGATGAAGCTGATTTTGACCTTGGCGGGTAGTAAACAAGCAAAATTGTCGCATTTGGGACACAGAAAACCCGCACGCATACATTGAAAAGCCGATACACCCAAAACGAGTCACTGTTTGGTGCGGATTTTGGTCCAGAGGCATAATTGGGCCATTTTTCTAAAATGAGCAGGAGTGGCCGTTACAGTCAATGGCGATCGTTATCGGGCCATGTTGAACGAATTTTTGTTCACAAAAATTGAAGAGGAGGATATTGGCAACATTTGGTTTCAACAGGACGGCGCTACGTGCCACACAGCCGAAGCTACACTCGATGTTTCGCGCCATTTTCAAAAAAAAAAGAAGTTATTTGGCGGACCCTTTATTAACCGTGAGTCCGGGCACTCAAACAATTTTTTTTGTTTTATTTTATAAACCTTTTGTTTGCCTAAGAACAAACAAAATGTCGAGAAAGTAGTCAAAACAAATACTACAATAATCGAGAAGTCATAAAAAGTAAGTTTCGTCATACGACATCGCGGTGCCTTTGAACAGTAACTCCTCATGAATTCTATCTAACCTCGTTGGATACGTCATACGTGCCGTGTATGACGTATGTGGCTACCAATAACTTGTTGAACAATTTATAATCAAACGGAATCTATAAGCTTTTAAACCTGTGTGACTTCCTACAAACTAGAAATAATTTTTGCGCAATATAAAGTCTCGTCACCACAGTCACATTTCAATATAAAACAAACAGGTTAAGTTGATCTGAGATTAGTCGGTTATTGTTAGTTTAAAACTAATAACAACAGTAATAAAAAAAAATAGTATAAAAAGTATATTTAAATAAATTAAATTTAAATAAAAACCAGACATATGTAGCTTCTCATCGAAATGGTCAACAGAATATTTATAAAATTAGTAGTGTTTGGTGTCACTGTACTAGCAGTAAGGCAAAACTAAACGATAGTGACAGTTTTTTTTTTTTTTTTTGATTTGAAGTTTTCACAGATTTGCCATGGCACAGAATTAAATTCCAACGAAGCAGAAGCAAGAATATTTCTGGATGAAACAAGTGATAAATTGTTTAGTTTCTACGATGATGCCACCAATAGAGGATTTGTTGACATTGATGATTCTTATGACCAGTTCGAAGCACATCGAAATGATTCAATGTTTTTGAGGAAAATTATCGAGGACTCTCGAAGATTTAGCTTCGAAAACTTTAAGGACGAAGAACTTAAATATGGCTTTAAAGTGTTGGCTAAAGAAGCTGACTTAAAAATTATCGGAGGAGAAGAATTATCACAGCTAACGGGTGATTTTTTAGCTGGTTTGGTTTTGGCAACACTGGTTTTGACAGCTGACGTGTGTTTAGTACCTTGTGTCACTGTCAAACAGCTTCAGTTTGGTTTGCAATTTAACCATGGATCGTCTTACAAATGAACAACGCTTGCAAATTATTGAATTTTACTATCAAAATTCGTGCTCGGTTCGAAATGTTCATCGCGCGCTGCTTGTGTTCAGCGATGAGGCTCATTTTTGGTTGAATGGGTACGTAAATAAGCAAAATTGCCGCATTTGGAGTGAAGATCAGCCAGAAGCATTGCAACAGCTACCAATGCATCCCGAAAAAGCCACTGTTTGGTGCGGTTTATGGGCCGGCGGCATTATTGGGCCATATTTCTTCAAAGATGATGCGAATCGCAGCGTTACTGTCAATGGTGAACGCTACCGAGCGATGATAACAAACTTTTTTTTGCCCGAAATGGAAGTTCTTGGCTTGCATGATATGTGGTTTCAACAAGACGGTGCCACATGCCACACAGCACGCGAAACAATGGCGCAATTGCGAGGCGAGTTTGGTGAACAGTTAATTTCACGTTTCGGGCCGGTCAATTGGCCGACTAGATCGTGCGATTTGACACCATTAGATTATTTTTTGTGGGGGTATGTCAAGGCTAATGTCTATAGGGACAAGCCCGCTTCGATTGACGCACTGGAAGCCAATATCCATGCATTCATTCGTGAGATACCGGCCGATATGTGTGAAAGAGTATGCCAAAATTGGACTCAGCGGATGGGCTACCTGAGACGCAGCCGCGGTCAACATTTGCATGAAATTATCTTTAAACATTAAATTGCAAGGTTCAAACTATCGATTCAAATAAATATTTCATTCATTTTTTCGAATTTTTTGTGTTTTTTTTTTTTTTAAAGTTCTAAACCTCTTAAAAAATCACCCATTATTTGATTCCTTAAAAGAACTAGAAAATTTGCAGAAGGACGAGTTTATTGATAACTATGACGATAGCATAATTTCACTGCCATATTCTCCTGATGTTGAAAAAATAATTGAAACATCGAATGATCCAAAAATATTGGAATATTACTGGACTGCATGGAGGTTGATAACAGGAGAGTGGGCAGAGGATAATCTTGATTTAACGCTCCAGGCATTACAAGAAGCTGCTAATTTGACAGGTAGGTACCTTAAGCTAGATACAAATTAAGGCTTCATATGATTCAAGTTGTATTTCCTCAGAATTATCTCCTTTGAAATTTTGGTTGCGAGATTTCAACATTACTGATATGGAAAACCTGATGACCGATATTCGCCCTCTTTATTTGGAACTTCATGGTTTTGTTCGAAATCAGTTACGAATAAAATACAGAGAATCCATTATCACCCCCGACGGACTAATTCCTGATCATCTGTTTAGACAAATTTCTCATCAAATTACGACAAACGAGAGTATTATTGACGAAATGTTCCCTTTCGAGGTGCTTCCTCCGGTCATGATGGACAAATTTGAAGCTAAAGAATTGTATGAAATAGCCGAGGATTTTTTTGAAAATTTAGGATTTGAGAAATATCCTTCAAGTATTTGGGGAGACCGCATAAGAATGTCTGAAACTAAAGACGATGAATGTGACCCCAAAGTTTTCTATTGGACTCCAAATGTTTATCTTGAATTTTGTGAGCAAATGGACTTCTGGGACTTCCTTGATGCATATGCCAACATGGCGTGTATATACTATGCAAAGGAAATGTTAGGCCTTCCGGCATATTATTTCAATGCCCCGAATTCTTTGGATATGGCAATTTCAAAGGCAGTGATTCTATCTTCGTCAACTCACAACAATTTAAAGGAAATTGGACTTCTTCCTGATGACTATAATTTCACACAAGAAGTTGAAATGAATCGCCTTTTGAGAAAGGCTATAGCGAATCTTTTATACATTCCCTTGGATTTTGTTCATGCAAAACTTATGGCCGATCTGATGTCAGGAAACGTTAAAAAGGCGGAAATCAATAACCATTATTGGCAACTCATGGACCAATATGCAGGTGTCGGTCCACCAGAGGATCATAAATCTTATACTTATGATTTACCACAAAACTTTTATGAAGAAATGAATGACAATTACATGTCAAGGTAAACCTTAAAACCAATTTAATTTGTTTCATTAATTTTTGTAAATTCAATTGCAGTGATTTTACAACGGAAATTTTGAGCTATCAAATCTATAAAAAGTTATGTGAGCTCAGTGGCAAGTATCCAAAAGAACCCCTGCATTTATGTGATATAAATGGGAGCAAAGAAGCTGGAAACGCTTTGAAGTAAGTTGAAATTAATTATTAATAATAATTTGTCAGTGTAATCTTTGTGCGTAGCATAATAAGAGGGCCAAATGAATATTTTTATTTTAATATAAATATTTTAGAAAAATAATGCGACTTGGAGTCTCAAAACCATTTCACGAGGTACTTGGATCTATGTTTCCTGACGATCCTACAATTAGGGCCGAGGGTCTATTGGAGTACTACAAACCGATAATGAATTTGTTAAGTGAGAGCAACAAAGAAGCCAATGTGAAACCCTGTTGGAAGTTGACTGATAATGATAAATGATTAGTCCAGTCAACGAAGACCCAAAATCATAAAATAAATGCAAAAATTCATGTAGTTGAGGTTATTATTTTAAAGGGTAGGGGTGGCCCCCAGCTACAACATACAATAGCCCAGGGCTGCGATCTTTAGACAAGAGGGAGGGGGGGGGGGGGGGGGGGGGGTAAAGGTCCCCTTTTATAGTATTTCACGAATATTTTGAAACCCAAGGGTATTAGCGAAAAAGTCTACACTACAAAATGAGTGAATATATTAAATATGCTACAAAAAAATTCTTATTCACATTTTCGCTAGGGGCAATACTAAGGGAGATATTGAACTGACTCATTGTGTTTATAAAAATTATACGAGAAGCTCCAAAGAATATCTTAGCGATGAATTATATCAAGTTTGACTCCTATAACTACTTGACTTTCAGCCAGAATGGTGATATATATAAGCACTATACCTACGAATAATGTTTTAATATCGGAAATCTGAAGCATTTTTGTTAGAACTTTATACCTTCTTTTAAAGCCAACATTTAACTAAGTTATATTTTAAATAAGGTAATTTCAGTAAGTAGTGCCCGCGTTTCTATCTTTTTGAAAGAGCTTATGCGAATCAGTTGTATAAGATCATCGCTAATGAAACACTATATATTCTTTCTTCTATAACGATAGTATATACTTATATAATAGTTCTGAAAGAATCTATAAGAAAAGCCAATGTGGCTTTATAGCAAAGAATTCATGATAAAAGTGAACCCGATTCGACACTAGGTTTGTATATTCGAGATTAGCGGAGCGGTTAGCGAGCAAGACTATTAGTGCGAAGGGACCAAGGTTCGATTCCCAGACCTGCCTACAAATGTAAGTAATTTTTAAAATAATTGTAACAACAATAATCATGACAAAAATAATAAAATAATAATTATAATTAATTAATAATTAAATTAATTAACTTTGCAGATAATCATGTGGAAAAAGCTGTCAGAAGATATGAAAAATATAAAAATAATAAGTACAAAATAATTTTTTTTTTATTTTCTTCATTTTTCTAAAAGCATTATATACTTGTAACAGTAAATCTTCTCTTCATATCTACAATCGAAGCAAACGGTGTAATAAACCAAACATTCTCCGATTCTTGTTTTGGTAATATATTATCCTATAGTACCTCTATAGCATAACTTATAAGTGTGTTTCTCGGAGTAACAAAATTTATTCCATAAAGGTGTAATAGGAGTGAAAAAACGGCGCCCTTTTAGCTCTTTGGAGTACTATAAAAAGCTTATATACGTGTAATAAATAGTAATAAGAAGATTCTCTAGATAAATATAGAAGTAAAATTGTTAGTTGGGATGCGGGGATAGAAATGTCAATTAATCTGAAAAATCATGTTATTGCGTTACAAATTTAATCTTTATTGATCAATCGACCCAGAAACATTAGAAAAAGTAAATGCATGTGCGTTCATGATAATTCCATAAACGTGATGAGAGAGATGGTATGTAGTAAAAGAAGGTGGTGGGGGTTAAAATATCCTTATTTAATTTATTTGAAACAGTGTTTGTTTTTTTCAAAGGTAAGAACCTTACAGCTTATTTCCAAGTTATTGACCAAAGCTATGTGAAATGATTTTGGGGGTTGTTCCGACAAAAAAATCATTTAGAAGAGGGGGGCCTATCTAAAACATTGGTTTAAACTGCATATGCAAACACTTAAAAACAACGGAAACCATTACAGTACTATACTATAGCTTTTTAAAAATCCAAAAACCTATTCTAAAGGGTCTGCCAAATAACTTTTTTTTTTGAAAATGGCGCAAAACATCGAGTGTAGCTTCGGCTGTGTAGCACGCAGCGCCGGCCGCCGTCCTGTTGAAACCAATTGCTGCCAATATCCTCCTCTTCAATTTTTGTGAACAAAAATTCGTTCAACATGGCCCGATAACGATCGCCATTGACTGTAACGGCCACTCCTTGCTCATTTTCGAAAAAAATGGCTAAATTATGCCTCTGGACCGCACCAAACAGTGACTCGTTTTGGGTGTACCGGCTTTTCAATGTATGCGTGCGGGTTTTCTGTGCCCCAAATGCTAAAATTTTGCTTGTTTACTACTCGCCAAGATCAAAATGAGCTTCATTTAAAAAGATGACTTTTTTTATTATTTCATTGTTAAACTAAGTCAACAGTTTAAAAAAAAAAAACTGATTAAGAATTAAAAATTTTGAAAAAAAAATTTAATTTATATTGATTTTTTTCAAATTTTTGTGTAATAAGGTACTGAATTTTTATTTAGTATTTGATGCTGCCATTAATCTTAAGTCGAACGCTCAAAACCAGAGGGTTCTAGGTCTTTTAGTTTTTAGAAAATTTAAGATTATGAAAACTACTACTTTCTGAAAAATAAATAATACGAAAATATTTATTAAAATTGGTTAAGTTCGTTATTCAGTTTTTAAAATGTTGAATGTTTAAATTCAACTACCGAACTACCGAAATTCAGTTTTTCAAAATTTTTGGGTTACAAAAATTGTGTGTAGTCTGTGGTGAAGTAAAAGAAAAATCATTTTAAGTAAAAAATGTTCAATTAAAAATGAGCAAACCGCGTATCTTATGTCGTTTTCGATTGGATTTTTAGTCTATTCTACTCTTTTTTAATTCTAATCGAATATGAAAACACCGAATTTCTATAATGTACAATTGTACTCGCGTACATACTACCTAAAGCCGCTATATAACAAAGTGGCTTCTTCAAGTATTGACAAGTAAATCACATGAAAAACTTTATATATGTATCTGTTTGTTCCTCGTCTTCTCCTTTATGAATTTGGGAACAGAAGAACACTCCGAAAACATTACTCGGAAGCGTAACAGCCAATCGAAAGCTTTTGGAGTAGTAGGTGTGAAAAAGGAGTGCAAAAGGAGAACCTACTCCGAACATCCAAACGAAAACGACATTAAAAAAAGTTCTTCATAGTCTTTGTTTAGATTGTGACTTTTCACCATCCCTGTCATAGTGCCATGATGGCCATTGTACCGGTGAGGATAAGAGAGTGTGAAGTGAAATAAGTATACCTACCTTTGATATTTAATAGAGCAACATCTAACTGATGAGCCCCACTGTCATACTTGGGGGAGACACATTTGGACTAAAGGTCACAAAAAAAAACTTTCAATTTAATTTAATTCATTCAGTAAAGGTCAGTTGTTTTTGTCAGCTTTTTATGACAAAAATATTGGAAGATCTCGGAAAATTTAAACGACTTAATAATAAAAAAAGCGAATGACAACTTGTCATATTTTCTGCCACTTCACGTTCACATCTATAAATTTTATCATAAGAACATGATAATGACAAAAAATAAAAAAAAAAAAATATATGGTATGAATGATGGCATTTTGTCAATCGTATGAAAACAGTCTCAGTGATTTTTTTATCCAAAAAAAATTAATGGTTGGTGTCATCGAGCCCTTAAGAATTTAAATTTTCTTTCGAAAGAGACAACTATTTATTACGTCGTAATTTGCTGGCGCATGGCTCTCATCCCTCAATTTGGTTAGAGGTTATATTTGAGCCGGCAGTTCCAGATTTCATTTGCACAATTAATTAAGGATTAAACCAATTGTAAGATATTATATTTTATTTTAATCATTTTGTTTAATATTTAAATTTTAGGAAATAAAATTAAGTTGAACTCTGTTGAAGTGCGTTTTTGTTTTTTCAGGTCTTTCGATCTGAGTATCTTCAAGTAGAGATGAGCAAAAATCACGACCTGTGATTTTCGACCTGTGAGTCAAAAATAACAATCACTACCTGTGAGCGACTCTTTAATAAAACTGTGAGTGCCCTAAATGTGATTGAATATCACAAATGTATAGTAAAATCACAACAAAAAGAAACGATTCACAAATCACGACAGTCGGACAATGAACTTTATGAACTGTGAACAAAATCACGACGAGAGAAAAGTCAACAATGAGTAAAATGAATCAGAACGAGAACTGTAGTGGTGATTTAGTTATTATTTTAGCAACTGAACGAAATCACAATAATGAAAATATGAAGAACAGATTAAATCTTTTATTTTTAGTTTAGGATCTAGAAGATAAATAGAACTGAATTCCTGAGGTTGGCCTGGTTGTGATTTTGTACACAAGGCCAAGGAAAAGTGAAACTAAAATTTTAGCATTGTAAATTTTCGGGTTTCCACTGGAGCTAGAGAGCTGGGCGAGACACTTAGGTAATTTAAACCTCCTAAATCGCTTGGAGTACTCCGTTTTTCGACCCCCCGTATGTATGTATTGGAAATTTTGGGCATTCGATATTTTATACATTCGAGATTTTACTTTTCGATAATTTGGAATTCGGGACTTGAGATTTTTAGCATTTTTGTATTCATAGTTAAGTCCTACGAGGTACTTCTTATTACTTATTTGTTGGCCTCATTTAATTACTCCAAAGATATTCCAAACTCGCCAATCACAATCACAGGTTAAACTCACAGTGAATCAGAAATCACAGTCACAGTTATACCTGTGATTGGAAAATCACAGTTTAGCTCATCTCTATCTTCAAGAGTTCTTTCTGGCTGATGCTTAATTTTTATTTATTGGGAGTTTCCTATTTTTTTTTTGATTTGGAACAACAGTAGGTAACGCTTTTTCTGATAATAAATAAAAGACAAAATAATTTAAATATGCATAATTTTGAAAGCGCGTTGTTATTATTCGAAGCAATAATTGGAAATTAGTTGATGCAATTTGAATTGAAACAACAATTAACTTGCGAGATAAATACTCGCACCAAAATATAAATTAGTTTTTTGACATGAGAGCATGACGCACACACATAAAAAAATTTAAAAGAAATACAAGATACAACTACAAGAAATGCGAGAGATATGTATGTATTTTTTCCAGTTTACACAATACACATGCTCGTTCTCTTTTTTTAGAAAGAAACGCACTCTGTTTGCAAGCTTCTATTTCCATAAGAAGAGTTAATGTCTTGCTAAAGGTAGAAAGAGGCTCCAAATATCCCACCCACAGATTAACCACCAGCGTTGCCCCCCTTCAAATTCATCATTTGCCATATTCGTTTATCTATGTATTTCGGATTTAGTTCCGCAGAATTTTGCTGAACACAAAATATTGAAAACAATATCACACTATAAGTCAAATCCCAACTTTGTCAATATAGGTACTATGTAAAAATGTGTAAACAACTTGATGAAAGATTTGACCTTGAAACTGACAGCTAGATTAGATGCTAAGTAGGGCTAGATCCTTTTAAAACGACAAAGGTGATATTCCGACATTAGGGCCTTTGCTTAAAAATTTCCCATTTTATTTTGCGAATAAAATAAGGTTGCCTTAAATGATGAATTTCGGTTGCTGGTTGGTTCTAAACAACTATTATAGGGCCCACAGACACAACATTTGTGTGCACACCAATCGAGACACCGACACCAAAAGTCAAACATTTTTCATTTTTTTGTGTCGGTGTTTCCATTGGTGGATGTGTATGGGGAAGTGTCATGACACCGGTGTGCACACAAGTGTTGTGTGTATGGGCCCTATTAGACGAATTTTTTCATGAAGACGTCGCACAACTGCCTAAAATTAAAGAAAGCAAACAATTTTGAGGGAAAGCCAGCTTTCAAAATTGTATGCATCCATCAGTTACATGCTAACCCTATGCAGTCTGCCTCATAGCCGTGCAACACTGCAGAAAGGAGTTTTTCGAGCTTAAATTTAATAAAGGATAATCTGAGAAATAATTAAATATTTTAACTGTAGATGCAATAATGCAGTCGAAGGAATTATTAAGGGATGTTGAAAGAGTTTGTGACCCACCCTACATACATTACATATGCTCAAATTTTGTCTTACCATTATGCAACACATTATAGAAATACTAATATGTAAAAATAAAGAATCAATACGAACTTGTAATAATTTTTAAGATATTTTATATTTCTATTGCACTGGGTATTAATTTTCGTTAAAACTCTTAACTAAATAGTATTATTATTTTATGTTATCTATATTATTTTTTTTTCTCTAGTTATTTACTTTTACTGTTGAAACTCTTGAAATAAAATATTAAATTATCGTTAGCTTGATTTATGTTAATTTTATTTGAGCAATTGGAAATGTCGATTTTAAGAAAAAAAGGCTTTACCTACTACGTTTTAAATCTGCGAGGCTACGTTTTTCACCAGTTAGGGAGGCAACACTGGTACCCAATTGAATATGATAATCCCCGGTAGCCATTTTAATTTGCCTACAAGCTTGAACTGTCAGATTGCAGATATAACGGGTGATTTTTTAAGAGGCTTAGAACTTTTTTTAAAAAAAAAAACACAAAAAATTCGAAAAAATGAATGAAATATTTATTTGAATCGATAGTTTGAACCTTGCAATTTAATTTTTGAAGATAATTTCATGCAAATGTTGACCGCGGCTGCGTGTCAGGTAGCCCATCCGCTGAGTCCAATTTTGGCATACTCTTTCACACACATCGGCCGGTATCTCACGAATGAATGCATGGATGTTGGCTTCCAGTGCGTCAATCGAAGCGGGCTTGTCCCTATAGACATTAGCCTTGACATACCCCCACAAAAAATAATCTAATGGTGTCAAATCGCACGATCTAGGCGGCCCATTGACCGGCCCGAAACGTGAAATTAACTGTTCACCAAACTCGCCTCGCAATTGCACCATTGTTTCGCGTGCTGTGTGGCATGTGGCACCGTCTTGTTGAAACCACATATCATGCAAGTCAAGAACTTCCATTTCGGGCAAAAAAAAGTTTGTTATCATCGCTCGGTAGCGTTCACCATTGACAGTAACGCTGCGATTCGCATCATCTTTGAAGAAATATGGCCCAATAATGCCGCCGGCCCATAAACCGCACCAAACAGTGGCTTTTTCGGGATGCATTGGTAGCTGTTGCAATGCTTCTGGCTGATCTTCACTCCAATTGCGGCAATTTTGCTTATTTACGTACCCATTCAACCAAAAATGAGCCTCATCGCTGAACACAAGCAGCGCGCGATGAACATTTCGAACCGAGCACGAATTTTGGTAGTAAAATTCAATAATTTGCAAGCGGTGTTCATTTGTAAGACGATCCATGGTTAAATTGCAAACCAAACTGAAGCTCTTTGACAGTGACACAAGGTACTAAACACACGTCAGCTGTCAAAACCAGTGTTGCCAAAACCAAACCAGCTTAAAAATCACCCTTTAGTATGGGGCATTTAGATTTTCCTGAGAAATAATTCCGAGACGCATTTTGACTTCGATATTCAAAAGGGTATCAGCACACAAGCCAATAACCGCATTCTTCACAAGTGCACCTAGTGTCATTTGGCCGCCATTTTGTTTTTAAAAGTTATTTTGATTTTCACACGTAACTTGCGTATTTTTGATCCTAGAAAAAACTATTGTAGCACATACTTGTAGAAAATTTGATTTCCTACAAAATATGTTGAGTAACTTTTTTCAAAATTCGCTCACGTTAAAAAGTTACAGTGCATTTTGTTGAAAAAAGTAAGGGTGGATTTTATTATATCCATCATCTCTTTTTTTTGTCACTAAGAAAGATAACTATTGTTGCTCAAGTTGTAGACGAGCTTACCTACACCTAAGAGGAAAAAGCATCAAATTATTGTTTTTAGTTGTTTTTGAAATTTCAGTACTGGACTTTTAATAGTAAATGTTTACCTAATATTCGTTCACTAAATGATTCTTTAATGTGCTTTAAATTTAGACTGCAAATGTTAAGTTGGTTTTTCATGTTGTTTTTATTTTTATATACAATTTTTTCTGTCTGATTCACAGCCATTTGTTATCCTTAATCGTGGATCTTTGTCAGATTAAATCTGTCTGTGCTATATTTACATATTTTCAATGGGATTGATTTATTTTTTTGTATCAAGGAAAATATTTTCTTTGGGCTTTTGTAATTGAAAAGTGGTTGAATATATTTTCTCTTCAATTTATTAGTGATTTATCTCCTGTTTATATCGATAAAATTATATAAGAGCATTGTTGTTTTTGTTTGCACAAAACGAAAAATGTCTGGAAATGTTTGTTTTTGCAGCTATGATTGGCACAGATTTCTTTTTCATAATAAGAACACAAGATTAGTGGTGTCAGAGTGTTGTGCAAGTTGGTATTGATATAATAATACCTAAGGCTTCAATGTTTGCATGATTTATTGCTGACGTGATAAGTTGATAATTGATTTAAAGCGTTTATATTTTTTTCAGAACCAAAATGAAACATTTATCTGCCTTTAATGTTTTTGAACAATAATTTAGAAACACAAGAGTATTAAATGTTTTCCCGGCTGGAAGATATTAAGATTTAAACAAATTACTTTCCAGTAAAAGCACTATGCTATAAACAAATGTACATATATAGTATCAGTAAATTAATAATCAAATTAAAAACTAATTTATTTCTTTTTTATAAATCACTTCATAGCTTAATTTTCTTGAATAAAGACCTTGTTTGCTTTGTACATTCGGAATTTTAATTATAAAGAACAAATTTTCTCTAAAAGGTTATGGGCCAAGGCATTGATTGATAGAAAATTCAAGAACAATTATTTAATTTTTCTTCCTATCATACACACCATAAATATTATTTTTATCTTAAAGATAATAATGGCTGGATCAATGTTGAGCATTGATAAACTTGATGCGAACAATTATGGAAGCTGGAAAATTCAAATGAGAAGCATTTTAATTTTTCAAGATTTGTGGCCGTACGTATCTGGAGGAAAATTGAAGCCTGTGGATGAAAATGAAGAAGCAGCATGGTGTGTTGCAGATGAGAAAGCGCTTGCGATGATTTTCTTGAGCGTGAAATCAACGGAGCTGATTCACGTAAAAAATTGCAAAACTTCTAATGAGGCTTGGATTCGCCTCAACCAAATTTTTCAGCCTACAGGACCTGCGAGCAAGATAAGTCTATTCAAGAAATTGCTGACATGTAAAATGACCGGGACTATTTCGATGTCGAGCTATTTAAATGAATTTTATAGCATTTCTGAAAAGTTGAGGGAAATTCAGGTAGAAATTCCAGAGAAGCTTTTAGGAATTATATTGCTATGTAGTTTACCAAATCATTTCGATAATTTTGTGGTAGCAATGGAAAGTCGAGATGAAATGCCGCCACTTTCTGTGCTTAAAGCAAAATTACTTCAAGAAGACGCAAGGAAACTTGAAAAGGATTATGAAAATGGCGAGAATCATGTTCTTGCTGTTAATAGTAAACGTTCATTCAAGCCACCGAAAGGTAAGAAAATGCTGAAATGCTTTTCATGCGGAAAAGTTGGTCCTGAATGTGTCCTGAAAGACAAAACGAAAAGCAAAAAAACAGCATCTTCTTATGGTTTGTTCCATGTACAAGAATCTAGGATTGTGAATTTTGGAGAGTGGTGTCTGGACAGTGGTGCAACATCTCATATGTGTAGCGAGAAAAATAAATAATAAATAAATAAATTATAAATTTCTGTTGGCCAGTGGCATTGGAAATATAATGCTGGAATTGGGATCTGGAAGCGTGGAATTAAAAAATGTATTCTATGTTCCCGAGCTAAAAGGAAACTTCTTATCGGCGAATAAGATAACACGCAAAAAGCAGACAGTCGAGTTTGCTGGAAGAAACGCTTTTATAAAAAAATACAAAAGGAATTGTAAAGGGTTTTCCAATAAGAGGTGTTATTTTGATATTCAAAGAAAAATGGCATTTTTTGAGATAAATGATCGGATGTTTATTTCATTATAAAGGGGAAGGTATGCGGTTAATAACGGAACACAACATCAGCCAAATGGCCGCCACGACCACGCTTACAGGACCATATCCTTTTCATGAAATTTTCCATAACCAAATCGCAAAGTGGCTGCCCTATGTCCTCGATAGCCTCACGAATTCCATCTTTTATGGTTTTGAATCGACGCTGGGCTGTTGGCGTAGACCTTATCTTTCACGTGGCCCCAAAGGAAGAAGTCGCAAGGTGTTAAATCACAAGATCTCGGTGGCCAATTGTGATCACCTCTTCGAGAGATAACACGGTCCGGAAACTTTTCCCGTAAAAGATCGATGGTGTCATTGCTTGTGTGGCACGTAGCGCCGTAAGGTAAGGTCCAATGACTCCGCCGGACCATAAACCGCACCAAACAGTCACGCGTTGAGGATGGAGAGGCTTTTCAACAATAACTCTTGGGTTTTCCGAGCCCCAGATGCGACAGTTTTGCTTGTTGGCGTAGCCTCCGAGGTGGAAATGGGCCTCATCAGTCAAGATGATTTTTCGATGAAATTCCGGATCATTTTCATGCATTTCAAGGACCCAATCAGCAAAGACACGACGTTGTTGATGATCAGCCGGCTTGAGTTCTTGTGTTAACTGAACTTTATAAGCCTTAAGACCCAAGTCTTTATGCAAAATACGGTGCAATGACGTTTGTGGAATGCCTAATTCCAAAGAACGACGAGGAATGGACAAACCTGGGTTTTCTTCAACACTTTGGGCTACAACAGCAATATTCTCAGTTGTTCTTGAGCGACGTGCACGGGTTTTATTCTTCACATCACTAACTTGTCCCAACAGCTCGAGTTTGTCCAACAATTTCTGTATTGCGGTCCGACAAGGTGCTTCACGACGACCAAAAAATGTTTTAGTTTTACGAACCGTCTCTGCCAAATTTTCACCATTTTTATAGTAAATTTTAATAATTTTAATGCGTTGTTGAAGTGTGTATCGTTCCATTTTTATTAATGGCGTAGTTTCTACTTGTCAAATGTCAAAAAATGACAGCTTCAAAAGTGACAGCTACCGAAATAGTGGGCTATTCAAAATAACACCTCTTATTGGAAAACCCTTTAGTTATGAAGTGGCTGCGTTGAGTGTAAGTAAAAAGGTGTCAGTAAAGTGGCATGAACGATTTGGTCATCTCAACATTTCAAGTCTAAAACAGATGTCGTCCAAGAAATTGGTTTTGGGACTTGATGACATAAACGTCAGTAAGGACCTGGATTGTGTTGTCTGTGCTAAGGGAAAAATATCAACAAAACCGTTTCCTAAGCAATCGACAACAAAGAGCAAGGACATTTTGGATGTTATCCATAGCGATATTTGCGGCCCAATGCAAGTAACTTCTTCTGGAGGAGCAAGATACTTTGTCACATTTATTGATGATAAAAGCCGAAGGATATTCGTTTATTTCATGCGGGCTAGGGATGAAGTCTTTGAAATATTTAAAAAATTTAAACTGATGGTGGAATGTCAAACGTCAAAGAAGATTAAAGTTTTACGCAGTGACAATGGCAGTGAGAATGTAAGTAACAAATTTTCTTCATTCTTAGAAGCCAATGGTATGCTGAGACAACTGACGGTAAAGTAATCACCACAGCAAAATGGAGTTGCTGAGAGAGCTAACCGTACTTTAGTTGAAAAGGTCAAAGACCGAAATGTTTTATTTTTTGAGAATATTTTTGAGGAAACAAATAATGGCAATGGCAAACAACAAATCAGTAACCAGAGATGGAGAAAGAGGTCCGATAAGTATCTGTCAAGAAAATTATATTCGCCAGCTATTAAAGGATTTGGATCTAGAAGTGGCTCGCAAGTGTTACACACCATTGGATCCTGGAATGAAACTAAACAAGACAACACAGATTAACACCAAACAAATTGACCAAAAGCTTTACCAATCACTCATCGGGACATTAATGTATTTGTCCATTTCAACCAGACCAGACATAACCCATTCGGTAAGTAAATTGGCAGAATTCAATTCTAATCCAAACATGGACCATTTGAGCATATTAAAGCATTTAGTGCGTTACCTTTCATCAACAATATCTTCAAAATTATATTATAAGAAAACTTCTAAAGATGTGATTGCTTATGTTGATGCTGATTGGGCTAGCAATGTAGATGACAGGAAGTCGTATACTGGATTTACTTTTATTTTTGCTGGAGGGGCGGTGTCATGGCAATCAAAGAAACAAACATCCGTAGCGCTTAGCAGTACCAAAGCAGAATATATAGCAATTACGCAATGTAGCAAAGAAGCTCTTTACTTGAGAACATTAATTTCGGAGCTAGATTTATCTGAGTTGGTACAAAATCCAACACTAATTTTTAATGACAACTTGGGCGCACAACAACTTGTGAAAAAACCCTATTCATCACCCAAGAACGAAACATATAGACATATGTTACCACTTTGTTCGAGGTTTATTTGAAGAAATGACTGCAGATATCCTAACAAAGAATTTGGGACGAACTAAACATATGAAGTTTTTTTTTAATATGTTAGGACTTTCTGTTACTTAAAATTAGTAGGTATTAATTTGAGGGGAAGTATTAAGATTTAAACAAATTACTTTCCAGTAAAAGCACTATGCTATAAACAAATGTACATTATATAGTATCAGTAAATTAATAATCAAATTAAAAACTAATTTATTTCTTTTTTTATAAATCACTTCATAGCTTAATTTTCTTGAATAAAGACCTTGTTTGTTTTGTAAATTCGGAATTTTAATTATAAAGAACAAATTTTCTCTAAGAGAAGAATTGCAAGTTTTTGTCAAGTGTAGTCTAGGCTCAGGAAAGTTTTCAGAAGGAAAAACGTAGGCGAGGAAAACATGTAACATTCTCGTGAGGCCCTTGGCCAAGTTTTGCTAGCCCATCGGAAATTCCAACTTTATAAAAAAAATAAAAACTTTATAACCACCATACCATGATCATGAAATGAATAATTAAAGTATAAAGTTATTCATTTTCATTATTGTATATTTTCTGAGATGGTTGGAAGTGAATATAAATCATCTAGATAGATAGATAGATAGATAAATTCTTTATTTTTTTGTTTTAAATGTTTTACTATATTACATACTTAAGAACTAAGACTTGGCTTTTCTGCCGTCTGCCTGA
The DNA here is from genome assembly GCA_932273885.2 of Leucozona laternaria. Taxonomy (NCBI): domain Eukaryota; kingdom Metazoa; phylum Arthropoda; class Insecta; order Diptera; family Syrphidae; genus Leucozona; species Leucozona laternaria. The sequence continues at coordinate 236,255,188 of OW026366.1, read as the reverse complement.
TATTAGCCGTGTTCTGGTGAAAATTATAGGCAGCACAGTATAATGAATTATGAATAAAACGCTAATAGTCAGTTTATATTTACTTTTATTTTCTAATTTTAAAGTTGGTAATCGTGCTAAATTTAATGACATTCGATGTCAAAATAAATTTCTTATCTTTCACAAACAATAATCAGTGACAATCATAAAATTAACGAACTTTAATAATTTATATGATGGATAACGAAAGAAAAGGGGTAACAACATAATACTAAACAATAAACTTTTTTAACAATAAACTTTTTAACTATAGGTCTTATTACTACTTCTACACTCACCAATTGATGAAAATTTATATTCACATGAAACCAACATTCGTTTTATGTTTTGAAATGTGTTCGGGCGCGTTCGAAGGAACCTTTTTGCATTTGGCTTAAAAGGCACATAGTAAATGTCCAGTGAACATCAATTCCACATGTGTCAACGCTTTTAGTTGAAATTGAATTCAGACGAATTGATTCTTCTTTTCAAAACAAGGCCAGAAATTCCGAAACCAATCGTGGTGAATGCAGAGGAAGACTATCAAGTAATCAAGTAATAAACTATCAAATTTCATTGAAGGATGGTTAAGATGACGATGAATTAAAAAACCTTTGAAAAATTACAAAATTTTTGCATTTTATTTTCTGTTCGGGAAAAACTTATTAATTTATTACAGTTAATAAGTTTATCTTTAATTGTTAGCAAGTTTAATAAGTAATAAATACAATACAATACAATACAATGCATTTTCAGGGCAATCGGTTGACATTTGGAACGAAATATTCTCGATACGATCAAATATAATTTGTCCCCTATATGTCAAGCCATCAACTGTCAAATTCCATTGAAGGATGGATACCATGACGATGGCTTAAAAAACCTCTGAAAAATTCGAAAATTTTGAGATTTAATTTTTTGAAAAGGGCAATTTAAGAGCCTTTTGGTGACTTTCGTAAAGAAATATTCGTCAAAATAAAGTTTGTCCCCTATCTGTCTGAATTTTTAATTTGAAATGAAATGCCTTAACATAATATGCATGCCTGAAAAAAAGTATATACATCCAACTTTTTTTTTACCCGGGATGCATCTAAGAACACATACCATTGTATAGTCAAAAAATCTATGCGGGTACCAACCATTCGGAAACGAATATTTTTCTGTAACCGAATTAAGAGCCATCTGCACATCTCAACATTTCAACAATTTATATCCACGCTATGTTCACTTTGATTACTGACCAAAAATATATATTCACACTTAATTTTGTTGTTGTTTGTGTGCAAAAATCTGCTCAGCTGCCTATTCACTCTAAGCACGACTAATATAAAACATAACTATAAGATCACTCAAAGAAAAAAAGGAAATTCCATAAATATATTTAAATATGAATTACATTGTCCCAATACCGTTGTTTAAATCGAGTCAATAAAAGACGATTTCTGCCCTTTAGGAATATTTGAAAAATAAAGTTTTATTCATCGAAAACACCAGCGGTAATGGGTTTATTTAACACGCATTGTTCTCAAAAAGCTCCTTTTTTTCAAAATTAAGATTATTGAAACAAATGTGGAAGGCTGAAACCGAAGTAACTATACCAAAACCTTTTTAAGCTTCACGTCCGTTATGCAATCTGGATTTTTATTCTTATTTGAGAAAGGCAATTGAAGTTTTTTGTGTGCTGCAAGAAGTGACGTAAGCAGAGCCAGAACAATTGTTTTCCACTTTGAGATGGTTAAAAACGTGGCTGAGGGCCACAACACCGGATACCACGCTTAACGGATTAGGTTTGTTGAATATTCACAAAGAAATCGATGTAATCCCGGAAGATATGGTGGATGGATTTAATTTTTTCACAAAATTTTACTAAACCTAAATTTGCTAGTCGAAACTAAAAATATCAACAATATCAAGTTTGTCTATTTCAAACTTCATTTTATATGTATTTAGGGTTTTTAATTTTATTTTCATTTTGTCGTTTTCTTATTGAAATTTTACTTCTTATTCATATGAGGTGGTTAGTAATAAGAAAAACTTTCATTTTTGTGGTAGTCTTGGCAATGCCTTAAAAAAAAATATCTACCAAAATTGAGACTGAGACTCCCCCCTCAAAGGAAATCCTGCGTACGTTACTGCGCTCTACCTAGCGTTAATTGCCACATAAGCTTTTATGTTGAACTTAAATATTTCAGTTTCGTTTAAGCAAACGGCCCTTAATGTGTTAACTTACGAATTTTACTTGACGCAAATATTTTTTTTCACTGAACCATTTATATTAATTTTTCTCATGAAAATTCGGTTTCCATTTCAGAATTGATTAACTTTTAACATAACTCTGCTTATATAAAACCAGTTTTAGTTTAATCACCATTATGTTTTTAAAAATAAATCTAAATGCATTTATTAAGGTATATGCACTTAGTATCTACTCAGTGCAACCCATTCGTGCATTTAATTTTTTAGAAGAAAACAATACTTGCCCTATAAAGCATTTTAAGTGCAATATATGTATGTGTGTTGAGCTAGTGAAAAGCATATTTAAGCTTCTTTTTATATGAATTTCAATAGACAGACTTAAGTGATGCAAAACTTGCCGCAAGGCTGTTTCAGTTGAAATACTAGTTGTGTCGATTGATTCTATGAATGCATTACTTATGGTCTCATATTAACTATATGATATTAGCATTTCAAGGTAAGAAAAGTAAAGTCAAATGTTTTCACTATCCCAGGTGCGCATTCAGAATTTCGATGGGGAGGCGGAAGGAGGGAAGGTGTTATAGTGTTCCACATAATACGTAGTTAATTTTTTTTTTCTTCGAAAAGTCGATGATGTTTTCATACCTTTAAGGCTTAACTACATTCAACTCACTTTTGTACAGAAGTGAACCAAATGTTTTGTCTTTTTTTAACGCTCTACTCAATTCTATCTTCTTTCTCAAATTTTACAAAAATAGAAGTTAAAGCGCTCTTAACTTTTACTTTTGTACAAAATTAGAACACCAATACACATAAGCAATTAGTTTTAAAAACCACCCAAGGATGTCACTGTGGAGGGGGAAATTTTAAGGGAACAAACCATACCTAGATGTAGGTATATCACGACTTTGTTTTGGTTTCGTTAAATCTTTTATATAAATACAGCAAATTTAAATGCAAAGATGATGACGAATATAAATTGTATTTATTTCATATAAACATAAATCTTTGTAAATATATTGTTTAACCCGCTCCCAATCCTCAGACGCAATTTAGATTTATCACAACATTTACAGCAAGAAAACGAAGAGAAATATGTACCTAACACATATGTACGTTTGGTGCCACCGTACTTCTCCAGGCGGATTTCCAGGAAGTCGCCCGTTCTGTCCATGTCATCATCGATGCCGCGCACCAGTTTGTCTTGGTAGCGAACTTTGTTTCCGATATCGATGGTCAACGACTTGAGAGCGCCGATTTCTTGTTGCAGTTCTTCAGCCGGCGGCCGAATTATTCTTTGAGGGAATCTTGATTCAGACGACTAGGGCCGGAGTTCTGAGGTATCCGTTGGTAGGAGTAGTTCGGTTGGTTGTTTTATGTGAACACAGTGTTACAATTTACAAATTGGATATAACTCGCTGAAAATGCCATTGGATTTATTAAGCAATTTTTTAAGATAGACGGACCAAGACCAGCGAAAGGTCATTTTGTTTTTTTTTTTCTAAGAAATGACAGATGCTTTTACTTTTTTTTTCTAAGAAATGACAGATACTTTTAAGTGCGAAACACAATTTTGGTAGTCTTTCTCGGAAAGGGATGTCGCTAGAGTATGTGTGTGATTTTTCTCATTTGTACATTTTGCGATAAGTTTTGAATGTAGTTAAGCCTTTAACCTGTTATATATACCTGTTATAAAAACAGCTACTGCTTCTTGCGAGGAAGTGCCCAATACTCCAAGACTATCTCTTGTCAAGAATAAGTGCTTCTCGCCATAGCCGTACGGGTTTTGCAGAAAATTGTAGGTCCCCTCCATTCCTGCAAACAAACAATACGCACACAGGAATGGTTAAGAGTTGTAGGAGGCACTATGATCTGGCTCTCACCGAGCTGTCACGCCACCAAATTTATTTTGTATATGCGCATGTGCTATGTGACAAGTTATGGATTCGTATTATTCGTCAACAAAATTAAACTTGAGATTTTAATCAAATTTGATATTGTGATCGTGATGATAAAAGAGACTAAAAAAGCAAATCTATCCGCTTGTCTCTCTGTCTGTTCAGCTACAGCCTAAATAGATGAGTCAATTTACTTTAAAAATGCTATACCTAACGTTTTTTGGACATTGCTCCGAAATGTTTATTTTTTTGTTTTCATTTTTTTAGGGCCACCAATAACGACCTGGCATATAAAATATTTAAGGTGTGTCAAGATGACGCGCCGCTATAAACGAAATTTAAAAATCTAAAGAAGCAGGAATAGGACCTAATTAGCTATGTACTAATTATTAAGTACTGCAATTTTGCCTGAACACTTAATTCTCCTCCCCCACCATAAGTTCCACAAGATCCAACGAGATTCCACAAGCCTATTTGGACATGAAGGAGTGCGATTAGAAAGTGGATTTGCATATTTTTGAAGAGGTCTTGGCTAGCCCTTTATTTTGGTACCATTTCTATTCAATTTCCATTAATTTTTGAGTGATTTAGGATTTTTGCTTAGCTGTTTGTGTGTATTTGGAGGTCAAATGTAAATCACTTAGAACTTATATTGCAGCACTAATTTGGGTCTTAGTTACATAGTTCCTCATTCGTGAATTGTTAGATTTTTTTGAATTTTTTGAATTTTGTGTGTGGCGGTGCCATGTTGACGCACTTAAAGATTTTGGCCATCTTATTTTCCTCAAAATTACAGGTCCACGGATAAAAAAAAATGCACGACTTGATCACACGAACTTGCTCTTGAGGTTAACAAATGTGTGTAACCATCGCGCATTGAAGATGTATGATGTAATATTTAACGACAAAATAATAAAAGAGTCAAAAGTACCCAATAAAAAATTGATTTTTTGTTTGATTTGTATTGTTGAAAAAAATGTGTTTCAAATTTTTTTAGCAATATTGCCAGTCTAACTATATTGAAAAGCAGCAGATTGCAAAATTATAAAAAAATCGGTCAAAAGAATATACATAGCTGAATAACCCAAATATAAGACCTTTTTCTCATAAGAAACGTGGAATACCTAATTCCGTAATACATATTCTATGTACTACTGAAATAATGGGTGATTTTTTAAAAGGTTTAGAACTTTTTTAAAAAAAAAAACACAAAAAATTCGAAAAAATGAATGAAATATTTATTTGAATCGATAGTTTGAACCTTGCAATTTAATGTTTAAAGATAATTTCATGCAAATGTTGACCGCGGCTGCGTCTCAGGTAGCCCATCCGCTGAGTCCAATTTTGGCATACTCTTTCACACATATCGGCCGGTATCTCACGAATGAATGCATGGATGTTGGCTTCCAGTGCGTCAATCGAAGCGGGCTTGTCCATATAGACATTAGCCTTGACATACCCCCACAAAAAATAATCTAATGGTGTCAAATCGCACGATCTAGGCGGCCAATTGACCGGCCCGAAACGTGAAATTAACTGTTCACCAAACTCGCCTCGCAATTGCGCCATTGTTTCGCGTGCTGTGTGGCATGTGGCACCGTCTTGTTGAAACCACATATCATGCAAGTCAAGAACTTCCATTTCGGGCAAAAAAAAGTTTGTTATCATCGCTCGGTAGCGTTGACCATTGACAGTAACGCTGCGATTCGCATCATCTTTGAAGAAATAGGCCCAATAATGCCGCCGGCCCATAAACCGCACCAAACAGTGGCTTTTTCGGGATGCATTGGTAGCTGTTGCAATGCTTCTGGCTGATCTTCACTCCAAATGCGGCAATTTTGCTTATTTACGTACCCATTCAACCAAAAATGAGCCTCATCGCTGAACACAAGCAGCGCGCGATGAACATTTCGAACCGAGCACGAATTCAATAATTTGCAAGCGTTGTTCATTTGTAAGACGATCCATGGTTAAATTGCAAACCAAACTGAAGCTGTTTGACAGTGACACAAGGTACTAAACACACGTCAGCTGTCAAAACCAGTGTTGCCAAAACCAAACCAGCTTAAAAATCACCCGTTACATCGGCCAAGTAGAAGACTTAGCACTATTTAATTAGACTTGTTGAATTATTTTTTGAAAAAATCCTGAAACGCAGTTTTCTTACAATTGACTTGGTGGGCCCGAAGGCACACCCACCAAGTTTAAAAAAAAAAACCTAAAAATAAATTTTAAACTAATAAGTGGAGACGACAGGGGTACCTAGGACGAATTGTTTTAGTGAGGAAGAACGGATATGGAAGTGATAGTGAAATTTTTAACGGAGTGTGTTAAGTGGAGCCCAAGAGACGATCTTATTAGGAGTTCTAGATAGAGTTTCTGAGCGAGGATATACTGATGTGCAAGTCAAGGTTGTACAATTGTACAGTGAGGTATTTGCCAAACGCAACATTCTTGATAACGGTTCAAAGAAGCCGTAGATTGTACGGTTGTGAGGTGGGCGGAAGAGTGGAGCGGATCTGAGGTTAGTATAGATCGGGATCATTTCAAACAGAATAGGTGAATCGATTGTCCCCATTAAGAGTTGATGCACGAAGATTATAACAACGACTTCTCGACGTTTTTTAAGAGTTTGCAAGTTTATAAATTTTAATCGATCTTCATAGGGGGGCAAGATCGCACGATGATGTTATCAGACCACGGAAGGCCGCGAGCCGAAGAGTTCTGATATATGTTGACAAAACTTGGCTAGCGTATTCATGGAGGGGCCTAACAAAAGTAATGTAAAGGGACTTAGTGACGTAAGGGTTCGAGAATTCCTTAGACAAACGTTTTATGAAGCCGAGAGAGGAATTGGCCTTGTTAATTATTTGATCGAAATGAGAGCGGAAGTTAAGCTCACTGTCGCAAATAATCTCAAGGTCTCGAATGGAACACACAATAGGAATGGATTCATTACAAAAGTAATAAGTTCTGAAGGGGTAGGGCAACCGTTTACGGGTGTCAGTTAAAGATTGACATTTAAACGTTGAAATCTAAGAAATTTTTATCGCACCAAGTTTGGAATGAATTTATGTCATTTTGGAGTTGGCGAAGGTCAATGGGGGGGAAGAAATGACCTAATGATTTTCATATCATCTGCGTTAATAGATAGATAAGAATCACTTATTATACTTTCAACATCGTTTATTGTTAGGACAAAGATAATAGGCCCCAAGTGACTGCCTTGAGGAACCTGATGTGAACCCTGTATTGAAGCTTTTCTAGGTAGTAGGTACGATCTCAACCATGAAATGAAAAAGGGAGCGAATCCAAGGGCATTGAGTTTAATGTATATAGTTTGGTGACAGATTTTGTCAAAGGCTTTAGTAAAATCTGCAGTTATGACATCAACTTCTTTTCCTTTCTCTAATTCATTAAGTGTCCTAGAGACAAGTTCAGTAAGGTTAGTTGTAGTTGATCTACCCTTTAGAAAACCATGCTGCTGGGGGGAAAAGACAGTGAAAGTAAAGGGAGTCAAAAACAATGATTTCGAAGAGCTGGAAAGGAAATATAAAGGAGTCCTTCCATAATTTTGGGAAGATGGCTTGAGAGACTAAAAGACGAAAAAAAGTTGTTACTTGATATTAAGAAGTAAAAGGTATCTTATACAGAATTATAAATCCTAATTTATGCTTCAAATATCCAATAAATAACATTTTAATTTTAAAATAACTTTACTCGATACAAAAAGACTTGGACGCTTTTTCCGCTTTTTTTTCTGCGGCTGAAAGTGCTGTGCGTCAGCTAATATATCTCATGTATTTTGTAGCCAACCCAGAACTCAAGACAAGAAACCGCCCCTGAACAGTACCTCTCATAAACAGGTTTTTTTATTTTAGACTATCTCGTTATCCACTTAACCCATTTTAGTTAAATATTTGTTGGATTTTTAAGAAGAATCTCAAAATTCGATATTTCAAAAACTCCACATTAATAAAAACTAAAATTTGGTCTACTAATATTTGTTCAATAAAAATGTTTATAACATTTTATAAAGGTATCTATTAGCATTTTTTTTTAAACCGCTCCATTGATTTTTGAAATGTTTGTCCAATAAGCTTAGATTTGTAAAATAAATTCAGATGTTGCCATAACAATTTCAGAAGTTTTGCTGGTTTAATCCATGTATAATAACAAATTGAACAACATTCTGATTCGGTCGAAATCAGTCCAGTCGTTGATAAACTTTAAAACAAATTGTCTTTTTTTACCCTGGGAGGTTCCATAACTGTGTTATAGCAAGATAAGAAGTTTATCCAATACCCAGGACCGGTAGCGGATCTAGGATTTGGCTGTGGAGGAAGGGGGGGGGGGGGGGGGCTTGGGCTGGAGTTTGAGACAAACATTTTAAATGACTAAATACTTTTGTGCTTAAATTAATAGCTCTTTTTCTAAATATTAATAATGCTTCAATCACATCAATTTTTGATAAAATATTTGTAGAATTACAAAATAAATAAAATCACTTACATAGATACACAAATCATAGTTAATTTTTTCCATTCCAATATAAAATGTCAGCTATGTACATACCTATGTATACAAATTCTAGATTTTGCGTTCAAGTTGTCACCTGTATTCGTGTGACTAAACGTCACTTAAAGTCTTTTTTTGACAGCTGGTCCAGTCAGAAGGTCGAAAAATTACCTATTTTTACTGGGATTCTTTGTCCCCTATCACTTGAGGAAACTAAAGGGTCCGCCATCTAACGTTTTTTTTTCAACTAGTGCTTATTTCGTGAATGGTAACACTTAGCTCATGTCTGATTTGACAGATAATTAGTTTTATCCTTCCGCTGAACGAATATGGTTGTGTATACGCTTCGCTAAGTAGGCCTGCGATCGACTTAGAGAAGATGCTGATTTTGCCAAAAAAAATCATCTTTTCAGATGAAGCTCATTTTGATCTTGGCGGGTAGTAAACAAGCAAAATTGTCGCATTTGGGGCACAGAAAACCCGCACGCATACATTGAAAAGCCGATTCACCCAAAACGAGTCACTGTTTGGTGCGGATTTTGGTCCAGAGTCATAATTGGGCCATTTTTCGAAAATGAGCAAGGATTGGCCGTTACAGTCAATGGCGATCGTTATCGGGCCATGTTGAACGAATTTTTGTTGGCAACTTTTGGTTTCAACAGGACGGCGCTACTTGCCACACAGCCGAAGCTACACTCGATGTTTTGCGCCATTTTCAAAAAAAAAAGAAAGTTATTTGGCGGATCCTTTATAACTAAGTTTCCAGAAACTTTCAGTTTTTGGTCGACAAGGGCACGAAGTAAAGTGAGTGAGAAAATCTCCCCGGTCAAAGTTGTGGAGAACTCAGAGCATTCATAAGGAAACTACAGTAAATCTATTGTGATTTTGTTTTGAATTGGAGTTTAGCTAGCTTAAGCGCATTGCATTATATTTGAGTCTTTACATAGACGTGGCGCGGGAAGACAAAATTTCAGAGGTTTGTATAACTTTTATCCCTATGGCATTCCCCCCTCTGGATCCGCTGCTGGCCAGGACCCATGCTCTGTAACTTTCACATCGATAAAATCAAACGAGAAACGATGAAAAATGGAACAAAACTCACTTCATCGCATTATCGGGTTTCTATAACTTTGACGATTCCGGAGACGGTACAATCATGAATTGTACGCAATCTACCTTGAAGCAGATATCGTGACAAAAATTAAGCTCGGTAGACTCCGGCGGGCAGGGCACCTAGCTCGCATGAGCGAAGAGGAACCTGCTCGTAAAGTTCTTTGTGGTACATTTTATGGTAGACGACAGCGTGGTAGACCATGCTTGCGCTGGAGAGATGGCGTAGACCAGGACGCCCGGAGCCTTGGGGTGCGCAACTGGATGGCGGCGGCTCGAGACCGGGATGGGTGGAGAGACTTGTTGAAGGAGGCCAGGACCGGACCCCGGTTGTCGAGCCGACGATGATGATAACTTTGACAGTCGATAACTTTATACTTTATCGACCGGAACATGCGGAATAGAAATCCTGGAAAAATGCGATAAAATTCGTTTCTGTATCTCTGAGAATCGTTAATTTTTTCATTTTCAACGTCAAAATGTATCACCTACGACCTATACCCAAAGGCAGGCGATAATAGATGAAACATTTAAATTATTGCAAACGACACGAGAAAACAAACTTAAAAAAGAAAACAAAATAATTAATGTTCATAATGAATGACTAAGAACAAGAAGGTGAATAAAAATGAATGTTCACATATTTTTTTTTTTATTTTTACTACTCAATTTTAATTTTAAGACTGAGTTACAAGAGCCCAAAAAATTCCTTAGTAAAATATTTGTCTGCAAACAAGGAATTCACAAATGGTAAACGATGAAGTTTTTTCTGTCCCTGAGGCAAACATGGACGCATTTCCTGTGCCAAAATCTGAGTTGTATTTCGGAATTGAATGAGTCCGAATACCTCCTGTAATCGTTCCTCAGGCATTTCAAATAGATTCATTGTATCTCGATCTCGAAACCTACGGCCGGCCGGGTGCTGGCCGCGCGCAGCGTTCAATATACGCATTTTATTCCGGCCTTGGGTTAGCTTCCTGAAATAAAGCAGTGTACAATTTACAATATCAAGCACTTCACTCTCTAAACTTTTTTAATAAGAAATATATGTACATAGCTTAATTAAAACATAGTCAAATTCGATTTCAATTTTCACTTTTGTTTTTTTTTTTTAATGTCAAACAGACTAAAAAACTTATCGCCTTCCAATGGATTTTCCAATGAAAATAAATCGAAAATTCAACTTATCGCATCGAGATACAGAAACCCAATTTTTTCCAGAGGCGATAAGTGTGGAATGAATCGTTTCATTTTTTAACGATGCGATTAGTTATCGCTTGAGTTATAGAACATGAGTCCAGGAGAGCATTCGACCCCATTGTCACACCTTTGAACCGCGCGCATGCGACAATAAATAATTGCACCGAGGTTTTTTCCTGGGAAAACTATCTTACAAGTTTATATTTAAACTGCATTTATTAATTTTTATGTCTAATTAACTTTGATCGTGAATCATAGCATCACATAACTAAATAGAATTTGTATGTGCATAAATATCTTAACAAACGCAATTATAATCTCAATATAAAATAAACAGTTCAAGTGCATCTAAGCTCAGTCTTTCAGCGGTGGTTTGAAACTCGAAACAAAAACGCGGCAAACAATAAGACTCAAATCAAATTATTACTATGATTATATTAACGATGAGTGGAAGAATATTCCTGGCTGTGTTCGGTGTCACTGTGATAGTGGTAAGAGAAAATTAAACCACGTCGTACATATTTTTACTTGCTCTATAGGGCAATTATGTATTGGTTTGGTGTATTAAATTTTTTTGAGGTTGTACTCAAAACTAACACTATGATAATCGAGAAGTTCAAAAAAGTGGGTATCGTCATGCCGTCCGTCGGTCTGTGCGTGCGTCGGAGCGTCTGTCCGTCTACTGTAATTTGAGCAAAAGCCTAAACGGCTGAACGGATTTGCATAAAATTTGGTACAGAACATTTTTATGTGATTCCCTAGAGGTGAAATTCGAATTTTTGTTTTATCTCATCTAAAACGGGCAGCTCCCATACGAATATATCTCAAACTATTTTGATTAAACTTCTAACCTGTAATATAACCAAGTCAATTGTAAGAAAACTGCGTTTCATATTTTTCTTAAACAATTTCTATAACGGAATTATATATTCCACGTTTTTTTTACGAAAATTGTCTTATTTTTTGGATTATTCAAGTTTATGTTTTTAATGGTTCAACGGATTTTGTTACAATTTTGCAATCTGGTGCTCCTTAATAGTCTACACAATATAGCGTTTAAAATTTTGAAAAACATCGTTTTATAAACCAAAAATCAATTTTTATTGATTTTTTTTTACTCTTTTAATATTTTCTAATTAAATATATAAATGGTGTTTTTTTAAACGTGTGGTTTTCAATCTGGCAATACTTTTTTCGGAGTTTGTCTTTTTGACAGCTGTCATTTGATTTATGCTCAATTAAGTTTGCCATTTCATAATGAAAAGACTGACGCCTGAACAACGCTTACAAATTGTGCCCAAATGGGCCCAAAACAAGATTGCCGTTGATCCCAATTTTCAAAAGCGAATTTTGTTTAGCGATGAAGCTCACTTTTGGTTGAATGAATACTTCAATAAACAAAACTGCCGTAAAGTGATGATAATCCTCAAGTGTATGTTGAGACGCCGTTACATCCTCGAAAAGTCACTGTTTGGTGAGCTCTATGGACAGAGGGAATCATTGGTCCATATTTCTTCAAAAAATAAGCCGACCATAATTTTAGTCAATGGGGAACGCTATACAGCCATGTTTAATGACTTTTTCGTGCCTGAATTGGAGGATGTTGATGTGGACGAACTTTTGTTCCAACAAGACGGTGCTACATGCCATACAGCCAACGAAACAATCAATTTATTGAAGGGAACTTTTAGTGAGCGCATTATCTCGCGTCGTGGGCCTGTGGCGTGGCCTCCAAGATCGTGTGATTTAACACCTCTGGACTATTTTTTTGTGGGATTATGTGAAGTTGCTTGTCTACGCAGATAAGTCCGAGACAATTGACGCCTTGGAAGAGAATATTCAACGCATTATTGCTGACATTTCGCCCCAATTGCTGGTCGAAAATTGGGCTTCTCGGCTGGAATTTATTCGAGTCAGCCGCGGCGCCCACTTACCCAAATCATTTTTAAAACATAATGGCAAACCCTTATCTTTATAATAAGCTAAATTCTTAGCCATAACATTAAATTATATGCCATTGATTTCTTCTTAAAAACCACAGGTCTAAAAAAAACACCCTTTACATTATTCATCTTCAATGGGTGGTTACACACAGTTGTTAACCCAAAGAGCAAGTTCGTGCGATCAAGTCTTAGATAGCTATTTTTCAAATTTAAATTAATTTTTTTTTTTCAGATTTGCCATGCCAAAGAATTAAATTCTAACGAAGCAGAAGCTAGAATGTTTCTAAATCAAACAAGTGAGAATTTATTTAAGTTCCATGACGAAATGGCCTATGGAGCATTTACTGGCTATGATAATTCGGATCGACATGAAGAAACTAAAAACTATTCAATATTTTATTGGAAAATTTTTGAGGATGCTCGAAAGTTTGACATAAAAAATTTTAAGGACGAAGAACTGAAGTATGCATTTAAAAAGTTCATTGAAGAAGCTGACACACATATTATTGGAGTAAAAGAATCTGTGGAGCTATCCGATATCATGAAGGAACTAGAGAATCTACCAAAAAAAGCAAAAATTAATGACTTCAACGACAGCAGTATTGCATTGTTTTATTCTCCGGATGTTGAAAAGAAAATTGACATATCAAATGATCCCAAGGAACTGCAATACTATTGGAGTGCATGGAGGCAAAAAACTGGAAAATGGGCAGAAAAAAACATTGATAAATTGTTGCAGGCATTAAAAAAAACCGCTGATTTGTCTGGTAAGCTTAGCGAATGACCAATTACCAATTACCTATTTATTTTTTCCTTTTTTTCAGAATTATCACCCTTGGAATATTGGTCACGGGGGTTGAACATCACTGATATGGAAAAGCTGATGAGCGATATTCAGCCCCTTTATTTGGAACTTCATGCTTTCGTTCGGCAGCAATTACGAAAAAAATACGGAGATTCTATTATAGCCCCCAATGGACTAATTCCGGATCATCTGTTTAGACAAATTTATCGTCAAATTGCGACAAACGAGAGTATTATTGACGAAATGTTCCCTTATGAGAGTATCCCTATGGCCGATATGGATAAATATACACCTAGATACATGTATAAAATAGCTGAAAAATTTTTCGAAGATCTAGGATTTGAGAAGTTTCCCTCAAGTCTTTGGGAAGATCGTAGTTCTGTGTCTAGTGATGATGCTTGTCGCTCCAGAACTTGGGCTTGGACTCCAAATGTACGAATAGAATATTGTGAGCAAATGGACTTCTTGGATTTTCTTTATACTTACTCCGACATGACGTATTTGCACTATGCCAAGGAAATGGAAGGTCTTCCAGGCTACTTTTTTAACTATACCCAAATCGTTTAGGTGAAGCAACTGCAAAGGCTGTGATTCTATCTGCATCAACCCATCACAATTTAATGGAAGTTGGACTGATTGCTGACTATAATTCTAACCCAGAGGTTGAAATGAATCGCCTTGTAAGAAAGGTCCGTATAGATACAAATAAAAATATTTCAATCTCAATTAATTTCAAGCTTTCACTTAAAGGCTATGGAGAGCCTTTTATATATTCCATTGGATTTTGTTCACGCAAAACTTATGACCGATCTGGTGACAGGAAATATTACCAAGGCTGAACTCAATAAGCATTATTGGCAACTCATGGACAAATATGCAGGTATTGGTCCACCAAAGGACCATCAATCTAATACCTATGATTTACCAGAAGTCTTTTATTCAAATCTGAATGACAATTACATGTCAAGGTAAGACTTTAAAACTAATTACGTTCCAATAGGTTATTTTGTGAATTAAATTACAGTGGATTTACATTGAACATTTTGGAATATCAAATCTATAAAAAGTTATGTGAGCTCAGTGGCAAGTATCCAAAAGAACCCTTGCATTTATGTGATATAGATGGGAGCAAAGAAGCTGGAAACGCTTTGAAGTAAGTTGAAATTAATTTTGTGTAGGGGTTTATAATTTATCCAAGCATTTTTGTGCATAATAATGAAATTTTAGAACAATGATGAGACTTGGAGCTTCAAAACCATTAAACGAGGTGCTTGCATCCATTTTTCCTGAAAATCCATCAGTCGTTGCCGAGGGTCTATTGGAGTACTATAACCCGATGAAGAAATTGTTAGCTGAGAAAAATAAAGAAGCAAATCAGAAACCCGGTTGGGATAGTTCTGATAAGTGATCAAAGGCTATCTTATATACCTCATTACTTTAAGCTTACAGTGTTTAAAATTCGAAATGAATTGGGCTCGAGCCTCAAAATGTAGATATATTGTTAGTTTTTTTGTTCAATGTTCAATATAAATAAAATAAAAGAAAAAGAATGATAATGGCATTAAATTTTTAATTTCAGGGTACGACTGTCTTATTATTAAACCAAGTAAGGAAAGCCAGCCGACATCTTTAAAAATGGGGTTTATTTAATAACTCGTTCGAATTTTATTTTTAAAATGACAAAGTAAAAACTTGTTGAGAATTAGATTAGATTGAGTTTAACAGCTCTGTGAATTGATTCATTGTAATTGATAGCAGACCAAAGTTTCGCTATGTGCTATGCCTTTAATGTGTCGGGGAAGATTGACGTTTTTTTTGAAGCCTTTCGCTTACTTGTGGTTGTTTTTATAACTCTTAGAAATTATTTTTAGGGCTCTAAGCCAGTGGTTCTCAAACCTTTTAAGCTGTGGAACCCTAAACAAAGCCAAAATATAAAGGGTCCGCCAAATAACTTCTTTTTTTTTTTGAAAATGGCGCAAAACATCGAGTGTAGCTTCGGCTGTGTGGTACGTAGCGCCCCCGTCCTGTTGAAACCAAATGTTGCCAATATCCTCCTCTTCAATTTTTGTGAACAAAAATTCGTTCAACATGGCCCGATAATGATCGCCATTGACTGTAACGGCTACTCCTTCCTCATTTGCGAAAAATGGCCCAATTATGCCTCTGGACCAAAATCCCCACCAAACAGTGACTCGTTTTGGGTGTATCGGCTTTTCAATGTATGCGTGCGGATTTTCTGTGCCCCAAATGCGACAATTTTGCTTGTTTACTACCCGCCAGGGTCAAGATGAGCTTCATCTGAAAAGATGATTTTTTTTTGGCAAAATCGGCATCTTCTCTTAGTCGATCGCAGGCCCACTTAATAGCGAAGCGTATACACAACCATATTCGTTCAGCGAAAGGATAAAACTAATTATCTGTCAAATCAGAAATAAGCACTAGTTGAAAAAAAACGTAAGATGGCGGACCCTTTATTAGAGTCACTGGGTCGAAATCTATGTGCGGTGAGATGTAGTCTGTTTGTAGGTTTATATCAGTGAAGTTTACTATAGTTTTGTGACCGTAGTGGCCCCTCTTTCAATTGTTGCACTGTTTAAGTTTCAAAGCACTTTTGGCCGACAGCTCTTTCGTAATTATATCGAGTGTTGCTAACGAGAGAAAGGTTTCTAGGGCTGCGGTTGGTGAAGTTCTGATGGCACAAGTTGTACCAATGCACGCTAGTCTTTGGATTCTTATCAATATTTTCAGATTGGTTGCTTTGTGTAGGGCTAGCCACCAGACCACGCATGCGTATGTTAGAATCGGCCTTATTATGGCCGTGTACATCCAATGAATGGTTTTGGGGTTGGGTCCCCAGCTTTTACCAAAAATTCTACTGCAAGTGTAGAACGCTATTGAGGCTTTTTTCTCTCTTTCTTTTATATTTTCTTTCCAGTTCACTTTACGATCAAGAACCACGCCAAGATATTTGGCCGTCCCCGAAACCCGAAGTGGTATTCCGTTGGTGGGCGGGTCTATGTTTGGAATGTTATGTTTACTTGTAAACAAAACCAGTTCTGTCTTTAGTGGGTTGACTTTGAGTCCGCAATTGATAACCCAACTGATGAGCTTGTCAAGCGCCTTTTGCAGGAGGTTGCAAAGGGTAGGAACAAATTTTCCTGAGGCCATTAACACAATGTCATCGGCATAAGCAACAACCTTAACACCACTCATACTTAGTTTAACTAAGATCTGGTTAACGACGAGCAGCCATAGCATAGGGGATAAGACTCCACCCTGTGGAGTACCTCTGCATGTTTTGCTGTCACCCATTTCTGCATTTACAATCCTTGGCAGTGTTATCAACGTTGTTTGAAGTCCCCTTCTATGTCAAGGAATGCTACCAGGGTAAATTCTTTAACATTAATTGATTTTTTAATTGTGCCCACGACTTCATGAAGCGCAGTCTCTACAGATTTGAACTTCATGTATGCATGTTGGGCCTGCGAGAGTGCATCATCACTTAGCTTCAGGCGAATATGTACTTCAATTAATCTTTCTAAGGTCTTGAGTATGAAAGAAGATAGGCTAATTGGCCTAAAGTCTTTCGGTTCGGTGTGGGAGGGCTTTTCAGCTTTCGGAATGAAGATTACATTAACTTCTCTCCAATTGGAGGGAATATAAGCGATGTTTAGGCATCCTCTGAAAATATCCCGAAGAATGGGAGCAATTATATGTTTCGAGCTTTGAATTAAGCTTTCATTTAAGTAACTAAATGGGGAAGAAATCTAAGCTTCGCATACAAATTCTAAGAAAAAAAATATAAATAAAAATGTAAGCTTATTTCTCTAACGGAATCACTTTTTTGAGTTGACCCTAATTCACCCTACGAATAATCTTGAAAAAAATATATAGCCCTCTGGTGACCCTCGAAGTTCAAACTTTATGTCTTTTCAACTAAAAAGATTTGTTTTAAATCGAATACCACTTTTTGTTATTATCCCACTTCACCCTATGAATAGCTAAATTTACAAAAATTTATAGATCTTATCAATGACCCTGGAAGTCCAACTTTTATTTCTTTTCAGACACAAACATTATTTTTTATATTGGATGACATTTTTCGTTTTAACCCCACTTCACCCTATAAATAGAAAATTTTTGAAAAATAAAATATCCCCAAAAGCCTTACACCAAAAATAACAAAAAGAATTTTTAAAGTTAGACAAGTGGTTTCTGAGGTTAACCTCAACAAAAAACAAGATTACAAAGTATCTTAAACACACAAAACATAGGTATTGCAGGTAAAATTTGTCTCTCTAACAAAAAATAGAAAATTGTGTAAGCTATAAGTATATGTTTAGCTAACAAGATGAAACCAAAATCGAATCAAACATCCGTTATTATATTTGAACTATCTTGAACTATTTAATTTTTAATTTTTTTTTCGCTTGTAACTTTTTCAATAGGTATTAAATTCACTTTGTAGGGTGAAATGGGGTAAAATGAAAAAGACGAATCCGATTGAAAAAAAACTCTACCTGCGTTTAAAAGGTTTTTCTAAGAAATTTTTTTTTTAATTTTGCTATTTGTAGGGTAGGGTAAAATGGGGTAAAATGAAAAAAAAAATTGTACGAGTTAAGAAATTCTTTTATTGTTTGAAAGTTTTTTTTTTTAGGAAATGGCACTAGCACTAGGGATATTCTTATTCAAATTTTATTATTTGTAGGGTGAAATAAGGTAAAATTTTAAAAATATATACGATTTTAAAAAAATTCTATTTATAGAGTGCAAAGGGATAAAAATAAATCAGTGGTTTTCAAATAGAAAAGTTCTTTCTGTGTTGGTAAAGTATAAAGCGTTCTATAACGTGAAGTGGGTTAAGATCCAGAAAGAAGTATTCGATTACAAAAAGTCAAAAAATAATATTTTCTCTTGTAATTCTTATGCGAAGCTTAGGTTTTTCTACCCGTGGGAAGCTGGGCGGGCCAACTAGTTTTTTTTTTTAACAAAAACAAAAAAAAATCAAGATCGTATTTGATTGTGGAAGGGTACAAACTTCAAAGCCGGTTAGTAAATTGGATGTTTAGTAAAGCATTTATATAAAAAAATGGTGTCCTTCAGGGTTCTGTTCTGCACAAATCCAAAAAAATGTCTCAGGAAATCGGAGGGCCTTCACAGATACGAAAGCTTTCAGATATACTGAATCTGACAGTTCTCTTATGCACTGTAATCTTCACTGGAATATTCATACACATTATAAATGAAAAAATAGGGATTCAAATCACAAAAATAAAGTTTAAACCACAATCTGTCAAAAAAACGCTAGGTACGAAGTTTAATGAAAATCGACCCATTATTTTAGACTGTAGCCGAATAGACAGGCCGACGAAACTACTATATGTTTTTGCGAGACTCACTTTTATCATCTTCTCCATCACCGTAATTTCAAGTTTGTATATGTATCGGATATGTGAAGTAACGTAATAGGTATAAGAAAAAGTGACTGAGTAGCAGGCGGATTTTAAGAGAAGATACACATATAACATATTATGGATGGCATAGTTTTGGCTCAAGACAGATTTATTACTAATTTTCAGCCTTCTAAAGCTGAACAGATATGTATCTAAGACATAAAAGGAGAAAATTAAAATAATATTATAAGAGTCGGTGTGGGAGTGGACGGCTTTTACTCAAACCAATTTTCCAAACCATCTCGCTAATAAACAAACAAGCTTTTAAAATCTCAGCGAAATTGGTTAAGTAAAAGTTTTTTTTTTTAGACGTGGTGGTTTTCAATCTGGCAATACTTTTTTCGGAAATGGTCTTTTTCGATGGCTGTCACATGATTTATACTCAGTTTAGTTTGCCATTTTATAATTAATAGACTTACTGCAGAACAACGTTTGCAAATTGAGCAAAGTTCGGTTCGCACGACGTATCGCACGCTGTGTCCAATATTAGGTCGACATAATCGCATTAATTCGAGCAACCATGGATCGGTGTCGCAACACGTTTACTCAAGTGGATAATGCGCATCCTCAGAGACGCCGCACCGAACCGAACAGTGCGCACCGAAGACGCTATTGCAGCTGTGGAGCAGAGTATCGAAGAAGACCGCAATGAGTCCATCCGCCATCGCTTGCAACAATTGGAGCTGTCGAAAATTAGGCATCTCGGCTGGAATTTATTCGAGCCAGCGGCGGCGGCCACTTGTCCGAAATCGTTTTTAAAACATAATGGCAAACCCTTATCTTTATAATAAAGCTAAATTCTTGGCCATAAAATTGAATTATATGCGTTTTATTTCTTCTTGAAAACCACAAGTCAAAAAAAACACGCTTTATTAGGTACAGTTTGCGAGTCTTAGGTCCAGTTTTTCAGTGCGAGATTAAAGTTAAACTCGAGTTAACTCATCAAATTTCGTGAGTTAACTCAGGATTTACTGAACAGATGCTTTTGATGTTTTATCCACGGAGTTTGTTTAGTACTTCCGGGTGCATTCTCCACTGAAAAACTGTTTCCTCGGTTAACTGTGAGTTGATTTACTTCTAGAGTTAGCTAACTCTGTTTTAACTCTCCACCGAAAAACTGGGCCTTAAAAAATCATACAGACAAACATTTATTTTTATATAAATACAGAACTGATATTTTATTATAATAAGTGTGTTTTTATTTTTCAAATAACAATGGTCAAAAATTTTAGACGAGTAAGCATCGTACTATCATTTTTACTGTCACTGTTTTAGGCGCGTTCAGCTGGAGTTTATTAAGAAAATAAGTTTTGTATGATACTAAGGGTTTTCCAATAAGAGGTGTTATTTTGAATAGCCCGCTATTTCGGTAGCTGTCACTTTTGAAGCTGTAATATTTTGACATTTGACAAGTAGAAACTACGCCATTAATAAAAATGGAACGATACACGCTTCAACAACGCATTTAAATTATTAAAATTCACTATAAAAATGGTGAAAATTTGGCAGAGACGGTTCGTAAAACTAAAACATTTTTGGGTCGTCGTGAAGCACCTTGTCGGACCGCAATACAGAAATTGGTGGACAAATTCGAGCTGTTGGGACAAGTTAGTGATGTGAAGAATAAAACCCGTGCACGTCGCTCAAGAACAACTGAGAATATTGCTGTTGTAGCCCAAAGTGTTGAAGAAAACCCAGGTTTGTCCATTCCTCGTCGTTCCTTGGAATTAGGCATTCCACAAACGTCATTACACCGTATTATGCATAAAGACTTGGGTCTTAAGGCTTATAAAGTTCAGTTAACACAAGAACTCAAGCCGGCTGATCATCAACAACGTCGTGTCTTTGCTGATTGGGTCCTTGAAATGCATGAAAATGATCCGGAATTTTATCGAAAAATCATCTTGACTGATGAGGCCCATTTCCACCTCGGTGGCTACGTCAACAAGCAAAACTGTCGCATGTGGGGCTCGGAAAACCCAAGATTTATTGTTGAAAAGCCTCTCCATCCTCAACGCGTGACTGTTTGGTGCGGTTTATGGTCCGGCGGGGTCATTGGACCTTACTTTTTCGAAAATGAGGCTGGAGCAACAGTTAATCAATGGATTGCGCTATCGAGAGCTGATTAATGATTTTTTATGGCCGGAATTGGATGGTATTGATCTGGACAACGTTTACTTTCAACAAGACGGTGCTACGTGCCACACAAGCAATGAAACCATCGATCTTTTACGGGAAAAGATTCCGGACCGTGTTATCTCTCGAAGAGGTGATCACAATTGGCCACCAAGATCTTTTGATTTAACACCTTGCGACTTCTTCCTTTGGGGCCACGTGAAAGATAAGGTCTACGCCAACAGCCCAGCGTCGATTCAAGACCTCAAAGATGGAATTCGTGAGGCTATCGAGGACATAGGGCAGCCACTTTGCGATTTGGTTATGGAAAATTTCATGAAAAGGATATGGTCCTGTAAGCGTGGTCGTGGCGGCCATTTGGCTGATGTTGTGTTCGGCATACCTTCCTCTTTATAATGAAATAAACATCCGATCATTTATCTCAAAAAATGCCATTTTTTTTGAATATCAAAATAACACCTCTTATTGGAAAACCCTTTATTATCATGGTAGGCTGTTTAAAATTTTGCGCCATTAGTTTTTATCTTCATATGTAGCTTAAGAATGATTTTCAAATTGAAACAAATAAAAATAGAAATTACGCTTAAGAAGATATGAAAGTACTTATACTCCACGTTAATTTAGTTTTATAGCTTGAACAAAATTGTCTGAATATCACCACTTTAATTTATTTACCTTCGATTATATATTTGGTTTTATTAAAATTTGTAATAGCATTTAAGTGAAAGTTGATAAATATTTGAAATAGTAAGCTCGAATTCACAACCGAATTAAATGAACATATGTGTAGGTACAGAAAATTATTTAATTTAAATTTATTAACCCGCGTCAATTGGGTTGAGTGAAATAAGGCCACCTAACAAAACCATCTGCGGACTTATTTCATGCGCCTTATTTCAATCCAACCATATCAATTCCCTTCTCTAACTACGCACCTGAAATAATTTTGTCTGATGACATGAATGAAGTTGAAAAACTACAACAACTGGTTTGTTTACAAACGACGCAAATTAATGATATGTTTCCATAAATTTTCCACTTGATTTACGAGCTTACATAAATAGTAGGTACCTTGTTGTTGTTATTATTGTATTGCAATTTGAAAATGGAAACCCGGTCATATAAAATAATTAATGTGTAATACATAAAAGGTGAAATCGAAACAAAATGAGTCCCCTAGTTTTGTTGCACGTGCTGACTTTACTAGTACAGAAGGAGAAGATTGGTTTGTTGAAAAAAAAATGGCATTGCGATTTTACATTAAAAAAATATGCACGACGGACGGGGTCGCACGAACTTGCTCTTTTGTGCGATCACAATGTGGCTAAAAAGTCTAAATTAAATTGGTTATGGGAGAGCCTGAGCCTATATATTGTATCCATTTTGCCAAAGACATATAACGGGTGATTTTTTAGCTGGTTTGGTTTTGGCAACACTGGTTTTGACAGCTGACGTGTGTTTAGTACCTTGTGTCACTGTCAAACAGCTTCAGTTTGGTTTGCAATTTAACCATGGATCGTCTTACAAATGAACAACGCTTGCAAATTATTGAATTTTACTATCAAAATTCGTGCTCGGTTCGAAATGTTCATCGCGCGCTGCTTCCATTTTATGATCGGCATTCTCGACCTTCTGAGCAGTCTATTCGGAAGATTGTGACCAAATTTCGCACCAAATTTACTTTGTTGGACATTAAACCACCAACACGTTTACGTACTGTGCGTAGTGAAGAAAATATTGCGGCCGTATCAGCTAGTGTGACAGAAGACCGCGAAATGTCGATTCGGCGCCGTTCCCAGCAGTTAGGCCTTTGTTACAGCACTACGTGGAAAATTTTGCGGAAGGATTTGGGCGTAAAGCCTTTTAAGATACAGCTGGTGCAAGAACTAAAGCCAGCCGACCTACCACAACGCCGAATTTTTGGTGAATGGGCTCTTGGAAAGCTGGCCGAGGATCCGCTTTTTTATCGAAAAATTGTGTTCAGCGATGAGGCTCATTTTTGGTTGAATGGGTACGTAAATAAGCAAAATTGCCGCATTTGGAGTGAAGATCAGCCAGAAGCATTGCAACAGCTACCAATGCATCCCGAAAAAGCAACTGTTTGGTGCGGTTTATGGGCCGGCGGCATTATTGGGCCATATTTCTTCAAAGATGATGCGAATCGCAGCGTTACTGTCAATGGTGAACGCTACCGAGCGATGATAACAAACTTTTTTTTGCCCGAAATGGAAGTTCTTGACTTGCATGATATGTGGTTTCAACAAGACGGTGCCACATGCCACACAGCACGCGAAACAATGGCGCAATTGCGAGGCGAGTTTGGTGAACAGTTAATTTCACGTTTCGGGCCGGTCAATTGGCCGCCTAGATCGTGCGATTTGACACCATTAGATTATTTTTTGTGGGGGTATGTCAAGGCTAATGTCTATAGGGACAAGCCCGCTTCGATTGACGCACTGGAAGCCAACATCCATGCATTCATTCGTGAGATACCGGCCGATATGTGTGAAAGAGTATGCCAAAATTGGACTCAGCGGATGGGCTACCTGAGACGCAGCCGCGGTCAACATTTGCATGAAATTATCTTTAAACATCAAATTGCAAGGTTCAAAATATCGATTCAAATAAATATTTCATTCATTTTTTCGAATTTTTTGTGTTTTTTTTTTTAAAAAAGTTCTAAGCCTCTTAAAAAATCACCCGTTAGTTGAGTTGAAGGTTTTTATTATGTGAGCATGTATACAAAAATGAACGAAAATATACCAGTGTTGCACATATCCATATGCGTGAATGGAAATTATATTATTTAGTCTGAAAAATTGTTAACCCTCTCCACAAGTAGCCATATATGGTTTTAAAACACCGACTACTGAAATTTCGCAACTGTTACTGGAAGAGTACCTACCGTTTTGATCATTTAGAACAGTTCTTTGTTTATGTGTTTTCATGTATTTGGTGTCCGTTATCTTTGTACAATTGCGAAAAACCACAGTCAAATTCAACAGTGCCCGCGGCAAGATTGTAGCTGTAGTGCAAAAACATAGAAACTAAAATTTATTTATTATTGACTAGAGGATAATTTTAAAGGTAGATATATTTTGTTTTAGTGAGATAAAATATTGGTAATTAAAATTTAATTGCTATATGTTCAATTATTTCAGTGGAATTCAAGACACGGGGCATTTTTGGCAACGTCCATATATGGCTCCTTATCCATTCACACGAAAATGAATATTCTATTTTTCGTCTTTTTTTGCAGTGATACTGATAAAACAATGATCTCGTCGACTTCTTTTTACGGGAAAAAATTTCATGTTATTCCTGGCGATGGATATGATGGGATGAGCAGGATATGGAGATGGAGTGTAATGAACATCTGGAGGTTCTTGAAACCGATGAAAGTGAGTATGATACCGAAGATGAAAAACCATTGTCCACTTTGAGATCAAAAGATAGGAAACAGAAGCAAAAGTTAAAATGGAGATACAAGTCTCGTGCATCATTCACAGAGAGCAATTATGCCTTTTTAGGGTCCAAAGAGATGACTGTGAAAATGTCCTCTTTAGATACCCCCGCAGATTATTTTTCTTTTCAGTTCACGGAAGAACTGTTTGATTTAATTGTTGAGCGTTGCAAGACAACATAAACAAACCATGAATATTACTCGAAGTGAAATGGAGCAATTTGTGGGTATTTCGTTATTCACGTCCCTCGTCTAATTGCCATATACTAGACGCTTTTGGAACTCCCAATTAGGACAGCCTTTTATTTATGAGACCATGCCATGTAGACGCTGGGAGGAAGTAAAAAAATGTTTTCATTTCGCTGATAACGATAAGTTTGTAAGATTTGGCCAACCTAGACACGACAAGCTTTTCAAGGTCAGGCCACTCCTAAGTAATATACGAGAGAGACTTCTCCTTATACCAAAGGAAGAGCACCTTGCAGTGGATGAACAAACAATCCCCACTAAGTGTCGACATCATCTGAAGCAGTATAACCCCAAAAAAACCACATAAATGGGGAATTGGAATATCGGGATTCAGCTATGACTTTGAAATATTCGCAAGGGAGCAGAGCAACGTCATTCCAGAGGATTTTCCAGATTTAGGTGTCAGTGGGAATGTTGTGTCCAGGTTGGTATCAACGGTGCCAAGACATATGAACCACAAAATTTACTTTGACAACTGGTTCAACAGCCCGAAATTGCAAGTACATCTAACAAAAGCGGGTCTTCTTCCATTGGGGACGGTGAGGCTGAATAGAGTTCCAGACATTGTCGTTCCAAAAGAAAAGGAAAGAAAGAAAAGAGGACGAGGAAATATGATTGAAAAGATTGCTAATATTGAAGGCGTCGACGTTTCTTTTGTCTCATGGTTTGACAATTGTGAATATGCTTTCCACATTTGTGGGGGCCAATCCCAGAACGAAAAAAAGAAGGTATTCAAGGAGAGAAAAAAAGTACATAGAGGTTGACTGCCCAAAGATAACAGACGAATATAATAAATATATGGGTGGTGTTGAAATCTTAGATTCTATGCTCGGTCTTTGCCGAATTGACATACGACCAAAAAAGTGGTACATACAAATATTTTTGGACTTGTGTGTTGTCAATGCATAGATTTTGTGGCGGGAGAAGAGCGATACATATATGCCCCTTTTCAATTCTAAGCTAGCTGTAGCAGAACCACCTATGCAAAAGTAAAAAGTGTTTGAAAAGATTGCGGCCTTTCTCAGCTTCAAACACTCCGAAACGCCAAAAGACTACAATTAATTCAAATCCGTCAACTCCTGTTTGCTGACCTCATACTTCAAAAGGAAAGCGACATTCCACTGAATTCAGTTCGCTTGGACACTATAGACCACATTCCAGAATGGAAAAAAACAAGGCAGCAATGCCAAAATGACTGTAAATACAGGTCATTTATTATGTGCAAAAAATGCAGAATTAAACATTGAGTGAACAAAGATTGAAATTGGTTCGCATCATTCCATACTTAATTTATTTTTTAGTGAATATTAAAAAAAAAATTTTTTTGTTAAATATTAATTTAATTTTCTAATGAATAATTGAAGAAAATGTTTTTGTTTTGTTATACTCTTGAACTGAATTCTATATTTCTTTATTTTTTTGTTGAAAATGTGTAACTGCACAAGTGGGTGAAATGTAATTTTTATTGAAAATTGTGTAACTGCACAAACGGCCATATATGGCAAAAGTTATTAACTTTTAATAAAATGTGTTAACAAATCTTTTTTCGTTTTAGGCTTTTAATTATACAAAATGACATTTTTTTTTTCATTGGATCATAGGGCGTGTAGTAGAGGGTTAAATCAAAAAAAAAAATTAGAAATATATAGGTATTTAATTATATTGTTTAAAATACTTCTGAAACTGTTTTGAATCCAACGCGATGTACACCATCTGATTCTTTTTATAAATCTTAATTTGTGGGAAAAAAAAAATTAAAAATCTTAGGAGTGGTTTTAAAAATAATTAATTTGATATAAATATAAAATTTTGTTAACATTTTTAAGAAAAAAAAAAATTGTTACGCCAATGCTTCGTATTTATTAATTGAATTTCACAAAAAAAATTTGCAGGGTTGTGAACGATATCCCACTTTTTCTAATCCTGTTTCTTAAAATCCCATTTTTGTAATTGCTTGGCTAACATTTAAAAAGTGTAAAACCTAGACAATAACCGACATGGAATCAATTTAATTATAAATATTTTCTAAAAAACGGGCCTAGCGGGATAAGATAGGATAGGCGGGATGATAAATGACGGGATTTTTAATAAACGAGATTTTTGAACATCCGGATTTTAAAAAGCGGGATTCCAATACGCTATACCGTGTTCAAAATATCGATTTTTTTATAATTTTTATTTATTTTTCGACATATTTAAACTTAATACAAGCTTCTAAATAAAAAATGTAGTTTAAATCGGTTAATCAGATAATGAGATAGTGGAAAATCCAAAATTAGAAAATACCAACTTACTTTTTCTGACGATTTATAATTTGAAATGAAAAAAACTTTTGAGAAGATGCATACAAATTGTCTGCTAACACATATTAAATCGATAAGTCAATTTGTTTCAACATTTAGGTTAAATGTCAGCCAATTATGAATGGTAATTGTGGAGGTTAAAAGAGAATACGGCAATACTTAACTACGAAGGTATCGAAATAATTCTGACTGTCCCTTCTACTGTTTTTTTTTTAAATTTGTGTTGTTAATTTTTTTTTACAGCAGCAGAACTAGCTGGTATTTTTGCAATGGAATTTCTTATTTAAATGTTGCAAATATAAGAAAAAGTATTGTTTGATTAAATATGCTTTCGTCAGAATCAGAATCATTTTTTTTCAGGTGTCAGATAAATAAACACTCATTTTGATTTTTACATTTCCAGTTTTTCATATTATATGCCTTTTAAAGGAGTTTGTAAAATAGGTAGGTACTTTTTAAATAATACAAATCAAAGGAATTAGTTTATTTAAAAATGATTTAACTTTGTGAAACTTAATTATTGTTGCGATGTGTGAAAACTAATGTGATTATAATGTTTATCTTTTATTTTTAAATTTGTTCAAATATACTTAGTGATGCAGTATGTATAGAGGTACTTTAAACAAGATTTTGTTTTTATTTCAAGACAATAATAAGACGTAATGAAAACACCAATCGAAGTCGAAACAATAATAAAAAAAAGTATATTTAAGGGTACTTAATACATATTTACGTACCATGAAATAGTACTACAGGCAACACTGACATTAAAATGTTATTTCAACTTATAATGTGCGACTTTAAACATGGATTTCCGTGTATTAAATTTTAAACTCTTGTTAGTGATTAACATGGAAACTAAATTCGTTATTGGTATGTGATTTTTCTGAAATCTGGAGATTTTCGTTTATCCATTAACAAAATTTGATTATTAGTAAGACCCATATTGACTCAAACATTTAATAAATCAACGGCACGCCATCACTTGTAATATTATGCAATTGCTGTTTTGAAAACTAAAAATTCATTCTTTATTTTAGTTTTAAGTAAAATTGATTAATTGAATAATTTTTGAAAAAAATATTTTCAAACTCAAAATTTTGCAAAAAAAAAGTTGAAATTATATTCGGATTTTTCTCAAATGTTATCGGCAATAACTTGGCGAATGTTGTCCTCCAAGTGGTCAATCGTTTCGGACTTATCGGCGTAGACTATAGTGACTTCACATATCCCCACAGAAAATAGTCAAGCGGCGTTAAATCTCACGATCTTGGAGGCCAATTCACGGGTCCGTAACGTGAAACTATGCGGTTACCAAACGTTTCTTTCAATAAATCAATTGCACATGTTGCGCCGTCTTGTTGAAACCACATAGCTCCTGCACATCATGGTTGTTCAATTGATGAACTTAGAATAAGTCAGTAATCACGGCTCTATATCGGTCACCATTGACTGTAACGTTCTGGCCAGCATCGTTTTTAAAGAAGTACGGACCGATTATCCCACCAAACCATAAAGCACACCAAACAGTCACTTTTTGTTGATGTAACGGTGACTCAACATATACTTGAGGATTATCATCACTCCAAATACGGCAGTTTTGTTTTTTGACGCATCCATTCAACCAAAAGTGAGTTTCATCGCTAAACAAAATTCGCTTATGAAAATTGGGACCAACGGCAGTCTTCTTTTGGACAATTTGGAAGAGTTGTTTAGGTGTCAGTCTATTCATATTGAAATGCCAAACCAAACTAAAAATAAATCACTTGACAGCTGACAAAATGGCCGCCAGTTAAAATAGTGTTGCCTACTTAAATTACTATACCTAACAAAAAAACAGCCTTTAGATACATATTTTTTTTTTAATTGGAATACTACACGATCGCACAATGAACAAAAACAAAACAACTTACACAAATTTACACATTTTATTCTGTAGTGATGAAATTTGAGTGATATGGGAACGTTAGAGATGGGAAAAGTACGTTCAGACCTTGTTATAGATGATCGTCGGAAAACATCCAGGTAATTCATGAAAGTTCAACAACGACGTTCAACACAGTTGAATATACCGCTTGGCATGGTTTCCTGTACCCTAACAAAATTCCAGTTGGTCCAAAAGCTCAATTGTGTTGATCCAGAATAACGTTTAGAGTACTTTAGAGCTGTTTACATTTACACATAAAAAAAAGGCCTTATTTGTCCCACCCTGTTCATTGAGAAAATCGAAAATTATAAAACTACTTTTTTCTTAAAGAAAATTTATGTTTGTGTTAGTGTTTTCTTTCAAAAAATTTTATACAAAATGTTTTTTTTTCTCAAAACCCCAAAACACTTAACCGGATGCTTGAATGCTTTGATACAAATTCATTTCTGAAATTATATTTTAAAAATTACTATAATTTCCGAATAAACGCAAAACACAACCCATCGATTAATTTATCGTGCAATTTTGTTTTTTTTTGGGATTTAATGAACGAGCGACGTCTTTTTTCAAAATAAATCCTCAATACCATTTAAAGGCGAATACTTGAACGTTTATTCAAAAAGACATACACCTCTATAGCGATTATCGATTGTTGATTGATAGTTGATAAATAATGAAATTCGATATTAAACCACCCAACCGAAAAAAAGTTTTGGTCATTGGAAATAATGCAGACTGTTGTGAATTATAAAAAAATTGACAAATATCAATGAATAGTTGATCACATTTTCAGTAAATTGAGTTTAGAAATCCAAAATATCTATATCTATTATTCAACTATCAATCAACAATCGCAAATCGCAATAAGGGGGATAATTACTTCAACGAAGACACTTCATTGATTTTTAAAATTTAATGTACATTAGGTATGTATGTATGTATAATGTATTCTTTTACTTCACTTTCGTATCGGAATTTAAATGATTTTTTTTAAGATTATCGTTTCAAGTTTCTGCATTATACTTTAAGATTTCATAATTTCCGCCCCAGGGTATTCTTCAGCAAAGAATTTCTATTTGCTCTGTGCTTTGTTGTTTTCTGGCATTCCGATGTTAGAATCGAATCCGATTAAATGTAATCTTGGAAAATGAATGTATCTTGATTGCTTGAGTTCATTGTTAGAAGAAGTAAACATTCTTCAAAGAAGCGAAGTCAAAATAAAATGATTACAAATTTTCCGGAAAATAAAAAAGGAATTGAAAGCCTTTTTTATTTTCCGGAAAATTTGTAACTGTTGAAGCAACCAAAATAATTTCCTTAGCAGTGTTTGGCTTTTCAGAATAAATTCAGAACCTAGCCTCGATACATTAACTCATACGTACATTCCTTTGCTCGGTTAACTCTTAATGCAAATTATGTAGGAATGTAAGCAATGCAACACGCTCATAAGAAATTCTGAAACTTCAATTAATTTTTTTTGCTTATATCTGAGGTGTTGTTGTTATTCTATTGGAAAGTTAAAAGCTGCCATTCTATTGGAAAATTGGAAGCTGCCATATTTGAGTAGTGACTATTTCAAAATGGAACACAATCATTTTTCACTTTTCTTAAACTCAGTGTGCCTATGCAATTTTGCATTTTAAAATTGGAAGTGACTAGACATGCCAATTATAACAGTTTTGGTTTATAAAAGTACTGTTAATGCGGCCCCACAGGGCCAAGGCCTTCCGCCGGTGGTCGAATTTCCTCGGATCTTGCAAACACGACTTAACTAGGCATTTGGAAGTTTTAACTTTAATAAAATTTTAAAAAGATAGTACGATGCCGACTCGTTTTATATTTGGAAAATCCTCCTTCTAGCAACATACTTAAAAGTTAAAATGCTTTAACACGACACCGTTCTTTATCGTTTAAAATTTTGGTCATTGTTGTTTTATTTTTTTTTTATAAGCGTTTTTCTTTTATAAACATTTCTTATATCCGTAAAATAATTATTTTCGGTTATAATATTTTTTAAACAAAATTCCAACTGAATTATTTGATATTTTATGTTTGAAATGTACAAGTACCAAATCCAGAAAAGAAATAAAAGTAATTTATTGCAAAAATAATAATATTAATTTTGTGATTGTTTTCATCCTGATTTGTATATTTATTAAGATAACTAGCTGACCCGCCCTGCTTCGCACGGGTAGACAAACCTAAGCTTCTCATAAAATTACAATTTCTTTAATTGAATACTACTTACTGAGTTTTGACCCACTTCACGTTATAAATGGCGAAATTCGTTCAAATATGATCATCTACATACAACCTTTTTTACTTTCCCAACGCAGGAATAATTTTTGTAATCAAAAACCTTTTTTTTGTTTATTCCATTTCACTCTATAAATATAAAATTTTTAAAAATAACCTTTCGAACACAAACAGAATTATTAAAATCAGATGCCACTTTTCTATTCTACCCCATTTCACCCTATAAATTGTGGAAAAATCCCTTAGGCCATCCACTAATAAATAACCTTTCAATTACAAATTAAACCCGATTTTATTTTATTTTTACTCCCTAAGCAAAATTTAAAAAAAAAATATCCCTAAAGCTATTTACTTAGAAAAACCCTTTACAAAAAACGAATTTCCTAAATCGAACAATTTTTATTTTTACCCCATTTCATCCTACAAATAATAAAATTTGAAAAAAATATCCCTCAAACCATTTCCTAAGAAAAAACCTTTCAAAGACAAAAAATAATTTCTTCGATCGGAAAATTATTTTATTTTTACCCCATTTCACCCTACAAATAAGAAAAGTTGAAGAAGAATATCCCCAAAGCCATTTCTTAAGCGCCTACAGCGCCATATGTTGAACTGAACTGAACTCAATTGAACTGAAAAACGAAATTTTCGCCTACAGCGCCACCTGTTGAGACTTTTTCGACTTTTATTTTTTCATAAACCTTCGCGGTATATGTACAATTACGAACAAACCCGTATAAGGAAGTACCCAATTTGGTGCAGTCGTTCTCAAGTTTTAAGCATCCGAACCCACCACGATTAATTTTTATATAAAGGGTCCGCCAAATAACTTCTTTTTTTTTTGAAAATGGCGCAAAACATCGAGTGTAGCTTCGGCTGTGTGGCACGTAGCGCCGCGCCGCGCCGTCCTGTTGAAACCAAATGTTGCCAATATCCTCCTCTTCAATTTTTGTGAACAAAAATTCGTTCAACATGGCCCGATAATGATCGCCATTGACTGTAACGGCCACTCCTTGCTCATTTTCGAAAAATGGCCCAATTATGCCTCTGGACCAAAATCCGCACCAAACAGTGACTCTCTTTGGGTGTATCGGCTTTTCAATGTATGCGTGCGGGTTTACTGTGCCCCAAATGCGACAATTTTGCTTGTTTACTACCCGCGAAGATCAAAATGAGCTCCATCTGAAAAGATGATTTTTTTGGCAAAATCGGCATCTTCTCTAAGTCGATCGCAGGCCCACTTAGCGAAGCGTATACACAACCATATTCGTTCAGCGGAAGGATAAAACTAATTATCTGTCAAATCAGGCATGAGCTAAGTGTTACCATTCACGAAATAAGCACTAGTAGAACAAAAAAAGCTAGATGGCAGACTTTTTAAAACGCAAATAGTATGCGAAGTGCACCACTGTTTCTAGTAACAGTAAATTTGGTGTATAAAATTCTGTCACCTAACTATAAGAATAAACTTATGCTAGGATTCCACTTGCCTTTCGCTACCAACTTTGACAAATTAAAATGTTTAGTGTGCAAATTGATTTTCGTCATGGAACATTTTCAGAAATGATGAAAACTTCAAAATTCAATTTGGTGACTGGAATATTTTTATTTTAGTCAGGCATCGAAAATACGTTTTGGTTTGTTGTTTTAATTAATTCAGTTAATTTAGTTTTCTGGTGTTTAAATCAAAGTTAACGAAATGCTTAGTTTGAAGTACTGTAATTAGATTTTTTTTTTATTTAGAAACAACATTAGTCAATTCGACACTTCGCCCGCTGGCGTCGTCATGGTAATTTAGTGAGGAATTCAATGGTGATCCTGATCTTGAGGTTAGCTTTCATTGTCAAGTTTTTTATTGCAAATGTTCAATTTTTTGACATTCCCATCGATATATCGTAAAATTGTACGTTCAAATATTTACTTGGTCATAGGCACATTAGCGGAGTTCGAAGATCACTCTAAAGGTCAATTAAACTTAAACAATGTGTTGACTGGATACCGCTTGGAACAAGAGCTTTTCAATGACCAAAGATATTAATTTTAACAAGGACATATAAAGGGTTTTTCAACAGGGACGCTACAAAAGTAGAGCCACAGGGACAGCAAACGACGCCATATTTCTTGCCGCTCTTTTGACATTTCTCTTCAGTAAGGTTTGCCATTTCATGATGGAAAGAAATACGAGCCAACAACGAGTCGAAACTATTAAAATTTACTACTATTCGGAGTCAGTGGCTTCAACGTTAAGAGCCCTACGTCCAATTTATGGTCGTCATAATCGTCTTAGCAGATGAACAATTGAGCGTCTAGTGGAAAAATGCCCGCAGTGTCGAGAATATTGCTGCCGCTGAGGCTTCAGTTGCAGAAAGCCCAAATGTGTTTCTCTGTGACGTCGTTGTGGCGAATTTTGCGAAAAGATCTTGGCCTACATCCTTACAAGATTAAACTGATGCAAGAACTGAAGCCGCTTGACCACCAGAAGGGTCGTATGTTCGTGAATTGGGCTGAGCAACAACTTGAAAATGATTCGGATTTTCATCGAAAAATCATCTTCAGCGATGAGGCTCATTTCTGGCTGAATGGCTTCGTCAATAAACAAAATATGCGGTATTGGTCAGGCAGCAATGCACACGTACTCCATGAGTCATCTTTGCATCCTGAAAAAATTACGGTTTGGTGTGGTTTATGGGCCGGCGGCGCGGCGTCATTGGGCCGTACTTCTTCCGTGATGATCAAGACCGGCACGTTACTGTA
Source organism: Leucozona laternaria (assembly GCA_932273885.2). Taxonomy (NCBI): domain Eukaryota; kingdom Metazoa; phylum Arthropoda; class Insecta; order Diptera; family Syrphidae; genus Leucozona; species Leucozona laternaria. The sequence goes on along the minus strand of OW026366.1, from coordinate 236,220,959 downwards.
AATGGGGATCGCTACCGTTCAATGATAACCGAATATTTTTGGCTCCAATTGGATGATATGGACTTGGAGGACATGTGGTTTCAACAGGACGGCGCCACAAGCCACACAGCGAATGTCACAATCAATTTATTGGAAACCAAGTTTGAAGAACGTGTTATCTCACGGAATGGTCCAGTCGCTTGGCCGCCTCGGTCGTGCGGTTTGACGCCGTTTGACTATTTCCTGTGGAGCTGCGGCAAGTCTATGGTCTATGCCAACAAGCCAGCGACGATTGATGAACTTCGTACGAATATCGAATGTGAAATTGCAGCAGTATCGGCCGATTTATGCTTGAAAACCGTCGAAAATTGGGTTCAGCGTCTGGACTTCTGCAAGCGTGCCCGTAGTGGCCATGTAAAAGTTCCATACATAATGACATTGAACGTACTTTCACATAAATAAAGAATTTCATTGATATCCAAAACCGTTTCTGTTTTATTTAAAAAAAAACTTTTGTAGCGCTCTTATTGAAAAACCCTTTAGTAGTGACATTTATCAGTAGGTACATTGAATGATCTTGAACTTTTTGAATTGCCCGTGTGTACCAATCGTTGAGGGGTTGACTAGACTACACGCACGCTAAATAAAAATGTGCATACTATTTAGGAAGAATTTACAAGTTTTTTTTTTCTCTCTCTTAAATTTGGTATCTAATAGTAGAGAGAAACCGGTAAAAAATTCGCTTCCAACTTTTTCAAGTATCTAAATATTAGAAGTGGTGAACTGAAAGTATCAACAAATGCAAAAAAAAAAACATGAAGTGAAAATTAATTTTTATAAACAAGCTAATGGGGCCTGGCAGACGTTGTCCTGCTACAGACTGCCTTCTATATGTACTTGAACGTATTTTATATTTTGGAGCTGTTGTTGAATATTTTATGCTTTTGAGATTAATATATGAATTTATTTTAAGCCCAATTCCAGAAACATTTCAAAACCCAATTTACATAACTCGTAACTTTGTAATAAAAAGCAATTCAATTGAATCAACCCCGTGGGCCTCATAAATAAGTTATTGACCATTTTATATGTAGTAAACAGAACCATAAAATATAGACAACAAAAAATTGGCTAGTAAAAATTCACGATTGTCACTGACAGATACAAATTTTAACTACATCAAGGCCATATTGTTTGGCCTCTATCGATTAAAGAATCTTACGAGTATAATTCTCACGTTTGAACTTATACATACTATACATAGCCAACCATCGACCAACCCTACGAAAAACCGATTTCTTTTCTCTATAATATTATAATCAATTCTGCATCGCATAACTCTTCGTTATCTTTGACGTGCGACTTAATTTGAACAGATAAACCAAAAAAGGATTCAACATTCAACAGCCCCATGGATATTGTTGTCATCGCGACTTTAAAGGCTATAAAATGTGAACCTATTTTCAACTTATCAACCTCCATAATCATTAATGACAGCACCAAGCCAGATGACTATAGGATATCCATATGAACGAAGAACAAATAGAGTCACCAGGATAGACCAACTTGACTATATGTATAGCTGAAAATTTTCAAAATACATACATAATTATCGCAAAAATGTCAATCGGCAAAATGTTCTTGTAACATAGGTTGGGCGGTGACTGTGAAGTTCTGTTGAACTAAAATTACATTTTAAAGCAAAATGTTTTACTTTGCAAGGGACACGAAGAGGGTTACTGCAGAACGAGGGTTGGAATAATTTGAAGTTAAGGGAGCCTGTTGCTTGATGGGATTAGTGGTTTGTGGGTATCTGCTCCGATCGAACATAAAACCAAGCTATAAAGAGATAATTGGTTAGTTTGAGGAAAACTTGACAGCCCCATTGTTAAGAGTATAATTAGTAGAAAAAATATAAAAACATTTCAACATAGAACTTTAATATTTATGTAGGTTAGGTGATTTTTTAGCTGGTTTGGTTTTGGCAACACTGGTTTTGACAGCTGACGTGTGTTTAGTACCTTGTGTCACTGTCAAACAGCTTCAGTTTGGTTTGCAATTTAACCATGGATCGTCTTACAAATGAACAACGCTTGCAAATTATTGAATTTTACTATCAAAATTCGTACTCGGTTCGAAATGTTCATCGCGCGCTGCTTCCATTTTATGATCGGCATTCTCGACCTTCTGAGCAGTCTATTCGGAAGATTGTGACCAAATTTCGCACCAAATTTACTTTGTTGGATATTAAACCACCAACACGTTTACGTACTGTGCGTAGTGAAGAAAATATTGCGGCCGTATCAGCTAGTGTGACAGAAGACCGCGAAATGTCGATTCGGCGCCGTTCCCAGCAGTTAGGCCTTTGTTACAGCACTACGTGGAAAATTTTGCGGATGGATTTGGGCGTAAAGCCTTTTAAGATACAGCTGGTGCAAGAACTAAAGCCAGCCGACCTACCACAACGCCGAATTTTTGGTGAATGGGCTCTTGGAAAGCTGGCCGAGGATCCGCTTTTTTATCGAAAAATTGTGTTCAGCGATGAGGCTCATTTTTGGTTGAATGGGTACGTAAATAAGCAAAATTGCCGCATTTGGAGTGAAGATCAGCCAGAAGCATTGCAACAGCTACCAATGCATCCCGAAAAAGCCACTGTTTGGTGCGGTTTATGGGCCGGCGGCATTATTGGGCCATATTTCTTCAAAGATGATGCGAATCGCTACCGAGCGATGATAACAAACTTTTTTTTGCCCGAAATGGAAGTTCTTGACTTGCATGATATGTGGTTTCAACAAGACGGTGCCACATGCCACACAGCACGCGAAACAATGGTGCAATTGCGAGGCGAGTTTGGTGAACAGTTAATTTCACGTTTCGGGCCGGTCAATGGGCCGCCTAGATCGTGCGATTTGACACCATTAGATTATTTTTTGTGGGGGTATGTCAAGGCTAATGTCTATAGGGACAAGCCCGCTTCGATTGACGCACTGGAAGCCAACATCCATGCATTCATTCGTGAGATACCGGCCGATATGTGTGAAAGAGTATGCCAAAATTGGACTCAGCGGATGGGCTACCTGAGACGCAGCCGCGGTCAACATTTGCATGAAATTATCTTTAAACATTAAATTACAAGGTTCAAACTATCGATTCAAATAAATATTTCATTCATTTTTTCGAATTTTTTATGTTTTTTTTTTAAAAAAAGTTCTATACCTCTTAAAAAATCATGCATTTCTTTTTCATTCCTACTACTCCAAAAGCCTTTAATTGGCTGTTCCGAATAAAACTTTCGGAGTTTTCTTCTGTTCCCAACATAAAGGAGTAGACTATAGGAACACACACAAATGTAGGGTAAAGTCGGGTGATATGGCACCCTTTCAATATCTTCCATTTTATGACTCTTTTTCAAAGCAAAGAGAACAAACTATCATTGTTCTTATTGGATCCGGTCAAAATCGCAGTAGCCCTTAAAAATATGTATTTTTACAACCGGAGAAAAAAAAAATCAGTACATTTGAAGTAATAAGTTTTTTAGTATTCTAGTTCTAGTGAAACGTGTAGCTATACGAAAGTATTTGACGCCAGATGTTTATATGAACAATAAAAAGAACAGTTAACCGTGTTTTTGTAACTTAAGCTCGGGGTCTTTAGTGCAGCTATAGTCGGATAGGAAAACATCTTCGGCGGATATAAATTCATAAGCACAGCTCTACGAAATGACCTCAGATAATGGGTTCCGACTAATTGACTTTCTACCCAGCTCGTTATGCGGTGATAAGTAGCACTACTTTTCTAGACCCTGGCTGCGCCGCGCCGATGCCTGCAAAGAACTAAACATGTTATGACTTGGCGCGGAAAAGGGGAAACCTCTATTAAATCGCGGAATAAGTCACTTTGACAGGAAATTTACCTGCAATTGCTAGTTATCTAAGTTTCAACTTACTTACAATCGGAAGGAGGAAGTATGAGTCTGTGGTTTTGTGAAGTATATGAGTCTCGGACTCCAGTGAGCATGCGTTTTTCGGTCATTACTCGCATCATAGAGCATTTTTAAAGCTTCAGCACATAATCAAGAAAACAGAATGCTACATTTCTTGACAAAGGCGTGCACAGTCTCCTAACTAAAAAAGATTGAAGAGTCAAAACAAACAGGATAGGTTTTAATTTATATAATTACAAAAAAGTAATAAAAAAACTATCAGCTGGTTTTAAAATTTTAACTGCAAATCATCAAGCTGAAGATGAACGAATTTCAATATGAGACTAAGTTGCTTTGATGAAATAAGTGTAGGCGAGTTTATTCTTGGAGTAAAATAAAATGTTATAGGACTCGATGGAATAAATCCTGATTTTGTAAAAATTCTTCTACCCGTTCTCCTAAAAGTAGTACCTAACCCAAGTTTTTAATACTTCCATTACTTAAAGCACATTTTCGGATTCTTGGATGATTTCAAAAATTCTTCCGATTCCCCAAAAAAAAAAAACTTAAGACAATATTTCACTGTCATATTTATGTATATGGCATAAAGTATGTTGTATAACGAAGTAGTTTTTGTGTTTTTATTTATGTGACACTTATATGACGCTTATTTGAGAAATATTCATTTGGCAAACTTGCCATATTTATACGATAATGCAATACTGCCTCAATGGGCAAGAGTTTAAACCAATTGCAATCCTGCCATATTTAAGTAAGGTATATGAAACCCCAACACCCACAAACTTGACGAGCTGCGGTACCAACAATTTGCCAAGGCTGCGACAAAAACCAGCTTAAATCTGGCCAGGTTACCTATTACACGAGACTCTCCTCGATTTAACATCTCATTCATCATTTTCTTTTCAACCGCTCATGTACAATCTTCTTACAGGTAAAGGCTTGTTTGGGAGTCACACTAAACCCTCTCTCCTGGGGGTGGATATCCACGTCACAAGGTCTCAACCCCAAAATGATGGCCAGAGACGCAGCCCCACAACACCTCTTGAGGATGATTTCTTGCAGATGCAAGAGCAAGTAGGGAAGTGGGAACGCGTGCAGCTGCATAAAGGAAGGGTTGAAATCCTCATCAGTCTGCAGGCACTGCAGCGGGGCCTCCTGTGACAACGTACCTGATATTGCAGTTGTTGTCGATATCCCAGAAGGTGAAGATCTGTCCGATGTCGACATGGACTATGTCTTGGGGGCACAAGACATCGACGATACATCACCATCCCCTTATGGGAATATGCCATCCCGATACGACTATCCAGATACGGACGAACCTCAACCGGGACCTTCCAAGAGGACTAACTCAACTTAATTTATTAATTTTGTATAACTCATTTTACTAACTAAAAAACCACTTTACTTTAGTTTTACTTACTTTTTTTATTTCGTTATTCTTGGCTTAGCTTAGCATCTAAAATCATCGTTTACACTTCTCATTTTCTTTTTTAACATCCCACCATAGAACGTACAGTGCTTCGATAGTATAACAAGGGTAGCGAAGAATCATTGTCAAAATTCATTCAGAACGACAGAATATTGCAAGAAATTGCGAAGTTCGAAAATATGATAAACTTTGAAAGGCTTTATCTCGGAAACTATTATGAGTTTACAGAGACAATTTTAGTATCATATTGTAGAAAATTTAGTCTACCCTAAAATGCTTTATCAAAAACTAATTCTTTAGTTTTTAATTTTCGCCAAAATCTGAAAACAAAATTTCGCGGTTTTTTCGATTTTTGACAAAGTTGCGTTCGACACTCGAGGTCACAAACTTGGATTATTCATTGCACCAACATCATAAACAAGGATTTGACGTAAACTACCCCGTACTTTCAGACGACAAGGTTACTGGACTATAAAACAATTTTATTATTTTATTACCAAATAGCTTTTCTCATATAAAACAAAAATAAATTTTACAATCATTTTTACCCCATGAAAACCATGATAAAAAACTGGTTTAGTAACTAAAGTACATACTTTTAAAATAAATTAAAAATATAACACCCTCAAATAATATTTTTGGACTAATTGATACGCTGTAAACTTCGAATGGGAAGCTTTCATAGGGCTCGCTATTCAAGTTTCAGTAAGTTCAAAGACACTCAGTTTTCCCAGAACCAACAGAAGTTTTCGGTGAATAATTTTTGTATGACGAATTGACGAGATAGCGACAAAAGAAAAAAACTAGAAACAAAATAAGCAAATTATGACTTACAATTGATAGCAGCTGTAGTGCACCCTATCAAGGCATTCAGGCACTACAATGCATTAGGGATAGAAACGAGCACTACATATTATATATCCTCTTAGACTGTAAATTGTATTGGCGAATTTACTTGAATTCAGACACCTAGAAATAAATATCCGTGGTCTGGCAAAAATAAACAAAAACAATTTATTTTCTATTTTTTTATAAATCTTATAATCAAAATTAAATGAATAGGAGTTAAATAATTATACATATTTGCAACATGTTCACATGTTGCAAGGTTCCTATATCAAATATCAATTTCACTTTATATGTCTTAGTTGCTTGAATTCTGTAATCAATGTTCCATGTGCCTTCCTGCATTGATCCTATTCCATATAAAGGGTGGTTTTTTTAGACGTGTGGTTTTCAATCTGGCAATCCTTTTTTTGGCGTTGGTCTTTTTGACAGCTGTCACTTGATTTATGCTCAGTTTGGTTTGCCATTTTTACTCTTTGAATAACGTTTGCAAACCGTGCAAATTTATTACCAAAATCATGGTTCGGTTCGCGCGACGCATCGCGCACTGTGTCCAATATTCGGTCGATATAATCGCAACATCGCCTAAATTCGAGCAACCATGGATCGGTTTCGCACCACGTTTACTCTAGTTCTCTAGTAGATAATGCGCATCCTCAGAAACCCAAGACACTATTGCTGCTGTGGAGCAGAGTATCGAAGAAGACCCGAATGAGTCCATCCGCCATCGCTTGCAACAATTGGAGCTGTCGAAAATGTGGCCTCTCGGCTGGAATTTAGGCCAGCCAGCCGCGGTGACCACTTGCCCAAAATAATTTTCAAAACATAATGGCAAACCCTTATCTTTATAATAAAGCTTAATTAGGCCATAACATTAAATTATATGCGTTTTATTTCTTCTTGACAACCACACGTCTAAAAAAAAAATACCCCTTATTATATTCCTATTGCAAACCCCTGACTGGGGCAGTAAATTCTCGATTACAGAACTCAGTGCATTTGGTTGTCGGGGAATGATGGTTGGGTTCCTAAGGTGCAAGAACCGATGGTCAACAACTTAATTCATAATCCTGGTTCAAAATCGTGTAAGTGATTAAACATTATTATGTTATGTTGTTTCTGTTGGCCTGTGGCAGAGATCACTTGAGGTATTTTGTGCATCAATACCCAGTTGGAATTCCAATCAATTAAAGTACTTACATCTGGGAATTATTCTTACGTTTCATCAATACTGTCTCATATGGAATATAGTAGTAGAGATTCGGATGTAGGTAATCCTCTCAATTATTTACTACCATTTTCTAAGCAAATACGAATGCAAATAGCTGTGAATCAGCACGCAGTTCAATAATACTGAAATAGTCCTAAAGACCTAAATCTTCACACAAGTGTATCTATTCGAGCTCAATATTGAAAATTTAATTTATCAAACTGATTAATTTATGTTTGAGGAACAACAGAATTCAGTTACAGTTTATTTTATCAACCTGTGTATTCAGTATTCACTAATTAATTAAATCAGCGAAGGAAGGATTAAATCAATCTTCCTGTCGCATCTTATAATTTTCATAGATTATCAACTTATACTAACATACCTCCAAAGGGGCCAAACGGCAACGCTGCAACATTCTCCTAGCAAAAAGTGGTTAGGTGGATATTTTGTCGTTAATTAGTCGTTTATTCGATGTGATAATTTTTTATGATTTTTCATTTTAAATAGTTTCGATGTTTTCTATGTTTTTTTGTGTTGCTTTGCAAAGTAGATATTAAGTTAGCAAAGCAATGTTGTGCGATGGCATACCAGCCAAACTATTTCAACACGGTGGGACAGCTTTACGTCAAGCAATTCGTGAGATTATAGTGCACGTGTGGGAGCATGAAGAAATTCCAGAAGACTGGCGAAAAGGTATAATTTGACCCATACATAAGAAGGGAGATGTCACAACGTGCAGCAATTATAGAGGTATCACGTTGTTGAGTACCGCCTATAAGATACTCTCCTCTATCCTACAAGACCGGATAACCCCGTACGCTACAACCATCATCGGACAATATCAGTGTGGTTTCATTCCAGGCAAATCAACAACTGATCAGATCTTTACCCTTAGGCAGGCGATGGAAAAATGTCTAGAATTTAACATCCCAACATACCACCTGTTTATAGACTTTAAGGCCGCCTACGATAGCATAGCCAGGGTAGAACTTTACAAAGCCATGAGAGAATTTGGCATCCCAAATAAATTGACACGACTATGCAGGTTGACCATGACCAACGTAACAAGCCAAGTAAAAATAGCCGGATTGCTATCCAAACCAATCAACATCTTTAATGGACTCCGACAAGGGGATGGTTTGGCCTGCCTCCTCTTCAACCTGGCGTTGGAGAAAGCAATCCGTGACTCTGGCACGGCAACAAGAGGGACCATCGTCAACAGGTCCAGCCAGATACTGGCTTACGCAGACGACATCGACATCATCGGAAGAACCGAGCAAGCTGTACATGATTCCTTCATCCAGATCGAGCAGGCGGCACAAAATCTGGGGCTGCACATTAGTGAAGGTAAAACAAAGTACATGGTGGCCTCGAATGCGAGAGGAACAGTTGGTCAAACAATCAAGGTAGCGGAGCACGAATTTGAAGTGGTGCAATCCTTTAAATAGCAGCCGATAACAATATAGAAGAAGAAATACGCGGGCGGCTTCTCAAATCCAACAGAGCCTACTATAGTCTGTCAAAGCTCTTCAAATCCAGAAATCTCACCATAACTTCAAAACTGCTGCTGTACAGGACCATGGTCCTGCCAGTACTCACATATGGATGCGAGACTGTGGTGCTTAGCAAAAGGCACTCCGACCTCTTAGCCGCGTTCGAGAGAAAAGTCTTAAGGAGAATTGTTGGCCCCATATGTGAGGAAGGACGATTCCGGAGACGGCACAATCATGAATTGTACGCAATCTATCTTGAAGCAGATATCGTGACAAAAATTAAGCTCGGTAGACTCCGGTGGGCAGGGCACCTAGCTCGCATGAGCGAAGAGGAACCTGCTCGGAAAGTTCTTTGTGGTACATTCTATGGTAGACGACAGCGTGGTAGACCATGCTTGCGCTGGAGAGATGGCGTAGACCAGGACGCCCGGAGCCTTGGGGTGCGCAACTGGATGGCGGCGGCTCGAGACCAGGATGGGTGGAGAGACTTTTTGAAGGAGGCCAGAACCGGACCCCGGTTGTCGAGCCGACGATTATGATGATGATGAAAGCAATGTTGTGACACTTTCAATTTTTCCGTGTGATGTTTTCTATGTTTTATTTGCTTAATTCATGTTTATTAATTTTTTGTTTGTTTTTTTTTTTTTATAAATTCATATAAAAAACAAATACAGTACAGAAAACAAAAAATATCGAACGTAAAATTCAAATTTTAACAACTTAATTAAAATTTTCGAGCGTTTTATCCACATGAAAAACGAAGATTTCCTCATATCGTGATGGCGTATACATTTTTCCCAAGACACGTACCTTCGAAGGGTGTGAGAGTCCAATTGAATCTCTTGCTTATCCATAATCATTTGTATAGGTTAAGGCAGAAAGCTTTCGTTTTTGTAAGTGTTTCATTTTAATGACATGGCAGAGAGAAAGCTTCTGATCGTATATCACTCTTATCATCGTATTATTTTTTTTATTATTTATTTATAGCCCCAAATCAAGACAATTTTCGATTGAATATTGTTTGTGAATGTTAGATTTACGATAAATTATTGTCAAGGACATAAATTGTCAATGTAACGACGCTGTAAGTTGAAGTTGATACGCGCTCTTTGGGATTCAGAAAACGTATATGTAATTTCAGACACACGTTGCAATAAATTGTTTCCATTGTATTTATAACTTCTTATTTTGACAGCAGTTAATATTCATAATATGACTCTAATGGAATATTTGTTGACTTGGTGGGAATTTTAAACCATCAAATACAGAACTTATTAAAAGGGCTAGGTCAATAGGGATGATTGCTTATCAGGACGACTGAAATGTGGAAACACTGTCAAAAAATAAAGAGTGTTAAAAAGAGAACAGGAGCAGCGCCGTCACGAGGGGTGGGGGGGTAAAGGGAGGATCCCATCAGGCCTTGGACTTTGTAGGGCCCGGAAATTTTAATTAAGTTGAATCGCAGTCTTTTGTTTTAATATTGTTTTTTAATTTGAGATAGATTTTTCATGCATCCTGATCCTGGGGCCCAGTTCAGCAAGCATTAATATATTCCCGTGGTTTTCTAAACGCCCGGATATTTGAAAAATCATTTATGCTTTTAAAATTGGGCCTCTATCTGCACGTTAGCTGTCAAATCAGTCTTAGATGCAAAAATAAGTGGCCCGCAAATTCGAAAAACCATATATATTTTTTTTAATTCGGATTTTTTTTCATATCTACCTACTGGATTTCTGTGTGCCTACATGTATCGCTTATGCTGGCACAGAATTTTTATATTTGGTTTCGATTTGGTGCACTACACGCCTTGCTTTATTAGGGGGACTGGAAATTCATCAAATCCGTGTTTTCGACCTTACTTTTTTTTGTTTGTAATAAAATGCAATTTGTTTGCACAAGTAAGTACCTTACCTACCTGCATTTAGTTTAACCCTTTTTGCATATATCTATAGCTTCCTTACTATACGTTACTGCCTACACATTGACTACACAACACTTGGCCTTCTTAGTCAATGGAATTGAAAAATCTGTTTCTCGCGCCACTCTTGAATCGACCCGAAGAAGACAATTGAATAGACATTCCGGGAGAAGAAAATCAACGAGTAGAAGAAACTGAAGCAGACGAAGAAACATATTTCAAAAGTAACATGTTTTACTTCTTAGTTGATTTGATAAGGTATATCTGGAATTTCTCGTCAGTTTGAAGCCTTGGAAAATTTGAATGCATCCTTTTCATCTTTATGATAGTTTTTAACGATAGGTACAAAATACAGCTATACTCCTTATCCAAAAGTACAAATCGCATGTATTTCAAGAGTTGGAGGAAGAATTAATTCATTAATAAAATATTTACGAAGCCAATTTCGAAGAAGAACTTCCACCATTCAGTTTGCTGAATGTATTTTTTCCCAGAACTTGGAGACGGTTTTTCACAAATATCTGTGTTGTTCTGCGTATATTTTGCATTTGAGTTTAAAGAATCCAATTTTCAGCATTTGGAGTCGATTTTTTAAAACAATTGTGTTCCCCTGCAAATACCTGTCTTCAGCTAGTGCTGAACATTACTTTAGCGTCTTTGCCAAAATAACAAAATTTCATCACTCGTGCTCATCACAAGATCGTTTTTCAGGACTTGCTATTGCTACACTATGCATTGAAACACCTTTGGCAATGAAATTTAATTTCGATGCAATTATAAGTAGTTTAGCTGCTCAGAAAGCTATGATGCTATGAAAGCTCGAATGCAATACGAAAACATTTTGCCGAATGAAAACCAACTCTAAGTGTAATATTGTGATAATATTTTAAACGTAAGAAAAATAATGAAAACGTCTGAATGAAAACGTTTTACAATACATTACGTAACTTTTAACATAAAGACAAAATTCAAACATTAATAATTCTGTTTTCTTTTCAAAGTAAAACATAGTCTTGCTAATTTTTTTAAATATAACGGGCGTTTTTTTATAAGTGTGGTTTTCAATCTGGCAATTCTCTTTTCGGAGTTGGTCTTTTTGACAGCTGCAGCGTTCGGACTTTACTGAGAAAGCTGTAGATTTACTTCGCTTCTTCATACATTATCAAATCTACTGCATCACTGCGCTTTGCTAACAATCTACTTCTATTTTCGATTACGATTCTTTTTGCTCGAAAGTGGAAATGTCAAGAATGAAACCAACCCTTAGAGATGCCTGTGTGGGTAAAAGGGTTTTTGATTTGTCATTTCAGATTGATTTGACAGATTAAGCACAATTTGTTCGAAAACAGGGATCTCTAAGGTATGTTTTTGATTTTCATTTTTCCACTCTTTTGCAAAAAGTGTTGAATGTAGTAGCCTTTAATATAAATTAAAATTCTACTTCGAAAATTTTGGTTTCACTGCGATTCTTATTTCGATCTACTTCGAAATGCGATTTCTGAAGTCCGAACCCTGGACAGCTGTCACTCGATTTATGCTCACTTTGGTTTGCCATTTCAAGAATTGAAGCCAAATGACCATCAAGCGCGTCGGCCGTTCGGTGAATGGGCCCAAAACGAGATGGCCACCGATCCCGATTTTCACAAGAAAATTTTGTTCAGCGATGAAGGTCATTTTTGGTTGGATGGGTACGTTTATAAGCAAAATTGACGAATTTTGAGTGATCATAACCCACAAGCCATTGTTGAGACGCCGCGCCGTTACATCCTCAAAAAGTCACTGTTTGGTGTGCTCTATGGGCAGAGGGAATGATTGGTCCATATTTCTTCAAAAAATGAAGCCGGCTATAATGTTACAGTCAATGGGGAACCCTATAGCCATGATTAATGACTTTTTCTTGACTGAATTGGAGGATGTTGATGCGGACGACCATTGGTTCCAACAAGACGGCGCTACATGTCATACAACAGCCAATGAAACAATTAATTTATTGAAGGAAACTTTTGGTGAGCGCATTATCTCGCGTGGGCCTGTGGCGTGGCCTCCAAGATGGTTTGATTTAACACCGCTGGACTATTTTGTGTTTGGTTATGTGAAGTTGCTTGTCCACGCAGATAAACCTGAGACGATTGAGGTCCTGGAAGAGAATATTCGGCGCGTTATTGCTGGAATTAATTCGAACCATCCGCAGCGCCCACTTGCCCGAAATCATTTTTAAAACATAACTGCAAACCCTTATCTTTATAATAACTCTAAATTCTTGGCCATAACATTATAATGGGTGATTTTTTAAGAGGTTTAGAACTTTTTTTAAAAAAAAAAACACAAAAAATTCGAAAAAATGAATGAAATATTTATTTGAATCGATAGTTTGAACCTTGCAATTTAATGTTTAAAGATAATTTCATGCAAATGTTGACCGCGGCTGCGTCTCAGGTAGCCCATCCGCTGAGTCCAATTTTGGCATACTCTTTTACACATATCGGCCGGTATCTCACGAGTGAATGCATGGATGTTGGCTTCCAGTGCGTCAATCGAAGCGGGCTTGTCCCTATAGACATTAGCCTTGACATACCCCCACAAAAAATAATCTAATGGTGTCAAATCGCACGATCTAGGCGGCCAATTGACCGGCCCGAAACGTGAAATTAACTGTTCACCAAACTCGCCTCGCAATTGCGCCATTGTTTCGCGTGCTGTGTGGCATGTGGCACCGTCTTGTTGAAACCACATATCATGCAAGTCAAGAACTTCCATTTCGAGCAAAAAAAAGTTTGTTATCATCACTCGGTAGCGTTCACCATTGACAGTAACGCTGCGATTCGCATCATCTTTGAAGAAATAGGCCCAATAATGCCGCCGGCCCATAAACCGCACCAAACAGTGGCTTTTTCGGGATGCATTGGTAGCTGTTGCAATGCTTCTGGCTGATCTTCACTCCAAATGCGGCAATTTTGCTTATTTACGTACCCATTCAACCAAAAATGAGCCTCATCGCTGAACACAAGCAGCGCGCGATGAACATTTCGAACCGAGCACGAATTTTGATAGTAAAATTCAATAATTTGCAAGCGTTGTTCATTTGTAAGACGATCCATGGTTAAATTGCAAACCAAACTGAAGCTGTTTGACAGTGACACAAGGTACTAAACACACGTCAGCTGTCAAAACCAGTGTTGCCAAAACCAAACCAGCTTAAAAATCACCCTTTATTATATGCGTTTTATTTCTTCTTGAAAACCACACGTCTAAAAAAACAACCTTTATTAGTAGATACTATATTTTTCCTTCACTCACAACACAAACATGCGGTTGGCAATAGTGAAGTGAATGTAGAAGACCGGGGCGATTTCCAACATTTTTCCTAAGCTTATGCAATAAAAAAAGAAATTTATCATCCATAAATTCAAATATTATTTTAAAAATCTTAGTCGGCCTTGCATTTTGGCCAATTTTTAATTCAAAGCTGATTTTCAATTTATTTTATTTAGTGGAGTGCCTGTTGCCTGTGTTTTTTGTTAGGTTCTCAAATGTTTGCCTAATGTTCTTTTCCAGGCTTTTTAATTTGTTTTTTAATAAAATTGGTTATTTTGAAAAACGGTAAGTGGAGTTCGTAAATATGGCATTGCTTACAAAGAATGCAAAAATACAGACAGTTTAATAAACTTCATTACTATTTTTACTTGGGAATATAGGTAGGTACTATATGGCAAGTTATGTATTCGTACAAAAAATCGAACTCGAGATTTTGGTCAAATTTGACATTACGATGATAGCGGAGATGAAAAAAGTGGGTCTCGCAAAAACGTCCGTCTGTCTGTCGGTTCGACTACAGCCTGAACGGATGGGTCGATTTTCTTTAAACTTGGTATACCTAGCGTTTTTTGTACATTCCCCCCACCCTTTTTTTTCTCTTTTTTTAGGACCAAAACTAACAGTAGCTGTCATACAAAAAGGAAAAACTTATTTTTCTCAAATCCAGGGTTACCAAATTTGTTTTTAAGAACTCAATAAATTTAAATAGTTATAAGTTGCCGTTTAATAAAAAAAATGGTTCCGAAAAATGGTTATTAATGGTACCTCCCAAGGAACCATTTTTTTGATTTTCGCTTTTCTCGAAACGGTTGAACAGATTCTGATCAATTTTTTATGAAGAATTATTGACACACTCTTAATAATATTGTGTACCAAAATTTTCAAAAAAAATATTTTTTGGATTTTTAAAAAAAGTTTCAAATTGTTTTTTTTGAAAACTCCATATTTCAAAAACGACTCTGTCGATTTTTATTAAACATGGTAAATAGCAGTTTTTTAACTTTACCTAGAATATTTATGACAAAAATTATGCTAATACCCAAAAATAACGGTGCCTCCCATACAATTATTTAAAAACCGTTAAGAAAAATATTTTTTTTCTCAAAAACAACTTCTACGATTTTTATAAAAGTTTTTTGTGTATTAAAATTAGAACGATACCCCTAAACTTAGCCCAATTCACAGTAACGTGCCGGTCTTGATCATCACGGAAGAAGTACGGTCCAATGACGCCGCCGGCCCATGAACCAGACCAAACCGTATTTCGGGATGCAATGATGACTCATGTAGTACGTGTGGATTGCTGCCTGATCAATACCGCATATTTTGTTTATTGACGAAGCCATTCAGCCAGAAATGAGCTTCATCGCTGAAGATGATTTTTCGATGAAAATCCGAATCATTTTCAAGTTGTTTCTCAGCCCAATTCACGAACATACGACGCTTCTGGTGTTCAAGCGGCTTCAGTTCTTGCGTCAATTTAATCATGTAAGGATGTTGGCCAAGATCTTTTCGCAAAATTCGCCACAACGACGTCACAGAGAGACACATTTGGGCTTTCTGCAACTGAAGCCTCAGCGGCAGCAATATTCTCGACACTACGGGCACCTCTTTGTCTCCCTGGCATGGGAACAAAAAAAAAAAATTTTCTACTAGGCGCTCAACTTTTGATCTGCTAGGACGATTATGACGACCATAAATTGGACGTAGGGCTCTTAACGTTGAAGCCACTGCAACCGAATTTCGGTAGTAAATTTTAATAATTTCGACTCGTTGTTGGCTCGTATATCTTTCCATCATGAAATGGCAAACTTTATTGAAGAGAAATATCAAAAGAGCGGCCAGAAATATGGCGTCGTTTGCTGTCCCTGTTGCTCTACTTTTGTAGCGTCCCTGTTGAAAGGTTTGATATTTCATGATGGGAAGATATACGAGCCAAAAACGAGTCGAAATTATTAAAATTTACTACCGAAATTCGGAGTCAGTGGCCTCAACGTTAAGAGCGCTACGTCCAATTTATCGGTCGTGCGATTTGATGCCGTTAGACTATTTCCTGTGGGGCTACGTCAAGTCTATGGTCTATGCCAACAAGCCAGCGACGATTGATGAACTTCGTACGAATATCGAACGTGAAATTGCAGCAGTATCGGCCGATCTATGCTTGAAAACCCTCGAAAATTGGGTTCAGCGTCTGAACTTCTGCAAGCGTGCCTGTGGTGGCCATGCAAAAGAAATCAAGTTCTATACATAATGGCATTGAACGTACTTTCACAGGAATAAAGAATTTTATTGATATCCATATAAAGGGTTTTCCAATAAGAGGTGTTATTTTGAATAGCCCGCTATTTCGGTAGCTGTCACTTTTGAAGCTGTCATTTTTTGACATTTGACTACGCCATTAATAAAAATGGAACGATACACGCTTCAACAACGCGTTGAAATTATAAAATTTCACTATAAAAATGGTGAAAATTTGGCAGAGACGGTTCGTAAAACTAAAACATTTTTGGGTCGTCGTGAAGCACCTTGTCGGACCGCAATACAGAAATTGGTGGACAAATTCGAGCTGTTGGGACAAGTTAGTGATGTGAAGAATAAAACCCGTGCACGTCGCTCAAGAACAACTGAGAATATTGCTGTTGTAGCCCAAAGTGTTGAAGAAAACCCAGGTTTGTCCATTCCTCGTCGTTCTTTGGAATTAGGCATTCCACAAACGTCATTACACCGTATTTTGCATAAAGACTTGGGTCTTAAGGCTTATAAAGTTCAGTTAACACAAGAACTCAAGCCGGCTGATCATCAACAACGTCGTGTATTTGCTGATTGGGTCCTTGAAATGCATGAAAATGATCCGGAATTTCATCGAAAAATCATCTTGACTGATGAGGCCCATTTCCACCTCGGAGGCTACGTCAACAAGCAAAACTGTCGCATCTGGGGCTCGGAAAACCCAAGAGTTATTGTTGAAAAGCCTCTCCATCCTCAACGCGTGACTGTTTGGTGCGGTTTATGGTCCGGCGGGGTCATTGGACCTTACTTTTTCGAAAATGAGGCTGGAGCAACAGTTACGGTCAATGGATTGCGCTATCGAGATATGATTAATGATTTTGTATGGCCGGAATTGGATGGTATTGATCTGGACAACGTTTACTTTCAACAAGACGGCGCTACGTGCCACACAAGCAATAAAACCATCGATCTTTTACGGGAAAAGTTTCCGGACCGTGTTATCTCTCGAAGAGGTGATCACAATTGGCCACCGAGATCTTGTGATTTAACACCTTGCGACTTCTTCCTTTGGGGCCACGTGAAAGATAAGGTCAACGCCAACAGCCCAGCGTCGATGCAAGACCTCAAAGATGTAATTCGTGAGGCTATGGAGGACATAGGGCAGCCACTTTGCGATTTGGTTATGGAAAATTTTATGAAAAGGATATGGTCCTGTAAGCGTGGTCGTGGCGGCCATTTGGCTGATGTTGTGTTGCATTATTAACGACATACCTTCCTCTTTATAATGAAATAAACATCCGATCATTTATCTCAAAAAATGCCATTTTTCTTTGAATATCAAAATAACACCTCTTATTGGAAAACCCTTTATTTTATCGATATTACAAAAGCAGTGGGGATAATGAGAAGTTTCGTGGACTAAATAAGGTTAAGTATATATTCTTTTGTATTATTTTTTGTATCCGTAAAATGAGCATGAAGCCGTCCCAAAATAAATTCATAAAATATGAAGTAAGCAAAATTGTATTAGTTGAGGTTGTTTGGTTTTTGATGAAAATCAGCACGTTCATATACATAGGTATACCCAACTACACATATATCTAGGTATATCATCCATTGAAAATAGGAAAAGCCTGTAACTGAAGAGGATAAGGAAGTTTAAAGAAGGTAATCAAATTTGTATTGTAAAGAAAGATTTGAAGCTACAAGTGGTGTTTTTTTTATTGATTTTAAATTTAAGAAACCTTCCACATAAAGTGACATTACATAATGAAACCGATGATGAATATTTCACAAAGGTCTACATAACTACATCAAGAAATGTCGTTGAGCTGATGTGGATGCAAATTTTATTGAATTTCCAAACGAACTTAAGAAAATTTGAGCAATTCAATTTCTAAGAAAATTATATTAAACCCAGTTCCGGTGGTTGTATCGCCTTCATTCAAATAAATGTCAATTTTAAAAAAATATTAAACAAAAAATCAAATATCATACAAACTTAAGTCTCTTAAGTAGGGGTATAGATAAGTTACATTAGCTGGCATTTGATGGTGTGGAAAAGCTGCTTAAAGTTACAATCAATGGCAAATTATACCCCAATTAACTTTCATACTTCGTTCGGTTGAATTTAAACTTATTTCTTTGAACTGGAATGTAACATGAGATGGCAAAAACAAAAATGAAAAACTTCAAAAGAGATGACAAATGCATCATGTATGTATGCATGTATGTTTTATATCAAAAGTTCAATGAATCGCAACTGATTTACATAATTCGGCATGAACATTTGAATTCGTTTCCGGTCGGATTATGCCTTTGTTAACGTTATTCATGCTCATTTTATTGATTCAAAGAAATTCCAATATGAAATTCAGATATATGTGAATACATACAGACAAAAAAAATATTTATTTTAATACAGGTCAGTGTTTTTACAAAACTAAAATTAAAAAAAAAACCCTAGATTTAAGTACATATTTTCAAACGAAATCCCCTAATAAATATTTTAAGCAAAAATTTATTGAAAGTAATTGATTTCATTTTTATAATAATAATTTAAATATTTTAAATTATGGAAAACTAATAAGGTTTTCCAGCTATGGTATTTAATGCAACCAGCCATTGAATCTTGCGAGCGGTTTTAAAAAAAATCAATTTCTGTCTACATATTTATAGCTACATATAAAATGTTTTTTTTTGGTAAAAATGTTGGCATGTATCTATGTAGGTATACGAAAAAAAAAAAAAAAACAAAATACCTATACTCACTTAAGATCAATTATCCCTCCAAGTTCAAATCCTAACGTGTCAATAATAACAATTCAATGGGAATTGGAATAAACATAACCACGTCTGACTTATGCAGAGGGTGTCAAGATAAAAAGGCGGAAAAGGGCTCATCTAACTTTCTTTGGGAATGTCCCAAATCCTAGCTAGAACAAAAAAAAGCGCGCCCTCGAAGAATACTTTTCGACATCATAATTTAGCAACCTAGAAGCATCCTGAAATTCATCCACAATTCAGGATGGTTCGGGGAGGCACCTCGTTTTTCCCCTCCCTATCACTCATCAATTATGCATTACCTTCATCCTTTTGGGAATGGAATGGATCCATTTAGCACCGAGTGAGATGGTGCGACATCTGTAGGAAATTTGATTTAAATCGGTTTAGCAGAAAACGAGAATGTGAAAAATAAAATAAGAACTTTCTATCATATTGGACGAGAATAGATACATGCCAATTTATGTGTGTCTTAACGCTCTTCGCGGGACTCTGGGCGCCTGAAACATGCCGGCGGAGGGCCCATATAAACAGTACTTTTGTCACTTTCATTAATAATAGTAGACTTAAACGTATCTTCATTAAATTTCTGCAAAAACAAGGGGATAAGTTAGATATAAAATTATGGTTGGTTGGATAGAGAGAGAAGACTAAAATGCAGAAAATTTTCATAAATGCAGATTACAAGAAATGCCATAATGCTGATACGAAGACGAACATGTTCATCTTCATAAAGGTATATACTCGTATGCTAACATTAGCCACAGAGACAAATTTTAAGTTAAATTTGGTGTAAGAACTGTTTTCAACCCACCTAATCAGGCTTATCAACTTTTATGAACACCGAAAGTGGTATGTCCTACATCGGTGAAAAAGAAGGATACAAACTCTTGATAAAGGAACACATAAAAGCCCAGTTGCGTAATAGAAAGTGCATAGGACTGTTATTTTAGGAGTGTGGGTTCGGTTCCCAGCCTCGGCTACTTCCTCTTCCGAGGAGGTGAAAAATCCTCCAAGAATAACTCTTGTCATGAATAAGTGCATCTCACCTTAGCCGTTCGGATTCGGCATTAAATTGTAGGTTGCCTAAATTCCTGCAAAACAAACAATACTTACACAAAAATGGTTAAGATTGAGAGTTGTAAGTCATCACTTAGCCTTCGCTCTCCACGAGCTGTCGCGCCACCTAATTTACTTCAGTTATATTTTATAAAAGCCGTCACAATTGCTAAAGAAAAATTGTACATATACTCGTCTAAGATAGTAAGTAACAATGGCTATGGCAAGTTGCACGTTTGAACAGCACGTCAAAATGATAAAACTTTAATACATGGCTTACACGGTTGTACTTCCAAGTCGATTATCCAAAGTTTGGTGGCCAATTTTGAGTCGACCGATTTAGTGAACAATCAACCAACGTCCTTGCGTCAACAAAACGCAAGACCAACCGAAAACATTGTCGCTGTTTGTGCGAGTGCGTATGTAGTTCTTCGAAAACAGCTATGTCATTGCCATATCAGCATCAATGGATGGTGGCTCCAATTCGATAATATATGGATGTGAACGACATGTGGTTCCAACAGAACGGTGCTATGTTCCACACAGCGAACGCCACAAAGGACATTCTGCATGAACGATTTCATGGCAAGGTTGTCTCTCGCAGAGGTGACGTGAATTGGCCGCGACTAAGTTTATGCTATTTGATATTGCTAGACTTTTTCTTCTTTTCCTTTCTTATTTCCTGAAGTCGCAGGTCTATGCAAATAAACCACAATCGACTGATGCCCTTAAGAAGGGATCTATGCGGAAGATTTATTGAAAATTAGACCATACTCTATGATCCGGGCCACCGTAAGAAGCCGAAGCGGGCATTTAAACGATGTCATATTCCAGCTTATCAGCTTCGGCCACAATATGGTTCATGTTTGAGCACCAACTTTAATTTCATGCGGTTTAAATTCACCGTCCATAATTGCATCATCCATACTTGTTTTATTTATCGTAGCCCTAGTTTGGATAGTAATTCCACTTCTAACGAATTTGATGCACTATCCGACTCCACCCAGAGAATTATTTCCCATTTTCCGCACAGTGAAATCGTTGTAACGGGCGATTTCAATGTACATAATTCTTCATGGCTACGCTATTCGGGTCAGACGACACCCGAAGGAAGGTATGCCGAGATTTTTGCTGAGTTAAACAACTTGACTCAGCTTGTTGATGAGCTTTCTCGGATTCCTGACGTTGCAGGTCAATCCACCAACACTCTAGACTTGTTCCTTACTTCTGATCCTGATAAATACACTGTTAGTGTATTATCGCCTCTAGGCACATCAGACCATTGTATCATATCTGCTAATTTCTCGTGCCAACAAATTCCAGTTAAAGAAAAAACTGATAAGAGAACCGTTTGGCAGTATGAGAAAGCCAACTGGGATGGTCTCAATGATTTCTTCAGGAATTTTAACTGGTCACTATGCTTCCTCGATAGTGACGTAGATTCCAGCGCAGATATGGTTACAAACTTAATTCTTTGCGGAATGAGAAATTTTATCCCGAACAGGGTAAAATCTATAAACACAAAGAAATTTCATGGTTTGATTCGAGCTGTAAGGAGGTTATTAGGGTCAGAGAAGTTCCGTTGTTATAAAGCCAGCACTACTGAGGAAAACCGGAAAAAGTTTCAACAAGCTAGAAAGACCCGTAATGTTCACATTCGACGAACCAAAATTTTGCATGATCAAAAATTAAGACAAAAAATACTATAATGTCCCAAAGGTAGTAAACATTTTTGGTAATTTGTAAAAAACATACGAAATACCACCTCGTCCTCGGTTCCAACGCTCGTCTTCAACGATACTCCTTTTGTCAGCTCAATCGATAAAGCCAATTTGCTTGCAGCACAGTTTGCTGTTAATTCGACGCTGCCAGAAGAAGATATGACTCCACCTGTACTCGAGAGCGTAAACGATTTTATGGGAAAAATCTTCTTTCGCACTCGTCCAGTTTCTAGAGTTCTGAAAGATCTCGACATTCACAAATCCGCTGGCCCGGATAGTATCCCGCCCATTGTTCTGAAGAGTTATTCTTCAACGCTGGAAAAACCACTGCGTAAGCTTTTCCATCTGTTCTACTCTACTGGTCTCTTTCCGAGTGGATGGAAAACAGCATTTGTCCAGCCTGTCCCTAAAAAAGGCGTGTCTTCGTCCCCCTCTAACTATCGACCAATTGCACTTACGTCTCTTCTTTCCAATGTCATGGAAACGCTGATTAATCATCAGCTTAAGAAATATCTTGAAGAACGAAAGCTTCTAAATGACCGGCAGTATGGCTTTCGTAGCAATAGGTCCACTGCTGTTCTGATGATGTATCTCACCCAACAGTGGCACAAATCTTTACATCGTTTTGGCGAAAGTAAGATTATTGCACTTGATATTTCAAAAGCGTTTGATAGAGTTTGGCATCAAGCTCTCTTATCGAATATGCGTGCATTTGGTATCGATGAATCTCTTCTTCGCTGGATTAGAAATTACCTTTCGGAGCAATCAATACAAGTTGTATTGAACGGTTTCAAGTCTGACATCTACAAAATAAATACTGGTGTGCCCCAGGGCTCCGTCTTGTCTCCGACCCACTTCCTAATATTCATAAACGATCTTTTATCTGAAACTTCTAATCCATTAAACTGTTTTGCTGACGACAGTACCCTCAGCTTTTCATATTCGTTTCGAGATTCACATCCATGTCCTTCAAATGTGGATTTAGAGCGGCAGCGTATGATAAGCTCATTAAATTCTGATCTCGACAGCATTGTCCAATGGGAAATCAAAAACCGCGTAGAATTTAATGTTTCAAAAACTCAATGCTGTCTCCTGTTGTGGAAAGATCACGTATTTAACGTTGCCAAAAACGCTGCTAAGTCGTGTTTAGGTTTTCTCTGTCGATGCAAGAAATTTTTTCTCCGCCTTTGATCTGGCTGTTATCTACAAAGCCTTAATTCGTCCAAAACTTGAGTTCAACTCCCATATTTGGGCAGGTGCCCCAAGAACCCACTTGAGTCTATTGGATAGAATACAAAAGAAAGCTCTAAAAATGATAGGTGAAAGAACTATAACGGAAACATTTACATCTCTTGAACACCGTCGCAATGTTTTATGTCTATAATTATTTTATCGCTATTTCTATAAACAGTGTTCTAGTGAAATAGCCAGTTGCATTCCTCCCCTTAAACAATTCAACCGTAATACTCGCGCTTGTAGGAATGCTCACCAGTTTACCCTTGAGCCCAACTTCGGAAGTACAGGGATTCTTTCCTTAGTCGCACTACACGAATGTGGAATGCTCTACCCAGCTCAATTTTCCCCTCCCATTGCGATCTTCAGACATTCAAAACCAATGTGCATTGGTATCTCCTTTTGAATCACCTCCAACCTATCTAATCGCTCGTGCTGTGTTTATCATTTTAAGGGTAGTCAAAACCCCTTTAGTGAGCGCCAAATATAAAAAATATGCACGACTGGGTCGCACGAACTTGCTCTTATGCGCGATCACATTGTGGTTCTATAGTCTGAAATAAATTAGCTATGGGAGTCTATATTTTATCCATTTGCCAAAACTTAGTTGAGTTGCAGGTGGTATTATGTTAGTATACAAAAATATTAACAATATAGCCTAGTGTTGCAAATATGCAATATGCATAAAAGGAGATTATATTATTTAAACTGGTAAATTGTTTTAAATCAACAAAATTAGAAAGAAATTGATTAAAATACCTTAAATCTGTTTTAACACAACGCGATGTACACCATCTGATTTCTTATATAATTCTTTATTTATGAGAAAAAAAATTTGAAAATCGTAGGAGCGGTTTTAAAAATAATTAATTTTTTATATATAAAACTTCTATACCATTTTTGAGAAAAATAATTGGTACGCCAATTTAAGGCATTTATTAATGTTGCGTTAAAAATTGAACTTCATAAAAATATCTGCTACCAGTTTTCGAAATATCGAATTTTCAAAAAATAATTTTGATTTTTTTTTTTAAATCCAAAAATCATTTTTTAGAAAATTTTGATAGGCACTTTTATTTATATTTGTTACAAGCTTCTGTCTAAAAAATCTAATTTTATTCGGTTGATCAGATGTTGAGATAGTCGAAAATCAAAGAAACCGTTCTATGAGAGGTACTGTTAATAAACCTTAAATATAAACTTTAAAAATTTTAAATGGTAGATAGTACTAATTTTAGCACACAAAAAAACTTTTATGAAAATCATAGGAGTCGTTTTTGAGAAACAAAATATTTTTCTTAACAGTTTTTTAACATTTGTATGGGAGGCACCGTTATTTTTGGGTATTAGAATAATTTTTGTCAAAAATATTCTAGATAAAGTTAAAAAACTGCTATTTACCAAGTTTAATAAAAATCGACCAAGTCGGTTTTGAAATATTGAGTTTTCAAAAAAATATATTAAAACTTTTTTTAAAAATCTAAAAAATATTTTTTTTGAAAATTTTGGTAAACAATATTATTTAGAATGTGTCAATACTTCTTCAAAAAAAAATTGATCAGAATCAGTTTAACCTTTTTCGAGAAAAGCGAAAATCAAAAAAATGGTTCTTTGGGAGGTACCATTAATAACCATTTTTCGGCACCATGTTTTTTATTAAACGGCAACTTATAACTATTTAAATTTATTGAGTTCTTAAAAACAAATTCGGTAGCGCTGGATTTGAGAAAAATAAGTTTTTCCTTTTTGGCCA
Organism: Leucozona laternaria; assembly: GCA_932273885.2. Taxonomy (NCBI): domain Eukaryota; kingdom Metazoa; phylum Arthropoda; class Insecta; order Diptera; family Syrphidae; genus Leucozona; species Leucozona laternaria. The sequence goes on along the minus strand of OW026366.1, from coordinate 236,196,041 downwards.
AGAAATTTTGTATGACAGCTACTGTATGCTTTGGTCCTAAAAAAAAAGAGAAAAAAACGGGTGGGGGGAATGTCCAAAAAACGCTAGGTACCAAGTTTAAAGAAAATCGACACATCCGTTTAGGCTGTAGTCGAACCGACAGACAGACAGACAGACAGACGGACGTTTTTGCGAGACCCACTTTTTTTGACTTCTCTATCATCGTAATGTAAAGTTTGATCCAAATCTCGAGTTCGATTTTTTGTACGAATCCATAACTTCCCATATAGTACCTATATCGCAAGTAAAAAAAAAAAATAAAAATAAGTATAATGTTAAATACCTGGCTCTCAGCTTGTCTTATTCCATTTCCACATCTACCCGCCCTTATTGAAAAACCCTTTAGATCATCAAAAAACATGCATATAACGGGATCCTGCTCTCTATCAGGATCAAGTTTTATGAACCAAGAAAAATTAGTAGTTAATACTCTGGTGGGCAGCAGAAGGCTTTTAATTTTTGCAAATGGTAAGGCAGTGTAAATTGTAGTGTAAAGAAAAAGTAGAAAAATAACCAAATAATTTGGATTTTTTAAACTCATTCTATGCTATAATATGGCGTTAATATACTTACCTCATCGTACTTCCATCTCTGTCGGCTTCTGTGTAAGCAACCCCGTTCCAGACCCTGAGTTAAGAAGCTTCATTTGTTCAATGTTTTATTGTTCTAACTATAAAAAGAAAGAAAACAAAATTAATATCTTTTTGAATTCATCTTATTTTTCCAGTTCAATAACTGCAGGAAAGCCTTCAAAAGTAAATCTCAGCCATACCCACTCACTCACATGTATCATATAACTACGTATAGGTACTTCAAGTTGACACCTAAAAATATAAATTTTTCCTTGGGGATATCGTTGAGTGTTCGGTTCCTTTCCTTTTATCAATTATTTTTTTCCACAACTCGTTTACTACTGTTATTTGATGCTTATGTTCCTGCACAATTCTTTATTCTCTCCTACCATCAGTATTTTTTTTTTATAAATTTCCTTTCAAATGTCGCTATGACATTTTAACAAACAAACTGAAAAAAAATATCATCTCTCTTTCAAGGTTTAGCGGTAGGTCTCAAGTGAAAAAAAACTCTTGAATTGATGCTTGTGAAGGTGATGGGATTATCGTCATTGAGCTGGACAGGAAATACGAGTATGTAATACACACTTAACACATGTTATGTAGGTCAGACGTTATCGTTTTATTTCCTATAACTGTATAATATGTATACGTTGGTTTCTAGTAAGCATTTAAGCTACTTTAATTGGAATTCGATCCATTTGCTATGCAAAGGTGCGAGTTGGTGGACAATGTTTATCTACTCAAAATGTCGGTTTGGATATGCGAAAAAAGGTAGAGGTAATTAGACTTTGTGATGTAGTTCACTACGAGTTATGCAGTTCCATATTAGCAGCTCTTCCAAGTGAACTATACTCTGTTCAACAAAAATTGTTATACTCTGTTCAACAAAAATTGTCAGTACAGGGAAGATAGGACGTTTGCCTCTCAGTCTGGATACATTGACTTGCATAAAACTCTCCCTCCTTAAAGCTCTCACAGGGTTTCCGTAGCTTAAATTATAAATAGTACTTCACCATTGAAATACTCAATTTCATAGATTTGTTCTCAAAAGTTTCAAATCCCAAAAGTTCCTTAATAAAATCCACAGAAAAAGCTCTTGGCCGACGAGAGCACGATCGTCCATCAGTATCCCTATTCACTTCAGCAGTGGGATACAATGGTCGTGGTGGAGTGTACGACTTTTTGCGGAGAATTACAACAACAATTCGTATACGTAAGTCAGTGGCTTGCTAATTTTCTTAATGGAATTTTTCCCAATTCATTGACGTGAGCGTTCACCAGGCGCTACTGCTTTGGAAAAAGCTCTCCCATAAGCCCTGTACTGACAATTTTTAATGAACAGACTATAGTTCAGGGCTTATTGCAGAGCTTTTTCAAAAGCAGTGGCGCCTGGTGCACGCTAACTACACCAATTGGGAAAATTGCCACTAAAAATATTAGCAAGCCTCTGACTTCGTACATACGAATGGTTGTTGTAATCTCCCGCAAAAAGACGTTCATTCCATCACGACGGACGGTTGTATCCCACTGCTGAAGGTAATAGGGATACTGATGGACGATCGTGCGCTCATCGGCGTCATATACGATGTTTGTGCTCATCCAAACAGAGTTACCTTTCTCAATTGTAAGCAAATTCAAGAGCTTTTTCTGTGGATTTTATTAAGGAACTTCTGGGATTTGAAACTTTTGAGAACAAATTTATGAAGTTACGAAATATAATTGGAAACTATTATATTATATTTATGTTATCTTTGAAAAAAAATAATTTTTTGGCTTTTGCTCGTTACCAAGTCTTAATATTTGGTTGGATAACCCTTGTTTTTGATGACTGCTTCACAGAGCCTCTGTAAACTTTCCACCAAATCCTGGCATCTTTTCGATGGAATGTTCTTCCATGCCTCCTCGATATTTTTGAACAAATCGGATGCATTTGTTGCCTTTTTGCTCTCCAAACCTCTTTCCACATCTGCCCACAAGTTCTCAATTGGGTTGAGATCTGGACTTTGCGCTGTCCACTTCAAAACTTCAATATTTTCCTCCTCAAACCAACACTTCACAACACGTGAGGTGTGCTTGGGGTCATTGTCTTGCTGGAAAATGTAACAAACTGGCAAATGCTGAAATGCATAGGGCTCCATTACGTTTTCCAGTATGCCCTTGTAATGGAACTGATCCATTCGCCCTTCAATTCGGACGATAGGGCCCCCACCACGCCAGGAAAATGCCCCCCAAACCATGACATTACCGCCACCCTGCTTAATGGTCTTGATTGTATATTTTGGATAAAGTTCTTTATTAGTTGGCCGTCGCACGTAACGTTTGCCATCCGATCCGAAGATGTTAAACTTGGTTTCGTCGCTCCAGAACACCTTTTTCCAAAATGAGAGCGTTTTTTTAGATGTAATCTTGCAAACTACAACCGACGTTTCAGATTTTTTGTTTGCCACGCATGGTTTTTTCCGAGCAATGCATCCCCGCAAACCTGCTTCTAGAAGCCGATCCCTTACTGTCCTAGCTGTTATTTCCTGACGCAATTGGGATGAAACGGCTGCAAGAATATCCTTACTGGTGGCAAAAGGATAAGCCTTACTCTTATTTTTTCTGAATTTTTAAATGAAACCCTTTAAAAATAAAAAAAAAGACTTTCCCCAAGACAACACTTACCAAATATGAATTTATTTTTAAAATTGTACGATCGTTTCTAATTATATTTCCAATAAAATTCAATACCTGACTCAATGCACGCGGAAAATTTGTGAAATTTTCCGTTATATGAATTTGACATTATATGAATTTGACATTGATAAACAAAAAAAAAAAACAATACTATAACAGTTTTCATCGACTGAGTGTTTCGCAATTGTATTGTTATTTGTTAATTAAGAGACGAGACAAAAAATGGTCTTTTTTTCTCATCGTTTCTAATTAGTTTTCCACCACTGTATATAAAATGGAATACCATTTTTGTAAACTTCTTTAAAGACATTGGGGCATATATAGTCACTTTTAAACTTCAGTTTATCTTAGACCTGGGTTTATCCTATCTAAATAACATTGAATAAACCCCAGTCTAAGATAAACTTGAATTTAAAAGTGACTATGAATATGCCCCATTTTGGAGAAAATATTAAAAATATTTTTTTCAAGAAAACCGCTTCAACGAAATTTGTATTGCATAAATTCCTATTTATTCAGGAATTCAGACGGGGCGGGACGGGTTTTTTAATTAAAATTTGTGTAATCCAGTCTATTCCAAAGTTGTTGCTATTCTTGTGAAGGCATCTGAAAGCACTCCTTTATCAATTGGGAGTTGTCTATCATAGCTTATTGTATATAAAACTTATATAACGCTATAAAAAAGTTACTGAAAAAGTAACACAACCTTACCCCTTTTGCGCTTAAAAGAAAAAAACTATATTTGTTTTTGTTTTAAAAGCAATGTCACAAAGTTCCGCCATAATTCAATCTTTTAAATGTCACTTTTAAGCTTACCTGTTCATTTTAGTAAATCTTTTTAAAGAAAAACCTACAAGACAGCTAATTTAGAGTACCTTCATAGTTGATAAAATAAAATAGGAATTTAAGTAAATGAGTTATGGAAATGAAATGTTCAAACTTTTTATCGTTTCTATAGCAGGAAATGTTAAAAATTCAATAACTTCATGAAGCAGCTGTTGTCTTCTTAGTGTATGACACTACATTAATCATTATAAGCTAAACAAAATACTTGGTTGGTATTAAAAATATTTTTTCTGCCAGAACAATTCATCCCATCCCGTGTGTGCTTGAAGTAAAATATGAAACCGGGTTTTCTCCTAGCAGAGCAGAATTCCAATTACTTGAATGTAGAGTTCAGTTCAGTCTAATCAAGTTATGCCTGAAACACGGATGTGGTACATTCATGATTCTGGTCCCAACTGAAAAATATAAACAACACAGTTATGAATGTGACACATTTGTGGACAATTTGGTAGAAAAGTTACCATAGATGGAAGATGATGAATACTTTTGTTTTTAGTAACCGAAGTTCCCAATAATAAATGTCACCGCTCTTCAATTGCAGGCATCAAGTGCATTTATTCGGAGGCATTGCTTTCCGCTGGGCTGAGACGAAACTCAAAGATTTAAATAGAACATGTGAGGCGTTCAGCTCATCCCAGTTAGCCAACACAAATTAAAAAAAAATGGACTTTTTAAATTTTTTTTGATGCAAATCGTTTGTGATTCAGAGCCAAATGCGTCAGCAAATAGGCATAGTGCCGCCAATGAAAGATAAAATAAAATGGAAGTGTTGTGAAACTTACTTAGTTTTTCTAACTTTTCGGAAAAACTACATTGTCACAAACATTTTTATTGTTAAATTCAGGAGTCACAAAGCTAGAGCTGTGTAAATCGTTCATTTCAAATGATCGAATCGTTCAAGAATCGATTACCAAAATCATTCGATCATTTTAATCAATCGTTCATTCGATCATTTTCATTCCACTCGATTCATTATTTCATACTGTTCCGATTCGATTTTTGATGTGTAAATATCTATATGTCGGCGGTAGAGTGAAATAAAAACGTGGACTTTCCTCTGTGCGACGTTACGATGTACAAAGTTACGTAACGCGTATTCTCGGAAATGAATTGACATTTGGACACCTGTCAAATTAAAAGTGTTCTAAAGGACCTAGAGAAGTAGCGTGACTTCAGGTAACTTCCACCTCCTAATTGACGTACTCCGTTTTTCGATCCGCCGTAATAAAAATTTTAGTATATTTTGACACTTGTCAAACTAAGTGTTCTAGTGGTCCCAGAACGTCGGCCGTGTGATTAGGGTTATACCCATCTCCTAAATCGATTGGAGAACTCCGTTTGTCGATCCGCCATAACAAAAATGTTGCCACACCTGTCAAACTAAGACAATTTTTTTATTTCGGTTTCTATGAAATTCAATCTCCGAAGTTAAGGAATACCGTACCGATTTGTTCGACCCCATTCTGACCCATATTTCTTTTCTCCGATTAAATATATTAATAATTCAAAAGATATTGATATCGAAAATCGAGATTCATTGAAATGATTGAGATTGGGATTGAAAATCGAGAATCATCGAAATGATTGAGCTGGGATGAAAAATCGAGAATCATCGAAATGATTGAGATTGGGATGGAAAATCGAGAATCATCGAAATGATTGCTATTGGAATCGATTGAAACGAAAACTTGTGATTTCAATCATCAATACTTTTCGATGATGGGATCAAAAAAATTTAATCGTTCCTGATTGACACAGCCCTATCACAAACGATTTCTGATTGATTGAACACAAAAAAACCTATTTTAGTTAAGTTTTCAGAAATATGTTGGCTAACTGGTACTCTTTATTTAAATTGTTAATAACGAAATAACTATGGAGTCACAAAACTTTATATTATTGTCACAAACGAATCACAAACGATTGCCATCAAAAAAAAAATTAAAAGGCCATATTTTAAAATTTGTGTTGGCTAACTGGGATGAGCTGAGGCGTAGGTATTTACAAAAGAATATCATCCTTTTAATAAACATTTAAAGGGCAACGTGATGCCTTACCAGAACCCAACTTTTCACAAGATTCTGATTCCTAAAATGAGAAAGCGCGATTAGTTTACAATTAATATAATTTGCTATAATTTTTTAACATTTGTTATATAAAACATGCCTACATCTTACATGTATATAGATTTATTGAATTTAATGTGATTTTTTTTTTGTAATTTATCTTTAGGAAAGTCATTCTTATTAAAACATGAATGGGATTATTTTTTTTATTTTTTGTGCCAGAAATATGAATGTGCAAATTGACGGGGGAGGAATTTACAAACCAATTTTATTTTTCAGAAACCAAACATTCTATTTTAACGAGAGCAATTAACATCCAAACATGATTTCCCAACGTTTTCATTTTTGCACACTCATGTTTCTAGGATAAGAGGGACGAAATATATATCTATGTAAATACATTCGAAAACGCGTTTGTTCCATCATCAGCCGTGGGTGTTAACAACAGGGCTGCCGTTTTGAAAATTTGCTTGGGAGTATTTCAGAGGATTAAAGAGGGGAGTATTTCGTTTTTGTGTACAGTACCCAAAAAAAAAAAACATTCACCATAAATTTTAAAATTTCGCCGCCTGAGTGCTGAGTGCCCCATAGGCCACTTTTTCGGGAAACTAGTCCGTTTGGTCCTACCTATCCCCATTGCTCTATCTCTATTATTATATAAAAAGTTACGGAAACCACTTTTGGTCTATATACCACAAATTTTTGAGTTCTAAGTTCTTATTTGCCTCATATCCAAAATTTGAACTAAGTAGAGCAATTTTTGTAGGGAAGTTGGAGTGACAAGCAGGAAGTGCTTATGCTTAAATGCCCTATAGCAACGGGCAATGGATTTGGAATCTTCTTCAAGGCCGAATTAGTAAAATCGACTGTGGCTGTAAGGATCTTTAAAAAAAAGCAGCCATTGTTAGGTAAATTTATTTTAAATAAGACGAATAATGTACCTTAGGGTTGCCAAACTACATAACAGAGATAAATTAAGTCTTTTTGAAGTTTTTATTTAACATCAACACTAGCAACATTTAACAAAGGAGATAGGCAATCGCAGAAAAGGCTGCATATGGAAATCGCTTCTACGTCACAATTGGGTGAAAGTGCGGCAACAAGTTCAAAATCTGCAGTCGGAGCGATGGAAGTATTGGATTTGCAGCGTATGAAGGATATGCCAACAAAAACTGACTGGGACTGTATTCATACGGATGTCCAAAAATTAAAGAGGAGGATATTGGCAACATTTGGTTTCAACAGGACGGCGCTACGTGCCACACAGCCGAAGCTACACTCGATGTTTTGCACCATTTTCAAAAAAAAAAAGTTATTTGGCGGACCCTTTATAAATTATTTACATCAATACTACAAAGTCGACTGAGAAGGTGGATAGATGTTAACAATCTAATGAACGAGTTTCAAGCTGGATTTAGACCATAGGATATTCCACTATAGACCACATCTTTATCCTAAGAAGTATAGCTTATCGGTTCTTGTCCTAAAACAAAAAATTTTATGTCCTTTTTGTGGACTTCAAGGCGGCATTCGCTACGATAAATCGAAATGCATTGATGTACAATATGTTTAGATTGGGAATGTCACACAGGTTTGGACGAGATCTACAGAACCTATACATGGATACTAAAGCAGCAGTATGGGATGGCGAACATTTATCGGAATGGTTTCAGACGAATGTAGGTGTAAGGCAAGGTTGCATGCTAAGCCCAAGTTAATGTGCGCTTTTCGTTGAAGATATAACTAGTTTGTTACCGGGTGGAGTTGAGTACGCAGGAAACTTAATCAAAGCCCTATTGTTTGCGGACGATATCGTTTTATTCGCTTACTCACCTGAAGCACTCCACTTAATGATAAATAAACTTAATGAATATTGCAGTTTATGGAAATTAGTGGTTAACCTAAAAAAGTCACAAGTTATGATATTCAAAAGAGGTGGAGGGAGATCGAATCGAAGAGAACAATGGACTTATAACAATGAGATAATCGAAGTTGTGAATCAATATAAATACTTAGGTGTGTACTTCACCTAAAATCTCACCGAAAATTTATTAACAGCAAAAACAGTCAACCAACAAACATATTACGCATAGCGTCAAATATAGGGTTTTCGAATCATTGTCAGAAACAACTTTGCTGTATGCAAGGCAAGTATGGGGAGGAAAAAGATATGAGACGGTTGAGAAACTTCTCCGTTTTTACATCAAACGCATATTTCGATTTCCTCCAAACGCTCCTAACTACATGGTGATGCTTGAAACTGGTATATCTCCATTGTGTATAAAAACCCTGAAACTACAAGTAGATTATATCATCAATGTGCTAAATATGCCTGATAATCGCCTTCCAAAAAAAGCAGCTCTCCAAGCGATCAGTAACAGATCTGGATGGTTCAAGGACTGGATGGAGTTAGGACAAGAAGCGGGCATAGAATTAAATATAAACGATTACAGCAATTGGAAACCCTCACTCTATCAGATGATTGCAAGCCTAGATAATATAGCTCCAGAGCTCGATACGCAGAAGAGGCATAAGAATCAATTTACAGACTGGTATATAGCAAGCTAAACCACAATTTAAATAGTTTAAATTACTTTAGAGATGACTGCACTATAGAAGAAATATCCTGCATGTTTAGGGGGTGAACTGTTGAACCTTAACTTCATACCACTTGGTGAAAATTTATCTGTGCTTTGTGAAATGTGTAATATGGCGGAACGTAAGACATTTTTCATTTTGTTGGTAGATACCCGGTCCTCAAAGAAACGAGAAGACATGTGTTTGGCGAAGACATACTGGGGGCTATCGTGAATAAAATTTCCCTGGGAATGTTTCCCAACTTCGAAAAATTAGAATGTGAATAATGGTCGAAATTTTCAATCGGAATTTAATGTTATCAAGAATTAATTTTCCAGTGGAGTTTGGCTATCATTTCGATGAGCCAAATTCAAGATTACGAGGTGTAGTGGAAAAGTATTAGCCTTTCAAATTTTCGAAGTTGGGAAAAATTCCCAGGGAAATTTTATCGACGATAGCCCCCACTATCTAAGGAACTTACATTAAAATATCTGAATGAAATAGATGTACCCAAAATGTTCAAGTTTTGTAAAATTGCATTAGTTTATCGAAGTAGAATTTTAAATGAAAATTTTTAAATCAAACTGTACTTAAATTATTTAATCAATCAAGTTTTTATATATATAATTGTCAATATTGCAGACGGCAAAGCCATGCTTATATTACCATTGTTAAGAAATTTTTAAAACTACCTACAGAAGAATAAAAGCTATTTACCCATTTTTTTTTGTACTAAAATGGATAAAAACAAAACTGGTAAAAAAAAATCTTAAAACACTAATATAACTAGCTTCTACGAATGTTGATTTATTTTAATAACCAATTCCAAATAAAATTAAACGAATTTTTTAGAGAATTTAAGGGGCCAAATGTAACTTTAGAAATTTTACATAATTTAGTGTTAAAATAATTTATCTTTTTGATATGTTTTTCATCGAAATAGAAATAAGCCTTAATGATATAAGGTAAGGCATACCCACAGAATGAATATTAATTTTTATTTTATGTTCTTATTACTAAAAATTAAATTTTAAAAATTTTTGTTTTCGTTGATTTTCCAATATGTTTAGTGCACAAAAGTCCTATATCCCATAGAAATATGAAGTTTGGTTTTCATTGATTTCGCATTCGTATGGAACAGGGTCCTATATCCATTTCTGACTTTTTTCAAACTTTTTTTTTTGTCATCTTTCAACAGTAACAGTTTTTGCCACAAGGTTTTCGAATTAGAAAAAAAGAAATGCCAATTAAAATGCATAAAGATTCAAAAGTCAAGTAAGTTAGTTAAGTGGAAATAACGAAATTATTTTTCAAAACTTAAAATTCGTTTTCTGAGGAGGCGATTTATACTTCAATTCATATGCAGGGTGTCCCATTAAGAATAGTCCAAACTAGATATGGTGATAGGTCAGGTCATGACCTCTCAGAATTAAGCAACCTGTTCATACCGAAATCCTAACGGTTTTCGAGTAACGGCTGTTTGTTTTTTTTGAGATTTGCACAAACCTCTATTTTGAACCTGTTTTTTGCTCACTCTACTCATAGAGGGCGATATCCCTCTATGCCATATAATAATTATATGACAACATATTTGTTGTATGTCAAAATAGTATTAGGGTTAATGTATTTTTTGTCATATAAATTTGACTGTCACATTTATATGACACTTTTATTTGGCAAACTTGCCATATTTGTATGATAATGTAATACTGCCTTAAGACCTTTTTGTGCCCTTTTTCATAAAATTATTAGATAAAGTCATAGTTTGATGAAAATGTATTTCTTACTTCACTCTTTGAAAGAGCATATACTGAAAAAAATTCTTATGAGTCAATATAGGTTCTTACTTCTCAAAACTTTCCCTGTTTTAGCACTTTTCAAAGAAGTATAAATCTTACCATAGTTGGCTCTAAATCAAAAGTTAAAACTATTTGAACTCAATCAGACATGGTTCTAAAGAAAATAAAAAAAATTGATTATATTTTGTTTTTTTTTTATTAGCTATGAACCCATTTTTTGTTACTTCGTTATAATAAAATTATAAGTGACATCTAGTAACAATTTCAATGAATAATCTTATCCTAAAACAAACTTTCAAAAGTAATGGCACTATTAATTTATCAAAGTGAGATATTAATTTTTTGACAAACTATTTAATTGACAAACAAAATAAATTTAAAATTTCTTACACGCCACTGGAATATGCTTCAATGCATTACATTTACGGAGAATGAGGAGGAATAGGAATCGTTAGGTTAGCAGTGATAAACTATTCTGAGAGGTACCCATTCATTGTTGTTTAAAAGACTCCATTCTTCATCTGTTTCTTCAGCATTACCACCGGTTAAAAGAGTAGGAACCGGTTTATAAGAGGAACTAGAGAAGGACTCCTTGATTTTTGGTCAGTAATGTTAAGTGGTTTTAACACTTCATCATCGAATAATATTCTTGAGCTAATTTTCATACCAAGCCAATAGAGATAGAGAGAGAACAGACAATACAGTAGACGCTCGATATAGTGAATCTCGGTAGATTGAACTATCCAATATACAACATAGTGAACACACACAATTTTATACAGCCTACTCTAAATAGTGAACAAACAAATTTCGACATAGTGAATGAACACACATTCTCTTGAAAACTTAACAAGAATATTCCAGCTGCAAGGCTTGTACAATTTTGTCAACTGACTTTAAAGAAATTTTACCGTTCACTTATGTATGTGGATTGTACATTCAGTCACGTATAACACAAGTCAATGGTGTATTATAATTTTTGTGACATATTGTAATAATTGTTAAAAGAAATTCATTCAAATGTGCAAGTTTTCTAAAATTCAAATCTTTAAAAAAAAAAATTATTTCTACTTGAAGTGCTTTGGTGTTTTTTTTTTTATGATAAAGTTTATTTTGTTGTTTTTAATTTTATGAAATGTTTTCTTTTTTTTCATTCATTTTGAATCAAATTCTACATTGAAAATTTTTGTAAGCTTCCCTTTTGAAATAGTGAACAATCTCGATATAGTGAATATGCCTGGTTTTAATTACTTCACTATATCGAGCGTCTACTGTATATAAAGGGTTTTCCAATAAGAGGTGTTATTTTGAATAGCCCGCTATTTCGGTAGTTGTCACTTTTGAAGCTGTCATTTTTTGACATTTGACAAGTAGAAACTACGCCATTAATAAAAATGGAACGATACACGCTTCAACAACGCATTGAAATTATTAAAATTCACTATAAAAATGGTGAAAATTTGGCAGAGACGGTTCGTAAAACAAAAACATTTTTGGGTCGTCGTGAAGCACCTTGTTGGACCGCAATACAGAAATTGGTGGACAAATTCGAGCTGTTGGGACAAGTAAGTGATGTGAAGAATAAAACCCGTGCACGTCGCTCAAGAACAACTGAGAATATTGCTGTTGTAGCCCAAAGTGTTGAAGAAAACCCAGGTTTGTCCATTCCTCTTCGTTCTTTGGAATTAGGCATTCCACAAACGTCATTACACCGTATTTTGCATAAAGACTTGGGTCTTAAGGCTTATAAAGTTCATTTAACACAAGAACTCAAGCCGGCTGATCATCAACAACGTCGTGTCTTTGCTGATTGGGTCCTTGAAATGCATGAAAATGATCCGGAATTTCATCGAAAAATCATCTTGACTGATGAGGCCCATTTCCACCTCGGAGGCTACGTCAACAAGCAAAACTGTCGCATCTGGGGCTCGGAAAACCCAAGACTTATTGTTGAAAAGCCTCTCCATCCTCAACGCGTGACTGTTTGGTGCGGTTTATGGTCCGGCGGGGTCATTGGACCTTACTTTTTCGAAAATGAGGCTGGAGCAACAGTTACGGTCAATGGATTGCGCTATCGAGAGATGATTAATGATTTTTTATGGCCGGAATTGGATGGTAGTGATCTGGACAACGTTTACTTTCAACAAGACGGCGCTACGTGCCACACAAGCAACGAAACCATCGATCTTTTACGGGAAAAGTTTCCGGACCGTGTTATCTCTTGAAGAGGTGATCACAATTGGCCACCGAGATCTTGTGATTTAACACCTTGCGACTTCTTCCTTTGGGGCCACGTGAAAGATAAGGTCTACGCCAACAGGCCAGCGTCGATTCAAGACCTCAAAGATGTAATTCGTGAGGCTATCGAGGACATAGGGCAGCCACTTTGCGATTTGGTTATGGAAAATTTCATGAAAAGGATATGGTCCTGTGAGCGTGGTCGTGGCGGCCATTTGGCTGATGTTCTATTCCATTATTAACGGCATATGTACCTTCTTTATAATGAAATAAACATCCGATCATTTATCTCAAAAAATGCCATTTTTCTTTGAATATCAAAATAACACCTCTTATTGGAAAACCCTTTACATTTATTTTTCACATAAATGCGATATGACAAGATACTCCCTTAGTACTCACTTCGGCTGCTCTGGTGCCCTGATTGGCTGCTTGCACTTCTAATAGGACGGCATCACCGACGAAGAAAATATTTTTAAACTGAACACGAAAATATTTTGTGTACAACGGTTAAATTCACTTCCCAATTCACACAAATGAAGAACAAGCGTTGTTTACATTTTATGTTTTTTAATTTGTTGGAATATACCTATCTACACGACTCACCGCTTGCACTATGGTCTTCTTGTAGTAGGTATGTGCGTTGCAACGGTAAAGCGGTTTGGTTTATTTAGATTCAGACGAATGCATGTTAGATGGTCGTTGAATCTCTTTTTGATAATTCCCTTAGTTCGACCAAAGTACCTTATTGCTTCCGCAATCATTGCACCTCACCGCGTAGATACTCGTATACGCGTACCTGACTTATCTATATCGTCTGTTCTATCTTTATTTTTTGAACCAACATAATTGCTAAGTCTGTTACTATACATAGTTTTGTAAGCAATAGCGCAGAGTTTTTGTATGATTTTTGAGTTTTTTCTTTAATTTGTTCGTTATTTCTGGAACAAAACACATTGCCACTATTTGATTTGTTACTTTTTCGTTTTGCAAGAATAGTGTGGTGATATTTGAGTTTTTTGTTTTGCAATAATGATAAACTATCAACTCGTATATAATTTCTTCACTATATCCGTTTAGATACTTTTTACTTGCTCTATAGGGCAAGTATTGGTTTCGTGTGAAAAAAAATTCGAGGTTTTAATCAAAACTAATACTACGACAATCGAGAGTTCCAAAAAGTGGGTTTCGTCATGCAGTCCCTCGGTCTGTGCGTCGGTGCGTCCACTGTAATTTGAGCTAGAGCCTAAACGGGTAAACCGATTTGCATGAAATTTGGTAAAGAGCATTTTTATTTGATTGCCTATAGGGGAAATTCGAATTTTCGTTTAAGCTCATCTAGAATGGGTAGCTGCCATACAAATATTTTGGTTTATTCAAATTTTTTCGAAAATGGCTTTAACTGGCTTTGATTAAATTTCGTACACGTAATAAATAAATCAATTAAAAGAAAACTGCGTTTCAGGTTTTTTGTCAAAAAATTCACATAGTGGAATAAGGTACCTATACCATGTTTTTTTCTAGAATATGGCCTTATTTTTGGGTTATTCGCGTATATCTTTGCCATCTTTAGACCGATTTTGTTATAATATTGTAGTTTGATGCTTTTCAATAGTTTAAACAATAATGCATTTAAAAATGTTAAAAAAAACATTTATTATAAACAAAAAAAAATCAAACACAAAATAAATTTTTTAGTACTTTTGACTCTTTTTAGAATCCGCCATCTAACTTTTTTTTCTACTAGTGCTTATTTCGTGAATGGTAACACTTAGCTCATGTCTGATTTGACAGATAATTAGTTTTATCCTTCCGCTGAACGAATATCGTTGTGTATACGCTTCGCTAAGTGGGCCTGCGATCGACTTAGAGAAGATGCCGATTTTGCCAAAAAAATCATCTTTTCAGATGAAGCTCATTTTGATCTTGGCGGGTAGTAAATAAGCAAAATTGTCGCATTTGCGGCACAGAAAACCCGCACGCATACATTGAAAAGCCGATACAACCAAAACGAGTCACTGTATGGTGCGGATTTTGGTCCAGAGGCATAATTGGGCCATTTTTCGAAAATGAGCAGGGACTGGCCGTTACAGTCAATGGCGATCGTTATCGGGCCATTTTGAACGAATGTTTGTCTTACAAAAATTGAAGAGGAGGATATTGGCTACATTTGGTTTCAAGAGGACGGCGCTACGTGCCACACAGCCGATGTTTTGCGCCATTTTCAAAAAAAAAAGAAGTTATTTGGCGGACCCTATACATCATGCATCTACACTGTGGGGTTACACAAAGTATTTAACCACAAGAGCAAGTTCATGCGATCAAGTCGTGCATATTTTTTGATATTATACATTCATATTCATTCAGACTCGATTTTTGAATCCTAAATTTTGAATTATTTCTCCTACACGTTGCAATTCTAAGTCAAGAAATAGCAATCTGCTATTTTGTTCCTCTTCTTCACAAGTGAATTTCATTGCAGCATTTTGGGATTTTAACAATTCAACAGCTTTTGAAGTTTCTGTTTCTGTTTTTGTTTTTTTTTTTTAAATTATCAAAAAAACATCATCGTCGTACCGCAACCATACACTTTTGGAATCACACCTCATTCTTTTAAGTTGACGTCAAAAGACGAAATAATTAATTCTGCAATTAATGGGCTTAACAAATTTCTCATATTTTTATACCTTTAATTACTTTGAAGATCTCACCATAAAAGCCACACAAATTATAAATTTTGGGTTTGAAACATAATTTAAAGTCTAAATTTTCTAGAACCAAAATTTTCAATAATAGATTACGTTTTCTTTAACCATCACATTTGTTCGTATCTAATGAAGGTAACTTTAATGGTCAATTAAAGAGGCTGCTTTAGATTTTACGTAACATATATCTTGCGTGGCTTCGCTGATAGGTGTCGCGCAACTGAGAAGTTTAATTTTCAATGACTCTGGCGGATAGATCAAGCTGAACAAGGGGGGTCATGTCCAGCGCTGCCACCCTATAGATAATTGAGCGCAGTATATATCAGAAAAAAACGCAGTAGATTGCAATATACCGCTAGATCTTACAATATACAAACATTTTTTTTTTTCATTTCATAAAACTAATATTTTTTAGTTTATTTGTGGTTTTCTTTGAGAAATTTAAACCTTGCTACCGACTTTACGAGAACCTATTTCCCAGTTTTGGAGGAAGGCGCTTCAATTGGAACAATTAGATGGTTCTAATATGTTTCCTTTTCTAAAAAAAATAAGTACATATGCTTGCCGCATTCCTCGACGACGACGCACGGTTGAAAGGCATTACTTTAAATAAAACAAAGTTGAGAAATAATAGACTTAAGCCAGAAACTTTGGGTGTAATTCTTCACTCAGTGACACTTTTCAAAAATCAAAAACGCTATGATCTGAAATTTAAGTAAAAAAATATGTATGATTTGAATTTTGTTCCTTAATTGTGATTTAACCAAGTTTTTATTTCAATAAAGGATTCTTTAATTATTTAATTCATATAATATATTTGTTAATTTCAAAAAACAAAATTAGGTGAGGCTTTTTTGTTATTGAAAAAGGCATCTTTTTTTCGCAAGTGCGGCATTATTTTGCCCAAAGTGGTTGACAACGCTGCTTACAACAATTTCATCACGTTATTTCTTTAATATAAAGGGTTTTCCAATAAGAGGTGTTATTTTGAATAGCCCGCTATTTCGGTAGCTGTCACTTTTGAAGCTGTCATTTTTTAACATTTGACAAGTAGAAACTACGCCATTAATAAAAATGGAACGATACACGCTTTAACAACGCATTGAAATTATTAAAATTCACTATAAAAATGGTGAAAATTTGGCAGAGACGGTTCGTAAAACTAAAACATTTTTGGGTCGTCGTGAAGCACCTTGTCGGACCGCAATACAGAAATTGGTGGACAAATTCGAGCTATTGGGACAAGTTAGTGATGTGAAAAATAAAACCCGTGCACGTCGCTCAAAAACAACTGAGAATATTGCTGTTGTAGCCCAAAGTGTTGAAGAAAACCCAGGTTTGTCCATTACTCGTCGTTCTTTGGAATTAGGCATTCCACAAACGTCATTACACCGTATTTTGCATAAAGACTTGGGTCTTAAGGCTTATAAAGTTCATTTAACACAAGAACTCAAGCCGGCTGATCATCAACAACGTCGTGTCTTTGCTGATTGGGTCCTTGAAATGCATGAAAATGATCCGGAATTTCATCGAAAAATCATCTTGACTGATGAGGCCCATTTCCACCTCGGAGGCTACGTCAACAAGCAAAACTGTCGTATCTGGGGCTCGGAAAACCCAAGAGTTATTGTTGAAAAGCCTCTCCATCCTCAACGCGTGACTGTTTGGTGCGGTTTATGGTCCGGCGGGGTCATTGGACCTTACTTTTTCGAAAATGAGGCTGGAGCAACAGTTACGGTCAATGGATTGCGCTATCGAGAGATGATTAATGATTTTTTATGGCCGGAATTGGATGGTAGTGATCTGGACAACGTTTACTTTCAACAAGACGGCGCTACGTGCCACACAAGCAACGAAACCATCGATCTTTTACGGGAAAAGTTTCCGGACCGTGTTATCTCTCGAAGAGGTGATCACAATTGGCCACCGAGATCTTGTGATTTAACACCTTGCGACTTCTTCCTTTGGGGCCACGTGAAAGATAAGGTCTACGCCAACAGCCCAGCGTCGATTCAAGACCTCAAAGATGGAATTCGTGAGGCTATCGAGGACATAGAGCAGCCACTTTATATGGTCCTGTGAGCGTGGTCGTGGCGGCCATTTGGCTGATGTTCTATTCCATTATTAACGGCATACCTTCTTTATAATGAAATAAACATCCGATCATTTATCTCAAAAAATGCCATTTTGCTTTGAATATCAAAATAACACCTCTTATTATCTTTATCATGTAGAGTCTTAAAGTTTCCTTTTTTGAACTAAAACTGTTCTAAATTTTTAATTTCAATACAATTTTCAAAATCGACATCATTGGCTTTTAACTTCAAAGCTTTGTACTCTTTCTCGAGATTATGTGTAAATTCATTTTTTAAATTCAGAAACCAAATCAGTCAATCAATTCTATAATTTCTGGGTCCAAGAAACGTTACACAGATAATTTCTTATCATTAATGTTAATCCTAGCTCTGCCTTGATCACATATTTGTTGGTATTATTTCAAAAAATTAGTTTTTTTTCAAAAGTACTTCATGGCCTTTAATTTGGGATTTAGAGTATTTTTGTTTTTTGATTGATTGACAACGGGTTCCTTTCAATTTTTTGAACAAATTGTTTGTTTTTTTTTCAAATAGTGTCCAAAGGGTTGCTAGATTTCTAAAAAGTGTCTACAATAGATTTATTTTTAAAAAGAGGTGTCCTGGTGTGTAGATGCTGAAAAGGTGTCAAAATGACACTAAAGTATCCCCGAAGGTAACCCTGATTCAGAGTCAACAGGGTTGCGAATTTCAAATTTTGGATGGACATTCTTAGAGCTAACTTTCGTAGTGATCAAAATTCTTAACATAGGAGTAGATTCGTTTTACTGCGCAGTAGATTTTCGTTTGGGACTAAGCGCAGTAGATCTACTGCTAAAGGAGTAGGGTGGCAGCACTGGTCATGTCACACGATCTCTGGAAATTTTTTTAAGTCATGATTTAGGTCGAAGAATCAGCTGGATGCCAGACCCACGAGCTTAATGTCGAAAGCCATTTTTTGGATATCTACCTACTGCTAAACTCTTCCCATAAATTTGTGAACAAACATGAACATTTGGCTGCGTTTTCCATTTTAACAGATGGGGTTTTGTCTTAAATTAAAACCACAGACCGGCATGAAATCATTGTTGGCTCTGTATAATGCTATTACAACATTTTTTTCATTATCATATAAATCCAGTCCGCAGCGAAAAGTCTTATAACACAGACTCTTAAGAACAAAAGAAGCATTTTCCATACAAAACTTACTTCATATAGGTACATATGTAGATTATTCCAAAACATAAAAATAAATGAATAGTATTCAAGAACATATGCATGCACTCATATAGTGAGAGTCTGAAAATCTATAGAATTAAAAAGCATCCAAAATTGCCAATAAATCACCTTTTAATAGATGATAAATTCTATCGTCTTTATTTGCTTTTTTATACTTTCTCTTGGCAAAGTTCACGGTTGAGGTCGCAAAAAGGACATTTATTGCCATACGTGGGCAAATGATATTGACTATAAAAGAAAACTTATACTAAAAGGCAAAAAAAAGGCTGCTTGGTATATTTCATTGAACTGTTTGCATTCATATTCATAAATATTTTTCTTGGATATAAATACATGGGTGTGGGAGATACTTCTAACATAATATGTACGAGTATATATATACATAATGTAGAAAAAAGAACGCATCTGTTTTGTATTTTTATGGGCGTAACTATATTTCGAGTCATGTAGTTTTTTTTTTTTTTTTTTTGTGAATTTTAGTTTCTGTTTTATGAAAGTTTTTTTCTCGGTCTGTCTGAGGTGAAAAACTTTATCAGTTAAAATAAAAAAAAATGATTAAGCTTCGCATCATTCTACAATGGTACAAGAAATATCTGCAAGGATGCTTTAAGGTATACCTTGGAAGCATTTTAAATAAACCAAAAAAAAAACAAGTTCATTTTAATAGAAAATTTGATATTTTTTAAACAAACGTAATTTTCGAGTATTTATTTTGTATAGGGTGGTTTTTTTAGACGTGTGGTTTTCAGGAAGAAATAAAACGCATATAATTTTATGTTACGGCCAAGAAATAAGCTTTATTAAAGATCAGGGTTTGCCATAATGTTCTACAAATGATTTGTGGCAAGTGGCCGCCGCGGATGGCTCGAATAAATTCCATCCGAGAGCCCCAATTTTCGACCACTTTTTGCAGCAATTGGCGACGTACGTATGTCAGCAATAACGGGCAAAAATTATCTTTCAAGGGGTCAATCGTCTCGGGCTTATCTGCGTAGACAAGCGATTTCACATAACCAAAGTTGTCGTTTTAGCGACTTTGTCGCTATATCTAGCGACATTTCCACTTAGAAAGCGACAAAAAATATTTTGATGTCGCTAGATTATTTCTAGCAACTTTTCTAGCGACTTCTGAATTTGTGAGTTACCGAGTTACGACATGCAAATAATTTTTTTTATTTCAAATAACGTCCCTGTTGGTTTGGTTGGAATAATATAATTTGAGATTTGACCACATTGAAAACTGTATCCAAATGTGAGTGCGAGTGAGTGCTGTAGTCTGAGTTATGTAGTGTTAGATAAACATCGATAGTCTATCGATAGTATTAATAGTTTTTTTCGCCATCGATACTATCGCCGATAGTTTAAAAATATCGATACTATCGAAAGAATATTCCATATACATTTTGCTTAAAAACAAACCAGGCTCATTTTCTTTTTCCTCTTCATTAAAATAAGAATACGTAGGCTTTTATAAATTTTACCTTTTTCACGAAAAAATAATTTTCTTTAGTTTTGAAGACATTTGTTTGTGTTCAAGTGTTCAAATTTAAATTTGTTGGCATCACTTTAAAACCCTACACTCTAGGCTTCATTCACACGAGGATGGAAATTGAAAAGAAGAGAACAATACAAACGTTTATTTGATTTTTTTTAAACAACGCTTATTTGATTTTCCCGCTTAATTGATATTAAAAAAACTCTAGCTGAGAAACTTAAAACATTTAAATGTTACGGTTACTTGACCGAAAATCAGACAAAATGGGGAGTGCAATTAAGCAGAGAATACTGTATTTACAAAAGCCGTGTTTTTTTTGAAAGCCCGGAGGGATTTGAAAAAACGACATATTGGATTAGCGACGCCATTACAGAAAAAAAAAATGGAGTTTCCTTACAAACTAACGATAGCAAGTATGCAATTCACGCCGGTAACACAGTTTTTCTCCGTGCTTAAGTTAAGCCTGGAGAATTCTCCGCGCTTATCTTAGCCCGAAGGAGATTAGTTGTTTTTGCATTTAACATGTAAATTGCAGGACAGGACGTCGTTTTTTTTCGACCAAGCTCCTCGGGGCTTGCAAAAAAACACGCCTAATATATTCAATTTTATGTATGCTATAATAGACTTGTATTAAAAATGAGACTGAATTGTTTGTTTTTTTGTTTTTAATAATTTTATTTTTGATCGTATATTCCTAAGTTTTCTTGTTGCTTACTTTAAAAAAATAAATGGGTTGTTCAGAAAGAAAATTGTTTAGTTTTTTTTTCTGGCGACTTCTAGCGACTTTCTGTTTTCGAAATTTCAGCCAATCTAGCGACTTTTGCAGGTTGGTCTAGCGACTTATATTTTCAGGTTTTGGCAGCACTGCACATAACCCCACAAAAAATAGTCCAGCGGTGTTAAATCGCACGATCTTAGAAGCCACGCCACAGGCCCACGACGCGAGATAATGCGCTCACCAAAAGTTTCCTTCAATAAATTGATTGTTGCGTTGGCTGTATGCGTGTAGCGTCGTCTTGTTGGAACCAAAGTTCGTTCACATTAACAACCTCCAATTCAGGCACGAAAAAGTCATTTATCATGGCTCTATAGCGTTCCCCATTGACTGTAACATTATGGCCGGCTTCATTTTTGAAGGAATATGTACCAATGATTCCCTCTGCTCATAGAACACACCAAACAGTGACTTTTTGAGGATATAACGGGGTCTCAGCAATGGTTTGTGGATTATGATCACTTCAAATACGACAATTTTGGCTTATTAACGTACCCATTTAACCAAAAATGAGCTTGATCGCTAAACAAAATTTTCTTGCGATGCGTCGCGCGAACCAAACCATTATTTTGGTAATAAATTTGCACGATTTGCGAACGTTGTTCAGGAATTAGTCTATTAATTATAAAATGGCAAACCAAATTGACGTAAATCAAGTGTCAGCTCCGAAAAAAGTAGTGCCAAATTGAAAACCAAAAAACCAAAACCAAAACCGAAAAAAAAAAACATTCTTTACATAATAAATTGAAAAAAATTAAAACCGATTTTAAACATAGATGTCCGGAAAACAATTTAAGCATTATGCTAACAATTCATGTGGTGGGGATTCCATATCCAAGAAATTAATTAAGTGTATCTGCAATTAACTGATGGTTAGATGTATTCTCGATTCTGACACCTTTACACATTCATCATTGATAGCTAAATTAGTATCGTTTTTCAGTAAAGGAGTTACCCCACAAGTCGGCTGTGGCCCTGTGGCAGTGTTAAGTAATTCATCAGAACATGGTTACACAAAACAAAGCATCGGTCTAATAGTTCTCACCAAACTATTTATAATATAAAACTGAAACCAATATTAAATCATCCAGTTCGAACATTGACCAGATGCAGAAGAACGATGTTAAGTAATTGGTAAGGGTGACCACTAGGGTGGATCGAATTTTTTTTTTTTTTTAATTTCGATTTTGGGTACTGAAAGAAAGTTGTCACTATCAAATACATCAAAAATGGTACATTTCAAAACTCCGAAATACCTTTGAAAACCCTTTGAAAATTTGTAAAAATATTTTTTTTTCATACAAATCATATGGAAAAAATAGAGTAAAAGATTATTTTTTTTTTATCTTTGATTGACGAGCCATGTAATTATAAATTATGGACTTAGGTCTCAGTTACGAATGGCTTAATTAATTTGTTTGTCTCTTCCAGCTAAGAGACAGTAGACATGAAAAAAACCTTTTGTGGTGTTAGGTGGAGAGGCAGTTTTGTCTTGACATTCGAACGCCCTTACTATAATTATTACGCCAGGAGCAACTACTATTTATCAAGCGTTTAGAACATTTTGATCCGTGGCTTCACGGAGCTGCTTTTATAATCAATATCTAATAGGAGAATTAAAATACCAGTGGAACTGACTTCAAGACTTTGTTTCATGAAACTTATTCGTTTGCCAAAGTTATGGACTTCTGACCTATATTCAAAAAAATTAACATCTATGGGTACATTCATAGTGAAATAATGACCGTATGGCCCATGGGCCATCATGGCATATATTATTGAGTCAAAGACTTCTTGGAGATGACATTCGAAATCTTTTTAATCTCTTCTCCTTGTGCCCTTAAAAGTCTTAAAAGAGACGAGCTTCTGTATTGGGCTTTGAATTTTTTGTTCATAGTATCGATCGTATCGCACTTCCCTTAAGCTTTAGGTCCTGTATTGACAAAAGTTTCACTTTATATAAAAAATGAGTTTTCTTACTCAAAGCACAAGACGTAGCGTCATAGGTCCAGAGGTCAGGTGGCTAATAAATCCACAAATCAACCATTGTGGTTGGTCAATATAGTCCTCATAAAATTCCTGTGGACTTTTGAGCCATCCATCAGCCCATTTAAGCAGGCTTAAAAGGGTGTTACACAGAGAATGTGTTTTTCAAATTGATGTTTGCACTATTTTTTTTCCAAATTATGTACTTATAATGCGGCCTTTATACAAAGCCATATTACTGCACAAAATACTACCCAAAAAAAAAATTGAGTAAAAATTGGCCGTCGTCGTTACACTGTGCAATATTATTCTCCAAAATTATAACCTTTCTGCCTATTTATTTTGTATTTGTTTATCACGTGAAGAAATACCTATAATATTAGAAGCTGCAACACAAATTATATTTTTTTAAATATCCTTCAATATCTTGCAATATCCGCAGTAATGGCGCAATACAGCTCTTACACGGTATATTACTGCACAATACTTGATACTGACCATTAATATTGACAATTCTTAAATTAAGTTGTATTTAAAGTAATTTTAATAGAGCTGATTTGAATTTGTTTAGATTTTAAAGTTTCGGTGAAGTTGTGTTCTTTTTCATTTCATTAACCAGGCAATGAACCTATAACCCACAAGTGGTTTAAAGGTAAATTATGGACTTTTGGACTATGAACTTATGACCCTGTGGTCAGGCACAAAATACTGTTTTCAAAATATTAACATAATATTATCAGGCCACTTTTTAATTGATTCAAAAATTAGTTAGTCATATTTTTTGTTTAATTCTACTGAAATAATTGTACTGAAAATATAGAGCACTGTATCAAAAATAGGTTACAATTTTATGTGGCTTGGGGCAGTATCAAAACTTTTTTGATTCAAAAAATATTTTGGATTTTCTTAGGGTAAACATCGATATAAGTTTTGAACGGCGCACAGTGGCCCGTTTAGGCAAAAGTGCTTGCGAAATTAATTTTTCGGGTGGTTTTATAACGCAAAACTTTTACATTTTTTGAATTACCAAATGTTTGGATCTCTAGTAATCGAAAAAATTATTTCATTTGTATGAATGGTTTGGCTTGTAGAGCGAGTCAAAGTTGACAAATTTTTATGGTGAGAAAAAAAAACAATTATTTAAAAATTTTTTTTTAATTTTGAGTGTAAAAACTAGGAAAAAGGTGTAAATAAAACTTTTTTTTGTTATTTTTACTTGAAAGATGTGTTAATTTCTATAATCAGAAATGAAAAAAAAAATTATAAATTTTTTTAAACTGCTAAATTTAATGTTTTTTGAAACACCCCTTTTTGCACGCTTTTTCGACTTTACATTGAGTAGAAAAAGAAGGTTCAAACATAATCAAGCCAAGCTCGACGGATAGTAAATTCTTATATATCACTTCATATAAAACCAAAAACTCAGCTGCATAAAGTTGCATAGAGCTGAGCTAGAGCGATTTGATTTGATGAAGTCAGTAATTTTTTCTGAGTTTTTTTTTTGTCAGGTGCAGAAAAAAAATCATGAAAAATATTTTTTCTTTGTTTTGCAGATATGAGTGTTGGTTTGAAATAAAATTGTTTTGTAATTTAGAAGGAAAAAACTACCTGAGTTTTTTAAAACGGTTTTATAGCTTATTTCTTGTGACCCCCCCCTGAAAAAACTTTTAAGTATGAATGTTTTTGATTTCGGGTAGTTTGGTGGATAAGAGTTTTTAACTGGATTAGAATTTCTTTTAATATTTAAATCTTATAGGTAAACAGATTACCTTATTAGGATGTCATAAAATTGAATATTTTTAGTGCAGGTATTTAGTTTTATGGTATTAAAAGATGAAACATTGATATGAAATTATCATTGAAAACTTGAAAGAGCGATCGAGCAGTTGTATGAGGAAAAATTATTTAAAATGGATATACCATACAATATTTTGTTTGAACTTTTTGTCAAAGTTGAGAGTCTTGAAGAGTTCTTTTTTGCCGTAATAAGTGAATACCAACTATCCGGTGAAAATTTACCGGAAAATGAAACAAAATTAGAAAGTTTTTATTACAACATTAATAAAAAATGGGTCGCATCCCATAGATCGAGATTAAATTTCATAAACAAAAATGAGGAATGGCTTTCTTCATCTCTCCATATCAAAACCGGACAAACAGAAGTAATGTGTGATCTTCCAACTACATCAAGGCCATCAAGAGGAAGGCCAATGAAGTCACTTAATGAGTGCGCAACATTCACCAAAAAAAAAGCTAATCAATGCAACAGAGGAGATAAGTACTGAAAATCTCTCTGATGCATTAGTGATAAGATATCATAAAGATCATGAAAAGGCGAAGAGTGATGTGATCAAGGCAATTGCTACTGCAAGTCCACTTCGAGTCAAAAGAGTCAAGGAAAGCATTCCTACTCCACAAAAGGATCTCATAAAATATACTAATGAGAATGCATTAGCTTTGTTTATGGATTTGGGTCTATCAAAAGAAAAGTATAAAATCCTGAGAACTTCGTTGAGGAACACAATATAGATGTTCTGCCATCCTACAACACAATTACGGTTACCAAAAAAGAAGCAGTTCCAGAAAACAGCGAAATCACGGAAATATCAGCCAAAGTCAAACTTCAAGACATGATGGACCATACTGCAAGGCGGCTTTTAGAAAGCAAAACGGAAGAACAAATAAATGCACTCCCAAGAAGTCTGACCTTACAGAGTAAATGGGGCTGCGATGGATCATCTGGCCAAGGTGCATACAAGCAAAAAATTAATACAACAGATGGTGAAACAGACGCAAACATGTTCATGGCATCAGTTGTTCCACTCAGGCTTAATAGTGCAAATTGTGAACATTGGAAGAACCCTCGCCCATCATCAACTCATTTCTGCCGACCCATAACGTTCCAATATGCTAAGGAAACTAGTGACCTCAACACAACAGTCAACGATATAAAAAGGCAAATAGCAGATATTCAACCAACAATATATAAATTTAATGAGGATATAACTATATTTGTGAATTACGAGTTCTTTTTAACTATGATTGACGGAAAAGTTTTAAACGAATTAACTGAAACAAAGTCTACGCGGTCATGTCCGATATGTAAAAGGACCCAAAAAAGCTTCAATAACCAGGATGAATTAAAAAACGACGAACATAACTACGAATATGGAATCTCTCCATTGCATGCTAGAATCAGGTGCATGGAATTTATTTTGAAACTGGCTTATACACTTCGACAAGAGGGAGAGGAATTTGATGAATCTATTGGGATCAAAGAGGCAGAAAAGAGAAGAAAACAAGAGATTCAAGGCGTTTTCACAATGAGCTTGGACTTGATGTAGATAAACCAAAGCAAGGATTTGGAAATAGCAATGATGGAAACACTTCAAGGAGATTTTTTGAACAATCTGAGGCAACCGCTCGAATAACTTGAGTCAATGAAGAGGTTATAACCAGGATCAATATAATACTTAATGTTTTGAATTGCAGGGAAGAAGTAAATACAGTTAAATTTGGAGAGTACACCAAAAAAACCGCAGAGTTATTGAAACAAAAGTACCCTGAAAAACAACTCACACCTACTCTTCATAAAATTTTGGTTCATAGTCAAAATATCATCGAATACCAATCTCTACCACTTGGAGAATTGTCAGAAGAAGCCGGGGAGTCCAAAAATAAAGACTACAAGAAGTACAGATATCAAAATACGTGCAAAGTTTCAAGAATTCGGCAGAATGAAGACCTATTTAACATGCTAGCAATCTCATCTGATCCACTTATTTCTTCCTTAAGGCATGTACGAAACCAAAAAGATCTGAAACCACAATACTCACCGGAAATGATAAGTTTATTACGCATTACCCTGGACTTAGATGATAGTTTCCAAGAAATTTAATTTTTGTATGTACATTTTTGTTCCTTTTATCTTGTTTCTCTACTTTTTGAATTGTAATCTATCAATAAATACTTTATAAATGTACTCTCTTATAAAAAAAAAAATTAAAAAATAATTATAAAAAAAAAAAATGTTTTTACCCCACTGTTTCACTCAAATTGGTTTGTTTTCTTTTTTCCCCACTGTTTCACTTAAGTTACACTCAAATTACTTCATAAATTGACTTTCGACTTTTTTAGAATCAAATGCCAATTATGTTAACCACCTTAACTAAAACTTCTTATTTCAGCAGCAGATTCTGAAACAGCCTGTAAACTTTTTCTTAAAATTCAGAAATTTTATAGCTTTGGAAATTTCCTTCAAGATAAAAAAAAAAATTTGGCGATATCTTTATTCGTTTAAGAGATATGATTTTTGCAACCAAAAAAGTCAATACGGGCCACTGTGCGGCGCGGCGCGGCGCGACGGCCGAACTCGATTTTCCGAAAAAAACACATGGACATGATTGCAGATCTTATCATCTTACTCAAACTAACGAGAGGAAAATTTATGAAGGTATAGTTCTTGGATAACCCATTTCCGTTCAATTATATAATGCGAACAAACAACGTATTACCTGAAGCTTATCTACGTGGTGATAAATTAAAAATTATTCCAACATGGATTCCTAAATTTAATTTAATTTAATTAGTTAACCGATTTGTTTTTTGAGGTTTTCATTATATTCATACTATGGCTCACAAAGATTAGAAGTTTGAATAATTTTGAGAAAGCATTTTTGAACTTTCGAGAAATGGCATCAAATTGTAGGTACATATTTTAGCAAAATAATTAAAATAACAAGTAAATAGAATTTAGGTATAGTTTTTTCGGAAACTTGTTAATGAATTTTGTGTATTAAGCTACGATTAGACGGTCAACAAAAATGCTCAACGCGTTGACCCTCTGACGTGAAAATGACGTCAAATTGCGTCCCAAAGTTGTCTTGTCGTGTGATCGTCAACGCAGAATACTGTCCATGCGTTGACAGCTGCGTTGACACCTTAGAGGATACAATATGCAATATGGAGTGCTTGTTTTTATTCGATTGCGAAGCTTTCATAGGGGTCGCTGTTAAAGTTTCGGTAAATTAAAGGCACTCAGTTTTCTGCACATTGGAGAAAAAAACTAAAAAAGAACATTTCCATATCTTAAAAATAATGAACAAACACTAATCAATTTCCAGAATTACTTCAAAGTAGAAGAATTTAGAGAGAAAAGAAGCAAATTATGTCTTACAATTGATATAGTAGCGGTTTTGTTTAAAATCAATGTTTTCAAAATATTTAAATGCAATATTATTTATACTATTGAGAAGCACCGGATTGAAAAATAATAACAAAATCGGTAGTACAGTAAAACAGATATACTTGAATATCCTAAAAATAAGACCATTTTCTCAAAACACGTGGAATACCAAATTCCTTTATATGAATTTTTTGAGAAAAACCTGAAATGCAGTTTTCTTACAATTAATTTGGTTATTACAGATACGAAGTTTAATCAAAATAGTTCAAGCCGTTTTCGAGAAAATTTTAAATAACCAAAATATTTGTATCGCAGTTGGCAGCTATGATGAGCGAAAATAAAAATTCGAATTTGATCTCTAGTTAATCACATAAAAATACTCTGTACCTAGTTTGAAGCAAATCGGTTCACCCATTTCGGCTCTTGCTCAAATTACAGTGGACGCACAGACTGCCCGACGCCACCGACGGAAAAAAGGAAATACTTTTTTTTTTTTAACTTTTTTTAGTTTTAATCCGAATCATATGTATATCAATAAAATATTTTCCAAGAACTGAGCTGAGCAGGTGGCGTTAACTCAATTTCTAAAAGCAGGTGCTCCATTTGGTATTAATAAATACTTGAGAAGGTGCTTAAGGGTTGAGTATCTGCGTGTTTGATGAGCACCTCCTCAAAATAAGCATATCTACATTATAAGGTATGAATAAAGCAAAGCACGTACTCCATCGAAAGGGAGCACCTGCTTCTATTTATGAGTTAACTCATTTGATTGCTCAAAGTTGAAGTAAATAGCTCTTTAAAATATTTTTTTTGCATAAATGGCGGAGATGTGTTGACCTTTCGTAAACGTCAAACTTTTTCTGTTTTGACTCGCATTTTATTTTAAAGGATGGAAAAACGTTGCTTGAGTTGTGCAAAACATCGTTCAATTATAACTAGTTCGTGAGTTAGGCACTTATATTTTTCTCAGCAGTAGGTATCTGGAATTTGATATGTAGATATATACGAAGTTTAAAGTCAGGGAGTAAGTCCGTATCCTGAATCACCAAGTAAAATGGCACTAGCTTCATTCCATTGCATGATTTTAAATACCCGAGAATTTTTCCTAATTCGTGAATTATAAACCGATCCTGGCCATGAAAAGTTAACACTCGTAAATTCATCTCTGAAATTGCATGTTGACTGAACATTAATGCTGGGGATTCCTTTTCTTATAACGCACGCGTCTCCATGAATAACTCCTTTGATGATAGGCACATGATTGCAATAAATTGCATCTATCGCTGAAGAAAAGTTGTTTTTTCTTGCCATTAGAATTTTGAATTCTGCAGTTCTTCAGTATTTTTTGGGAAATTGTTCCAATGGTTTGACTTCTGGAATATTGCCGCACTTATCTACAAGGGAAACAGTTTAAGAGATCGTGGACTGGTGTACTCTAGTGTCTTCTCTAACTCCAGTTTGTTGAAAACCTGGATCACCTATGTAGCAAAGGAAAATTCGCATTTTTTTCAATGTCACCACCCCTTGCTTCTGAACTATGAATTCCCAAGAAAATAATTCACCAAGCTATCCACATTTTCTTTCTTGAATCTGTATAAAACGCGATAATCATTTGAAAATCCTTGTCTTCTTCTTTTATAGAATTTGACCTTGCGGTTTAAAATTGGCATGAACTCCGCCATTTATGGAAATCAAACTATAAAGAGCTATTTACTTCAACGTTGAACAATTAAATGAGCTAACTCACAAATTGGAGCAGGCACTCCTCTCGATGGAGTACGTGCTTTGCCTTATTCATCCCTTTTAATGGAGCAGGTGCTTATTTTGAAGAGGTGATCATGAAACACGTAGATGCTCAATCCTTGAGCACCTTCTCAAGTGTTTTATTCATACCAAATGGAACACCTGCTCTATAAAGTTGAGTATTGAGAAGATGTTCCTTTTTATTCATACCACCCAATATCTCAAAATGTGTTAAATATATCAAAATAACTTTAGTATTATTTTAAACACCAGAAAAATACCATTCATTTGATATCAATATCATTTTTCTACGTCAATTATTTCGCCTGTTATGGACAATTATTTGGAGCAAAACCTGAAACCCTTATTTTGCAATCGGCAACTTCAAGCCCGAATATCTCGACTTTCCCTTAAACGATTTTTAAAATATTTTAACAATGTATAGGGCTTCACACATCACCTTTAATTTGATACCATACTCCTTCGTGTACACTCTGGGCCAGAAATGGGCAATTTCCTTTATTTAATTCGTCTAGAATTCTACAATCTACACATTAAAACAAATAAACCATAAAAAAAAGTCCGACTACTGTTACCATCACCCTACTAACACATTAATAAAACAAATTCAAGTACTCTTTCCAGTCATTCATTTTAAAATTATTAAGAATGATTTTAAAGAACACAGAAAATTACTTCGTAATAAAAGTACATATTATAATGATTCCCCACATTGAATTGTTCTCATATGCAATGTCCCTTTTTCAATACTATTGCTCTATGCTGCAATAAAAATTCAGTTCCTTGTTGCATCTAAACGTTGAACGAAAGGTCTTCCTTTCAATTATTGTTTTTTTTTTTTTTTAAAGAGAAACCTCTACTGTCGTTATGAAAATTATACAAAAAAGACATCACTATATGAACGAACAAATTAAAATATATTAAAAACTTTTTACATTTGAGTAATTCAATATGAGCTTCTTCTATATATGCTTTGTACAAGCACTTTTGCTGCATCCAAAGGAATCATTTCAGAGTCACTTAAAATGCAATAACATGGCAGAGATGTTATCTTTTTCAGTTCAAATGGTAACGATGCCAACCCAAGACCATCATATTCATAATAACGATAAAAATTCACTTGTGGGTATGTCCTTCCTGGTTCTTGATATGCCTTTGCCTTTGTAAATGTTTTTCTGCTGCTGCTGTTTTGGCAAAATACACAACATGCATTTTTTTTTTGTTTTTATTATAATTGAATGCGTATCTAGTTTGTCGTAGTCTTCGTTAAATTAGTGGAACTAGATGCAGAACCCTTCCCACATCAAGTTATGCTTATTAACATCTGCATTTTGTGTGCGGAATATTATTTCTAGAAGTTTGTATGAAATTTTATGCAGGTTATTTTTAAATTTCTAAGTTGGGTCCTCTTCGGTCTTTGAAGTGCACATTTTGTACTTTAGATAATTTGGTCTAGGTTCTGGGGCTTCAGTTAAAAACATGCTGAGTTCATTGTAAGTAAACCTTATGTTTTATTAATTACATTTATGTATTATCGTTATTAAATAAAAAAAAAATTGAATAAGTGTGGTATTAAATTCACACTTAAAATGCTTGGTATTAAAGGGAAATATTTAAATTTCAGATCTATTAACATTGCTCGACAGCACACGAATTGCATTAATTAAGTAGGTACTGCTCATTGATAGGTATAAGAGACATTTAAGTATCTTAAAATCGACTGACTTCAGAGCACGTCGGCTTATCGCATAATTAAAATTTACCAGACAGTCAATTAATTGCCTGCCTGAATACCGTGTGAACATAATAGCGCAGTTAATAGACACTTCATTAAATATTATTCCATTTGCATTTTGATCAAAAAGACTAGATTAGTAATCTCTTAATTGCGCTTGTGCCGAATGAGTTAGTAATGCAGAAGAGCTGTGAACAGTTTAAAAATAATGCTGATCGAAGTGTGACTATACAGGCTTCTCATTACCGCAAATCTAAATTCTTGATTATGTACATAGATAGAGGGTGTTTCCTAATTACTATTGAATAGTACTTCGAGAAATGATAACAAGAAATCGACATCGGGATTTAAATCAAAACTGACATTTTTATGAAAATTATACGGGTTACGCAATTTTGTCTCTATACTTCAACCTACTGCCTCAAAAGATGAATTGAATTTTCTTATAATTTTTTATTTTTCCCTATGGGGGACGCGGACGTTTAAATTTATTAAGCTTAACAAAAATTGGTACCTGCCATACAACCGCTATGAAAAAAAATAATTTATATAAGAATATTTCATATAGGAATGTCGAACATTACCTATATAGTTTTTGATTTTTTTTTGCAAAAAAAAAATGAAATATCGATATTTTGAAAATGGGTTAACGAATTTTTTTTTTACTAACGTTCTTAAGTGTATATAATTAAATACATATTGAAAAGGTGAAATTTTATATTTATATAAAAAATAATTTTTTTAAGAAAACTGCTCCAACGATTATCGAAATTTGTTTCCATAAATTATTTTCTTTTTCATTAATTCAGACCGCGTTCTTAATTTAGAGATTTCAACATTTAAAGGTGTTGTGTATGCAACAATGAAACAAACAAGAACTCTCCGTTAAATAAATGAGTGTTTATTCGCTGAACTCTAAAATAAGACTAATTCTAAATAATGCAGATCAAGACTTGTTAAGCAAGTGACAGCTGTAAGCCGTGTTCGTTGCTTGATTTTGTGTGTATCCAACATCTCCCCTTTTTGGATTACTATACGTATGTATGATCTGCAAATCCAAGTCTTTTTGGAGGAACTCGGTTCCGCACTGGACGCTGGGACTCATTACGAACTGGTTGGCTTTCTTCAACTTTTGCAAGTAGATCTAGATTTGAAGAACAATTTGAGTTGGCTTGATGTTCTTGCCCTCCATAACCTTGTCTTGTTGTTGAGCTATCTTCTCCTCGAGATGGTTCTCGCTGTGAAAGCGGCATATCACTTTCCTGGAAATTTAAAAGAAATTTAGAATTGAATTCCTTATTTACCGAATATCTAGGCCTAAGTTGGTTCAAGTGTCGTCTCCAAGTTTTGTTGCCTACTTGCACCGCATACATAACAATTCCAATGCGCGTAAGTATAACTCCTGGTAACCATGGACTTTGGTTTTTGTTGTAGTTTTTTGCAAAAACTAATTCGTTTGGTTGGAACTGCTTCGGTTTTACTCCATGTTTTATGTTAAACTGCCTTTCCATCTTGTCATTTCTTTGAACAGCTTCGATGGCTGTTGACGATGGCTTGAGTAGATCGAGTTGAATTTTCATCTTACGTCCAAGCATAACTTCAGCTGGTGTGATGTTGTTGGGAAGTTGAGCGTTTGGTGTTGCCCTATAGCTTTGAAGAAAAGTTTGAAGTGCTATGGTGGTGATCTCCTCCCCTTCTAACTTCTTCATTGTCCGCTTGAATGTGCCGACGAACTTCTCTGCCTGCCCATTTGACTGTGGGTGAAATGGCGCCGTTCGGATATGCTTTATACCACCGCTGTCACAAAACTCTTTGAAACTTGTAGACGAAAACTGCGTGCCATTGTCTGACACAATGATGTCGGGAAGTCCGAACCTCGCAAAAACTTCTCGGAGAACAGCAACGGTTGCAGATGTTGTCGTCGACTGCATACGAAAAATTTCAGGCCACTTCGAAAAGGAATCAACAATGATCAGGAACATGGAATTCTGAAAGGGACCCGCGTAGTCAAGATGAATTCTTGACCAAGGTTTCAGTGACACCGGCCATGACGATAATGGAACTTTGATCGGTGCTGGGGCTGCTGCTGCACACGAAGAACATTCCTTAACCACCTGCATGATGTCTCTGTCAATGTTCGGCCAATAAACATAACTGCGAGCAAGGGCCTTCATGCGAACAATCCCTGGGTGCCCTGTATGCAGTTGTTTCAGAATTTGCTTCTGTAATGAAATTGGAACTACAATTCTATTTTGTAATAATATACAACCTTTTGCTTCGCTTAAAGCTTCTCGGCGAAAATAAAACAATTTTAGGTTTACATCTTGTATTTCATTTGGCCACGAAGTAAAGAGAAACCGTCGAATTTGCTTCAAAATCGGATCAGTTGCTGTTTCTCTTTGTAGATCATCAAATTTGACTGGTAAGTTTTGGATTGAATCGGATAAAACTTTGTTTACTTCATCCTCGATTTGAAATGCAGCAATTACGAAATCCTCTTCTTCATCAACAGCTTGACGATTTATCAATCGAGATAACGCATCAGCGTATCCAAATTTTAAAGTACTTACGTATTCAATTTTGAAGTCATATAAGAGCAGTGTTAGAGCCCACCTCTGTAAACGATGTGCCGTGTAAATTGGAACTCCTTTTTTAGATCCGAAAACAGCTAATAGTGGTTGATGATCCGTCTGCATAAAAAACCTCCTTCCATAAATCCATCTGTGAAACTTCTTAACACAAAAGACCAGTGCTAGTGCCTCTTTTTCGGATTGACTGTAGTTTTGCTCTGTCTTAGTCAAAGCCCTTGAAGCATGCATCACCGGCTTTTTGGAACCATCAGGAAATTTATGCAGCATAACACCACCAATGCCATCTTTTGATGCATCCCCTGCGACTATGATGTCCTTGGCTGGATCGAAATGGACTAAAAGTAATTCAGATTGAAGCGCTTCCTTAGCTTTGTTGAACGCTTTTCGGCATTCATCTGACCAGAAAAATTGCACATCCTTCTTGAGCAAGTTATCCATTGGTGCGCGTATTTCCCGTACGTTTGCAATAAACTGCGAATAAAAATTGAGCATACCCAAAAAAATGAACGTACCTCGGTAGCGTCTTTGGGCTCCGGCATGTCTGCAATTGCTCTTATTCGACTCGGGTCAGGCCTTCGGCCGTTTTTGTCAATCACAAAACCCAGAAACCTCACCTGTGGTTGGAAAAATCGGCATTTATTGTAGTTGAGTTTGAATCCCCACTCCTGCAAGACAAGCTCAAGAATGTGTCTATGCTGTTCAATAGAATCTGCAGCTATGATGATGTATTGACCGTCAAAAACTTTTGGGATTCTTCACTCACTTTAACCTGCAAGTAAGCATCAGACAGATCAATAGTTGAAAAAAATTTGCCCCCCTGCAGGGTAATGAAAATTTCTTCTGGCAAAGGTAGTGGAAATTGATGTGGCTCCAACGCATCATTCAGCCCTGTAGAAAAATCTGCACAGATTCTCACACCACCACTTGCTTTCTTTACAACCACAATTGGAGCAGCCCATTGAGAAAAATCGACTCGTCTTAATACACCCGATTTCTCAAGACAATTGATTTCATCGTCTATAAGTGGAAGTGAGGCGAAAGGTACCGGTCTCTTTTGGCGAAAGCATGGAACAGCTCCTGGTTTGAGTTGCAAAACTGCTTCTGCTTTAGTGCATAACCCCATGGAGCCGTCGAATAAGCTTGCATACTTCGACTTTAGCTCACCTACTTCTCGGTTAATGACATAATCTGGTATAACCTGTGTTTCACTGATTGAGTCTACAACTTTATTGCAAACAGAGTTGATAGGAACGTCAAATAATTTCAACGCATCAATCCAGTCTATGCCCAATATGTTTAACTGCGGAATATTGGTTATGTAACCAACACCTTTGAATTTTGCGTCTCTGAACTCGACCTGACACTGCAGCTCTCCAGTCAATATCAGGGTTTGCCCACTAGCATTCCTAGCAGAATGTTTTGTTGACTGGATACTCGGACTTCCAAGATCTTTCCATGTGTCCTCTGAGAGTATGGTTATGTCAGACGCTGTGTCGATTTGCAGTTGAACTGGGTTCCCATTTATGTGCAAGCGTATAAATTTTCGCCTGCTTGCATGGTCCACTTTGGAAACTGAAAAGATACTTTTAGATTCACAATTAATTTTTGATTGCTTAGAAATTTTATTTTTAACATATGTTTTCTTCTGTTTGTTCCTATTCGCACTTTCACAGAATCCTTCCTTATGACCTTGACGTCCACAATCAGTGCATTTATGTGACTTGTACCAGCACTTCTCGGCATAATGCATGCCTCCACAAAACCAGCATGAACTCTTTGGCGGAGTCTTGATCTTCGTCTTCCCTTGGTGTACTGCTTTGACTTGAGTGTCCTCAGACCGACCTTCAACGAGTGCCACATCATGTTTCAGCATAATGATTCGTTCACATTCGTTTGCTAAATCTGAAAGTGTCAACTTCGAACTACTTTCGTCAGCCTCGAGCCTTGCGAGCAACCGTGTTCTGATGTCCAACTCGTTCGCACTCGTCAGACCACACACAAACATGAGGCACTTAAACACATCTGGAGTAATGGAAGAGAGCTTAAATTCTTCGCATTTTTTGTTAATAATGCCAGCATATGTTTGATAATCGTCACATGATTTTTTTTCCATCTTCAGACAATTATAACGGAGTGCAAACAGAGAAGTCTTACGGGAAAAAATCTCCGTTAACTTCCTTACCGTTTCCGTAAAATCCAAGTCACGTGATTTTTTTGGTAAAATCAGGTTGGAGTACCGATTGTACGTTGTCTCATCTAATTTTCTTAGCAGTAACCTCACCTTTGATGCATCGTCCAAATCCTTCGCATCTACGTTGAAAACATCTTCATGACGACCAAACCACTCAGAAAATGTCAATCCGTTCTCGGGGTCATAAATGAACTTAGTTAAGCCATTCGCCAATGTCTCCATAATCCTCTCAGCAGATGATTTAATTGTCGTGGATGCTGCAGCTTGGCTGTTGTTGAACGATCCATCCAAGAGAGATTTCATCAACTCTTGTTGCTTTTCTAAAATATCCTTCTGGTTTCTTAGAAATAATTCAAACTGTGCTTTATCCATTGCACAATGAGTTCGCTTTCTGTAAATCTACAAAAAAAAAAAAAAATACCTCGTCGCCACAATATGTTGTGTATGCAACAATGAAACAAACAAGAACTCTCCGTTAAATAAATGAGTGTTTATTCGCTGAACTCTAAAATAAGACTAATTCTAAATAATGCAGATCAAGACTTGTTAAGCAAGTGACAGCTGTAAGCCGTGTTCGTTGCTTGATTTTGTGTGTATCCAACAAAAGGATTTTTTGATGTGTAAACATCTATGCTGGCGGTAGAGTGAAAAAAAAACGTGAACGTTCGTGTACAACGTTACGTCGTGCACTTTACGTTGTAGCACGTTACGTTACGAAATCTGATTTGCCCCGACCAAAACAAATTGATTTTAACGCGACCGACAATTAGATTATACTTTATCGCGACCACTCATTTATATTGTTTTTGCCAACGACGAAAGCAAATTGTTTTTAGCGCGACCGACGATTTTATCATTTTAACACTTATATTTTTATATTTTTTCTTTAATTTTTAATTATTCCCCGAACAAAATGGACGCGACACTAGTAATTAAAAAGAAAACAAAATCAAAACAAAAATAATAATAGTCAGCTGTAGGGATTGACAATTGACTGTAGGTATGGTAGGTCAATGGCTGTAGGTATGGTAGGATATCGGGTGCGTTCAGTGATACAAATCTGAACTTAAATTCTACGTTTACATTATACTGCTTTTAAACGATGCAATTTCTTCCTGCAATTTGTAGACACGTAGGCGAGGGACGTAGGTGGCTGGAATATACAAAATAGCTGAGGTTGAACAAATTGCAGAGTTATCGGCTACCTTTGTACTTGCACAAAGTTAACATTCATTAAAAATCACAGCGTCCAATTCCATAAGCGATTGATGGTGTCAATCAACAACAACTTTTTTGTAAGTTTTACTTGGTGGAAAGATGGAGTTTCATAAGGATTGCAAGTTCGTTGACAGTTCTAACTGGATATTTTAATTCGGCCCCTGTCAGTCAAACCATTAAGTTCCTTTGGAATTTGGGTACGGTGTCATTTAATTGAAACCACGATTTTAGTGCTCTCCGCTGACAGTTGTTGTTTGTCGAGGCTCAGAGAGTGATTACCATAAACAATAACCATGTGTAATGTGAAGTCATCTTAAAGTTGAGAGTGAACTACGAAGCAGGACCTTTCAGTACCGAACCTTCACCGCTCGTTGGACACTTCACCACCAGCCTTTTAGTTCTTGGAAATTTCGTTACAGCGGTTCCCCCACTGGGTATTTCGCCGCCGTTCTTTCAACACTAAGCTTTTTAAGCACTGTCTACAGATAGGTAATGTAGTGTTAATTATTCAAAATGTTTCTTTTGATGACGTTCAGTAACAAAAATCAGGCACTTGGACAAACGTTGATGTTTACACATATTTAACCGTGAGTCCCGGCACTCACATATTTTTTTTAACAACATACAATAGCATATTTTATTCAAATATAGGTGGGCACGTTTTTGAGAGTAATAAGGTTTTACTAAACGGCTAAGATTTTTGTGTTACCAGGTACCGTTATTTTTAGTCCTCAAAAAAAAAGATGAAGAAAATGGGAAAGGCAAAAAAAGTATCCAGTTTAAAGAAAATTAACTCACCCGTTTAGGCTGCAGCTGAACAGATAGACAGACAGGCCACAGTCGGACTGAATTGCAAGTATCACTTTCTTGTCTATAGTCTATCTCATCAACGTAAGATCAAGTTTGATCAAAAACTCGAGTTATATTTTTTGATGAGCATCACATTTATGTACACAGGGTTATTCGCATAGGGTGTGAAAAAAAGCTAGAGCGTGTAGGTAGAATTGACACGAGAAAAACATCGTATGGGAAAGGGGTCTATCCCCCCCTGCCGTTTAGCCGGGTGGAAAAATTTTCTAAAATATTGACTTTAAACAGATAAAAATGATTAAAAAACAAAAATTAAACTCACAATGCCATGAAGTATCTTTTTTAAAGCCCGAAATCTCTTCTTTTATTTTGTTTTTAAATAAGTCTGTTTTTGGAAATGGTTTTTGAAAAATTGATTTTCAAACTCAAAATTAAAAAAAAAATGTAAACAAAATTTCAAACTATTTTTTTTTCAAAAAATATAACGTAAATAAGAACTGATTTGTTTCAAAAATTCAATGCTCTCATTAGTTTTAAGTCAAACACGAAAAACCGGATGCTCCACAGTCTTGCACTTCCTGAGAAAATTGAAAATAAATAAATCTACTTTACCTACGAAGTTCAATTGGGATCTTTAGAGAAACTTAAGCAACGTATTGGAGTCAAATTAAGAGAACTTTATTTTTGTTTTTTTCATTTTTCTAAATACGTAACTTAAAGATATAAGCATCTGGGTTTTGGTGTTTGACTAAAAATTGATAATAACATTGAGTATTAACATCAAAACTATACTACTGAATAACGTAAAATTTTGAACAAAATTTTTAAATTTTCTTTCAAAATTTTGAGTTTGAAAATTTATTTTTCAAAAACTATTTCCTAAAACAGACTTATTTAAAAACAAAATAAAAGAAGAGATTTCGGGCTTTAAAAAAGATATATCGTGGCATTGTAAGTGTAACCGTTGTTTTTTAATAATTTTTTTTTAGAAAATTGCCACTGCTGGCTAAACGGGGGGAATAGACGCCCCTCACATACGATTTTTTTCTTGTTTCGACCCAACCTATACGCTCTAGCTTACTGTCACATATTAAGCGAATCACCATGTATAGAGTGCCGTGATCTATAAGAAGTACTGTCTCTCAGAGAAAATTTATATTTACTGAGAGTGACACTTTTTACGGGAGCTCAAATATTCTAATGGGACTACAATTTGACGTTTAACTTTCAAACGAAAAACATTAATCTGTGTTGCTTTCCGTTTCATCATCATCTTAAGATCTCATAGAGATGTTAAAACAAGAGTTAAATATCAATCAACAGCAGCCATGTTGCAATATGAACAAAATGTTTTCATTATATTTTGAGGGTTACCGTAGCTTAAAAAAAAATATTCTAAATAAATTATCTTATTTGGTTTTCCATTCTGACCAAAACTTGTAAAAAGTTTTATACTTAGGTCATATTCATGCGAAATATATATCTTGTTTTTTAAGTTTGCACACACTCGTTCTCTTTTTAACAACTTCTGAAGGAAGAGACGCACTCCAATTGGAAGAGTTCAGAGAGCTTTACTAGATTTACAAAGCGGCGTCTATAATCGCATAAGAAGAATAAAACTCTTCCTATAGGATCAAGAGGCTCCCATAACTAGGCAATTTAAGGCTTTTAACAATCTACTAAGAATCTAGAAGAACTTCTCAAGAGCGCATTTAGCTCCCTAA
Organism: Leucozona laternaria; assembly: GCA_932273885.2. Lineage (NCBI taxonomy): Eukaryota > Metazoa > Arthropoda > Insecta > Diptera > Syrphidae > Leucozona > Leucozona laternaria. The sequence continues at coordinate 236,155,735 of OW026366.1, read as the reverse complement.
AATAAGTCTTGTAGCGCTTTCGGAGCATCTTATGAGAGGAAAAATGTTACTTGGGCTGATCAAGTCTAATGAATGATTTTTGCTCCAAATTTTCTGTGAACTTAAAATTTTGGTGCCAGTTTCACTGAATTCGAGCACCAATTGTAAACAAAGTAGGTACCTACCTACATTACCTCTAAGAAAATTATAATTTTCTTTATTAAAAAAAAAGTTAATTTCAACAAAAACAGTCAAACCCCTATTTTTATTTTCATAGTGATTTTTTTAGGGAAAAATGAAGCCTTATACCTTAAAAAAAAATAGAAAACAAAAATAAACAAAATCCTAGCACGTGGGCAGCCTGAAGCTATTTATTCACAAAAAACTGACCTGTACCAAATTCAAAGCAAATCACTTCACCCGTTTGGTCTCTAGCTCGATATACAGTAATGGCAAAAACGAACAGACGGATGGACTAATAGTTTATAAGTGTAGCTTATTGTTGTGTAGGTAGGTGAAGGTGCGGCATAAATTTAAGGCTCCCATTTCCATAGCTAATTTATTTCTTTTAAAACCAGATGAATAGCTTTATACTTAGGAACTCATAGCACGCAGGGCCGGGCCAACCATATGTGCAAGATGTGCAAATGCACAGGGCGCAAAACTCTGGGGGAGCATTACCAGGAGCAAGAAAATGTAATCTGAATGGTGCAAACAAGTATGTACTCCCATTTGCATTTTAACCACAAAACTTATTCAAATAATCCTCACAATATAACATCCATCACAACTGTGCTAAGTTATTTCTTGCCCACTAACTAACTTCACTTTCATTGTTGCATTCAAGGAGAATTTAACTCAAAATATCGTAAAACTGAAGATCCCTATACGCATTGAAAGTCTACATCCTGGGTCATGTGGAATAGTCTTATGCATACGTGTATCAGTCTATGTATGTATGTATCAAATATAAAAAAGGTGTACTTTCAACAAATCCTGCACAGGGTGCAAGTTTGGCTGGGGCCGGCCCTTATAGTACGGGATATTTAGATTTTGCTGAGAAATAATTCCGAGACGCATTTTGACTTCGATATTCAAAAGGGTATCAGTACACCGCCATTTTTTTTTTAACGGTGATTTTGATTTTCGCACGTAACTTACGTATTTTTAATTCTAGAAAAAAAAAATTTAAGACAAACTTGTAGAAAATTTAATTTCCTGCAAAATGTATTGAGTAGGTAACTGTTTTCGAAATTCACTCACGTTAAAAATTTAAATTCCATTTTGTTACCCCGTACTATAGGTCTTACCAAACCAATGTGATCGTAGGTAGGTACATACCTAAGAGCAAGTACGACACCAAATTTATTTAATAAACGAAACCAAAAGCCTTCCTTCCACCCCTGCTCTAGCGAAAGTGAAAATAATGCTGATTTAAGTGTGTATAATAAGGATCACGCGCTAGCATGTAAACAATGCAAGCTCTATGAAAAGATTCTGCGTTTAATCACGAAATAAAATAACATACAAAAGTGTAAACAGAAGTATACTTGCCATTCCTTACAATTTGAGTGTAAACGCCCCGAAAAGAATCATTAACCGCAACCATTGCCATTGCTTAGCAGCCACGGCGCATTTTATTGCCCAAGAAACGTAAAACTATTACTTCCGCTAAACACAAAACACTGCACGCACCTTTTACACTGTGTAGGCCTTTATCCCACATAGCTCTCTACTGTATTACTTCCTGTCTACGACGTGTACCCTTTTATGCTTTTGGCACATTGTTAATTCCATTAAATAAAATTATTAAATTTTTATATACTTCTGTGAGAAAGAAAATTAATGAAAGCGTGTTTGTTGTTCTTGTTCCAGTCACAACTTATTGGCTCTAATATAAATTACAACTTGTTTGCCTTGAATTGGGCCCTAATGGCCTCATTTTCATTTGTTAACATTCTCATTGAAATTAACGATATGGATTACCAAGAAAAGGAAATGAAAACAACCCTCCCTCCATAATCGGATAATACAAAAATTAATACACCTACGCGCTACGCCTTCTATTCGATGCGAGTTTCCGGCTTTCCCCCATTTCAATTATAAGGAGGAGAACGAGAGTTTCAATTTCAATGAAAATTTACAGTGGCAGTTATGTATGATTTTATTGTTACATAGTCATTCTGATCCCTATGGGAAAATTTAATATTTTCGTCCTTTTCATAAATGTGAGTCTGTGGGAATGTATATGTACACTAGGGTGTCCCTTATTTCCCAAAATAATTTTTTTTGATCAGACACACCCTCAATCGGAAGTTTATGGCCTATGAAAAATTTATTGAGCAATAAAAATTTTTTTCGAGGTCTCTAAAGCCATACTTTTCCTATACAAATTATTTATATGAGAATTTCACACTTTTTTTCCTTAATTTTTTTATAGATAATTATTCTTTTAAAAATCCACATTCAAAAATGTATTTAAAACAAAAAAAATATATTTTGTTTCGATTTTTAAAAAGTTTATGTTTTTATACTTCTCACTTTTTTTACCTTTAATTTTTTTTTCTTAAACCATACAAGCTAATCTAAATTTTTTTTACTGTTTTTTTTTTTTTTAAATAATAATGCCCTAAGAAAACTACATTTACAAAGTTTATGCAAAACTAGAAATAATAATTTATTTTGATTTTTTAAAATATTACGTTGTATTTTGAAAACAAAATTAGTAGTTAATAACGTAAATTTTTTAAAAAAAAATTAGTTTGAAATATTTAAAAAAAAATTTTTGTTTTTAAATTTTGATTTTGAAAATTAATTTTTCAAAAACTATTCTCTAAAACAACTTTACTTAAAAACAAAATAAAAGAAGAGCTTTCTGGCTTTTCAAAAGTTAATAATTTTTTTTCTGTTTTAAAATAAATAACAATAGTTATCAAAAAAATTAAGAAAATCTGCAGTAGTTCGAGAGAAAGAAAATAAAGAGTAAAAAGTGTGAAATTCCCATATAAATAATTTGTATGGCAAAAGTATGGCTTTAGAGGCACGAATTAATGACCTCGGAAAAAATTTTAATTGCTCGATAAATTTTTCATAGGGCATAAACTTCCGATTCAGGGGGTGTCTGATCAAAAAAAATTATTTTGGGAAATAACGGACACCCTAATGTATACATATTCAATGTTATAGCGGTCTTTCCTATACCTGGTTTATTTAATTCTGCTGCTGCTTTAGGTTTTAATGAATATAGGTTTACAAGGTGGAAGCATTGCATATTCATTTATTCAGGTTACATTTAGGAAATTTGAAATCATTGGGAGAAAGTAATCATAATATGAATGAAAATCTCATTTAGTTCATAGCTATATGTATAATTGAAAGCATTTCATGAAGTAAACAACATTCGTTTTGCTAAAAAAAAAAAAATAATGCAAGCCGTCCATTAAGAGTTTTAAAAAGTTCAAAACCAAAAAACTAGTAAGGCGGCTAATGGACTTAATTGCAAATCAGGTAAAATGTACCTAATTTTACTGCGAAGTGAAGATTTTAAATATAAAGGGTGTTTTTTTTAGACGTGTGGTTTTCAATCTGGCAATACTTTTTTTTAGAGTTGGTCTTTTTGACAGCTGTCACTTGATTTATGCTCAGTTTGGTTTCCAATTTCATAATTAATAGACTTACTCCTTAACAACGTTTGCAAATCGTGCAAATTTGTTACCAAAACCAAAATAATGGTTCGGTCGCTGCGTCCAAATATTCGGTCGATATAATCTAAAAATCACATAAATTCGAGCAACCATGGATCGTTTACTTTTGTTCGAGCTAATTTCAGAAACCACATGTCCGATTTTAAAATTTCTCTTTGTGTTTGAATGGTTGGTTTTAGGGGATGGTTATAGGCATATTTTTTTTTGAACATTTTTCTATTTGTAGGGTGAAATGGGGTAAAATAAAAATGACTTATACAATTGAAAAATCTCTATACCTAGATTTGAAAGGTTGTTCTTAGCAAATGGCTTTGAGGATATATTTTTTTCATAATTTTGTATTGGAAGGGTGAAATTGGGTATAGATGAAAAAAAAAAACCGATTTAAGATTTATTTTTGTGTTTAAAAGATTATTTTTAGTAGATGGCTTGAGGCATAATTTTTTTTATTATTCGGAATCTATTAGGTGAGGTGGGATAAACATAAAAATAATATATCCGATTTTAAAAATTCTGTTCTTTTGAAAGATTATTTAAAAAAAAATTATATTTTATAGAGTGAAATGGGATAAAAACAAACAAATGGTTTTCGATTACAAAAGTTCTTTCTGTGTTAGAAAAGTAATAAGCGTTGGACTTGGATGATCATATTTTTACAAATTTAGCCACTCATAACGTCAAGCTGGTTAAACCGCTTAAATTAGTTTTGGAAGAAGTTTTAATATTTATTTATAGATATTTTATTTTGTAAGCTTAGCTTTGTCTACCCGAGTGGAGCCGGGCGGGCTAACTAGTCTCTTATAAAAAATATTGAAAAGTATTTTCTTCTAAACTCAACCGTTGGTGAAGATGGAACCTCCTTTCAATTTGTAAAAAGCAAATCTAGATAATTTTTTCTGAACCTAACTAGCTAACATGAATGTCAAACAAAGAAAAAAAACAGGGGGCCAACATGACTACCTTATCTAACATCTATAATTTTAAACTTATTTTCATCCAATTTAACAAATTAAAGTCTACGTTTTTAAATAAGCTGATATCCAGTTTAAAAATCTAGAATGTAGTAAGCATAGTTTTGAAAACTTGAAAATAAATAAACTAAGGTTAATTCTGTCAAATTCTTTAGCAAAATCAGTGAAGATAATGTCAGTCTGGTCATTATTCTTAATCCTGTAGAGGACTGATTCGCATAGCATTATAGGAAGATCTACCGGATGCAAATCCATATTGGAAATCAGATATTATCTCCTTAACAAAAAAACTTAATTTATTGCAAACAAGCATTATCAAAAAAGTTTGGCATCACGGATAATTTGTAGATTGGCCTTTAGTTGGTCACATTAAGCTTCGGTTTCAACTCATGAATTGGAGTCCAAAAACTGACCAGTTTGAAGAGATTGATTGATAATCAAGCTAAGGGACAAGGCCGGAGAAGCAGCACAACTTTTTAGAGCAATTGGGGCAATATTATCTGGTGCAGCGCTTTTCTTCACATCAAGACCATTCAAAGCTTAAAAAAAATCAGCTTCCAACATCAACAACTTTAGAAGGTGTGAAAAGGGGGATCACAGGATGAAGAAGGCAAATAAACAGAACAGAGTTGAAATAATCAGCGAAAAATCACATATTACATTCATATCGGATAAGTTACAACAGCTGGTAGTCCCGTTGATTTTATTAAATTAAAGATAATTAAACAAAAATGTATGAAAGCAGTCATATTCTACACTCACTCACGAGCAAAAAAATAGAATCGCCTCTTGCTGACTTAACCATTAATGCGTTAAATAAAGGCTAAAAACATTACAATGACTTCAGGATTTTAAGAGGTCATCGTCATAAATGAAACAAGACAAGGTACATTTTTTTTTTGAAAGAGAAGAAGTTGAAGAAAAATGAAACATGGAGTAGTTGGAAAATTGAACATTTAAAACAAAATCAAGCGTAATTTACTGTTTCAGTATTGAGTATTACCCCTCAGCTCTATGTACAGCTTTTAAGCGATTTTTAATTGATCTGCTGAGTTTTTTCACTGTTTCTTGTGGTATTATTTCCCATTGGTCTACATGTGCCGCTTTCAATTAATTAATTTTTTTCGGAGCTGGATTTCTATCTCTAAACCTTCGCTTAGGCTCGTCCCACAAATGCAGCCAGTCCATCTTGGCCATACCGACTTCCATGAAGTCCCACAGTGTTTCATCCAGCATTATCGTGTATAAGTACGATATCTTTGCCAGTAAATCCAGCATAAGAAATGACGTGTTCAAGCAGAGTATCGGAGATGTACCGATTCACAGTTACGTCTCCCCTTCTTCGACCACCACTAGGCACAAGAAACCAGTACGCTTTTTCCTTTAATTGAAATGTCTGCCCAAGTATACAAGATCCTCCCCGCGTTAGCCATGATTTCTGAAAAATACCATCGGTCAAATTGCTCTCCAGGGCCCTATTTCATAAAAATTGACAGGTGACAATTCTACAAATTTGTCACACTTGTCTCACAAATTTGTATTTCATAAAATATTGACAAGTGACAAATTTGTCAGAAAAATACAATGACAAATTTGTCATGACAATTTTCTCATTTTCATATACTGACCTGACATATTTGTAGTGACAATTTTGTCATTGTATGATCTTGAAGTTTCTCATGTACTACATAACTTGAAGCAGTGCCCACGTCGAAAAGCGATGTAAAATGGAACATACCTATACCTATGCATTTTGTTTCAATTCTCATCGTTTCTCCACCGATTTTCGATCTTAGAAGTTACAGAACAATGGCACTCTTTCAAATTTAAAATGTCACAGTTGTGGCAGTTGTGTTTTATTTTTAAATAGTAAAGTGTATAAAATAGCCACTTAACGTCTCAAAATCACTATTTATTCTCTGTTTAAAATGTCGAGGGCGTCAGCGTATTACACGTAGTTCCAGCAGAGACTCGTCACCACTTTCACTTGAAAAAATATTATTTGGCATTTTAGCTCAACTTCTGTCTTTTCATTGTCAAGACATGACCGTAACTGAGTTTCCTGTCACAATTGTCAATTAAATACCGACAAATATGTAAATTGTAGATTTTTTTCATTTCATAAAAGATATTGTCAGTACAAATATGTCAGAAAATTCCTGACAATTGTAGAAAAATACTTAACAATTCATTGTCATGACAAATATTTTATGAATCGAAAAGTTGACAATTGTCAAGTATTTGTCGACAATTCTATAAAATTGTCAAATTGTTAATGAAACAGATGTTGACAATTATTGTCGAGTTGTAAATTAACAAATTGTCACCTGTCGCAATTGTCAATGTTTATGAAATAGGGCCCAGGTTGTCTGCGTACTCTACTCTGTCGCTTTCATGCAGACACATTTGACCCTGTTTAGATTTTGACTGCCCACTACATAGTGAAAAGTCAATGCGTGTATACACTTGTAATTTTCACTCATGTGCATCTCTAAACTATCTGTGAATTGGAACATTTAATTGTGAGCATCAAGAACCCTGACTTCAAAGATTAAATAATTAAACAGTTGCAAAATAAAGAATATATAGCAATTAAATCTGCTTCAGCATCTTTGCAATTATCAAACTAATTATTCAAAAGGCATTTTCTGCTTCTACCCTCGACCCACTACGCATTTTTAATTTTTATTCTTTTCTACCTCACCGTTCAACGCACAAGCCAAAAATGAAAAAAAATGCAATAAAATGGAACATTTCGTATGTGAATAATGCTGATATCTTTTTTTTCTGAAAAAAAAGGATGGACCCGCCAAATTTGGAGATTTCGCGGGATATCAGAATCAGAAAAAAAGGATACAAAAATAATAAATTTTCACCACAAATCATATTCCATTCTTTTAGTTAAAAAAAAATAATTGCTTAAATATGTACGCATACGTATTATGCATTTGGCAGACCGAAAATAGAAAATAATCTTTAAAAAACATTTTGATGATCTTGTCACTAGCATCGGAAGCACTTTGTCAAATATTTCTCTTTGTGAGAGACTTGGCGAAGTAAATCTTGCTATGATTTTAAAAAGTTGAATATTTCATTGCTATAGAAAAATGACTCAGGTGTCAGGCACTTAATATCACGCATTGTCTTCATGATATTGAGAAATGGATACTTTTCTCGAAGTTTAGCGTTCAAAACACATTTCCCTATAGTTGGTTTTGGCATATTTTCAATTCGAAGCTATTCAAAATAATAAAACTAACCGAAAGAGTCACGCAGATAAAAACAATGAAGACAATGACAGCTTAGCTACGCTAACTGTGAACATATCCGTTTAATCGCCACACTATTTGACTGATCGTTTAAGCGTTTTCTACTAAATTCAAAACATTTTTTGTTTGCAATTTTCCGAGGCTGAAAAAAGGGATATTAAAAGGATAACGCGGGATTTAAGAAGCGTTCACGGGATCGTTTTTTCGAAGTCAGAAAAAGGGATAATCCCGCGAAAAAAAGGATAGATACCAGCATTATATATGAAACATGACTGCTCACTACAGTTTTTATATTTTCTTCCTGACTGTTGCCTCCCTTGCCACCTCACCGATTTCACCATTAAACTGTCGTCATTGCGTATAGTGAGCAGTCACAATCTAAATAGGGTCTTTTGCACTCATCCCAGAACATAACTCACCTCCATTGCTCAACTTCCCAATCGTAATTATAATTAAGTTATTTTCGGTCCCATGGTAGGACCTTTCGGATTAAGGTCTCCTTCTTTAAGTGGTCTCCTAACTATCCATTCACTAGCGGGTCTTCTTCGTACCTACTTGAGCTGTTGTTGGATGTCAACGTCAATCAAATGACGATTTCGATGAGAAGTCATGATTATGAATCTGACATTTATTTCAGTGGTACATCGGCGACTTTCAGATCCTGTGCCTACGTTCTGTAACTCTCGCATCGATCAAATCAGTCGAGAAACGATGAAAATTGAAACAAATCGTATGAGTTTTGTTCCATTTTTCATCGTTTACTCGACCAATTTTAACCATATGAGAGAGTTACAGTACGTAGGCACTGGCCTTCCCGAAAATTCTCCACTTTCCCTGAACCTACTGTAGATCTTCGATAAACAGGATTAGCTTAGATGTAGCTGACGGGCCACAGAACGTGGCTTATTCCTTGTCGCAATAGTGTAACATCTTGAGGAACTTCTACAGGCTTGGTATCCATTTTTATTTTTCACATTTGATAGGTGTCCGTAAACCCAAGGCAGATTAGAAGTGTTTCATCTAGATATTATACCTAAATTGCAATTTTTTTAAAAGCATCCAAGAAAATACTATAAATTGCTTCAAAGTTTGCACACTTGGAACAAGAAATTGTGTCTTAAAATTTCATTGCGAAACTGTGTGCGCATAAAGATTTATTAAAGATTAAATGCCGAAAAGATCGTTTTTTTCGCACATTTACAACACTTTGAGGATTTGTCAAGTAAATTGTGAGAATGCACTCTGTTATAAAGGGTTTTCCAATAAGAGGTGTTATTTTGAATAGCCCGCTATTTTGGTAGCTGTCACTTTTGAAGCTGTCATTTTTCGACATTTGACAAGTAGAAACTACGCCATTAATGAAAATGGAACGATACACGCTTCAACAATGCATTGAAATTATTAAAATTCACTATAAAAATGGTGAAAATTTGGCAGAGACGGTTCGTAAAACTAAAACATTTTTGGGTCGTCGTAAAGCACCTTGTCGGACCGCAATACAGAAATTGGTGGACAAATTCGAGCTGTTGGGACAAGTTAGTGATGTGAAGAATAAAACCCGTGCACGTCGCTCAAGAACAACTGAGAATATTGCTGTTGTAGCCCAAAGTGTTGAAGAAAACCCAGGTTTGTCCATTCCTCGTCGTTCTTTGGAATTAGGCATTCCACAAACGTCATTGCACCGTATTTTGCATAAAGACTTGGGTCTTAAGGCTTATAAAGTTCAGTTAACACAAGAACTCAAGCCGGCTGATCATCAACAACGTCGTGTCTTTGCTGATTGGGTCCTTGAAATGCATGAAAATGATCCGGAATTTCATCGAAAAATCATCTTGACTGATGAGGCCCATTTCCACCTCGGAGGCTACGCCAACAAGCAAAACTGTCGCATCTGGGGCTCGGAAAACCCAAGAGTTATTGTTGAAAAGCCTCTCCATCCTCAACGCGTGAGTGTTTGGTGCGGTTTATGGTCCGGCGGGGTCATTGGACCTTACTTTTTCGAAAATGAGGCTGGAGCAACAGTTACGGTCAATGGATTGCGCTATCGAGATATGATTAATGATTTTGTATGGCCGGAATTGGATGGTATTGATCTGGACAACGTTTACTTTCAACAAGACGGCGCTACGTGCCACACAAGCAATAAAACCATCGATCTTTTACGGGAAAAGTTTCCGGACCGTGTTATCTCTCGAAGAGGTGATCACAATTGGCCACCGAGATCTTGTGATTTAACACCTTGCGACTTCTTCCTTTGGAGCCACGTGAAAGATAAGGTCTACGCCAATAGCCCAGCGTCGATTCAAGACCTCAAAGATGGAATTCGTGAGGCTATCGAGGACATAGGGCAGCCACTTTGCGATATGGTTATGGAAAATTTCATGAAAAGGATATGGTCCTGTAAGCGTGGTCGTGGCGGCCATTTGGCTGATGTTGTGTTCCATTATTAACGGCATACCTTCCTCTTTATAATGAAACAAACATCCGATCATTTATCTCAAAAAATGCCATTTTTCTTTGAATATCAAAATAACACCTCTTATTGGAAAACCCTTTAGGTAGGTATATTTATGCATGTAAACTTCGCTTGCAGATTTCTTATGGTAAGGGTGTGTTTTGTTGCTCACTGGTGGATCGGTAAAAGCTTAAGTACGTGATGCTGTTATTCGATGGGGATGTACAAGTTGTAACGCTTCGTTAAATGGACTGGTAAATACTAAGCAAATTGAATATAGGTAATGTGTAGTATGAATAAAAAGGAGCACCTTCTCAAAACTCAACTTTTAAGAGCAGATGCATTATTTGGTATGAATAAAACACTTGGAATGGTGCTAAAGTATTGAGCATCTACGTGTTTGATGAGCAACTGCTTAAAATAACCATCACCTGCTATATTATAAGCTATAGGTAAGGCAAAGCACGTTCTCCATCGAGAGGAGCGCCTGCTCCTATTTGTGAGTTAGCTCATTTGACTGTCAACGTTGATCTCTTAAACTTTTTCCCTTGTAGATAAGTGCGGCAAAATTCCAGAAGTCAAACCATTGGATCAAATTCCCAAAAACTACTGAAGAACTGCAGACTGCAAAACGCGAATGGCAAGAAAAAACAACTTTCCTTCAGCGATAGATGCAATTGATTGCACTCATGTTCCTATCATCAAAGGAGTTGTTCATGGGGATGGGGACGAGTGCGTTAACAGAAAAGAATAAATATTCAGGCAACATGCAATTCCTGAGATGAATTAACGAGTGTTAACCTTTCATGGCCAGGATCGGTTCATGATTTACGAATTTGGAAAAGTTGGAGCACCTTCTCTGATTCTTATGGAGCACCTGCTCTGAGTACGTGCTCCGTTTTATTCATATCACACTTTGGTTCTGATTTTTTTAATTTAAAAATATTAAGTCATTAGCAAGTAGGTGACTTAGGAATTAAAAAAAATTAAATTCGTAAGCTATCTTGTGACGAATAACCTCTCTCATTCCACAAAAAAGTGAGGAAACCGAGGTTATGTAGTTTTTGTTGAGCAAATGCTTGCTTATTTAGAAGAAATAAAAATAAATTTAATTCATTAATAAGCTTTATAAATTTATTTTTAATTTTTTTTTTAAATTCGTAAGTCACTAACTAGCTGACATGAGAGGAAATTTTTCATGTCAAGAGATACTCTTTTATTCACAAATTTGTGTATTCTTAAGGCCGATTTCACAGTCGACACTTACCGAAATAATTGGCACTTAAGTTTCCCATATTAGGAATTTAAGCTAAATTTCATAGCTAGCGTAAGTGGAACTTAAGTTACCAACATCGGAGACTTAAGTGCCACTTATTCAGGTAACAGTGAACGGTGATATTAGGAATTAATCTTTCACATTCCCCACTTGAGTGTCACTTTTCTGACTGTGAAACTGGCCCTTACAATCTCTAAGGAACTTAAATAAATTATTATGAGAACAAGACAGTTCGTGCGATTTATATCATATAGAGTAACATTAATTTTGATTTAAAACAAAAAAAAAATTTTTAAGAAGACCACTCCGTCATCAAGCCATCAAATTAAAACTATCTTTGTACATTATGTTGAAAATTTTATCCTCATACCTATTTAAATTGTGACTTAATCTACAATAAATACATTTTTGTTTAATGTGCTCTGTCTTCCTGTTTATTTATTTGAAAAGTTTATTTTCCCAAAGTGGGTTTCAAGTCAATATTATATTCTTTACAGTTGTGATATTTCGGTTGTGTGTATATAACCTGTTTATATCTACACCTACATTTAGATAACAATATTTGTTTTGAAACATCCTTTTCAAGACTTTCAAAAAAAATTCTTCAAGGTTAAGCAAGAAGACGGTACCAATTTATATATGTCTATATAATTTTTTGTTTGTTTTAGTTGTTTGAAGAGGAGTATATACGTATAATGCAAACAAACTTCAAAGGTCCAAGAAATAAAACGCACAACTGGGTCGCCAGAACTCGTTCTAATCGTTTTAACCTGTAAGGCGCATTGTTACATGATAATGCTTCAAAAATGCAATAATGCCCGAAAAAATATGTGACGAAAAAGCTGAAGCAAAGGGGGTTTTATTTAGACTTGTTATTTTTAATCAATACTTTTATTCGAGTTGGTCTTTTTGACAGCTGTCACTTGATTTATGCTCAATTTGGTTTGCCATTTCATAATAAATAGACTGACGCCTGAACAGCGCTTCCCAATTGTGCCCAAATGGGCCCAAAACAAGATTGCCGTTGATCCCAATTTTCATAAGCGAATTTTGTTTAGCGATGACGCTCACTTTTGGTTGAATGGATACGTCATTAAACAAAATTGTCGCGTATTTGAAGTGAACATAATCCAGAAACCATTGTTGAGACGCCGTCACATCCTCGAAAAGACACTTTTTGGTGTGCTCTATGGGCAGAGGGAATCATTGGTCCATATTTCTTCAAAAATGAAGCCGGCCATAATGTTACAGTCAATGGGGGAACGCTATAGAGCCATGATTAATGACTTTTCTGTGCCTGAATTGGAGGATGTTGATGTGGGCGACCTTTGGTTCCGACAAGACGGCCGGCGGCGCTACATGCCATACAGCCAACGAAACAATCAATTTATTGAAAGAAACTTTTGGTGAGCGCGTCGTGGGCCTGTGGCGTGGCTTCCAAGATCGTGCAATTTAACACCGCTGGACTATTTTTTGTGGGGTTATGTGAAGTCGATTGTCTACGCAGATAAGCCCGAGACGATATTGACGCCTTAGAAATGAATATTTTGCGCGTTATTGCTGACATACGTCCCCAATTGCTACGTCCCCAAATAAAACGTCCATAATTGGGTCTCTCGGCTGGAATTTATTCGAGCCATTCGCGGCGGCCACTTGCCCGAAATCATAATGGCATACCCTTATATTTATAATAAAGCTGAATTATTGGCCATAACATTCAACTATGTGCGTTTTATTTCTTCTTAAGAACCACACGTCTAAAAAAAACACCCGACATAAAGGGTTTTCCAATAAGAGGTGTTATTTTGATATTCAAAGAAAAATGGCATTTTTTGAGATAAATGATCGGATGTTTATTTCATTATAAAGAGGAAGGTATGCCGTTAATAATGGAACACAACATCAGCCAAATAGCCGCCACGACCACGCTTACAGGACCATATCCTTTTCATGAAATTTTCCATAACCAAATCGCAAAGTGGCTGCCTTATGTCCTCGATAGCCTCACGAATTCCATCTTTGAGGTCTTGAATCGACGCTGGGCTGTTGGCGTAGACCTTATCTTTCACGTGGCCCCAAAGGAAGAAGTCGCAAGGTGTTAAATCACAAGATCTCGGTGGCCAATTGTGATCACCTCTTCGAGAGATAACACGGTCCGGAAACTTTTCCCGTAAAAGATCGATGGTTTCATTGCTTGTGTGGCACGTAGCGCCGTCTTGTTGAAAGTAAACGTTGTCCAGATCAATACCATCCAATTCCGGCCATAAAAAATCATTAATCATCTCTCGATAGCGCAATCCATTGACCGTAACTGTTGCTCCAGCCTCATTTTCGAAAAAGTAAGGTCCAATGACCCCGCCGGACCATAAACCGCACCAAACAGTCACGCGTTGAGGATGGAGAGGCTTTTCAACAATAACTCTTGGGTTTTCCGAGCCCCAGATGCGACAGTTTTGCTTGTTGACGTAGCCTCCGAGGTGGAAATGGGTCTCATCAGTCAAGATGATTTTTCGATGAAATTCCGGATCATTTTCATGCATTTCAAGGACCCAATCAGCAAAGACACGACGTTGTTGATGATCAGCCGGCTTGAGTTCTTGTGTTAACTGAACTTTATAAGCCTTAAGACCCAAGTCTTTATGCAAAATACAGTGTAAAGACGTTTGTGGAATGCCTAATTCCAAAGAACGACGAGGAATGGACAACACTTTGGGCTACAACAGCAATATTCTCAGTTGTTTTTTGAGCGACGTGCACGGGTTTTATTTTTCACATCACTAACTTGTCCCAATAGCTCGAATTTGTCCACCAATTTCTATATTGCGGTCCGACAAGGTGCTTCACGACGACCCAAAAATGTTTTAGTTTTACGAACCGTCTCTGCCAAATTTTCACCATTTTTATAGTGAATTTTAATAATTTCAATGCGTTGTTGAAGCGTGTATCGTTCCATTTTTATTAATAGCGTAGTTTCTACTTGTCAAATGTCAAAAAATGACAGCTTCAAAAGTGACAGCTACCGAAATAGCGGGCTATTCAAAATAACACCTCTTATTGGAAAACCCTAAAATTTCTCATTGTTTTTTAGAAAATAAAAAGTAAAATCCAAAGGACTTTGATTGAGTAATTTGAAAGAAGATCTTGTGTAGTGTACCTATCCAAAGCATTATCTCATTTATTTTATCGGGCATAATATTTCTTATTAAAAAAAAAAACTATACTAAATGCACAACTATGTTTTATATTTGTTGTTAAAAACAGATGTTGTTTGGATAATAAAGTTATATTGAAGTTTTATTAGCATATGGCTCCAATATTTGTATGAGTTTATGTATTGCTCCAATTGAACAAGCGGATTAGACGATCATTAATGCTGTTATGACAAATACTGTAATTTAAATTTGAGCACCAAACGTGCAGATTCTGACATTAAACAACACAATTTTTTTTTATTATTCCTATTAAGTAAACAATGAAGTCTTCTGGTTGCTTTCAAAGACACTCAAAACATGTTTTTTTTGAATATTTTATGTAACACCATAATGAAATATACTATATCTACCTATATTGGTTGGCATATAACAAGTGCTTGCTCTTAAAGGAAACATCAAGTGTCTTACAAAACTGTTGGAATTACCCATACAAAATGCACACAGTTTTCAGTCTATCACGTGAAATGTCGGTGAAATAGTAAAAGTTGATGGTTCTTGTTGTTTACAAATGTAGTACTGTAGTGTAGAAGTACCTACTAATATTCGATTTTTTGTTTTACCTGCGATCTAGAACGGGTAGCTGCCATACAAATATTTTGGTGTCTTCAAATTTTCTCAAAAACGAATTTAACGATTTTAATTGAACTTCATACCTGTAATAACCAAGTTAATTGTAAGAAAACTGCGTTTTAGGTTTTTCACAAAAAAAATTCACGTACCGGAGTTAGGTATTCAACGTTTGTTGAGAAAATGGTCTTATTTTTGGGTTATTTTCGAGTATATCTTGTTGATGATTCAACTGATTTTGTTATAATTGTGTGGTTCAGAAACAAACCCCATTTTATCCACTTTTATAAGTTTCGAGTACTAAAATCGAGAAAAACTTGTATCTTCTAAACCAAACATCTTTTAGGACTTTTTTTTTTTTGAAAGACTGACTCAATTAGCATTCCACACAATAATTATAGTCTAGAAATCATGATTTAGTGTTTTTACTCTTGGATATGGATATATATAATGGGTTTTGAAATTTACCTCTCGAATTCAACCTAAAGCCTATAGTACGCTGCTGATGCGAAACGAAAAATCCTATATAAAAATCACACAACGAAATCATAAACGAAAAATTTCGTCCTCATTTTTTGTCCGGACCATTAATTGTGTGCGGAAAAGTGACATTTGAAATTTTTTGTGTTTGTATTTGTTGTAATTTTTATTACATCATGGCTTTTCTGTGTTTTTTTTTAGCAGTTGGTGACGCTTTCAGTTGTCATTTTTTCGCTGTGGTTTCGGCTAGCATTTCGCTGTAGTGTTGGAGATCACTGAAAAATTTCGTTTCGCATCAGAAGCGTACTAGGCTTAATAAGAAACAAAAAAATAATTTTAAAAGATCAAAATTATTAAATCATTATTTCGGGGAGAGTGGGTACGAAAGTAACATTTTTGACATTTTGTGTCGTAATTTGATAACCAGTAAACATATCGAAATGAAACATAGTGCATATTATTGAATGAACATTTAAATGTATGACTTGAAAATGAAGACAAGGTCAAATGTTACAATCGTCCTTTTCGGTGTGTCGATTGTAACACGCTGAAAGGACGGTCGTAACACCACAAAAATCTAAAATGGTGGTTAGACTTAGAATTAAATTCTAAGCCAACACCATAAATTAATTATGTATTATTGTAAAATAAATGAATGCCAATAAAAAGGCAATCTTATTCAGTGCTGATAATAAATGGATTTATGTAGTATAACATTATTTGGAATTTATTAAAAAAAAAAAACTATTTTGATCTCTATCTTCAGCTGTTGAATAAACAAAGTCACCAAAAACTGTGTGTGGACGGTTGTAACACAAATAATTATACAGTTATTTGTGCTTGTATTTATTATGTTACAAACGTCCACACGAAAATTGTTACAACAGTCCACCCCATGCTTTTTTATATTAAAAATCAAAGTAAGAAGAAACCGGTATGCCTATCGTAAAAATATTGAATCTATTCGATTTTAGAAATATTGGATCACGGTAACGTCGCATCAATTCAATGAATTGTTTATTTTTTTCAAGAAAAATCATGAAAAAACTCAAGACCAAAAAAATTAGGTTTTCACTAAAATTTCACATTTTTGGATTTTTTTGGTACATTCGACTGTACTGACTTTTGGATTTTTGTGGGTGCATTCAGGGCCTAATTGCAAAGAATTGTGCATTAAAAAATGAACGCACACAGTTCTAGTTTTTCGTAAAAATTGAATGTTACAACCGACCCACCGTTACGTTCGTACCCACTCTCCCCTACTTTACACTCGGAGTTCCTTGAAAATTGGTTGGGGTTCACAGAGAGGATTGTCTTGTTCCATTATGTGCTTTGAGACATTCACGTCGTCTATATTTTTGTAGAACTGGAGTTCTTCTTGAGACCTCCAATCCTATCTCGAAAGTGTTTGTTCACAACTCCTGTTATGTTCCAAAAATATTCAGAAACCTTTACATGTTAGAGATTTTCCATAAGTCCTACCAACTATTCGGGAATTCATAACCTGGATATAAAGGTTTTTTAATTAAAAGTTTAAAATTAGAAATGTTTTTCGAATGGATATAAGGATTTTGTGGCAAGAACTCAAGTAGATAAAATGGGTTTTGAAATTAACTTCAGATTTTGAGGTCTCATTTCTATGGTATGAAATGCGATTTGGAATTCAAACTTGGGAGTTGGGCCCAAAGTATGTGTTTAAACGATACGACCAAACCTCATACTTAAGTAATTTTTTTTTCAAAAGTGGACATAATTTGATTTGTTTCTGATCCACACAATTTTGCAATATAGTACTTCTCAATAGTTTAAACAATATTGCATTTAAGATTTTTTCGAAACATTGTTTTATATATAAAAAAAGAAACAAACAATCTATTTTTTAGTTAAATATATAATTGTGCATCATGCATCTTCAAATTGTACATTCGTTAACCACAAGAGCAAGTTTGTGGCATCAAGTTGTGCATATATCTTACATTCAAAATTAAGTCCATTTTTTGGGCATTTTGAAGAAACTTACCTTGGGGCCTTTGTAGATAATTTTCTGTAGCTTGAAGTCTCATTAAAATAATTTTATTTAAATAAAATAAAATAAAATAAAATAAAATAAAATAAAATAAAATAAAATAAAATAAAATAAAATAGTGAATTTCTGCCTTTAAAAAAGCTATTGGATAGTCGTTTTAAGCCAATGTTTTAGAAAGTTGAGCCTCCCTTATAAACAGCGGGAAATAAAATAACGCTCTTCTTTTCGCCCTGCAAAATTATTGCAGTGGTTCAAATTTATGTCAAAATATATTGCTCCTATAGAACAAAAAAGTTCAGCAATCAACCTTTTTATAAGAAAACAGATAATTTTTGAGATACTAACGAAAAATGATTTTCCACCCTTCACCCCCTTTTAAAACTTTAATCCTGGTCAAAATTTAAGCTGCTTTTTATAAAATGCTTTGACAATTTTTTTTTTGAGTTGAGTGTTTTTTTGTCTAACATTCATGAGCTGACTTACTCATATTTTCAAAACTCAATGGGCCTTACTAATAATCAAACGCTACTGTCGACTATTAGTTAACTGGAAGGTTAAAACAAAGTGTTGAGTTTTAACAAAATTCTACCAATAAACAATTTAACCCTTTCACTAACTAGTCTCCAGACTTTCCTTGAATCTATTACAAAATCTACTACAAATGAGAAAACAAATTGAATCAACTGTCAGAATTTCCACCAAGGTCTATCAAAGTTCAATTTTTTGTGCAAAAGCAAAAATATTTAAATTCTATAAGAAATGAATGATGCTGTCAGAAGAAGATACTTAAAGGATTTCAAAAAGGTATACACGATTTCTCTAGGTGCAATATGATAGCAAAGACGATACATTTTTGTAATCCATGAAATGTCCAATTCCGACAGCATCATTCATTTCTTGTCCAAAGGACGTTTCAATATTTTATTTAATAAAAGCATATATTTTTTTATGAAACGTAGACGAAAGTACAAATAAGTAATAAATAGGAATAATAAGTCTAAAATGGCATTTTTATAATGTTTATAGTGATTTAAGTTTTAACTCCATTCTGCGTCTTTTAAGCAGCACCAGTCGTCTTTGTTTGATTCTCCTGTTTGTTGTCCTTCACGTTTAAGTGAACCAGGCATGTTTGTTGAATTTGGATGAGCTTCTCATTTGATTTATCCTCGATGGCAGGTTTTGGAATGCTCAGTCAAAACACCATCTGATGACAGAGTAGAGACCACTTTACCTTAGTAGTAGTTCTTGGGAAGTATGTAACGACGGACAAAATGTCGCGAAATTTACCCATGGTGGTCTTCCCGTTCTTCGTGTTTGCCTTTGACAACTACAGCATTGTCTACCACTTTCACAGAAAGTTCACTGGAATCCATCCTTACTAACATTGGAGACAGCTAAGTTTTGGTTAGCGTTAGCACCTTTGGAGCGAAGCATCATAGCAGGATAATCTTCCATGCGGTTTGCCAAAGCCTTTGACTATGACTAAGTTGAATGATGTGGGGATTGAGGCCTAAACCAAAATCGCTTGCATAGTTTGGCGATTACATGTTGTCCAAGTTTTCTGCTAAATCCAAAAGAAGTTTAAGTGAGGGCATTATGCCTCGAAGTTTTGTTTTAATTGTTTAAATTATTATTTAACGCACAGAGGACAAACACAACATAAATACAAAAAAACAAGGAGGAACTGTCATAATGTTTTTCTCCATACCTTCAAAGTTAAATATTGCCGTAGTCCTTTTTTACAGAAAGTATTATAGTACTAATAGTACGTCAATTGATTTAAAGTGTCGGAGCAACTTTTTAATTCTTTTTTTTTTAATTTACAACACCATATTTTGTTTAACAAGAAAACATATTTCATTCGCATCTTACATATAGGTACCTAAGAAAATCTTAAACTTAAAATAAAAATAAGTGAACTGGCATATTTTGTGTGAGTATTTATTTGTTTTTTTTTTTAGGTTAGCTATTGTTAAACAGTAGGGGCCACTTTTTTCAGTGTGTCATCTGTAATCCATGATTATTTCAACTCGTATCAAAAAATCCATAGTTCGCGTTGTTAATCATGGCTTAAGCCGATCAGCTAATTTCGGTTGATAAACACCATTTAACCAGAACCTCTAAAAGTTGTATCAAAAACTTGCACTACTGTGAACAAACTGGCTCTAAGGGTAGCCACGCAATAACGTTAAGTCGTCGTAAATCGAAATTCTGATTTCGACAAGTGCACTCTATTGGTCAACAAAAATGATAATTTTGTTCAAACAAATATTGGAAATCTAAATATAAATACAATTTCCGACTTTACCAGTTAAACAAATGTAATTTTAATTTGTTAAATTGATTTTGGTTTTGAAAATTGTATTCGACATGTATATTTCTGTATTGTTAAAATATTTTTTTTTAATATTTCATATGGAAGAAAGATTATCCCCATATAAACTTATGAGGTAAGTTTTTCAAGATCATCAAACAAATATCTGAAGGTTGAAACCAACCCATGCATATACCTATACCTATTGAAAACGACCTGATTACATGGGAGTAGATTTAAGTATTAAATACAAATTTCTGTATCAAAAAACAGCACTAAGGCAGCACTTTTCATTTAGTGTTCGACTTTAAACATGGATTTCCGTGTATTAAATTTTGACTTATTGCTAACGACTAAACTGGAGATTAAATTCGTTATTGGTATGCGGATTTTCTAAAATATAGAGATTTTCTTTTAACCTTAACACTAAATTTGATTATTAGTAAGGCCCAATACCTAATTCGTAATTGAAAGCTATTCCAAATGAAGCTTTCGAGGAGTATGGAAGCACTGTTGTATATTATAAGTATGTGAATAGGAGAGGGGAGTATTTTGGATTAAACAATGAACAATAATTTATTCAAAAAATAAGTGTGATTATTTGTTGACGAACCTTCGTACAACCAAACAGAAAAGAACTTTTGAACAAAATTATTTGTTCTTTTTAATCTTGACTTTGATTTTTTTTTTACGAGTATACAACTTGCCCTAAAAGTTACGACCTTTTATTTCATCAAGTAAACAACCTTTCAGTCATTTTAGCCAAGGCATATCTAAGCTATATAATGTATGTACAATGTACATAATATAATAAAAACAAATCAACACCTCGAAGGAAGATATATGTAGATCCAGTTATTTGGCAAATAAAGTTGATTTAGTGAGCATATAAATGTAAATGCCATTGTTAACAAATTTCAATTTCTCGCACTCACTTACAGCTCGTCAGCCGTAATAAATTTCAGACAAATAAGATGGATATCAGCGCAATCAAGCCATAACCTCTTGTGAGGGTAGAATGTAAATATATCGCATAGGGATACTCTTTTTCATACTCGACCAGTCAACCTCAACAATCGCATCGCCACAGCCTTTCACAATTCACAATTCAGCTCCATATCTTCCAAATAATGCGAGTGGGGTCCTTGTGCGGCGGCGGCCGGCGTGGCGTGTGGCAATGAGCCGTAAAATATCCTTGCGCTCAGACAAATAGCCAATAAGCAAAAATTCGGTTCGATTCATTGACATTTGGATGGAGATTTTTGTTTTTGTATTCCTTTGACTCTATTTTCATTTCTCTGATGAGATGGTGTGCCAATAATGAATGTCGTAAAAGTGTCCGTTTGACCGGATTTACGTTTTTCAACCGTCCCGTCCCGTCCGTCCATTGGAATATTATTTCTAGATGAAACATCAAATTCTGTTTGTCCATACAAACTAAGGGATATTTTGTCCCCAATTGAGCATAGTTAGAAGAACCAACATCGTCATCAAGATGTGTCAGCCAGCATAGTTCGGGGCACCATGAGTTGCGTATAGCGCATATGTATGTACCTATTCAAGATCAACGAACTAGTGTCCATGTCCATGCCAGAACAACACATTATTTATTTCATTCAAAAGCTGCTTGTCGTTTGTGGTTAAGTATTTGATTGGCAGTTTTAATTGAAACAAGTACTTTTATTAGCTTGCCGCCCCCGCTTGTTGGATGATAATTTTCAAGCGGTTGACGCGTATAATTCACAATTTTGTGTGTTCTATATTTATGACGGAATTGTCAGAGCGCGAGATGGGTTGACTTTTTGAATGGTTTCGCGGACTGTTTGGAGGGATAATCGCATTCATCCAGACGGTGCTGTAGCGGCATTTAGGAATTTTAGCGTCATCGTCGCGGCGGCAATATTAAGCTCGGGCGCGCGGTGATTATTTATATGGGGTTCGAGGTGAGCGCAATTAACGCGCGTCAAAGTGCTTTGTCTGATGAAAATAATTATTGTTTTTTCTCCTGCGTTAAGGTGCCGCCGCCGCAGACTCATGACGGTAATTAAGACATAAAAACGTAAGTACTTAAATAATTTAAGTGTGCCTTCTTTTTTTTTATTTTAAAATCATTGCTCAAGAAAGCATTTTCGTTATTTGAATTATGTTAGTGCTTAAAAGACGTTGATCAATGAATATGAGCATTTCCAATTTGTCATCATTATGGCAACACTTTTTTGGGAATATGCCTGCAAGTTAGAAACTCATAACCGTAAATACTTAAGTCATAAGTCAAAAGTTCTTCAATTTCAACAAAAACTGAATGCCAGACTTGATCTTGGAGTTCAAATTGTGGGAGGCCACCGTGAAAGTGTAAGAGCCAACAGCACATTTTTGGTTTGGGTGTACGTAGTTATATCCAAAATTCACAAACGTGTATGTTGAGGTACCTTAATGGGTACTGATTTCAAATTCAATCGTCTGGCAGGATTCTTTTGTCGCTGGGGTAGGGAAGGTGGGGGGGGGGTGTTGGAAACGGTGATATTCCAAATTTTCGTCTCGGTTGTATAACCACTTTCTTATATACCTGCAGGGTGGGCCCAATATAAGTTTATTTTTAAAAATTTAATAAAGTGAACAAAACTAATTGTTGTCCATGTAAAGGGTTTTCCAATAAGAGGTGTTATTTTGAATAGCCCGCTATTTCAGTAGCTGTCATTTTTTGACATTTGACAAGTAGAAACTACGCCATTAATAAAAATGGAACGATACACGCTTCAACAACGCCTTGAAATTATTAAAATTCACTATAAAAATGGTGAAAATTTGGCAGAGACGGTTCGTAAAACTAAAACATTTTTGGGTCGTCGTGAAGCACCTTGTCGGACCGCAATATAGAAATTGGTGGACAAATTCGAGCTATTGGGACAAGTTAGTGATGTGAAAAATAAAACCCGTGCACGTCGCTCAAAAACAACTGAGAATATTGCTGTTGTAGCCCAAAGTGTTGAAGAAAACCCAGGTTTGCCCATTCCTCGTCGTTCTTTGTAATTAGGCATTCCACAAACGTCATTACACCGTATTTTGCATAAAGACTTGGGTCTTAAGGCTTATAAAGTTCAGTTAACACAAGAACTCAAGCCGGCTGATCATCAACAACGTCGTGTCTTTGCTGATTGGGTCCTTGAAATGCATGAAAATGATCCGGAATTTCATCGAAAAATCATCTTGACTGATGAGGCCCATTTCCACCTCGGAGGCTACGCCAACAAGCAAAACTGTCGCATCTGGGGCTCGGAAAACCCAAGAGTTATTGTTGAAAAGCCTCTCCATCCTCAACGCGTGAGTGTTTGGTGCGGTTTATGGTCCGGCGGGGTCATTGGACCTTACTTTTTCGAAAATGAGGCTGGAGCAACAGTTACGGTCAATGGATTGCGCTATCGAGAGATGATTAATGATTTTTTATGGCCGAAATTCGATGGTATTGATCTGGACAACGTTTACTTTCAACAAAACGGCGCTACGTGCCACACAAGCAATGAAACCATCGATCTTTTACGGGAAACGTTTCCGGACCGTGTTATCTCTCGAAGAGGTGATCACAATTGGCCACCGAGATCTTGTGATTTAACACCTTGCGACTTCTTCCTTTGGGGCCACGTGAAAGATAAGGTCTACGCCAACAGCCCAGCGTCGATTCAAGACCTCAAAGATGGAATTCGTGAGGCTATCGAGGACATAGGGCAGCCACTTTGCGATTTGGTTATGGAAAATTTCATGAAAAGGATATGGTCCTGTAAGCGTGGTCGTGGCGGCCATTTGGCTGATGTTGTATTACGTTATTAACGGCATACCTTCCTCTTTATAATGAAATAAACATCCGATCATTTATCTCAAAAAATGCCATTTTTCTTTGAATATCAAAATAACACCTCTTATTGGAAAACCCTTTATTATCTCTTCATTAGTAAGAGCAAACATTCCCATTAATTATGGAATGCAACGTACGTCGTTTAAGTGGCGGCCTCGGCTAGTTTCGTAGTGGCGCATTCTGCCACTCAAATTTTCCAGACCTTGTTGATGGTTTCGGGCTGTAGCTCAGGGATTGCTTGATGATATTGGCCTTAAGTGCTTGAATCGTTTCCTGATTGTTGGCATAACATCGGGCCTTCACGGTTCCCCAGTAAAAAAAGTCCAAAGGTGTCAAATCGCATCTCCGAGGCAGCCAATTGACATCGCCAAGACGGCTGATAACACGATTTGGGAGTTTAATGCTCAAAAGATCGATTATGGCATGGGCTGCATAAGCCAAAGGTCGTCCAAATCCATGTCTTCAATTTTAGTTATAAACAAGTCGGTTAGCATGGCTCTGTAACGTCCACTGTTGACCGAAACGTTGTTCCCAACCTCATTTTGAAAGAAAAATGGTTCAATGCTGCCACCACTCCGCAATCCGCACCAAATTATCACTCTCTGTGGATTCAATGGCTTCTTGACAATAAAGTGCGGTATTTCCAAGCCCCAGATGCGGCTAATTTGTTTGTATACGTAGCCGCCGAAATGAAAATGCGCCTTTTCAGAAAAGATGATCTTTCACCATTTCAAAAAAACGCACTGTTTGGGCTACACAACCCTCACTTTGGAAATAACGGGTGATTTTTTGGCTGGTTTGGTTTTGGCAACACTGGTTTTGACAGCTGACGTGTGTTTAGTACCTTGTGTCACTGTCAAACAGCTTCAGTTTGGTTTGCAATTTAACCATGGATCGTCTTACAAATGAACAACGCTTGCAAATTATTGAATTTTACTATCAAAATTCGTGCTCGGTTCGAAATGTTCATCGCGCGCTGCTTGTGTTCAGCGATGAGGCTCATTTTTGGTTGAATGGGTACGTAAATAAGCAAAATTGCCACATTTGGAGTGAAGATCAGCCAGAAGCATTGCAACAGCTACCAATGCATCCCGAAAAAGCCACTGTTTGGTGCGGTTTATGGGCCGGCGGCATTATTGGGCCTATTTCTTCAAAGATGATGCGAATCGCAGCGTTACTGTCAATGGTGAACGCTACCGAGCGATGATAACAAACTTTTTTTTGCCCGAAATGGAAGTTCTTGACTTGCATGATATGTGGTTTCAACAAGACGGTGCCACATGCCACACAGCACGCGAAACAATGGCGCAATTGCGAGGCGAGTTTGGTGAACAGTTAATTTCACGTTTCGGGCCGGTCAATTGGCCGCCTAGATCGTGCGATTTGACACCATTAGATTATTTTTTGTGGGGGTATGTCAAGGCTAATGTCTATAGGGACAAGCCCGCTTCGATTGACGCACTGGAAGCCAACATCCATGCATTCATTCGTGAGATACCGGCCGATATGTGTGAAAGAGTATGCCAAAATTGGACTCAGCGGATGGGCTACCTGAGACGCAGCCGCGGTCAACATTTGCATGAAATTATCTTTAAACATTAAATTGCAAGGTTCAAACTATCGATTCAAATAAATATTTCATTCATTTTTTCGAATTTTTTGTGTTTTTTTTTTTTTAAAAAGTTCTAAACCTCTTAAAAAATCACCCATTATGTTTTCAATATTTCCCAACATTGTTCAATCATAAAGGGATTCATTTCGTTCCGTGGAGGTATGATACTGACTTTCTGTAAAGATTTGGAGCGGAAAACAGCTGTCAGTGTTGAAAATAACCTATGATTTAATGGGAAACCACTAGATGGGCCACCCGTTATATAAACAGAAGCGAACTACTTTGTGATCAAGAATTTTGGGGTCCCAGACGTTTTAAGTGTCTCTACACCCAGCCAGACGCCCCCTAAATGGGTTAAAAAGTCAGCTTTTTGTTTCAGAGACATGAAAGACCATATAAATAATATGTCAACAAGTTGAGAAAAATCTCCTCACTACAAATATTGGGGTCCCAGACGGTTTAAATGTCACCACACCATACGATTGTGAATTTCGGTTATACCTTCAAATCAAAAATTTGTTGTCGGATCTCGGTCTTTAAGATCTCATTGCAGCTGCTAATGACAATTATACAAAACTGCTGGTTGGACAAGATTGGTCAGAAAAAGGAAACTTCCGGTTGTAATTTTGGCTAAGCATATATGTTCCTAGTCCCATGATGGATTTCTATAAATAGGGTATCAAATAATAGTTAAGACTCTTTATAAGAAACGAGTGGTTAACAGACTTTTGATGGTGGTTCGGGATTATAAGCGAAATTGAGAATTATTTTTGTCCTGCATAAGGTACTGGGAAGCCGAATTATTGATTTCTTGATTAGGTTGGGGAGTAGTGTGTTTCGCTATCGTTCTAATGTATTTCATATGCGTAGAGCCATATTTGTATCGTGTGATGTGTTTTGTGTCGAAATCTATGAAACATCTAAACAAACACAACACACCCCACGAGAGTAGTGTGCTTCGGGCTTAATAGAGTCCTATCATTTTATGTTAAGTCACAATTTCAAAATCTGTTTTTAATCTTTGTAAGCAAAGTCTTGGATGTGAAGTGAACACAGAAAAATCAACTGAGATGGAAGTAACACACGACATAAGTGATGTCATACGATACAGATTGTAAAAGAAATTAAAAAGGTATTGAAAGGAATCGAAATAAATTGATTTTAAAATAAAATGCAAAGTGCAGCATGTCACACATTACTGTGATGTAAAAACCTAGTCACTATATACGTAAGGTAAGGTCACGATGTCCTTATTCTATTAAAATTAAGTTTTCCTGGTTTTAAAAATATTAGGTTCGAACACGAAGGTAGTCCCGCAGAAGTATCCACTCTAACGAAGAAGTAGAAACTTTATTTCTCTACATACATAACCCTCTCTAAGCTCAATAACTTTTTCCCACCGATGTGCAATAGCTTAGCTACCGAAGCGTCGAACTCCTCACAACAGCGTTTGACTGCAGACTTAACATTTTCATTGATGGCGAATCTCTTGATGCCACTGAGCCTTTTTTTAAGGCTTATTTTGCCAGATAAACCATTAAATTTATTTACTATATAATGCAATCATACCTACACATAATAATTATGAATACAAAAATGAAACGACAACTTGAGTGTGGTTTCTACAAAGTTAATTAGGAATGGAAGGAGTTATTACATATAGCTATTTCACGAGGAGGGGGGTTTTGGTAATTTGTGTGTGTATCGTTCTTTGTCGTAGATTCCCATTTTTATTGAAGAACTTTTTCGTCACTGGTAGGATTTATGAATATTTATGCTTAAAATAAACAAAACTAATTTGAAATAATAGGTTCCCTATAGAATTCAACGCGCTAAGAGAATTGTTAAATGTTAAATTATAATTTTGCAAGTATTTCACATAAGAAAAGGATAACAGGCCTGTTGCCTTGATAATTACGTGCTCTAGAGCTTTCTCTTTGGTTATGTAACTTAAATAATGCTGATGGTTATGTATTGGCAGCACGTGGTTTTCATTGTTTGAGGAGCGCAAATTAAAAAAAAGAAACTTCCCTTACATTGGCGAAAACTTTTTGACGGAATCGAAAAATGTCGGTATATAAATTTACAGCTGTTTAAATGCTGAAAACCCAAACCAAAATTTTTAAGCTCTCATAGTTTTATTATTACAGTTTCCTCTATGATAAGTCTTAAATAATCGGAGGAAATCTGAAATAATGTTAAATAGATTTGTTGATTCAAAACAACTTTAAGCGGCATTCAGTCTATAAATATTGGCATTTTTAGACGATCTCACTTTAGGCGATCTCTCAAGTGATGAGTCCACTTTAGACATGTGTAACGCAGCGCTGAGTTGGCGCAGTGAGTAACTTGCAATGTGTAACTTGGCAACTCAGTAACTCGATAACTCAATAAATCAAAAACGCCAACGCGCAATATGTCAACTCTCCAACTCAATAGTTGAATAGCGCCTTTTGTCTGTAGGATCCACACAAACAGATGAAGCAAATGAAAAAAGGGCTGTGCGTAGATCATTTTAAATATGAGTTGGTATGGTTCTCCAGTTCGCTGTGCTTTGGGTGCTTTTGATGCAAGTTGCAAGGAATAAGGAAACCAGTTTGAATGTGTTATAACTGATCAGATCTTTACCCTTAGGCAGGCGATGGAAAAATGTCTAGAATTTAACATCCCAACATACCACCTGTTTATAGACTTTAAGGCCGCCTACGATAGCATAGCCAGGGTAGAACTTTACAAAGCCATGAGAGAATTCGGCATCCCAAATAAATTGACACGACTATGTAGGTTGACCATGGCCAACGTAACAAGCCAAGTAAAAATAGCCGGATTGCTATCCAAACCAATCAACATCTTTAATGGACTCCGACAAGGGGATGGTTTGGCCTGCCTCCTCTTCAACCTGGCGTTGGAGAAAGCAATCCGTGACTCTGGCACGGCAACAAGAGGGACCATCGTCAACAGGTCCAGCCAGATACTGGCTTACGCAGACGACATCGACATCATCGGAAGAATTGAGCAAGCTGTATATGATTCCTTCATCCAGATCGAGCAAGCGGCACAAAATCTGGGGCTGCACATTAGTGAAGGTAAAACAAAGTACATGGTGGCGTCGAATGCGAGAGGAACAGTTGGTCAAACAATCAAGGTAGCGGAGCACGAATTTGAAGTGGTGCAATCCTTTAAATACCTTGGGTCAATAGTAGCAGCCGATAACAATATAGAAGAAGAAATACGCGGGCGGCTTCTCAAATCCAACAGAGCCTACTATAGTCTGTCAAAGCTCTTCAAATCCAGAAATCTCACCATAACTTCAAAACTGCTGCTGTACAGGACCATGGTCCTGCCAGTACTCACATATGGATCCGAGACTTGGGTGCTTAGCAAAAGGCACTCCGACCTCTTAGCCGCGTTCGAGAGAAAAGTCTTAAAGAGAATTGTTGGCCCCATATGTGAGGAAGGACGATTCCGGAGACGGTACAATCATGAATTGTACGCAATCTACCTTGAAGCAGATATCGTGACAAAAATTAAGCTCGGTAGACTCCGGTGGGCAGGGCACCTAGCTCGCAGGAGCGAAGAGGAACCTGCTCGGAAAGTTCTTTGTGGTACATTTTATGGTAGACGACAGCGTGGTAGACCATGCTTGCGCTGGAGAGATGGCGTAGACCAGGACGCCCGGAGCCTTGGGGTGCGCAACTGGATGGCGGCGGCTCGAGACCGGGATGGGTGGAGAGACTTGTTGAAGAAGGCCAGGACCGGACCCCGGTTGTCGAGCCGACGATGATGATGATGATGATACGTGTTCATTATTATGTGTATATAAGAATGGTTTGTTTTTTGGTTAATTATGGAAACAGTTTTTTCACTAGGGTGCTCCAGAAAATGTTTTTCCATATTTGTGTGTTCTTAAGTAGGGAAGAATATGTACTTTGAATTTAGGTGTCTTGACAATCTGATTGACAGGACACGATAATGTTTGCATTCAATTCTCATTAATTTTTTCTTCGATGACACATTAACACAATAAATTGTGTTCAAAAACGCAATACATATTATAAGTAGGTACAGTTTCTGTTCATCAGTATTCAAATGATACATAAAGATAACATACATAATATAACCATTTCTAAAACTTCTCAAACCGGAATTATTCTCGCTTGCAATGCCAAAACTAAAACACTACGTGTCACTTGTTTGCAGTCACTCATTTCACAACTGCTTTTTATAAAGAAAATCTTTCTAACATTACGGTTGCAAAAAGATTGACCTTGAACAAGTGATTCGCACTGTGAATACAAACAGCAGGTAAAAACACACCATATATTTTCAGACACCATTCCATACAAGAATTCATGTCTAATTGTTGGAACACACTAACATACTAACGCACATTTCTCTATCTGTAACTCAATTTTTCCTCTTTTTCCAAAATGTCTCAATTCTCAAACCAAAATTCTTGTTTACGATCCGACGACAAATACACTGCGTGTCATTTGCACATAGCCACTCTTTTCACAAGCGTTTTTCAGAAACAACATCTTTCCACCATTCAGTTGCAAAGAGAGTGACTTTAGTCAAGCGACTCGCACTGTGCAGTGTGCACAAAAACGGTTCTTCAATCGGTCAAACACTCAAACCCAAACAGTAGGTAGATTATATATATACAAAAAGCTGAAGTATCTATCTATCTGAGATCTGACGTAACACAAAACTCTCTCTGTAACTCACAAAAAATGAACAAACGACCTGCGCACTGCGCAATTAAGTTAGTAGGTTATTGCAAGCAATACAAAAAAATTGCGCTAGTGAGTTACGCTGATACACTAAAGTGCGCTTGTGTTAGTGAATCAGCGCAGCAAATTTTGCTGAGTTACCCATGACTAGTCCACTTCACTAGTGAGGTCAAGTTTTGTTAAGTTCAATTTAACTTACAACTATTTTGTATAGGTATAAGATTTTGTAAACATTTTTGAGAAAAAAAAAATGGGTCCCAAAATTTTAAGTACATATTTATTGATAAAGAGTTGAATCTAAAAAAAAAACAGCCACTAGTTCTAAATAAATGCAGAATTATTTAAAAAAAAAGTGTTCCATGAGAGATTCTGTGATAATGAACAATTTTTTAATGTTAATCGGTAGATTGTACTATAATTTTGATTTGTTGTCAAAACCATGTAGGAGTCGTTTTAGAGCAAAATACGGTTTTCCTCAATGGTTTTTTAACATTTGCATGGGAGCTACAGTTATTTCTGGATATAAGAATAATTTGTGCTTAAATATTTAATAAAAATCGACATAGTGGTTTTTCAATAAAATTCAAACTTTTCTTACGAATTGAAAAAATATTTTTTTTTTAAATTTTGATACACAATATTATTTTAAGCACGCAGTCATTTTTCATTTAAAATTGATCAAAATCAGTTAAAGAATTTTCGCGAAAAGAAAAAACTTAATATCACTTTTTTTTTAATGAAGGGCACCCTATATTTCTTTTTTAATCTTGAAACCGATTTTGTGAAAAAAAAATTTGAAAAATGAGGTCTTCAACAATTGTGTACTTATATAGTTTTTTTTTCTTCACATAAATAACGCGCGTTGAATAAAAATAACAACCAGTTTTCTGTTTGTAAAAATAAAAAAAAAAAAACCAAATTTGTTTTTAATATAAAATTGGTAAAACTTGTAAAATTTTGAATACTATATCAAAATATCACATCTAATATATATCTACCTACAATTCTCGTGTCACAGTGTTTGCAACAAAACTACTCCGAAACGGCTTGACCGATTCTTCTGAAATGTTGTGTGTATATTCAGTAGGTCTGAGAATAGGACGTTAACTATTTTGTATACGCCTTAGTGATAAGAGTGGTTCACCCCAAAACAAATTTTTCAATTTGATCTATTTGTGTGATTTGTACTGTAAACAATGCCAGCAAGACGCAAAGGGTCATGATTTGGGCCGTCGAACGGCTAGATCTAAAGACATGAGAAATAGTAGAGCCCAAAATACAGACGAACAAATCCAACAGGATAGGTAATGAAAATGTTCGTGTGAACATGGCGCAATTGGGTGAATCACAATCAGAAGAGGCACGAGCTGAACGAAATCAACAAAGACGCCGATTAGAACAAACACAAGCGCTTCGATTCGTAGTTGACACTCGCAGAGCAAATGACCAACAACGCCAACAAGTACATCGAGCATTTATATCCTATTCATTCTGTGGTCTAGCATTCGGGTATGGGGTGCTTTCATAAATGCATGGTTGCGAAAGTCTGACAAATGCATAACTTTCATAAATGCAAATGATAAATGTCAGTTTTTCATAAAAGCGAATCGCAAATATTTGCAGCGCAAATGTGCAAATATAAAAACTCACATGCAATCTGAATTTCTTTATTAAAGAAAGAGATAGGTATACAGTATAAACGATTTCCTTTTCTTTATTGTTCCATCTGTCAAATTCTTTGCCTATGAAATATGACGCAAATCAGAAAAAGTGTTCATAAATGCAGCGTAAAACACATGCGCAAATATATTGTATGAAGTTAATATGACTGCAATTGATCGCATGTAAACAAAGCAACCTTGCATTTATGAAAGCACCCATGATCTCCGGTTATTTTGCTACGTGCAATGGCACGCGATAAGTCATTAAAAAATTGATGAAAACGTTGTCGAAGCCAGCATTTTAAATGGCAAGTTCTGAGGAGAATATTACTATATAACATTACCACGAACCAACTGAATTCAAACGGGTTCAATTTAAAATTAGATTGGCATTCGCAATGACAACCAATAAGTCTCATGGCCAAACGATGTCTGTTTGTGCCTTAAATTAGGGCACACTGTGTTTTTTATACGGGGCATGTTCACTCGTGGGTAAGCCATCCACTTTGTATGTGTTGACTAAACATGGACTCACTAAAAATATCACTACACTCCATTGCACTAAGAGACTGATAATTTTTTTTAATTGTCATAATTTGTGATGGAGATGTAATTAGAAATATATTAGTTAAGATAATAAAAGTACAATGAAATTAAAAAAATTAATGTTTGGTGTTTTGTTGTTTTTATAGCCCGTCATCGTTCACAGCGCTCATTCCTCTTTCAGTCATATATACACATCTCCACACCCCAACAATAAGCTAGTTCTTTTTTAATTGACTACCAATATATTCACTTCAAATAATTTATATGGCAAAACAACGTTTTGCTGGGTCAGCTAGTATTACATACAAAATTCTAGAACCGGATCTTATATTTTCAAAAATCACGGTTGTTATTTATGCGAAAAAAATGCACTCTTTGATTCGGCATGGGCTTAAAAACTGGGATTCAAGATTTCTTTATGCTTCTAAAACAATAGCAAAAAATAATGTTTAAAACTACTAACTAGCATCTAAGGCCCGTTTTCTGATAAATAATTTAAATATTTAAGTGAAGGTTTTTTATAATACAAATTCTATATATACTATTTAATTGGACTTGTTGAATTACTTATTCAAAATAGCTTTTAACGGCCTTTAGTCCATAGTCTGGGACAAAATTCCAATTTTTATGGACTTAAGGCCGTAACAAGCTATTTTGAATAGTTGAATATTTAAGTTCATCAATATATGAGCTTATGTGACAGTTTACGCTGAGAAAAAAAGCAGAGAATTTAAGTTGAACTTAAGTATTTAAGTTTCGTATCAGCAAAACGGCTCTAAAAGTCCCTTAAGATAGGAATATGAAGCTACCCTTTCTGGATGAGCTAAAACAAAAATTCGAATCTATTCTCTAGGGAATTATACTTATACGAAATTGATAATTGTAGCAGGTTATTTGGAGAACTCCGTTTTTTTCTGCACTGAATTAATTGCCCACCCTATTAATTGTGTGCGGAAAAGTGACATCAGCAGCGTACTAGGCTTTAGACGCCATTCTACACAAATTTTCTATCAAACTCAACCCGCATGTAGACGTTGAGTTTCATTGGCTTTAATTATAACCTTTTCATATCGTTTAATATTAAAAACGTCTAAAGGCAAACTACTTTGGCGAAAACTATGATTCAAGGGCGAATCAAGGCATACAACATAGCTATTTGGGTTTTAACAGTTGAATGAATGCCGCCTCCACTTTTCTTTTGAAATATTAATAACGCTTAATCAGGTGGCATTCGGGAATGAAATGTCAACTTTAGTTTACATAATACCTACTCCTTCATCTCTGAGGACGTCGCGACGGTAGTTTTTTTTATTTCTACTTCTATTAATAATATTTGTATATACTGAATGCTTAAACATACATAAATTCATAAATTTTATTAATTAAAACTTTTGGATATGAGACTTGCGACAAAAATTACAGGTTGAACCAGGGTTAACCTACTTTTGTAGCACATCTCGAGGTATATAAATTAGATTTATGAGGGCAATTCCGTTGGAGAACGATTTATGTCTTTCAGAATGGACTCCCGATTGAGTAGCAACACAACGGGCTATCGTGCTCATAAATACTGCTATGAAATATTTTTGTATCGAAGCTTTCAACGATAGCAAATGATATTGTTAATAAGCTATTTGGTTTATTTTTATGAGTCGCGACACTTTTTGGCGATAATATGTCCTCCCAATTTGTCGCAGAAATTCGTTTCATTATACTCTTAGTATACTTGATGGTTGCAACTATCGTAAATATAAATTATGACACATTATTATTAATTTACTGCACTTGCAACCTACGTAATCGATGCGTTTTTGGAATGATGATTTTTTGAATGATGTACATTGCTTCAGAATTGCGACATATAGGCATATAGAAAAAGGAACTTTTAGAAATCAGAAACTATGCAATTCGTTTAGGACTTCGTGGCGTGGACCCTCAAAGTTCATACAGTGTGAATCAGAAGCACCAGTGCATGTGGAAACATGAGAGATTTTAATATTGAAATTTGACAATGGCCTTGGATAGCTTCCATAAATTTAGGTAAATGTTATCAAAATATTCAAAAAAATGTGTGAATGCCGGGACTCACGGTTAATATGTGTAAACATCAACGTTTGTCCAAGCGCCTAATTTTGTTACTGAACTTACTCAAAAGAAACATGCCCATATTGAATAATTAACACTGCATTACCTATCTGTAGGCAGTGCCTAAAAGTCTAGTATTGAAAGAACGGCAGGGAAATGCCCAGTGGCGGAACCGCTGTAACGAAATTTCAAAGCACTAAAAGGCTGGTAGTGAACTGTTCAACGAACGGTGTAGGTTCGCTACTGAAAGGTCCTGCTTCGTAGTTCACTCTCAACTTTAAGATGACTACACATTACACATGGTTATTGATTTTTTATGATCATCACTCTCTGAGCATCGACAAAACCAAACAACAACTGTCAGCGGAAAGCACTAAAATCGTGGTTTCAATTAAATAACACCGTAGCCTTATTCCAAAGGAATTTGACACTTAATGGTTTGACTGACAGGGGACGAATTAAAATATCCAGTTTGAACGGTCAACAAACTTCCACCTTTTATGAAATTCCATCTTTCCATCGAGTAAAACTTACACAAAGTTCAGTATTAATGTTATACTGAACGAACCTCAAATGAATGTCACTGAAAAATAGCCGGCGGGCGAACTATAAATTTTGACGTTTTTAGAATATTTAGTTGCAATTGTCAGTGGAAAAAACTAAAATCGCAGTATGAATCGATTGACACCACAGCCAACTGCCTATGGAATTGGACGCTGCGATTTTTAACTTTGCGGAAGTCCAAAAGTAACCGTGTGTTTTTGCAAGCCTGGAGGAATTTGGTTCAAAAAAAAAAACATCGGGGATTACGGACGCCATTACCTTTAATCCACTTGATTAGGCGAAGTTTTCTGAGTGGAATACGAATGAATGCAAAAAGACAACAGATAACTCTGCACTTTGTTCAACCTCAGCAGTTTTGTGTATTCCAACCACTTATGTCCTTCGCCTTCGTGCTTAAAAATTGCAAGAAAAAATTGCATCGTTTAAAAGCAATATATGTAAAGGTAGAATTAAAGTTCAGGTTTTTATCACTGAATGCACCCGATATCTTACCATACCTACAGCCATTGACCTACCATACCTACAGTCAATTGTCAATCCCTATACAGCTGATGTTGTTATTTTTTTGTTTTGATTTTGTTTTCTTTATAGTTTCTAGTGTCGCGTCCATTTTGTTCGGGTTAATATTAAAAATTAAAGAATAAAATATAAAAAAGTGTTATAAAATTTATCGGTAAATACATATTAATTGCGATAAAATATTACATTAATCGTCGGTCACGCTAAAAACAATTTGCTTTCATAGCTGGCAAAAAAAAAAAAAAACAAATTAGCAGCCGAACGGGGGCAGAGTAGATTTTCGTAACGTAACGTGCTACAACGGAACGTGCTACTCTGTAACGTTGCACAGAGGAAAGTTAACGTTTTTATTTCACTCTACCTCTGCCCCGGCATAGATGTTTACACGTCAAAAAAAAAAAAAAAAAAATTAACAAAAAGTATAGAAAACTCAAAACGTACAAAATTTTTCCTTTGTCCAAGTTCCAGACCCGCCTACAGAACTTTTGTCCTGGTTGCAGATCCACCCCCAGAACCTTGTTTCAAGAAAAAAATTGTACTTTGTCCAAGTTACAGACCCACCTCCAGAATCTCCCTCGTCAGACCCACCGCCGCCGTCGACCGACCAGATCCCGACACCAGACCATAGTCGTGGGTCCAGAAAAAATAGAAGGAAACATCGTTCTTCGTGATCCTCATACAATCAAGGCACCAATTCGGACAGAAAAGAAAAATTTAATGCACTGTCGCATTGTAGTAGATCCTGCGGAATTTTGTGCTGCAGGAATTATTTTGTGATGAGGGATTTCGTGATACGGAATTTTGTGATGCCGGGTTTTCCTATACCCAAAGCGTTAAGTATGTAGCTTAAAGGCTTGTTTCAGAATGTCTCATAAAAGTTAGAAATAAGCAACTTGGAACTTATTAGTCAATTATCTCAATAGTCAATTTATGAAATTTATGATTACAGTTCAGTATTTTGATTAATAAATTTACTTGGAAATTAAAATATTAATTAATGAAAGTCTGTCGCTGTCAATTCAATGTAATTCATAGATTTTGACACAACACATTACACAATACAAATATGGCTCTACACAAGACACAAGACTCCACAGCACATCACACGACACATATCTGGTTTCGGCTTTAGTGAAGTTGTACATAACAGAAAAAATAAAAGGATCCGAGTTTTTCTTTAATTCTTCTGAGCAAAAAGTAGGCCGAAATGCATAAAATGTAGAGCGCATGCTTAAAGTGAGTCAGTTAGTTGTAAGTTATTGATTAAAAAAACCTTTTGTTTTTGTCAAAGAAATTGAGAAATTCTTGGGAAAATTGTTATAAATGGACATATCTTTAGTCACTTAAAACAACACAAGAGAATTGCCAATTTATGTATATCAGTTTTCGTCATTTAGAGTACAGTTGTGTGACAACGGACATCGCGTAACTTGAACAAAATATGCACGACTGGATCCTGCATTGCACGTGTGTTACCTCTGAACGTGAGTTTTTAGTTCGGGCCACTCGCTATTGGAACTCGTTGCCATTGCGAAATGTGTTCCCAAAAAAAAAAAATTATGACATTTATTCAAATATTTAGCTGACAATTAGTTTGAAGTTTTGATTTTATTTTGAATGATTAAAATTCTGTTTATTAAATTAAATAAATTCCTTGAATTTTTTATGATTTTTATTATTTTCGTAATAATTTTTACTAAGTTGAGATTGAAGTAATCTGTTGTAAGATATTTAAAATAATAAATAAATATCTTTAAAAAAATGTTTTCAAATTTTTTTACTGCAAAATCGTTTAAGCTATTAAAAAGGATAATATTGCAAAATCATAATAAAATCAATCCAATCTTTGGATACGTAAACGCGAAAAACCTAAAAACAGACTATTTTCTCAAAAAAAGTTATGGAATGCATTTTTCCGTTACATGAATTATTTGCCAAAAAATAATTATAACGTAATTTCCTTGCAATTAATCGAAATGGTTAGAGCCGTTTTTGAGAGAAGAGTGCACCCACGAACAAGTTTGGTATCAAATAAAAGGTGAAGTTGATCTTGTTATATGAGTGAAATATTTTCAAAATCGTTTATGGGAATGAGATATTTGAACTTGCCGATTGCAAAAGAAAGATTTCACTTTTATTTTACAAATAAAATGTTTCACAATGTCCGAAATAAATGACGTAGACATATAATATTGATATCAAATGGAAGGTGTGCTGCTTGTCTTTAAAAATATTTTTTCTATGTTAAATACATTCAGGGATATTTTGATATATATGAAAAAGAAAAATCTTTAAAGTTTTTTCGCAAAAACTTTTTCAACCTGAAGATGGAACAATGATTCCGAAACGCGTCGAAAAATAAAAAAACTTAAGTTGTGATATTAGTTGTTAATAAATAAATTTATTGAAACTTTAAAGATTTTTCTTTTTCATATATATCATATTATACACGCAACTTGGAGACCAAAAATAAACAATGACATCCAGGGATATTAATTTTTAACTATTTGCCTGGGCTTTGTCACACCGATATATCAACAAAATTCTATAGTTCAGTGATGACAAATACTTTAGCACTAATGAAATGCTTATTTGATAAGCTTTAATCCTTAATCAAATAAAAACAATAATTATAAACAAAACATTCTTCGAAAGGCAACTAAAAGTGCCTAGTGCCTACCGACCAGGAAAAATAGATTCTAGGATTCGAAAGTAAAGGGTCCGCCAAATAACTTTCTTTTTTTTTTGAAAATGGCGCAAGACTTCGAGTGTAGCTTCGGCTGTGTGGCACGTAGCGGCGTCCTGTTGAAACCAAATGTTGCCAATATCCTCCTCTTCAATTTTTGTGAACAAAAATTCGTTCAACATGGCCCGATAACGATCGCCATTGACTGTAACGGCCACTCCTTGCTCATTTTCGAAAAATGGCCCAATTATGCCTCTGGACCAAAATCCGCACCAAACAGTGACTCGTTTTGGGTGTATCGGCTTTTCAATGTATGCGTGCGGGTTTTCTGTACCCCAAATGCGACAATTTTGCTTGTTTACTACCCGCCAAGATCAAAATGAGCTTCATCTGAAAAGATGATTTTTTTGGCAAAATCGGCATCTTCTCTAAGTCGATCGCAGGCCCACTTAGCGAAGCGTATACACAACCATATTCGTTCAGCGGAAGGATAAAACTAATTATCTGTCAAATCAGACATGAGCTTAGTGTTACCATTCACGAAATAAGCACTAGTTGAAAAAAAAACGTTAGATGGCGGACAATATAAACCTATGTATGATACATGATTATAAGGGTAATTTTTAATGTTGGATCCAAAGGCACCAAAACGGTACGACTAAACAAAAAAATTGTGTTAGTGACGGGACTCATGGTTATTATGTGTAAACACCAACGTTTGTCCAAGTGGCGCAGTTTTGAGGATCCGTATGCGAAGTCATCTATAGGATATTTACTATACGTGCACGGATCCAAAACGGACTAGTTTGCGTGAAGGGTATCTTCAAATTTTAGTCCCTGAACGTACACAATACCGTACTATGCAGATTTTCGTAACGTAATGTGCGGCACAAAATCTGGGGGTGCACATTAGTGAAGGTAAAACAAAGAACATGGTGGTGTCGAATGCGAGAGAAACAGTTGGTCAAACAATCAAGGTAGCGGAGCACGAATTTGAAGTGGTGCAATCCTTTAAATACCTTGGGTCAATAGTAGCAGCCGATAACAATATAGAAGAAGAAATACGCGGACGGCTTCTCAAATCCAACAGAGCCTGCTCTTCAAATCCAGAAATCTCACCATAACTTCAAAACTGCTGCTGTACAGGACCATGGTCCTGCCAGTACTCACATATGGATCCGAGACTTGGGTGCTTAGCAAAAGGCACTCCGACCTCTTAGCCGCGTTCGAGATAAAAGTCTTAAGGAGAATTGTTGGCCCCATATGTGAGGAAGGACGATTCCGGAGACGGTACAATCATGAATTGTACGCAATCTACCTTGAAGCAGATATCGTGACAAAAATTAAGCTCGGTAGACTCCGGTGGGCAGGGCACCTAGCTCGCATGAGCGAAGAGGAACCTGCTCGGAAAGTTCTTTGTGGTACATTCTATGGTAGACGACAGCGTGGTAGATCATGCTTGCGCTGGAGAGATGGCGTAGATCACGACGCCCGGAGCCTTGGGGTGCGCAACTGGATGGCGTCGGCTCGAGACCAGGATGGGTGGAGAGACTTGTTGAAGGAGGCCAGGACCGGACCCCGGTTGTCGAGCCGACGATGATGATGATGAATGTGCGTAACGTCAAACTTCTCGATCATCATCGACTAGATTTGATTACAACCTCGAAATTTTCTTTTACACGTACAAAAACAACTACAAAAACTGTAGCCGCCCGAAAGTATGCTAACTGGCGCATAAACAGTTTAGGTACTCTAAGAAATAGAACTGTTATAAAGTGGAATGTCTATAGATTCAATGGCGCAAATTTTTAAACAGTCCTCGGTTAAGGAATAAAACCGACTCTAGTAAACGCAGTCGTTTAGTTGCGAGCCCTTGGTCTAACCTTTTCTTAATTTTAAACACTTTAAACAGCTCTTCTAACTAATGAAGGTGTTTTAAGCGCATTTGTAGGGTTTTAAGCGCATTTATAGGGTTTTTAGCGCATTTGTAAGGTTTTTCTTATGATTTGTCGTAGAGCATTCGACTGCGGATCGAGAGGTCGCCGGTTCAAATCCGGGTGTCCCCTTTGAAAATTAAATTTTTTTGTAATTTCTTTCTTTTTTTTTTAACTCCCCTTTAGCTATTTGACCTTTTCAGCTAAGATGACGGGCGATTTTGTGAGCAGAAAATGATTTGCCGCGATATGGTAGTCCAACGCTATGTGCCATATTTTTTTTTGTTTTTGTTGGGGCGGTCGACCGAATTCAAGTTTGTATTGTATATTGTTTGGTGTCGTAGTCTATTTAATCGGGGTTGGAGATGGTGTTGTTTTGTCGTGGTAATGGTTACTGGGTGCATGCACCACAAATTAAAGCTAAGACAGTTTTCGTGATTGTTGATTTACATGCTTAAAATTTTCATCAAACATTTTTCTTTAAATTTTTCTTGTGAAATTACAAACGTTGAATGGATAAAGTATACTTTAAAAAAGATAGAGAAGCATTTTGCTGCTTTTAAAGTTAGACGAGTGCTTTAGCTTTAAAGTACACTTTATATCGTTTAAGATTATCAAAGCGTCGACTCTCATTCTAAAACTCATTTTTAGAGTCGGCGTCGAATTTAAAATTTAATTTAATTTTAAGTAACTTGGAAGCGAAATTAATACAATAAACTGTAGAAACTACGAGAAAAAGAACTTTACTAATTCATCACACATGTTCAAGTTAATATTGAGGATAAAGGGAAATTGTGTCTTCTGCAATCCTCTTTAGCTAAGCAGCTGGATAGCCTCTCTAAACAACTTTAAACAACTTCTCCTTCCTTAAAGTCTTTGGTTCTTGTGTTGTGGTATATTAAGTACAGCTTTATATACCATGCTTGGCTAGAGAGCCGATTAAAACTTCTTTTTCAGATTTCAAAAAAAGAAATACAAAAACTTATAAAAACCCTACACAAAGTGCACACATTAAAGCTCTTGGCATCCTGATGTGTGGCATGACATGCATAAAAAAACATTTTTCAATTTTGTGGTAAATCCGTTAACCATAACCGAAACACAAAGTTGTGGGTTTTGTTGAAAATTATAAAATAATATCGCCCCCAAAAATGTACCAACTATTCTGGTCTACATCATACGAAACTTTAATACATACTTTTTGCATAGAAAGTAAGTTCTCCCACATAAGCTGATGGTATACCTACATATACCTAAATCACTTGCTTGACTTGCAAATGCTGACCTCTTTAGCGGTTCAGAGAGATCCTTGGATTTGTCAAAACAGCAATAAATAAAAATAAAAGAAACAAATTATGAAAATCAAAACAAATCTCACAAAGTTTGGGTTTTGTGTCATTGAGTAATGTTTTTAAACATCCTTCCGACCGAAAGTAATATAAGTAATAATTTGCTTTATAAATAAGTCTGTATTATACCTACAGCTGTTTATGGATTCGTAAAAAAATTTACTCGTATACTCTCAATTAAACTTGGAGTTCGCTGGTATTTTCTTAAATAATAATTAAATTTATAAAATATATGCATCCGCTTATAACGAGTGTTTTTTTTAGACGTGTGGTTTTCAATCTGGCAATACTTTTTTCGGAGTTGGTTTTTTGACAGCTGTCACTTGATTTATGCTCAGTTTGGTTTGCCATTTCATAATAAAGTACCTGGGAGACCGAGCTTTGCTCGGGATCTTAGAAATTTGACATGGGAAAGTTGTAACTTACCGTAGGAAAATTTACGCATGGAAATGTTAAAATAATAATGAAAGAAAATTCAATTTTTATGAAAAATAAACAAAGAGTTCTGTAATGAAAATGCGTTGTTTTTTATATTTCATTGCGTTGGCACCGGAAATGTGCATGGGGCACTTAACATCTTAGTTACGGCCTGAGCCAGTTTTGGTGGGAAAAGCTTATAAAAATAAACGGAAATGCGCTCGCACAAAACTATTAACAAAAAAGTGTTAAATTTTAATGTTATAGGTACTGCCGTCACTACAGTGGACATTTATATTTATAGGTTTTCTGAATTTTATCTTATTAAGGTGATGGATTGAAATTTTGGGGTATAATGGTTTAATATTATCAAACTTACCATTTTGATCGATTAAGTAGAATTTCGATAATTTTTATAAAACTTCTTTTCAAATCGTGAAGGTTAAAATATTTAAAGTTCAAGTGTCAGGCTAGGTGTCAAACTATATAAAAAGAATTGGGTAAATGCGAAATCACTATTCTTTTGAAGGATCAATTTTGCAGCTTTTAATGTACATCTACGCTCTTTGGGAGTGGATGAATAGCAAAAATATGTATATGAGCATCAATCTGTACAAAAAAACACTTATATAATTTTTCGAAAATCTGAAATTTCTTATCAACTTTTGCATTTTTAAAAAGAAAATCAAATTAATATCACATGGTCCTTAGACTTTACATAACATTTTTTATATGTGGCCTGAAATTTCATCAGACAATTATAGAAACAAAAGGTTTATTATCAGTTGATTATTTCGTTTCATTAAAAAAAACTTTGTTAAATATACTTTTAACGAAATATATTAGCGAAACGTGGGTGGATTTTACTAAAACTAATTTCTAAATTTTGTCTCGCTCATGAGAAAAAAACTCTGAAAAATTCATCAAAATCGTTAGGTAACGCCGTTTCCCAAAAACCAAGAAAAAATTAAAGTGATCATTGCAGGGGCAGGATTCAGGAACCATTTGATTTGTGTACAAGAAATACATCCGTTATCGAGAAACCAAGAAATAAGACAATTGGGCGTTGTAGTGGCCGGTTTTTACTAAATCTTGTTTTTAAACTAGGTAGTTCACTACCGTTAAAGCAGTTTCCGATATGCCGCCAATAAATGAGAAAAGTGGCAGTGGGTGGATTTTACTAAAACTAATTTCTTTATTTATTCTCGCTCATGGAATAAAAACGAAAATGCCATCCAAATCTTAAGCGCCGTTTCCGAGAAACCAAGAAATCATAAAAGTAGGTGTGTCAGAGGGTGGATTT
Organism: Leucozona laternaria; assembly: GCA_932273885.2. Taxonomy (NCBI): domain Eukaryota; kingdom Metazoa; phylum Arthropoda; class Insecta; order Diptera; family Syrphidae; genus Leucozona; species Leucozona laternaria. The sequence goes on along the minus strand of OW026366.1, from coordinate 236,112,223 downwards.
TCCTAAATCAAACTTTTTCATTTTTTCTTCGTTCATAAAAATAAACTCGGAAAATTTCATTAAAATATTGTTTGAGTCGTTTCCGAGAAACTTGGAAATATGAAAAGTGGACGAAGTAGTGGGCGGATCTAACTTAAACCTTTTTGAAAATTTTGTTCTTGCTCATCAGACCAAACTTTGAAATTTGCATTCAAATTATTAGAGCCGTTTCCAAAAAAACCAATAAATGACAAGAATGGGCGTTCAAGTCATCATCATCATCATCGGCTCGACAACCGGGGTCCGGTCCTGGCCTCCTTCAAGGCGTTCTAGTCATAATTTTTAATTTGTTCTCGTTCAAAAAAAGTAACTTTGAAAATGTCATTAAAATCGTTAAGTTGTTTCCGAAAAATCTAAGTAATAAGAAAAGTGGGCGTGGCAGTGGGCGGATCTAGATTGTGATATTTTTAATTATATTTACTTGCTCATAAAAACAAATTCTGAAAATTTCATCCAAATCGTTAGAGCCGTTTTCGAGAAACCAAGATATGATAAAAATGGGCGTGGCAATGGGAGGATTTTACTAAAAATATTTTTTTAATTTTTCTCTTGCCCAAAAGAACAAACTCTGAGAGTTTCATCCAAATCATTTGAGTCATCTCCAAGAAATAGAGGGATTTCCGAGAAATTATGAAATAAAAAAGTGGGCGTGGCGGTGGGCGGATTTGACGGACAAAATTTTTTAAATTTTTTTTTCGTGCATAAGAGCAAACTGTGAAAATTTCATCAAAATCGTTAGAGCTGTTTTCCAGAAACCAAATAAATAGCTCGTTTAAAGTAACGGGTGATTTTTTAAGAGGTTTAGAACTTTTAAAAAAAAAAAAACACAAAAAATTCGAAAAAATGAATGAAATATTTATTTGAATCGATAGTTTGAACCCTGCAATTTAATGTTTAAAGATAATTTCATGCAAATGTTGACCGCGGCTGCGTCTCAGGTAGCCCATCCGCTGAGTCCAATTTTGGCATACTCTTTCACACATATCGGCCGGTATCTCACGAATGAATGCATGGATGTTGGCTTCCAGTGCGTCAATCGAAGCGGGCTTGTCCCTATAGACATTAGCCTTGACATACCCCCACAAAAAATAATCTAATGGTGTCAAATCGCATGATCTAGGCGGCCAATTGACCGACCCGAAACGTGAAATTAACTGTTCACCAAACTCGCCTCGCAATTGCGCCATTGTTTCGCGTGCTGTGTGGCATGTGGCACCGTCTTGTTGAAACCACATATCATGCAAGTCAAGAACTTCCATTTCGGGCAAAAAAAAGTTTGTTATCATCGCTCGGTAGCGTTCACCATTGACAGTAACGCTGCGATTCGCATCATCTTTGAAGAAATAGGCCCAATAATGCCGCCGGCCCATAAACCGCACCAAACAGTGGCTTTTTCGGGATGCATTGGTAGCTGTTGCAATGCTTCTGGCTGATCTTCACTCCAAATGCGGCAATTTTGCTTATTTACGTACCCATTCAACCAAAAATGAGCCTCATCGCTGAACACAAGCAGCGCGCGATGAACATTTCGAACCGAGCACGAATTTTGATAGTAAAATTCAATAATTTGCAAGCGTTGTTCATTTGTAAGACGATCCATGGTTAAATTGCAAACCAAACTGAAGCTGTTTGACAGTGACACAAGGTACTAAACACACGTCAGCTGTCAAAACCAGTGTTGCCAAAACCAAACCAGCTTAAAAATCACCCATTATAATAAGATAGACTTACTCCTGAACAACGCATGCAAATTTTTAAAAATGGGCTCGAAACGTTGTTGATCCCGATTTTCACAAGAAATTTTTTTCCAGCGATGAAGCTCATTTTTGGTTAAATGGCTTGAGTCAATAAGCATTAAACTACCGCATTTGGAGTGTAGATAATCAACAATCAATTATTGAGAAGCCGGCCGCCGTTCGATTATCAAAAAGTCACTGTTTGGTGTGCTCTATGGGCAGAGGGAATCATTGGTCCATATTTCTTCAAAAATGAAGCCGGCCATAATGTTACAGTCAGTGGGGAATGCTATAGAGCCATTATTAATGACTTTTTGGTGCCTGAATTGGAGGATGTTGATGTGGACGAACTTTGGTTCCAACAAGAAAGCGCAGAATGCCATACAGTCAACGAAACAATCAATTTATTGAAAGAAATTTTTGGTGAGCGCATTATCTCTCGTCTTGGGCCTGTGGCGTGGCATCCAAGATCGTGCGATTTGGGGTTATGTGAAGTCGCTTGTCTACGCACCCTTTAGTAAAAATTTGAAAATTGCTTCGCCATAATTCAGAGTGACATTTAATTCAATTCAACTCACGTAGGACTGTCATGCCGAAGGTTCGATTCCCAGCCTCGTCTACCTAAAAACCTCCATTATAGGAATGGTTATAAGTCACTAGCAGGGCGGTTCTACACGATCTTTCATGCCACCAAATTTTAAACTCAAATAAAAGGGCAAGTGCATACGACACAATTGAGCACTTAATTTTGTCCTGCTGTAGTTTCACAGCAATTATTGGCAAAAAGAAGAAACATTTATTTTTCAATTTTATTATGATACGATGATGAACCTGAACCTGAAAGTCTGCAAAAGCAAATACAAATAATTTAAAAAAATAAAAGACAAGTTCAATACCGTCCGTCGTCGTCTATGAATTGATCAAAACTTTGACTCCGAATGAATTATACGTAGCTATACAAGCTATATACAAGAATCCATCGTTAGCAAAAAAAAAAACAAAAATCATTTTTATCGGTCCTTCAGTTTTGGAAGTTTACGCGTTAGTGCTTTGATTAATCTAAAGCAAACCATTGAGTTATTCATTACAATTTGGGAAATTTGTTTTGTTGAGATATCAAATTTTGTTTGTTTCTGATTTAGTGCGGACTGCGGACAAAGAAAATAAACGAGGCATTTGAGGGTTCAATGGAAAGTATTTTTACCTGGACGGGCGGGGGAAGGGCAACTTAATTTTATATTGGAGTTTTCTCTCAAACAAAGATTTATGTATTACCCTGTTGGGATTGGGATGGATGGAATTTTTGTCTATTAAACGGCAGATTGTTTTTCCGTCAGTTTATGTCAATAAACAATCAAATCGAATAAAGAGCTTTTTGTTAAAGTTGATTTGGGATGAGTTGAATGTTCTTTGTTATCGTAGCTTCGATGTATAAATAAAAAGGTAAAAATAATGGAGACTCTAAAAATTCATATTGTTTATGGGTAGTCATTTGTAAAAACCTTTCAAGGTATAGGTACTCTATGCGCTTATTTGTTTTTGGGGAGTCAACCCTTACATAAGTATGGATGTATGTATATATTTTATTGGTTAAGTTGTGTTTTTAAAAGAAATAACTTGATGATTTAATGAACATCACTCGAATCCAAGGGTTCACTGTTGACTGGTCATTGACATAGTAACCAAATTTTAACGGCAGAAGGGTTGATGTAAGGGTTTTCCAATAAGAGGTGTTATTTTGAATAGCTCGCTATTTCGGTAGATGTCACTTTTGAAGCTGTCATTTTTTGATATTTGACAAGTAGAAACTACGCCATTAATAAAAATGGAACGATACACGCTTCAACAACGCATTCAAATTATTAAACTTCACTTTAAAAATGGTGAAAATTTGGCAGAGACGGTTCGTAAAACTAAAACATTTTTGGGTCGTCGTGAAGCACCTTGTCGGACCGCAATACAGAAATTGGTGGACAAATTCGAGCTGTTGGGACAAGTTAGTGATGTAAAGAATAAAACCCGTGCACGTCGCTCAAGAACAACTGAGAATATTGCTGTTGTAGCCCAAAGTGTTGAAGAAAACCCAGGTTTGTCCATTCCTCATCGTTCTTTGGAATTAGGCATTCCACAAACGTCATTACACCGTATTTTGCATAAAGACTTTTGTCTTAAGGCTTATAAAGTTCACTTAACACAAGAACTCAAGCCAGCTGATCATCAACAACGTCGTGTCTTTGCTGATTGGGTCCTTGAAATGCATGAAAATGATCCGGAATTTCATCGAAAAATCATCTTGATTGATGAGGCCCATTTCCACCTCGGAGGCTACGTCAACAAGCAAAACTGTCGCATCTAGGGCTCGGAAAACCCAAGAGTTATTGTTGAAAAGCCTCTCCATCCTCAACGCGTGACTGTTTGGTGCGGTTTATGGTCCGGTTTCGAAAATGAGGCTGGAGCAACAGTTACGGTCAATGGATTGCGCTATCGAGAGATGATTAATGATTTTGTATGGCCGGAATTGGATGGTATTGATCTGGACAACGTTTACTTTCAACAAGACGGCGCTACGTGCCACACAAGCAATGAAACCATCGATCTTTTACGGGAAAAGTTTCCGGACCGTGTTATCTCTCGAAGAGGTGATCACAATTGGCCACCGAGATCTTGTGATTTAACACCTTGCGACTTCTTCCTTTGGGGCCACGTGAAAGATAAGGTCTACGCCAACAGCCCAGCGTCGGTTCGAGACCACAAAGATGGAATTCGTGAGGCTATCGAGGACATAGGGCAGCCACTTTGCGATTTGGTTATGGAAAATTTCATGAAAAGGATATGGTCCTGTAAGCTCGGTCGTGGCGGCCATTTGGCTGATGTTGTATTCCATTATTAACGGCATACCTTCCTCTTTATAATGAAATAAACATCCGATCATTTATCTCAAAAAATGCCATTTTTCTTTGAATATCAAAATAACACCTCTTATTGGAAAACCCTTTACTTCATTCAATTTAGATTTAAACTCTTGAAATTAATTTATAATTGTGATGAATTTGATTCAACAAAACACCAAGAGATTGATGAACTTCAAATAGGATAAAGACAATTTACTGCTTGAACACAATAGAATGCCGCAACTGCAACTGGAACTGGAGATGGCAGCTGCAATAGTTGTCAAAAAGTGTTGAACGTGCCCACAATGCGGCTGTACAGCATTCTGACATTCTGATTCTGACTCCAGAAGCATCACTGATGGCTTTAACTTGAGGAATTAAAGAGAGCTTGAAACTCATTTCAACCCATATATAAACACTCGTTCAAAGTTCAAATGGGCTTGTTCACCTCCATCAATTTTTAAATGTCAAAAATGCTGTACGCAAAAGTTAAAAGTTGGTGAACTCTTGCATCTACGTTGCGTTGTGTTCGCATCAATGAAATTATTTGTATTCAATATTTTAACAGCTAGTCCGGCTGCAACTCCAATTGCAGCTCCGTCCCTATTTTCTTCAGGCAGTTAAGAGCAAGCTACAGTGTGAAATATAGCCATATTATAGGGTCAATGTGGGTAATTGTAAACAATAACAATTTCATATTTTTTTTGAAAAATTTAAGTTAGAACTTTTTTAATTTTTGTAATTGAATATTTAACGAAAAACTATGAATGACAGCGTGAAAATACAATATTTCCTATTAAAAAAATTACTTTAAAAATTTTAAAATAACGGTAACTATTATTAATGCTTAAATTTACCCAATTCTGTTTTTATTTGTGTTCTAAATGTAAACAGCAATGTAAATCATCTTGAAGTTTTGGAACAGAGGCTTACGCCCAAATTCTTCACAGAAGTACTAAGCCAGCCTAGTACCCAGTCCAGCTAGACCAGGTAGGTACTAGCTCTGGTACTCGGTCCTAACGAAAAGTGAGTACCTGAGCATTTCTTCACATCACTAGTACTGGATCTAAATACAACAAGTGGTACTAGGACTTAATACGTCCAAAAACTGGTCTAATTCTGATTTTGGTAATATTTTGGCATTTCAAATATTATTTTGATATTTATTTGACTGAGCGATTTTTATTTAATTTTTATTTCGAAGGGATTATGTTTCTTTTAACAAAAAGAGGACATAATATCCATTCTGCGATGACTATATCTTCCGATAGCATCATCAACTTTGAAATTTGTCACTCGGAAGTGACGTAAACAATTTTCCGGTCTTTAATTTACGCATTTTATAGCAAAACGCCCGCGCCCGTCGCTGCTAGAGAGGGAGTGGGAAGATGACGAATGCCAATGAAGTCCTACCGATATTTGCAGGAGTGATCCGTGGTGCTCTGTTCTGAATCAGCTTCCAGATGAAGCATTTTATTTAAGTATAGAACATTCTGTGTTATTTTTCGCGTGGAGTTTTGGACATTTTTCAGTGTAGGTATGTGTGTGGAAGGCTTGGAAAAATGCCCTTTATTGTGTGCGTTTCATGTTCGGTTTATGTAATGCATTGGTTGCGTTTGGGGAACTATCCAGAGCTATCAGGATAGGTTTTGTGTGCAAAAAAATGAAGAAAATGAATGAAATTTCTCTGATTCAGGTATTAGTCGCAGCTAATACCGAGTCCTAAATAGTACCCGGTACCAACTTGACAGAACTAGGGCCTAGTACTTATGTGAAGAAGTCATTTGGTACCGATTTGAGTACTAACAACTGGTATAATAACCAGGTACTAGCTGATTTTGAGGAGTCAGCTAGTAACGAGTCCAAACTGATACTCGGTACCAAATTGACAGGACTAGCGACTAGAACTTGTGTGAAGAAATGAGTTGATACAGATTTGAGTACTAGATTTAGGACTAGTACCGATATTAGCATTAGTACTCTGTGAAGAAATTGGCCATTAATGTTGTTATAAAAAACGAATTGGGCTTTCGTAACTCGTTAATCTTCTTTATTTCAGGGGCAACCATTCGATGATAGTTAAAGGATACGCGTTAGATTTGAAGGTCATGATTTTGTTATTCTCAGCATTTCTTATTTATTTATTGGAATCAAGCTAATTAATATCTAGCGTACAATATGTTTCTAAGAATAATTATAAATTATAAAATGTTCTTTTAAAGTCAGCATTTGATACATTATAAAAATTAATTAATAAATTATGATTAGTGTTATACAATTTTAACATAATGGGTGATTTTTTAAGAGGTTTAGAACTTTTTTAAAAAAAAAAAACACAAAAAATTCGAAACAATGAATGAAATATTTATTTGAATCGATAGTTTGAACCTTGCAATTTAATGTTTAAAGATAATTTCATGCAAATGTTGACCGCGGCTGCGTCTCAGGTAGCCCATCCGCTGAGTCCAATTTTGGCATACTCTTTCACACATATCGGCCGGTATCTCACGAATGAATGCATGGATGTTGGCTTCCAGTGCGTCAATCGAAGCGGGCTTGTCCCTATAGATATTAGCCTTGACATACCCCCACAAAAAATAATCTAATGGTGTCAAATCGCACGATGTAGGTGGCCAATTGACCGGCCCGAAACGTGAAATTAACTGTTCAAAAAACTCACCTCGCAATTGCGCCATTGTTTCGCGTGCTGTGTGGCATGTGGCACCGTCTTGTTGAAACCACATATCATCCAAGTCAAGAACTTCCATTTCGGGCAAAAAAAAGTTTGTTATCATCGCTCGGTAGCGTTCACCATTGACAGTAACGCTGCGATTCGCATCATTTTTGAAGAAATATGGCCCAATAATGCCGCCGGCCCATAAACCGCACCAAACAGTGGCTTTTTCGGGATGCATTGGTAGCTGTTGCAATGCTTCTGGCTGATCTTCACTCCAAATGCGGCAATTTTGCTTATTTACGTACCCATTCAACCAAAAATGAGCCTCATCGCTGAACACAATTTTTCGATAAAAAAGCGGATCCTCGGCCAGCTTTCCAAGAGCCCATTCACCAAAAATTCGGCGTTGTGGTAGGTCGGCTGGCTTTAGTTCTTGCACCAGCTGTATCTTAAAAGGCTTTACGCCCAAATCCTTCCGCAAAATTTTCCACGTAGTGCTGTAACAAAGGCCTAACTGCTGGGAACGGCGCCGAATCGACATTTCGCGGTCTTCTGTCACACTAGCTGATACGGCCGCAATATTTTCTTCACTACGCACAGTACGTAAACGTGTTGGTGGTTTAATGTCCAACAAAGTAAATTTGGTGCGAAATTTGGTCACAATCTTCCGAATAGACTGCTCAGAAGGTCGAGAATGCCGATCATAAAATGGAAGCAGCGCGCGATGAACATTTCGAACCGAGCACGAATTTTGATAGTAAAATTCAATAATTTGCAAGCGTTGTTCATTTGTAAGACGATCCATGGTTAAATTGCAAACCAAACTGAAGCTGTTTGACAGTGACACAAGGTACTAAACACACGTCAGCTGTCAAAACCAGTGTTGCCAAAACCAAACCAGCTAAAAAATCATAGTATATTATTGAAAGGTGAACTCCGTTCGTAGTTGTTACGATAGTGTGTTATGTATATAGGGTCAGGTGTACCTCTTAGATTACGTTTTGGAACATTAAAGTTAACGCGGGACAAAAGGTTCAAAGAATCAATATTGCCATCAATAAGTTTAACAATAAAAACAAAACATAAATATGAACGTCTACTCTCTAGACTAGGTAGGTCAATGAGTTTTAGCCGGCTATTGTATGAGGGAAGATTTAATGGGTTCTGCCAGCCTAAGCCTCTAAGAGCAAAATTCAAGAATCTTTTTTGAATTCTTTCAATTCTTATTTTATAGCAGCTGTAAAAGGGCGACCACACTTGGCAAGCATACTCTATGATGGGTCTAACGAATGAGACAAAAAGTTGTTTAATAGCATAAGGGTAAGAAAACTGACGTGATTCCTTTTTTATCCATCCCAATATTGAATTGGCCTTATTGCAAATCACATTAATATGTTGCGTGAATTCAAGTTTTTTATCAAACAAAACACCAAGGATAGATACCTCATTTACACCATTGAAGCTATAATCAAAAAACAACACAGAAGACTTTCTTGTAAAATTTATAATCTTACACTTAGCTTACACCAATTTAGTTTACACCAATTATAAAAAGCATGAAGATCAATTTGAAGCATTTCACATTTCTTGCTTTGGCTTTGAAAACGTCCATTGGGTATGAATAGTAATTTCGAAGAATATTTCCGAAAGATATGTATTTCGCAACAAATCATTTAAATTAAAACACTAAAGTTTGTACCAATTTTAATTTTCAACCGCAATATGATTTTTACAATTACCTCAAAAACTATTTTACATTTGCCCTCTTCACAATATTTTCTATGATAAATTTAAACAAGAATAAACAAAAAAATCACTTGGAAATATTGGATTTTTTTTCTTTTAGTTTAAAAAAATTTAAGTCTGAATTTTGTTTAAAAAAATATTCATATTTTCCGAAGCCTCCAGACTTGTAAAACACACTTTAAATTTAACATTTCATAAAAGAAAACTGCTAACTGAAAACTGTGAACACACCAATGAGTTACATGTATGATGTGACAGATAATGAATGCGTCTGAAGGTCTATTTATTCACTGCATCTGAATTATTTGTATAAAATTTGAGCTCTGTTTACATTTCCCTGTTTTTACATTTACCCACATTGACCCTAAGTTCTGTGATTTTTGTTTTGAAATTTTAAATTATTTATCCAATTTTCCAGTGTTGTATAAAAAACTTTAATTTTCCAAAAAATGCAATATAAATGTTAATTAAATTAAAATACCTTTGAACAAAATGTAAAAAAACTTCAAAATAGTATGTAAAAAATTTAAATACAGAAAGTTGGATTTTGAGTGATAACACACTTGCATTAAGACTGCAAAGCTTACGCACCATCACAATAACATTGAGGGTTTGAATGAAACAACAGCCACCTGAGTGAGCTACCACCAAGTCATTATAGGCTGGAGTTATAGCTATTTCACGGCTGCCTGGCCGATCATCAGGCTCCTTTTTAGTGGTGCTTAGTGTGGTTACGTTCAATTTTAAATTGAAAAACGTTTTGCCCAGCTGAGATAGGCTCGGAAGACGCTTAGTCTATGTTCAACCAAATTCGTCTCAAGAATTTCAATAATGGTTCTATTAGCGTGCTAAAAAAAAACGGTAAAGCGAAACAGTAGTAGTAGAAAGTAGTAGAAAATAATGAGATATGTCGTCACTCAGTCGTATTCAATAAAGACTGAAAATGCGTTGCTAATAACATTGTGTTTAGATATACAAACCAAAAACTTGTCGAAAGTACACCAATCTCTAAGTGTGTTAATATCAATTATATTAAGATTTTAAGCAGGATGATATCAAAAGAACTCCAAGTCTCCAGAGAAATTAGTTTTGATTTGGAAACATTTATGCTGGCGGCGGTAGAGTGAAATTAAAACATGCACTTTGCTTTATGTGATGTTACCAGCCCAGTGGCGTAACTACAGGGGGGGGGGGGGGGGCAAAGGGGCAATAGCCCTCCCCCAGAAACATACAAAATTCCTATTAAAATGTTTGAAATTTTGAGAAATTGTTCCAAAACATAAACATTTTAAAAGAATAGATCTGCAAACATGGCACTACTTAATCAGAAACTGTTAAAAAAAAACTCCTGTACCTGTACGCACTAACCGTCCTGCTTCCCTTTACTCCTCAAATTTTTTTTAGTAGGATATACCTACAGGGTGAATGCATAAGATGCTTCAAAAACCTTAAGTATGTGGGTTGGATCAAAACAAAAAAAAAAAGGAATCGTATGGTTTTTTTTTGATTTTATGAAAAAGAGTCTTAAAATAGAAAAACAATTATTCAAAAACAACATCGACCCTCACTATATTCCGTTATAACTTTTCTTAAATCTAAAATTCCATTTATCAACGTTCGTTTTAAATCAACTTGTTTGACTGAATATTTTTTGTGAAATTAATTTTATTTTTAATCTCATTTTTTTTTTTTTTCAAAATTTCACTATATTAAGAAGATACATCCGTTTTTTCTATTCAATGCTCCTATCAATTCAAGGTCAAGCACTGAAAACCCTTTCTTTCTTTTATTTTCTTCTTAAATTAAGCTGTTTTAGGGAACAGTTTTTGAAAAATTAATTTTCAAGCTCAGTTTTCAAAAAAAAATTAAAAAAAGAATTTCAAACTTTTTTTTTCAAAAATGTACGTCATGTAGGGGAAACATTATCTTTAAAGCAACTAAAGCAACGGAAAGGGAATTTTATTTCTGTTATTTTCAATTTTCTAAAGAACAAGAAAAGATTCTAGCATTTGGTTTTTGGCGTTAAAAAAAATAATAAAAGCATTAAATATTAAAAACAAAAATACTACTTAATATCGTAAAATTTTTAACAAAATTTTTAAAATTGTTTTCTTCAAAATTTTGAGATTGAAAATTACTTTCTCAAAAACTGTTCACTAAAACAACATTATTTAAAAAGAAAATAAAAGAAGAGATTTCAAGCCTTACAAAAAAGTATAGCATATCATTGTAAGTAACGGGTGATTTTTTAGCTGGTTTGGTTTTGGCAACACTGGTTTTGACAGCTGACGTGTGTTTAGTACCTTGTGTCACTGTCAAAAACAGCTTCAGTTTGGTTTGCAATTTAACCATGGATCGTCTTACAAATGAACAACGCTTGCAAATTATTGAATTTTACTATCAAAATTCGTGCTCGGTGCGAAATGTTCATCGCGCGCTGCTTGTGTTCAGCGATGAGGCTCATTTTTGGTTGAATGGGTACGTAAATAAGCAAAATTGCCGCATTTGGAGTGAAGATCAGCCAGAAGCATTGCAACAGCTACCAATGCATCCCGAAAAAGCCACTGTTTGGTGCGGTTTATGGGCCGGCGGCATTATTGGGCCATATTTCTTCAAAGATGATGCGAATCGCAGCGTTACTGTCAATGGTGAACGCTACCGAGCGATGATAACAAACTTTTTTTTGCCCGAAATGGAAGTTCTTGACTTGGATGATATGTGGTTTCAACAAGACGGTGCCACATGCCACACAGCACGCGAAACAATGGCGCAATTGCGAGGCGAGTTTGGTGAACAGTTAATTTCACGTTTCGGGCCGGTCAATTGGCCGCCTAGATCGTGCGATTTGACACCATTAGATTATTTTTTGTGGGGGTATGTCAAGGCTAATGTCTATAGGGACAAGCCCGCTTCAATTAACGCACTGGAAGCCAACATCCATGCATTCATTCGTGAGATACCGGCCGATATGTGTGAAAGAGTATGCCAAAATTGGACTCAGCGGATGGGCTACCTGAGACGCAGCCGCGGTCAACATTTGCATGAAATTATCTTTAAACATTAAATTGAAAGGTTCAAACTATCGATTCAAATAAATATTTCATTCATTTTTTCGAATTATTACCGTTGTTTATTTTAAAAAAATTTAAGAAAATTTCCCCTCCCGGCTTAGTGGGAGGAAAAGACCCATGTATCGACCCAATCTACACGCTCTAGCTTTTTTTTCGTACCTTTTTTACTGTATATTATTTTCCATCTTAAAAAAAATGGGAGGGAAAATAAAGCTAGGCAAAGCATTCCACATTCGAGTTGTGCTGCTAAGGAAAGAATCTTTATACTTGACTGTACGTCCGAAATTGTACTCAAGGGTAAGCTGATGTGCATTCCTAGAAGCGCGAGTATTACGGTGGAATTGTTTTAGGGGAGGAATGCAACTGCCTATTTCGCTAGAACGCTGTGTATAAAAATAGCGATAGAATAAAGAAAGACATGAAACACTCCGGCGGTGTACCAGAGTTCTAATTGTATCTGTTCTACTTCTATCACCTATCATTTTAAAAGCTCTATTTTGAATTCTTTCCAAGAGATTCAAGTGAGTTATAGGAGCACCTGCCCAGATGTGGGAGTTGTACTCAAGCTTAGGACGGATAAAGGCTTTGTAGATTATAGCCAGATCTGAAGGAGAGAAAAATTTCTTGCATCGGCGAAGAAAACCTAAACACTTAGCAGCGTTTTTGGCAACGTTAAATATGTGGTCATTCCACAAAAGGTGGTCTGTGATGTACATTCCCGGAACTGAAAGCTGTTTAGTTTCTTCAATACAAGTACCGCTCATGGAAAGCGGCATGGAGGGTGGGTTTCGCTTTAACGAAAGATGACAGCATTGGGTTTTTGAAGCATTAAATTCTACGCGGTTTTTGATTAGCCATTGGACAATGCTGTCGAGATCAGAATTTAATGAGCTTATCATACGCTGCCGCTCTAAATCCACATTTGAAGGACATGGATGTGAATCTCGAAACGAATATGAAAAGCTGAGGGTACTGTCGTCAGCAAAACAGTTTAATGGATTAGAAGTTTCAGATAAAAGATCGTTTATGAATATTAGGAAGTGGGTCGGAGACAAAACGGAGCCCTGGGGCACACCAGTATTTATTTTGTAGATGCCAGACTTGAAACCGTTCAATATAACTTGTATTGATCGCTCCGAAAGGTAATTTCTAATCCAGCGAAGAAGAGATTCATCGATACCAAATGCACGCATATTCGATAAGAGAGCTTGATGCCAAACTCTATCAAACGCTTTTGAAATATCAAGTGCAATAATCTTACTTTCGCCAAAACGATGTAAAGATTTGTGCCACTGTTGGGTGAGATACATCATCAGAACAGCAGTGGACCTATTGCTACGAAAGCCATACTGCCGGTCATTTAGAAGCTTTCGTTCTTCAAGATATTTCTTAAGCTGATGATTAATCAGCGTTTCCATGACCTTGGAAAGAAGGGACGTAAGGGCAATTGGTCGATAGTTAGAGGGGACGAAGACACGCCTTTTTAGGGACAGGCTGGACAAATGCTGTTTCCCATCCACTCGGAAAGAGACCAGTAGAGTAGGACAGATGGAAAAGCTTACGCAGTGGTTTTGCCAGCGTTGGAAAACACCTCTTGAGAAAAATAGGAGGGATACGATCCGGGCCAGCGGATTTGTGCACATCGAGGTCCATAAGAACTCTAGCAACTGCATGAGTGCGAAAGAAGATTGGTCCCATGAAATCATTAGCGCTCTCAATTACAGGAGGAGTCACAACACTTACTGGCAACGTCAAGTTAACAGCAAACTGTGCTGCAAGCGAATTGGCTTTCTCTAACAAGCTAACAGCAGCGGGGTCATTGAAAACGGGCGTTGGAACCGAAGACGAAGTAAAATTTCGTATGTTTTTTGCGAATGACCAAAAATTTGTACTACCTTTGGGACATTGCAGTCTTTTTTGCCTTAATTTTTGGTCATGCAAAAATTTGGTTCGTCGAATATGGACGTTACCGTACTTTCTAGCTTGTTTGAACTTGTTCCGGTTTTCCTCAGTGGGGTTGGCCTTATAACTTCGGAAACTTACTTCTCTAACCCGGATAACCTCTACAGCTCGAATCAAACCATGAGTTTTCTTTTGGTTTGATAGATTTTTCCCTATTCGGGATAAAATTTCTCATTCCAAAAAGAATAAAATTTGTAATCATATCTGCATTGGAATCCACGTCACTACCGAGGAAGCAAAGTGACCAGTTAAAGTTCCTGGAGAAGTCGTTGAGATCGTCCCATTTGGCTTTCTCGAATTGCCAAACGGTTCTCTTGGGGGATTTTTCTGTAGCTGGGTTTATTTGACACGAGAAATTTGCAGATATGACACAATGGTCTGACGTGCCTAGGGGCGATAATACACTGATAGTGTATTTACCAGGGCCAGAGGTAAAAAACAAGTTTAGAGTTTTGGCGGTTTCACCTGCAACGTCCGGTATTCGAGTTGGCTCGTCAACAAGCTGAGTCAGTTGGTTTAACTCAGCAAAGACCTCAACGTACCTTCCTTCGGGTGTTGTCTGGCCTGAAAAGCGAAGCCAACTAGAATTGTGTACATTGAATTCGCCCGTAATGACGATTTCAGTGTGAGGGTAATGGGAAACAATTCTTTGGATAGAGTCAGACAGAGCATCAAATTCGTTAGAAGTTGAATTACTGCGTCCAAATTTGGACTTCGATAAATGAAAAAGGTATGTATGATGCGCTTATTAGCCGAAAATTTAAACCACATAAAGTTGAAATTTGTGTTTAAACAGGGACCGTATTGTGGTTGAAGTTGGTACGCAACATCATTCCTAATATAAATCGCGAGACCGTGATTCGCTCTAAGCCCCCGAATGTTAGAATAATCAACTCTAAAACTCTACCATTGTGAAAACAAAAATTAAAAAAAAAACACCAGGCAGACGATTAATCTAGATAAATTTATTGATCTAAGCACCAAAAAACTTTTCAACACATATTACCACTAGTGTTATGCCTAAGTGACAATATGAACGATCAGCCGCTGGATATTCAGAACAATAATCAATCATCCATCCGCCGTTGTCATTACATGCAGTGTGCGAGAATCCCCACACAGTAAATGCAATGCTCAAATACGCAACTGTGAGTTATAAAGGGGAAAGGAAAGTTTGTTAATTTTGTATAGCCAAATACCCCACTGTTAATATTGTAAAAGTCTTAAACCGTTATCATAAACGCATTTCCATGACATGAATCGGCGCGCCATTCTTGTTCACATACAGATAGAAGAAATTTGTGAAGTGTTGTTGATTGCATAAAAAAAATCAAAATTTGGTATGAAGCCTTCAAGTTCTGGTACCTATGTGTTAAAGTTTTCAAAAGATTTTTTTTTGAGAAAGTGCTTTAAATTATATAAAACGGTAGTTATTAAAACAAACTTGAAAAATGCCTTTTATTTGCTTCTTCGTGCAAACATTGATAGGTTTACCTACATAGTTGTTTTCCGGGACCGTCCAAAGCTTGATTTTTGTTTTTATTGGTAGCTAAGCTAGGTATAGCTAATCACATCTATTTCAGGGGACTGTAAACAAATTTTTGCGGATTTTTGTGGTTTTGATTAAAAAGTTTTTATTTTTTGGAAAAATATACTTTTAAATTTTTTTTAAATTTCACCAAATCTTTTTAGTGACTTACCCCCATATTGACTTAGGTAGGTATGGATTGTTCACGAAGATTTGAATGAAATTTCACTGTTTTATCCGTGCTTAGCTGGAGGTTATTAAGAAAATAAGTTTTGTATGATACTATAGTTAAAAACTGTTTAAAACTAAAAGCATTAAAATAAAGAGCCTTTAAGTAGGAAAATTGTGAAGTAGGTATCATGTTTATACTTTAACATCAGGCTGTTTAAAATGTTGCGCCAGTGTTGCTATTACTTAAAAACCAAGCCTCTGAAAAAAACACCCTTTATTATTAGAAAAAACAACAAAGCTAATAATAAATTAATTTTGTATTCCCATTGCATTGAAACTTATTTTACTTCAATTATACCCATTTATATACAAACAACGTTCGCTTTTTATTTAACTGAACCATACCTACTAATACAGAAAATTAATTCAAAATCATGACTGAATAAAAAGAATCATTCTTTCTAAATAAGGTTTAAGTTTTTTTTTTTCGTTCAGGGGAAATGAAAACAGATTTATTTAATTTAATTAAAAGTTCACTTTTGAATGCGTTGCCTCACCAAAGTTCACTTAATTCCAATTCCTTCTGGACCCGTTAATAGATGACTAATTTGTAGTTTATTGGTAAGAAGCAATAAGCAACAGCAGCAGCAGCAGCAGTTTGATGTCGTGCTTTTAATTGAAATGCGGAATAGCAAAGCTTATATTTAATTATGCCATGTAGGGCAACTCCCCAGCAGTATATACCTTCTTGTACAATGGGTATGTATTGGCATTCCTCTACATTTTATTTATAGGAAATTAATGATTTTATAACTCCAAAACGGGCTCTCAATCAGTCAGCTGATTTATTACTATTTTCATTTCTCAATGAATGTTATTCTTTTTTAGGGTGAATCGCCCAATAAATCTTATACTAATTTGCTACTATTTGTTTTTCTTTTAATTTAAAAATGTTTTTTTTATTATTATTTTTAACTTTTGAAAAACAGCTGTAAGTAAATTTTTGATTTATTGTATTCTAGGAATTGTCTTTGAGGCAGTGGCGGATACAGAGAATAGCACCAGAAATATTCACATTGGTTTACCCACTGTTAATCTGCTTATCGAAGCCAAAAAAAAGCTACATTTAAATTTTATAACTGCAAATAAATAATTAATTATAATATTATTCGGATATCTATAACCACATACCTACCAATATAAAACACGAATAACTAGATATTTTCGAATTATTTTGTTTATGTTTTATGTTTTTTAATGAGAAGTACGCTGGCAGACCTCGTTATAGGCGATCAGCCGAAAACATACTGGTCCTGAAACATCGACACGACGGAGCACTGTGGTCTTAAATGACTTTTTTTGTTGCAAAAATAATAACTTTTGAAAGCATGAAGATATCATTACAATTTTTTTTCTCTTCTTAATTGAAATTTCTAAGGCTATAAAAATAGTGATTTGTAAGAAAATTGCTACACAGATTGTTTCTAAATCATAAGATAAAGTAACATTTTCTTAGAAAATAGAATTAATAGAGAAAGGAATTACAGCAAAACTTTAAAAACAACTAACATTTTTCGAATTTTGTAAAAAAAAACTCTGCGGCTATTTAATTGTTCACAGGGTATTCCAAAATAAAATTGTTCAAAACAGTGGATGCATACAGTTAACGAACCAATTTGTATGTGTAGAGTAAGTTTTAAAACAGTATTTTTTTTCATTTTGTGCCTCCGACTTATCTTATAAATTGTTTTTGTCACCAATTGTATGTGAAACAGTGTAGCGTAGATAAAAAGTAGGCGGACCAAAATTTTAATAAATAATTTTAAATAAAATAAAATAAAATAAAATAAAATAAAATAAAATAAAATAAAATAAAATAAAATAAAATAAAATAAAATAAAAGAAAATAAAATAAAATAAAATAAAATAAAATAAAATAAAATAAAATAACATAAAATAAAATAGGTACATACCAAAACTAACAATAAATTTAACTTGTATAAGGTTTTTTTTTCAGACTGCTATAGAAACAGTAAAAAGCCTTATGTAACTGCTATATGACTTTTGCTGACAGGTGTTATAACAGCAAATAGCTTTTCATTAAATGCAATTATTTGGCTCAGCCGGATATTTTATGACAGCTCATGCTTAAAGCTTGCTTAAGATGTTATAAAAAAGCCTTACAAAAGCCATTTGATGATAGCTCTATTGCTAATACATTCAAACTTCTTTATAACAAACTTTGCTTTAACGTGATTCTCTCCATAGTGAATTTTATTTTGTTCCCCTTCCCCTTGAATTAATAATTCATTTTTCTACGATTTTTTGTTCCTTATTTTAAAAGGGAAATCCCCGTTTTGGCAAGAATTTTCTTAAAGTAAATTATGTACATAATATGTACATTTATGTATGGATGTATGAAAAAGTGTACGTACAATAGTTTGAGTCTGCATTTTAAGTTCGTGATACGTTTATATGGTAGACCATGCTTGCGCTAGAGAGATGGCGTAGACCAGGACGCCCGGAGCCTTGGGATGCGCAACTGGATGGCGGCGGCTCGAGAACGGGATGGGTGGAGAGACTTGTTGAAGGAGGCCAGAACCGGACCCCGGTTGTCGAGCCGACGATGATGATGATGATGATACGTTTATAACGGGTGATTTTTTGGCTGGTTTGGTTTTGGCAACACTGGTTTTGACAGCTGACGTGTGTTTAGTACCTTGTGTCACTGTCAAACAGCTTCAGTTTGGTTTGCATTTTAACCATGAATCGTCTTACAAATGAACAAAGCTTGCAAATTATTGAATTTTACTATCAAAATTCGTGCTCGGTTCGAAATGTTCATCGCGCGCTGCTTGTGTTCAGCGATGAGGCTCATTTTTGGTTGAATGGGTACGTAAATAAGCAAAATTGCCGCATTTGGAGTGAAGATCAGCCAGAAGCATTGCAACAGCTACCAATGCATCCCGAAAAAGCCACTGTTTGGTGCGGTTTATGGGCCGGCGGCATTATTGGGCCTATTTCTTCAAAGATGATGCGAATCGCAGCGTTACTGTCAATGGTGAACGCTACCGAGCGATGATAACAAACTTTTTTTTGCCCGAAATGGAAGTTCTTGACTTGCATGATATGTGGTTTCAACAAGACGGTGCCACATGCCACACAGCACGCGAAACAATGGCGCAATTGCGAGGCGAGTTTGGTGAACAGTTAATTTCAGGTTTCGGGTCGGTCAATTGGCCGCCTAGATCGTGCGATTTGACACCATTAGATTATTTTTTGTGGGGGTATGTCAAAGCTAATGTTTATAGGGACAAGCCCGTTTCGATTGACGCACTGGAAGCCAACATCCATGCATTCATTCGTGAGATACCGGCCGATAAGTGTGAAAGAGTATGCCAAAATTGGACTCAGCGGATGGGCTACCTGAGACGCAGCCGCGGTCAACATTTGCATGAAATTATCTTTAAACATTAAATTGCAAGGTTCAAACTATCGATTCAAATAAATATTTCATTCATTTTTTCGAATTTTTTGTGTTTTTTTTTTAAAAAAAGTTCTATACCTCTTAAAAAATCACCCATTACAAAAAAAAAATTTCGAAGCGAAAGACTATTTCACTTTCAGAGAAATGGTCGAATACAGTCAAACTTCTTTATAACAAACCTTCAAGGGAACACAAAATTGCTTCGTTATAAAGAAGCTTTATACAAAATTCGTTATATAGAAATTGTTTTGTTTTTAAATACTGCAAGGGGAACAAAATGAAATTCGCTATAGAGAGAATTACGTTAAAAAGAAGTTCGTTATAAAGAAGTTTGACTGTATTGAAAAAGTAAAAAAATGGAGAAGACAAAAATGATAGTGAGAACTGCATTTGATAAATCTACGAAATATTATTGAAACAAGAGATGAAACCTCAGATGATGCATATTTTCACCTTTCTTAATTGGAAGATTTTTATAATAAAACAAAAAACAAAACTTTTCATGATTTTTTGATTGAAATTATATTTTAATTATGTACATATAAACATTTTTATTTACCTGGGTTTGAACTCGAATTCTTCAGCGTACCACTCTAGCGCTCTACCACTGCGGCACTTCGTTGTTGAGAAAAAAATCATCAAATAAGAACTATTTTATAGCATATTAATTTAGTTTGCAAAAGGTCTTTGTTGGCAAGCCTTACACAAGTTGTTTGAATTGACTTGTCGTGGAGAGCCTTATAGCAGCTATCATTTCTTTAACTTTCAGTAAACATCTTCGAAAGGCCTTAAGCAGGCAATTTTTAATCTTTATCTACAAGCCTTGTATAGAACTTGTTAAACTCACTTTTAAAGGCCTTATAGCAGTTATTTTTTAATTGTCAAAGTGTGAAATGTGTGGCTTGCAAAATTATGCCTAATGCTAGCTCTTTACAAGCTATTACTTGCCAAATTCGAAAAATTGGACCTCATACAAGCTAAATTGTTAGTTGGGATTGCACGTCATTTTTAAATTAATTATAGATTTTGATTTTCAGAAAAAAAAATCAATCATAGTCTATAGTTTATACATAATACAGTGGAACTTCCATAAGTCGAACTCTCAAAATTAAAGAAAAGAAATTCGAGTTATAGAAACTTCGATTTAAAGAAATGGGACACAATTTTTATTTTTACTTTAACTGTTTTATTTTATTAAATAGAATATTAAAAAGGAGAAAATGGTTTTTGATTATTAGAAGCTTAAAAAAAATCACTAAGCATTTGTTGATGTTGAAAAAACGATCCAGCGTGTTTTTTGAAGAATGCCATTTCTAATTGAAATAAAATATCGTACATTAAAACTTTGTATGTACAATTTGTTGTCACGTTGAAATTCTGCTTTTTGCCTTCTGCTTTATAACTGTCCTTGAAATTGAGAGGTTTTCATTGCTGGCTTCAGTGAACTATTTTGAGACAGCCTTGTCAACACTCAAATTTAAGAGAATTTTTTCTTATTGATGTTTTTTTTGTTTCTTGAAGTGTCAGCATTTATTCAATGCTTTCTCTGTTGTTCGGTATAATGGAAAGTTTACTTTGAGGTAAAAAATATTTTAAGGCCTTCAGTTTCTGTTCAAAAGGAAGATGCTTTAATTTTCTTTCTGACATTAAAATTCGTGAATTCATCCTATTCCCACAAAAAAAAAATTAAATATATCTACCTAACTAGGAACTTCCGCGCATTAAAAATTCTTAACCCGTTCAAAACCGAAGTTCAAATGAAAAACATACAAACTCTGAACATAGCTGTCCCTCATCCCAACAAAAACTTCAGAAATTCATCATAGTTAGACCCAATTAGAAAAAAAGTTCGAGTTGAAGGGACTTTTTGCCTTCAAACGCAATCTAATACCTAAGAAAAATAAAAGAGATTCGAGTTACAGAAGTTCGAATTATCGAGAGCAAAATTCATGAAAATAAAGTTGAAAATGCAAAGTTCTCAATAAAACTCTGAGTAATAGAGAAATTCCACTCAAAGAAGTTCGAGTTATGGAAGTTCGACTGTATATGCACAAGGATTACTTTACCTGCCACCCAATTTACATTGCTCAAAACCTCTTTTTTTTTGGGTAGCGATAAAAACTTAATATATCCTGCTGAAATAATAATTCATAGTCAAATAATTGTTCCTTAGTTTCAAAAACTCTTTTAGCTTAGGAGGAATTTATTCAAAACGGGGTGTGTGAAAGTGGGCGAATTACACAAATTGGATGTTCAATACAACAATCAGTAGTTTACAAGACTTTAAGTCCATTTTTTTAACAATTGCCATTTAAATAAAAATGGGCGTGGAAGTAAGCGGATTTTTTGTACGATGCAGATAATAACAAAACGTATTCTACATAATTCAAATAAAAAGAAAATTTCACGTTCTCAGCTCATTTTATAAAGGAAATAACTAAAACATTCAAAAAGCAAATTTTCTTTTAAGACCAAAATGAATATGCCATAATTGCAAAACAGAAAATAAATAAATTCGTTTTTTGGTTTTTTTTTTTTTTGTTTTTTACCCTCTAGAACAAAATTGCCCAACTTTGAAAAGCTTTATCAACCAAACATTTTATCAAAAAAAAAATATTTTGTTTGCTGTTTTTGAAGCTCGGTTTATATTCCTATTAGAAATAAGAAAACAAGAAAAAAAAAAACATCGGATTTTTGTAATATTCTGGCAGGAACAGGACTATTTACCCTTAGAACATTGTGCTTCTTTTTTTTTTAAATGGTTAAGCTATTAAAAAAGTTACATAGTTTATTTTCCAAAGATTTCACTCTGAATGATTCTATCATGGCAACTTTAGAAAGAAGAATACAAATAAAGAGCACACTACAGATAAAAGAAAAAATCAAAGAAAAAGTAAGTTTAGTTGAAGATGAAATACCAAAGTCAAAGTCGAAGTAATTTCATAAAGGCCATCATGATATAAAATCAAATTTCCTGAAAAGCTGTGGCCAACTTCGTCTGTTTAAAAACTTTTTTGCTACGTGATTTTTCAATTCAATTTTATATTTTGTTTTTTTTTTTTTTTTTTTGTTTGTCTTACTTCAAAAACTTCAAAAACAGTTCATGAGTCAGCTTAAAAAGAAAATTATGTACGAAAATGAATCATGATGCAAAAAGTTGAAAAAAATATAAAAATATTTCCCTTTACTTAGATTTATAAATGGTTTTTCAACAGGGACGCTACAAAAGTAGGGCAACAGGGACAGCAAACGACGCCATATTTCTTGCCGCTCTTTTGACATTTCTCTTCAGTAAGGTTTGCCATTTCATGATTAAAATATATACGAGCCAACAACGAGTCGAAACTATTAAAATTTACTACCGAAATTCGGAGTCAGTGGCGTCAACGTTAAGAGCGCTACGTCCAATTTATGGTCGTCATAATCTTCCTAGCAGATCAACAATTGAGCGTCTAGTGGAAAAATTTGAATCCACAGGCACAGTACAAAATGTTCCCGTGCCAGTGAGACGAAGAAGTGCCCGTAGTGTCGAGAATATTGCTGCCGCTGAGGCTTCAGTTGCAGAAAGCCCAAATGTGTCTCTCACACGTCGTTCTCAAGCGTTGGGCATCTCTGTGACGTCGTTGTGGCGAATTTTGCGAAAAGATCTTGGCGTACATAGTTACAAGATTAAATTGACGCAAGAACTGAAGCCGCTTGACCACCAGAAGAGTCGTATGTTCGTGAATTGGGATGAGCAACAACTTGAAAATGATTCGGATTTTCACGTACTCCATGAGTCATCATTGCATCCCGAAAAAAATTACGGTTTGGTGTGGTTTATGAGCCGGCGGCGTTATTGGGCCGTACTTCTTCCGCGATGATCAAGACCGGCACGTTACTGTGAATGGGGATCGCTACCGTTCAATGATAACCGAATATATTTGGCCCCAATTGGATGATGTGGACCTGGAGGACATGTGGTTCCAACAGGACGGCGCCACAAGCCACACAGCGAATGTCACAATCAATTTATTGGAAACCAAGTTTGGATAACGTGTTATCTCACGAAATGGTCTAGTCGCTTGGCCGCCTCGGTCGTGCGATTTGACGCTGTTAGAATATTTCTTGTGGGGCTACGTCAAATCTATGGTGGATGCCAACAAGGCAGCGAGGATTGATGAACTTCGTACGAATATCGAACGTGAAATTGCAGCAGTATCGGCCGATTTATGCTTGAAACCCGTCGCAAATTGGGTTCAGCGTCTGGACTTCTGCAAGCGTGCCCGTGGTGGCAATGCAAACAAAATCGAAATCCATACATAATGGCATCAAACGTACTTTCACAGAAATAAAGAATTTTATTGATATCCAAAACCGTTTTTGTTTTATTAAAAAAACTTTTGTAGCGCTCTTATTAAAAAACCCGATACTATATGTTTGTTCTTCATTGATGAGTCGTCTTTTCAGTAAAAAATACATTTTTATACCAACTATCCATTTGAAAAACGAGGAGCTATAAGTCAAACTTTAAGAAATAATTTTCGAATCCAAATGATGGTCTTAGAATAATGTCCTCATTTGTATACATAATATTATATTTTGTACACAGTGTTTGTTTTTCTTAAATACGTGGTTGCTTCATATTATATTCATTTCATTGACCAGCACTCATACTTTTTTCCAGTATGGAATAGAAATATTATTATGAGAAAGATTTCAACCTGAATCAAGTTTTATTGTACCGCCATATAATGTTGATGTGATGGTGTAAGTATTATTGCAAGCTTAAACTATATTAATTGGAAGTGGGCTTTAATTGGAACATAAAATAAATTGGTTAGTATAAGGAAGTTCGTTATATTTTTATCGAGTGTGGTATTGGTGTTTCCGTCAATCAGTGCGGTAATAACTTATATTTATTTTCTTTTTACTATCGCTTCACACATTTCTTCTTTACTGCTTAGAAATAGGTCAATTATAGTTGTTGTTAATTTCCTTTTTTTTTGGAGCCAGGTTTATTATATTTTGTGGTGTTAAATTGACCGAGGTCTTCCGTTCATTTATAGAAGAAGTTGTTCTACTTATCGTAAATAATATCTAGTAAATAACCTTCTTAAAGTTAAATTTTTCTAATAATTATTTAAGTATAGGCAATTCATCAAAGTAGGTAGGTTGAATCACTTAGCTCCTCTGAAGTTAGAAATTTGAATTCCACTCAATCGATACTTTTCTCCAAATAAACAAATTGTACATGGGTGGCCTAGTGAATTTTGGTCTCGAAAAGTCTAAGACGGGTAATGTCTAATCTTTGACCACAACTTAGCTGATGGGGTTTAATTTTAAAATGGGGCCAAATGAAAGATTTTTTGTACTTAAAACAAAATTATTGGGCTGTCACTTTTAAAATGATTGAAAAACACGTTTTTCATAATAAAAACACTTTCTATACATATTATTTGTATCAGGAGTAAAGCCACTTTAATTATTTTATTAGAAATTAAAAAAAAAATAAGACTAAGCCAATAAGAAACAACACATCAAAATTTCGAATTTGATGTCATGACAACGACAACCTTCTTTAATCCCTCGTATACTTACGTTTTGGTTATACAATACATCCACTCTCCTTTAATTTGTTCAGAGGTCATGAGTCTTGAGGTGGTGCCATGCTTGAAAGTGTTTGCAGAATTTTGTCGCAATCTGGTCTTTCAGCCCCCAGCATTGCCAATAGTGCAGATTTATATGCATTTTGCAGATTTTCCACCCATTCCCTGACTTTTGAAATTTACAAATTTGCACTGCAGATTTTGTGTGCATAATGTGCCTAACAAAATATTTCGTTCTTCTTTTGTTCTCTTTTTGTTCTTTCTACAACAATTCATCGGTACTGTATGCTGTCATTTTTGTAAGCATTCAGTCCTATTTTAATCATGCATTCAAATTGAGTGAACGCAGTCATCTGTCAAAATAAGATTTCGTTTTCTCAAAAAAAAAAAATGTGCACTACTTGATAGCACGAACTTGCTCTTCTGGTTAAATACTGTGTGTAACCCAACATTGAAGATGCATGATGTATATCATTTTACATCATGATATTTAACGAGTAAATATTAAAAGAGTCAAAAGCACTAAAAAATTGATTTTTCGTTTGATTTTTTTTTATTTATAAAATAATGTTTTTTTAAACTTTTTAAGTGCATTATTTTTTAAATTATTGAGAAGCATCAGACTGCAAAATTATAACAAAGTCGATTTAACCATGGCAAAGATATACGCGAATAACCCAAAAATACCATTTTCTCAAAAAACGTGGAAAACCTAATTCCGTTATGTGAATTTTTTGAGAAAAACCTGAAATGGAGTTTTCTTGAAATTGACTTGGTTATTACAGGTACGAAGTTTAATAAAAATCGTTGGAGCCGTTTTCGAGAAAATTTGAAGAAACCAAAATATTTGTATGGCAGCTACCCGTTCTAGATGAGCTAAAACAAAAATTCGAATTTCGCCTCTAGGGAATCCCATAAAAATGCTCTGTACCAAATTTCATGCAAATCGAGTTACCCGTTTAGGCTCTAGCTCAAATTACAGTAGACGCACCGACGCAACGCACAGACGCATACAGACGTACAGACGCACAGACGCACAGACCGACGGACGGCATGACGAAACCCACTTTTTCGGACTTCTCTATTATCATAGTGTTATAGTTTTGATTATAACCTCGAAATTTTTTTTTTACACGAAGCCAATACTTGCCCTATAGAGCAAGTAAAAATTATAATTAAAATGAATAAACTAATAATACTAAAAAATCTTGATCTAAGTTAATAACATTAACATTGTGATCTAGTTAATTTTAATTTCTATTCATTGAATTTTTAAGTTATTTTTCTTGTTTTTGTTTTTTTCATAAAACATATTTATTTAATTATAAAAAAAAAAAAAAAATTATTAGAAATCTGCATTGCAGATTTTTTTTCAGCATTATTGTAGATTTCTGAAAATATTTTCTTGGCAACATTGCTTCAGTTTTCCGCACAGCGTTGGGAAGTTCTGCTTCGTACTTCAGGCAAAGCATTGAAGCTGCTGCAAGAAAGAAGATAGAGCTGATGCAGTCGAGAAATAAAAAAAAAAAGAAACATATTTTTGGTGACGGAAATATAGATGCTGCTTTATCTCATGAAAACGAACTGCGATGAAAATTAATTTCGTCTTTAGATAAGGTCAGTGCTGAAATACAGCAAAGATTTCATCAGCTAAGAAATTTGGCGAAAAGTTTGACTTTCCCTCCGCGGCCAAAATCTTAGACATTGACTATGAACATTTACTAATATGGGTATCATGGCTATAGAGCAGGAAACTTCAGAGACCGTCATAGGCGCCCACAGGATTTTGTCCAGGGGGGGGCAGACACAAACCCAATTTTGAGATATCAAATTTTCGAAAAAAATGTGTATAAAAAAAAATTTTTTCTTGAAAATTTTGAATTGCGATATAATTATATAACTTGAGCTTTTTTAAAGTTTCTATAAATCTTTTAATTTTATTGCACTCTGCCAATAATGAAAAAATCTAAAATAACGTTCTGTGTTAGGTACTATTAATAGTTGTCCAGCGTAAAGATATTTTATATTTAATAATGGGTGATTTTTTAAGAGGCTTAGAACTTTTTTTTTAAAAAAAAAACACACAAAATTCGAAAAAAATGAATGAAATATTTATTTGAATCGATAGTTTGAACCTTGCAAGTTAATGTTTAAAGATAATTTCATGCAAATGTTGACCGCGGCTGCGTCTCAGGTAGCCCATCCGCTGAGTCCAATTTTGGCATACTCTTTCACACATATCGGCCGGTATCTCACGAATGAATGCATGGATGTTGGCTTCCAGTGCGTTAATTGAAGCGGGCTTGTCCCTATAGACATTAGCCTTGACATACCCCCACAAAAAATAATCTAATGGTGTCAAATCGCACGATCTAGGCGGCCAATTGACCGGCCCGAAACGTGAAATTAACTGTTCACCAAACTCGCCTCGCAATTGCGCCATTGTTTCGCGTGCTGTGTGGCATGTGGCACCTCTTGTTGAAACCACATATCATGCAAGTCAAGAACTTCCATTTCGGGCAAAAAAAAGTTTGTTATCATCGCTCGGTAGCGTTCACCATTGACAGTAACGCTGCGATTCGCATCATCTTTGAAGAAATAGGCCCAATAATGCCGCCGGCCCATAAACCGCCCCAAACAGTGGCTTTTTCGGGATGCATTGTTAGCTGTTGCAATGCTTCTGGCTGATCTTCACTCCAAATGCGGCAATTTTGCTTATTTACGTACCCATTCAACCAAAAATGAGCCTCATCGCTGAACACAATTTTTCGATAAAAAAGCGGATCCTCGGCCAGCTTTCCAAGAGCCCATTCACCAAAAATTCGGCGTTGTGGTAGGTCGGCTGGCTTTAGTTCTTGCACCAGCTGTATCTTAAAAGGCTTTACGCCCAAATCCTTCCGCAAAATTTTCCACGTAGTGCTGTAACAAAGGCCTAACTGCTGGGAACGGCGCCGAATCGACATTTCGCGGTCTTCTGTCACACTAGCTGATACGGCCGCAATATTTTCTTCACTACGCACAGTACGTAAACGTGTTGGTGGTTTAATGTCCAACAAAGTAAATTTGGTGCGAAATTTGGTCACAATCTTCCGAATAGACTGCTCAGAAGGTCGAGAATGCCGATCATAAAATGGAAGCAGCGCGCGATGAACATTTCGAACCGAGCACGAATTTTGATAGTAAAATTCAATAATTTGCAAGCGTTGTTCATTTGTAAGACGATCCATGGTTAAATTGCAAACCAAACTGAAGCTGTTTGACAGTGACACAAGGTACTAAACACACGTCAGCTGTCAAAACCAGTGTTGCCAAAACCAAACCAGCTAAAAAATCACCCTTTAGAAGACCGTACTTACTTATTTAAGCACACAGAATTTTTTTTGGAAGTTTTTGTTCAAAAAGCAAGGTTCATAGAACTATAAAATATCATTCATTCTCTAGAGAAAAATTCAAAAGGGAATTTTATTTTTGATTCGATCGCGAATCTTATTTTTTGGTTCCTTTAAAATAAAATTAATTTTCACGATCGAACCACTAGGATGTTGATCTATAAAATATCAGTCGTTCCGAATTTATCATGCGAGAATTATTGAAGATCCTTTCAGTAACTGTTCAAAGAAGAAAGAAAAATGTAATTTTACAGAGGGAAAAAAGTTTCGAAAAGCCAAAGTTACGCAAGTATCGAAGGACAGTTTCAAAAAAAAAAAAAGTTTCGAAATCATTTGACATTCATTGTTCCTTGATAGATTTCAGAATTAAAAAAGAAAAAATATTTTCAATACGTTGCTATTTAGTCAGTTAAAAAGGTAGATATACAAAAGTGCTTACGTATTAATGCGTGTATAGAAATTTGTTTTTTATTTTGATACGCAATAATTACTAAAATTTTACCCAAGTTCGTTTTTTTAAGGCAATGAAAATAAATAATCAGACTTGAATTAGAATTCGAGAAAATTACTAAACGATTTGAAAATTCAAAACAAAAATTTT
Source organism: Leucozona laternaria (assembly GCA_932273885.2). Taxonomy (NCBI): domain Eukaryota; kingdom Metazoa; phylum Arthropoda; class Insecta; order Diptera; family Syrphidae; genus Leucozona; species Leucozona laternaria. The sequence goes on along the minus strand of OW026366.1, from coordinate 236,083,337 downwards.
GAGTTCCGAGTCATATTTTTTCTTTTAAATAAAAAACTTAATTTTTTCGAAAATCTACACTTTTAATTTGTATACCTACAAAATTTAATTATTTACTTCATTATTTAACCTTATCATGAACTTCATCGTAATCGGACACTTTGTTACGAATCCCGAAAAAAAACTCATAGAATCCATCGTAGTGCAAAACTTCACACAAATTGCCGTTATTCGTGATAGGGCTGATTATCAAATAAAAATCGTAATATCAGTTTAAAAAACTGACCTAATAGCCCACAAAACAGATCAGCTTTAAATTAAAATTGAATGCTTAAGCCTAGTACGCAGATCGTGCTAAATTTTCGTTTTCATACAAAATTCCAAAATTTAGCCAAGCATTTTAGCAGAGTGGTACGCAGCTCCAACTAAAAAATCAAAATTTTGTTTCTTACTGTACATCACTATATGTAAAAATTTAGCTCACGAAAAGTTTGTTCGGCACTTAATTCTCGGGCTAAACTTTGAAGGTTTCTATAGTTCTTGAACTTTTTGTGAATTTTGTTGTGTGAAAAACAAACTATATGCATCTCAGTCAAAGAGAAGAATCCATTTTATTTGCTTAAAATTACTTGATATAATGAAAAAAAAATCTTTGAAATTGTTAAACATGCCTTTTTCAGATAACAGCTATTCTCTGTGATATATTCTCCACAACGCTCTCATGTCAAAATTTAGCTAGAGTCTTAGCTGATATTAGGAGAGAAAAGTGGGAACTAAAATTTAGAGCGATCTGCGTACTAGGCTTTAGGCGATAAAAAAATTATATTAACGTTTATTTTCTAAAGACTACGCTGTATATATTGTACTTCATTCTTCTACATTTCTACACTCCTCACTAAATGTGTAAAAAAGACGAAACGACCGATAAAACGAATCGATATATCTCTGTTTATGTCTTGTTTATTTCTAAACGCCAAACTCATGAGTTTGGCTCTTATGACATTAAACTTCCAGTTGATTTTTAATTTGGAGGCATATTACACTCCACTTCAACTAAATTAGCACACACATTTTCAAAGGTAGTTTGTAAATTTTTTTCAAACGTTGTGCAATGCAGTATTAACAAAGGATAATTTCAGATACATTTGGCATGATCCAGAGCCAGGGGGGGGGGGGGGGAATTATGGAGAGGATATAAGTATTTGTTAAAATGCATAGTAAGAAATGAAAAATTTGTTAGTTGTGTAGTATTGTCCAGAGCCAGGGGGTGCGAGTGCCCCCCCTTGCCCCTACCTCCGGGCGCCTATGGAGACCGTCGATCCTGAACAAATAATAAGAGATTTGGCTTTTAACAAAAATTAGGAAAAAAAATTTTAAAGAAGTTTTCTTGTAAAAATAAATTAAATAAAAATAAATTATATATGTACCTGCATTATGTATACCTACCTACATAACTTTGTTCTCTTTTACTCAAAACTAAATTAAAAACTTTCATCCTCTCATTTTAGAATCATTTTCTTAAAAAAAATGTATTTATGAACCGATTTATTTATTTATAAATGAATTTAATTTAATTAATAAACAACACTAATTTCATGTTATTAATTAATATAATTAATTTAAAAAAATCATGCATGCACATATATTCTGATAAAGAAACTATCAGAACAAAAATGCCATATGGTTCCATGTTTTCAAAAATATCAAGATAATTCAAGTATAGACAAAGGTACAAACATTTCACAGAAAAATAATGGGAACATTTTAAATTTGCGGCTTCCTTTTTGCTTCGCTTGCTAGAAAGTACTATAGAAACAACAGTTGATTAAATTTTGAAAAGACATTTTGCTATGTTTATAAACATACATGTGTATGTGTATAACTGGTCTTAAACCTGAACCGCGTTATAACAAAGTAATCTCGTAGTTTCTTTTTGGGTGTGTGAACAAAAAATGACCCACGCTACGCCACTGCTTCCACCGATCTTTGCATTTTTTAACTGAAATTATAACAATTATTTATATTTCGTGACCTATATTAAATTATTAATGTGCTAATCCTATAAGCGGGCATAAGGTCAGTCTAAGATAAACTGGAGTTTAAAAGTGCCTATGAATATGCCCCAATATAATTTTACTTGTACATTTAAATAATCCTAAAACAATATATTTAAAACTAAATGCATATTTAATACAAAATTAATATTAATTAAAAGTTTTTAAGAGACCTGAAGAAGTACGTAAGCACGTACGAAATGTCGTCTATTTTAATATAAAGAAAAAAATATTAATAAAGACCTTAAAATAATTTTTTAATTCTGTCATTGAATGCAGTCATTTTCATTCTTCATGAAAGCCATCCTTTAATTTATGCTTACATCTTTCGGCTTTGTTTTGATGACAATTGACAGCTGTCACAGAAAATGTACTTTTAAAATTATAATAGGCAAGTAGATTGTCTTGGTTAGATTTGAAAAACTAAGCGTTTTTCAATAACAGTGTCGACGACGCTGATTACCAAGAACTTTCAATACCTAACCAATCAAAATTATTTGTTTCTTGAAAATATAAATCTACTGTAAAAATATTAAATCTAATTAATTTTTTTTGCAAATCTATTTCGGAAAATTTTTCAAAATGTGGCAATCCTGGTGAATTTCTCATCGAATGCCTTGATGAATAAAATCCTCATAAGATAACCAAGATATTCAATTATTTTCAATAAACTACTCATTTTCGTTTCTTGGTCCTAAAACTTGAATGTTTAACGTTTGTCTAGGTTTTTTTATGGCAATTTTCCCTTCGCACAAGGTTTCGCAATATCGAATTGATGTGAGCAGGTTATTGATCTCCACCGCCATCGCTTTAATTTGCGCATGGCTTTATTTGCCGGTTTGTGGAACGCGTTCTCTTGTTGTGGATTGCGGATTAACAATATTTGACAGTTCGCAGAAGATACGTTGTTGGTCGCGTAGAATAGGCATATTAAAATGTAATTTTTTGTAATTTAAACTAATTTTACGTTTATGTTTCTAGATGTGATCATTTATTTACTTAATTGAAAAGTAAATAGAAAAAAAAATTCATTTACTTCAGTAATTGCTTTAAAATGTATATATATATTCGCATTCGCAGGTGGCTGCTCATGTGCAAGGCACTTAATCCATTTTACTTTTTTTACGTTTTATGATAGTTCACAATTGTCAGCGAAGATTCATATGTCAATCAAATATCAAAATTCACGACTATTTGCACTTCGCAGTTTGCAGGTTGCTGTGTCATGTGCGCAAGGTGCTAAATGCATTTATTGTCATTCTAGCTCTCCCTGTCATAAGCTCAAGGTTAAGACGTTTTTTAATTTTTTAAATTGTTTTGCAAGTATGTTCGGACTGCTTTATGATTTAAAATATTAAAGTGGAAAAATGCAGCGAAATGTCTAGGTTTCCTGAAACGATGCGAGAATTTATTCTCTGTGCCTTCTATTTACTAAGCGTATATAGGTACGCCCATTAATATTCCTAGACCGAATTCAAAACCGTGCATTGAAACTTAGGTGATAGGAACATTGTTGCATCAATCGATTCTCTTGAACATCCTCGCAATATTTCTTGTCTTTCTTCATTTTATCGCTTTTTTTATAAAAAGTGTTCATATAAAGTAGCCAGTTGCATTCTTCCCTTAAAACAGTTTTTCCGCAATACCCGTTTTGCTAGGAATGCTCATCAATTTAACCTTAAGCCTAACTTCGGGCGTAGCTACAATCAAGTATAGGGATTCGTTTTTTACACGAATGTGGAATGCTTTATATAGCTCAGTGTTTCATTTCCATTTTGAACCACAGGCATTCAAAACTAATGTCCATCGGTATCTCCTCTTATCCTCTTCCTCATTTCCCAATGCCCACGCTGAAACAATATAAGAGTAGTCATAACCCCTTCAGCGCGTGATCCTGTTATACAAAAAAAAAATTATCTTAAATGAAAATTACATGAACTTCAGGCATTTTGTTATTTAATTATTCATGGAATTGGTTATTTATTAGTTTTTTATGCTTGGCAGAAAACAATTTTTTTTCAAAATGAACACCATCATTAAAACAAAGTACCAATACCAAAGTCAAGACTTTAAGGAGAAACAAAAACAATACAAATATTCAAAGAAAGACAAAATTAAAAAAAATTCATACATAAATAACTTATTAGAAACGATACACCTGCTTCTGTGCCCTCTCCTTATTTATTAGATAAACAATGATTATATTCCCAAATCCAAGGAATAAGCAAGCACAGTAAAAAGTTATCCAATTGCCAGGGGCAGGGAAAACTTCTTCAAGCCTTAGCTCTAAAATATAAGGAATTTCAACTACCACTTTACCACCATCGCAATCACACCACTCTACCCCATACTGTCGCTGTCATCATCGCCATCATCAGTATCCTGCCCTGAACAGATTTCATAATTTTCTTCTTCACAAATATTTTTTATCCAGCCAGCATCCATAAAGTAAGCAAACGAATGAGATTTCTGGAAAAGATATATAAGTAGCTTGGAGAAAATCAACTTCGTGTCTTTATGGTCATCGAAAAATGTCAAGAAGCAGTTGAATGCACTCGTTCTCTGTTTTCATTTTATCACAAGTTTGCAGAAAAAAACACTCGATAAACTGATTTAATTAAATATTTAGTGAGAGCAGACAAATTAGGTTTTTTGTCAAAGCAGGAACCACACTTGTTTTGTGCGTTTGGTGTATATTGTGGAGCGGTGTATCGCTATCTCTCCAACGAAGGTTTTTGATACACGTATATATCGTAGAACCATATTTGGCTCGTGAATCTTGAGATGTGTGTTGTAAAGTTGTGTATTTTGTCAGAGTCCCTGGTGTTCTGATGGCGCTTTACCACCCTGTGTAGTGGAAATTTCCTTATCAGCCAGGAGAAGAAACAACTTTATTTCGAAATTTAATAATGACTGTTTGTAACACAGCACGGTTGATAATAGTGTAGATGACACGACATTATGCCTCACCACGACACCCCATCTCATCCCACTATACAACAGATGAGATAAGTCTGGTTCAGGGTTTAGTAAATTACGATGGAATATAGGGTCAGGCATAAACCACCCTTAAAAAGACCAATAAACTTTCTAAAATTTCTGCTGTGCCTTCCAAGCAGATGTGCTTGCAGTTTGTGGGGCCGCAAACAATCTTGTCGCAATATGTTATCTATAGTCAATGAGAATATTGAGTGTCCTCATTCACAACCAAGTAATTTCATCTGTCATTAAAACGTCAAAACTGGTGGACCACTGCTGGAATGACTGTGGATATTTACCGCGATATTATTAACTTTTGATTTAAATTAATTTTAAACCAGATTTATCAAATACGTATGTTTTAAATCTTTGTCTAATTTCCATATTATCCTTGTCCAAAATAATCTTGGTTTAAGTATACATAAACAGGCCTCCTGAGAGCAGTTTAAATTCAATTGGATTTATTTACATTGTATTCAAATAATATGGAGTTGGACTTACTGTTCGGATTTAAATTAATTTAAATCTGTAAGCAACTTTTAATCTGGATTAAGCGATTATATAATAATATATAGCTGTTAGGTATCCGGAAACGAAGTTTTGTTTGTTTTTGAAGTGAAAATTTTGTACCGAGGGTATACATAATTTGAGAATTGTTAACGAAACTTGGCAAAGAAAAGGGGAAATTGTGTTGTGCGTATGAAGAATTCCCATGAATAAAAGAAGAGTTTCAGAAGAAGAAACTATTTTATTGTCACTGTCACTCAATCTCAATTTGTCTGTCGTAAACTTGTTTTCTTTCATTCATGAAGTTGGTTTGCAGTAATGAAAAATCTGGGACTATTAAAAGGGTAAGGGGGCTTTTACCACACATTGCTTACACTAGGTGTATTGGGCATAAAATTAGAAAGAGATAAGAATATGTGGCAAACAAGCAATATAGCTGCTTGAGTCGACTTAAGAGAAAACTTGATTTTTTTGTTCCATCGTGTTCTCCATGCTTTGTAGTCAGTGTTGCCCCCCTAACTGGTGGAAAATGTAGCGTCACAGATTTAAAACGTAGTCTTGCCTTGTTTTCTTGAAAACGACATTTCCAATTATTCAAATAAAAAGAACATAAATCAAGCTAACGATAATTTAAAATTTTATTTCAAGAGTTTCAACAGCAAAAGTAAATAACTAAAGAAAAAAAAAATAAATAAAGATAGCATAAAATAATAATACTATTTAGTCAAGAGTTTTAACGAAAATGAATAACGAGTATAATAGAAAAAAAAAATATCTTAAAAATTATAACAAGTTCGTATTGATTCTTCATATTTACATATTATTAGCATTTCTATAATGTGTTGCATTATAGTAAGAAAAAATTTGAGCGTATGTAAGATTTGTCAAAAACCCCTCAACATCCATATTAATAATTCCTTTAACTGATGCATTATTGCATCCACAGTTAAAAAAATTAATGATTTCTCAGATTATTCTCTATTAAAATTAAGCTCGAAAAACTAATTTCTGCAGTTGTGCTGCTATAAGGCAGAATGCATATAGGGTTATCAAGTAACTGCATAAATTTTCGAAAGCTGGCTGAGATATTTACTATTTTCAATATTTTGTGTTGAGCTAAATTCTTCGAAACTAAATCCGAAATACATAGACGAATATGGCAAATTTTGAATTTCACTTCTAAAATCTAACAGCCATATTATTGACATTTTTCAAAACTAGTTTCATTGCTGAACTAGTTTTATAGATGTTTGGATGTGCTTAAACCAGTATTATTCAAAAATATTTCGACACCTAAGACTCGAAAAATTAAAAATAGCTTTCCATAGCTCTAAATTTCATAAAGCCGTGCAAAACTTGGGACTCCCAACTTCTATAAAACTAGTTTTGCTAAGAAACTAGTTTTGAAACGAGTCAATAATAGCTATTGCTGTAAGTCAACTGAAATCATATCTGGTTTGCCAAAAGTCGATGTCAATACTGACATTTTGAATTGTAGTGTCTTACGAATATTAAACGATTGTACGTGGTGTCTGTTTTTAGAAAAAAGATGTAGCAAAAACGCTACAATTGTAGTGGGGGGCAATATTGTTTTTGATTAAATGAAAGAGAATGGATCTTATATTGCTAAATGTTTATTTAATGTCGGCAATTATGTATGGAATACAATATCAGTTAAATGTCCGCCTCTCTTAGTCTCACAAATGCGAGCCCTTTCGAGCAGATTTTTCATAACATTCTCACACATTTCATTAATTTCATCACAAAAATTTTGTTTGAGTTGCTCAAGCGTTTCTGGTTTGTTTGCATAAACCTTTATTTTCAGATATCTCCACAAAAAGAAGTACGGAGCAATCAAATCAGGCGACCGTTGAGCCCAATCAACATCACCATTTCTTGAAATAAATCGTTGTGGAAAGAGGTCTTGCAGTAATTCCATTGTAATCCTGGCTGTATGCGATGTGGCACCGTCTTGTTGACACCACATTTTAATCAAGCCCAAGGCATGCAGTTGTGGCGTTAAAAAGTTTTCAATCATATCACAATATCGCTCCCCATTCACAGTTACCGTTACTCCGTTTTCATATTCAAAGAAGTAAGGTCCAATGATTCCTCCTGACCAAATTGCACACCAGACTGTAACTTTTAATGGGTGCAAAGGTGACTGATGAATAATTTGAGGGTTTTCCATTGCCCAGAACCCACTATTCTGTTTATTCACATATCCATTCAAATAAAAATGTGCCTCGTCACTCATTATGATTTTTTCATGAAAATTGGGGTTGTCATGGGATAGCTGTAACATCCTATTATCATATGTACGGCGACGTAAATGGTCTTCTGGAAGAAGCTCTTGTGTCAATTGAATCTTAAATGGAAACAAAAGCAAATCCTTGTGCAAAATTGTCGCCAAAGTTGTTCTTTGAAGACCAAGCTCCCGAGCCCAGCGTCGTATTTAGGTTGATGGATTCTTTTGAACACTTCCTTGAGCAGCAGTAATGTTTTCAGCCGATCTTGCAGTGCGTTGTGGTCCATGCTTGGGCCTATCACCTACACACCCTCTTTCTTCGAAATCATTCACTACACGATAAATAGTGCGTTTTATTGGCACGTTGTTTCTCCCAAACATTTCACGTAACTTTCTCATCGTCACAGTAATCGATGATTGATTTTGATAAAATGTTGTAACGATTAAAACACGTTGGTTTATCGAATATTTTTCCATAATAAATTTGCCACGTATCTACTTTACGACTACCAAATATGAACTGTCAAGACTCAGACTAATGTTTACGAAAATGGCGGCAAAACAAAGTAGTATACCTTCCCGGCGGACACCCTGTATGACCAATAAAAACACCACTTAAGTCATTTTCACACTACATGACATATGGAATAAACGCCTAACTCAAATTAGAATTGTAATATCATATAATGCAGTTTTAAATAATGACATATCTGTTTTATAAATCAAAAGCCACCAAAAACACAAGAGAGTATATGAGAGTGTAAAACAACTTATCTCGAGTTAAGTGGTTTTTGGAAAACTGTAAGCACTTTCTCATCGATGCCAAAATGAGTTAAGCCAATTTTTTAAATTTTTGTTTTCACTTTTAGGAATCTTATGTCAGTTAGGCTACTATTGCAAATCAAAAATTCTTAAAATCAAAGAAGTAACTCGAGTTAAGTTATTATGACAAATGCATGGAGGAATTTTTTTGTGGACTTAAGTGATTTTTGAAGTAAAATAGTAACCTGAGTTGTTAATTATATTCGGGTGCTTAAAGCAATTATTTATAATTTTTTTTTTAAGTGTCAGTGCCGAGGTATTGTTGAACCTTTCTAAGGCAGTTTTCAAAACGCTGAGTCATTTTTGTTATAAATATAACGATAACCTTGAAAGTTGGTGACAACCACTGATTGTTACACCAAAAAAGAAGACATTTAAAGTAAAGGTTAAGGTAAATATCAGATTAGATTGACCTGATGAGTAAAGATGACCGAATACAGACGGGATAGCAGCTTGAACAGAAATCAAAATTTGCTTTAGGATATGGTTACACAGTCGATATGTAATTATGGATATGTAATTGTTTTGATCTACTCGTCAGTGCTAACAAAACTCTAAGTTTGTGAAAGCGGTCATAGTGCACGCGTTTCAGAAGCTGCACGAAATCGTCGGCATTGACCCATTGTTCAAATCAATTTAATAATAGTTCAAAAGTTTTTTAAATATAGACACCTCCTTCTTAGGAATAATTCTGAATAATTCGTTAGATCATTTTCTTCATCAGATATAGCTCATCCACTGTACGTTTATTTATATAAGACTGAATGTTTGCAGTTGCAAAAATGAATTACAGCAATACAAATATAGCAAATATAATCGAGAGTTGAAAACATGTTTGAAGTTATCTTGGGTAGTGTGAAGTCCCAGTCCAGAAAAGCCACTATTAAGGAAATGGTATATACTCTTGCCATCAGGCCCTGCAGAACAGCTTCAGCCCAAGTGGGTAGTTGGTGTAAGGATGTAAAAGCTTAAATTCACTAATAGAAAAAAAAGTCATACAATTTTTTCATTTTTTCATTTTAAGTTTTTTATTTGTTCTTTTGATGAAACACTTGTTTTTTGATGCGAAAAACCGTACTTCGTTTAGAGTGTTTTGAAATTTAGATTTTCCGTGTGGTCGGAATAAACATGCAATACAGCAATTTTGTTGAGCCAATACTGCAGCATTGTTGACCTAAGGTAAGATTTTAAACGACGAAGAACGGAGAAACTTCGTTCATTTGAGAAAGATGATCCTGGGATTGTTATAAGCAACCGGACGAACCGTACAAACTCAAGGATTAAACCCCTGACTCCAGCCGTATTTTTGCAAAAAATCAACTACTTCTCTCAAATTTGTTGCTTGCTCATTCTGTCTGGGCTGTAAGAATACGTCCCTATCGCTTATAAGTCTTTGTTTATCAAAGTCATCTTTGAAGAACTTAACTACATCATTGACATCTACTTTTTGGCCTACAGCGAATCGTTCCAGTAGTTTGAAGAAACGAGAAGAATCATTTATGAAATATTTCAAAAAAATGATTTTCTGTAAAGAATTTTCGGTGTTTTGAATTTGTAATTTTCTGAGGTACCTACATCGATACATTTTGGTGCTTCTTAGTAATAGGGTCCAGTTTTACCCTTTGGGTACGGAACCCTAAAAAGTAACTGAAATTCTTAGGAGAATAAACAACATTTATAAATCGAAATTTCTAACTTGTTTTTATCATTTCTTTACATCTTCGACCACTGCACTTGTACTACTAACAAGAAAGACAAAAGAAAAGAAGATGCACACTATAAAGAGCCAGCACGAGAGAGAGAGAGTACAGAATTCATCCGGGGAAAACCGTCCTGAGTTGTCGTCGGTCGTTTTTTTTTGTATTTATTTTTTTTTTCTTTCATTAATGAGATTGAAAATTTCTAAGCTTTTCTGAAAAGTTATAAAATTTCGAGTGGGTAATTTACCCACTAGAAAAATCTCGAGTGGGTTTTACTACCCACACTACCCACATTACCTGCCGGGACTGATTCTTGAAAATACTTCAATACATGATTTCGACTTTGGCCACAGGTACAAGCTTTACACTTTAAGAATGAATTCGTTTGATACAATTTTTTTTTCAGGCTGTTGGTGTTAAACCACATTCAATCTTATAGAAATAAATTCCCAAAGCTTTTCCGACTTTGTTACTTTTTTAAAATCAAAGCCATTCTGGAGAAACATATGAAGATCCCAAAAAAATTGTGTAGCAAAAAGAAGACTTCAAAGATATAGGAAACAAAGTTTTAGCAGAATCAGATATTAGATACATCTAGATGCCAATTAAATAGCCTATTTTATACACTTAGGCCCAGTTTTTTAGTGATGACTTTAACCAGAGTCAGCAGACAGACTAGGTATATCCGCTTAGTTCTTCAGCAGAGAGGTTTATCGCCATTAACTAATAAGCGGAATATTTGTTGTATTTTATATGGACATATTTTTTTTTAAGTGGTTATACATGTACTAAATAACATCTATGTATTACTGAACCATTAACATTTCACTGTTCGTTTGCCTGTGCATTACAGTTTGTTAACCGCAATACCAAGTTCGTGCATTTTTTTTTTTCTTTTTTTAAAATAGAATGAGTTCAAGTTTATTATGCAGTTTTATTTTTGAATTATTGAGAGATATTTAATAGCTTCGTTAAATGCAAAACAATTATTCAAACAACATACGTAAAGAAATCCAATGATTCAAAGAAGATCCAAAACGTTAAGCATGTGTTTCTGTTAAGTATGAACAAAGCAGTTGCGTCACTTCTTTAAATGATAGACGATACATAAAAATAAATTAATCAAAAAAAAAAAAACAACATAAAAACCCAAATCAACCAATAACCTGCATAGTGATGTGTCTACCTCTAAACTCAGACAAAATAATAAAATACAAAATGTTTGTTTACATTTTTATTTATGAATGAAAAGCTCACTGGAATGTACTCACACTCAGTCAATTAAAAAAAGCTTAAATTCTGCGGCGAATTCGTCTGTGAGCACGTGGAAGTCATAATAAAAACAAACAATTTCCCATTGTCAAGTGCACAAGTCGTAAAACGTTAACCCAAATAAAAGCTCCCACCCACAGCTGATGTCTGTATACTGTATTTTGTCTCCAAACTTAAACCCAATTCAGTTTCGAGAGAAGATGATTAGTCGTTGTTCATTTCGAACCCTCACGAAGTATTGGGAAGATTAATTCGCCGTCTTTTTGGTTAAGTCAGATGTAGTTCTACCAGTTGGGGTAGTAGAAGATGCCTTTGCCTTTTAAACTTTGGTTGAGGCCATTTGTGCAGCACATCCAACAGTTTTCCAGTCGCTGTTGGTATATACTTCAAGTTAGTTAAGTCAAACCAGTTTAAGCAATCCGGCGGATTCGTGAATTCGTATTCGGATTTCGTTCGAACGGTTAGTTGATATCTGTGACCGGGTGATATCGGACGAACTAGTCGGTGCTACGTACGGCATTTTACTTTAACCTTCATAAATCGCTGTTTCAATTGAATTTTGAAGTTTCCCAATATTTACGGATTAATTGTCTTTTTGAAAATTTGAGAAATTATTGCGAAATTATAAATCTAAAATTAATATTTCGAACAAAATGTCGGTGTCAAAATTCTGGCGAAAATATTTTTTATAAAAAATATTAAAAGTATTTATCACCCACGGAATTCAAAATACAAAAAATAGATCAACGTTGAGAGTGTTTAAGAGCTTTGTTTTAATTAAATGATGTGGCATTGAAAAGAAAATATTTATCTTCATGTGATAGCTTAAAAATTCGCCATCCAATTCTCCGAGTGAATTATTTTTATGTTTTAAACAATAAATTAAATTTTGTGTCGAAAATAAATGTTCGCAACTTCAATATGTGCGTTGTTTTAAAGATAAAATTTGTGTTGTTCACCATTAAAGTGTGATGTATTTAAGTGATTTAAGTTCGTGAGTCTTCAGTCCTTTTGAAGAGAAGGATCACACAGTTGAAATTATTTATTGATATAAATGGAAAATATGTGCTAGAACTACGATCTGCGTTTGGGGATGCAAATCGCGAAGCAGTATCATCCAGAGGATTTATTGGACATAATTTTGCCTGCTGCTGTAAAGGAAGCGGATGTAAGTTTGCATGGCTTCGTTTATCTGTACGTATAATTTAATTTGGAATGTTTTTTTCTTCTGGAGAGAATTATTTATGATGGGAATTTTTTTGGAGGCAAGTGAAGTGAATAATAATATTATGAAAAGGATGACGAAGGGAATATGTAACTCATTTCACTCTTGAATAAAATACGTGCTCTTCCTCTTGGTTATGCAAATTTTGTAAGTTGAGCATTAATTAGCAAAATGGATTAACAAGGGAAGATACTTTTTTTTTTATTCTGAATGATGAAATCCAAATTGGACACGTTTGAAGTTGTCACATCTCTGTAGAAGGTTGATATTTCAAACTGGGAAGCCTGTTTATTGACACAGATTTCATAGTTTATTTTATTTTATTTTATTTTATTTTATTTTATTATATTTTATTTTATTTTATTTTATTTTATTTTACTTTATTTTATTTGATTTGACATTCCATTTTTATTTTTTATTTTATATTACTTAATTTTACATCAAAGTTTTAATTAACTTTAATATTTTTACTTGCTCTATAGGGCAAGTATTGGTTTCGTGTAGAAAAAAATTTCGAGCTTATAATCAAAACTAACACTACGATAATCGAGAGGTCTGAAAAAGTGGGTTTCGTCCGTCAGTCTGTGCGGCGTCGGTGCGTCCACTGTAATTTGAACTAGTGCCTAAACGGGTGGACCGATTTGCATGAAATTTGGTCCAGAGCAATTTTTTGTGATTCCCTAGAGGGAAATCACATTTGTGATAATTTAAGCTGTGATACTTCGCACCGTGATATATAAGGTCAGCCATCTAACGTTTTTTTTTTCAACTAGTGCTTGTTTCGTGAATGGTAACACTTAGCTCATGTCTGATTTGACAGATAATTAGTTTTATCCTTCCGCTGAACGAATATGGTTGTGTATACGCTTCGCTAAGTGGGCCTGCGGTCGACTTAGAGAAGATGTCGATTTTGCCAAAAAAATCATCATTTCAGATGAAGCACATTTTGATCTTGGCGGGTAGTCAATGAGCAAAATTGTCGCATTTGGGGCACAGAAAACCCGCACGCGTACATTGAAAAGCCGATACACCCAAAACGAGTCACTGTTTGGTGCGTATTTTGGTCCAGAGGCATAATTGGGCCATTTTTCGAAAATGAGCAAGGAGTGGCCGTTACAGTCAATGGCGATCGTTATCGGGCCATGTTGAACGAATTTTTTTTCTCAAAAATTGAAGAGGAGGATATTGGCAACATTTGGTTTCAACAGGACGGTGCTACGTGCCACACAGCCGAAGCTACACTCGAAGTCTTGCGCCATTTTCAAAAAAAAAAAGAAAAGTTATTTGGCGGACCCTTTATTGAACGAAAATAATCAAATTTTTGGCTTTTTGAAACGTTTTCTTACTTGACTGATATAAACTTTAATTTGAACCCTGACAACATTGCTAAATTGTATATCTAATCTTGACGAGAATTGTATATCAAAGCCAGATGTTATAGCTTCTATAATTTAAAAAAAACTTTGCAAATAAACTGCTTCTGCCACTGTCCACTCTCTTTAAATGTTCTTTGTTTTCTTGTCAATTTGATTGCGGTTGGAACAAGTCTTTTATAATCCATCTACATAAAAAGGGTAGAAAAGATGAAATTTAAAACTATAGGCTTATTACTTATTCCGAAGCTTTTTAATGCTATTGTTTGTGAATCTCTCTGTTTCTATGTTAAATCAGTCATTGTCCCGACTCAACATGGTTTTACGAAAGGTCGCTCTACTGTGACCTTTCTCATAGAGTTGATGCATTCAAGAAAAGGAAAGAAGAAGACTGCGACTGCGTCTTTACAGATTTTAGTAAGGCATTTGATATACTCTCGCATAATATCTTGCTACAAAATAAATGAAATTTTTATTTTGTGGCTTCAATCTTATTTATTAAACAGATCTTACTCAGTGTTGTTTAATGGTTGTCCATCAAATTACTTTGCTGTGAATTTTGGAATACCACAGGGCAGCCATTTAGGTCCTCTTTTATTTATTATATATAAAGCATTCTAATTGTCTCATTTATGTGGGCGATGTTACAATTTTTAAAACTATTTCCAGTATTCGTGATTCTGAAATGATTCAATGTGACCTTAATTAATTTTTTGACTGGTGTGTACGTAACTGTTTGTCTCTTATCTTAAAACTGTCAGTGACTTATTTTAATTATATTTTAAATGGAGTTTCCTTGCCATGTGTGGAAAACGTATCTGTCCTTGGCATCTTATTTGATCGTTAGCTTGAATTCGTTCAACACATCAACTCAATATAAAATAGAGCTAATTCACTTCTTGGATGGATCAAGAGAGAATCAGGACAATTTTCAGACCCCATTGTTACAAAACAGCTTTTTATAACATTTGTTCCACCTATTCTTGAATATTCTTGCCAGGTTTGGTCAGCTTGCTATGAGTGACACATATCAAGAATAGAAAGTGTCCAAAAAAGATTTTTGCAGTTTGCCTTAAGAGGCTTAGGATGCCATTATCCCTACGAGCTTCCCGCATACATCAATAGACTAAAACTCAGTGACTTACCTTGTCTTGACTTACAGAGGCTCTTATTCAAGTTTCGTTTTTATTGTTAAAGTAATTAATGGAAATATTGACTCTTTTTACCTTTTGTCCCGAATAAATTTTTATATACCTCAAAGAAACTTGAGAAATATACCCAACAAAATTCAATTATTTGATTTTGTATTATTGACATAAGCATTTATTTATGTTTGAGCTAGTCTTTAACTATGTAAATAAATAAGTAATATTCAATTTAAAACAGGTCTTCTTCAAAGGCAACAGCAACAAAATTACATTTAATTTAATTTATAATTTTGTAACAGGAAATTTTATTTACATTCCTGAACAAATTAATCAAGCCATCAGATTTATTTTGGCATAAAAATAATTATTACTGACTATTCTTTTAAATATTTCAAAATTTAAATATTTATTATAGCCCTAATTGGTGCCTAAACCTTTGGTGCTCATTTACTTTAAACACCTTATTTAAAAAAAAAAAGAAGAAATTTCAATGCTTAGTTTTCTTTTTCACTTTCACCCAAAAATGGCGTTCATATGTATACGGATAGAATGTTTAAATTGCTCACTGACCTTTCAAATCACGAAGACATCCGGTTCAGCCTTTTTTCTTTTATTAAAATCTATGAGATAGTTTTTAAAATCAAATTAAATTTGTTGATGTATAAATTCAAAGCGACTGTCGCTTAAATACCTACATATGTACATGCCTACACAAGTACAACTACAAGAATTTTGTATTTTGTTCTATTCTTGTTTTAAATTGAAGCGAAATTAAATTTTCAAAAAATGTATAGTTTTTTTTTTTCCTCAACAAAAATAATGAACAAAAAAATACCATCGGCGTATTTTAATCAGGTATTGCTAGCTATTTAAATGGATATTATATTTATATTTGATTATTTAGAAAAAAACCACCAAATAAATATATGTGTATACTGCTTTTTGCATAGCTAATTTGTTTTTTTGATTTAATTAATTCATCCGGCTCTACAAGCAAAAACATTAACGTAAATCTTCATAAATATGCTTTAATATTTAAATAAAATGTATGTATTTAATTTTATCCCTCGCGTCTTATTGAAATTTAATTCAAAAATAATTAATTATTCAAACTTCAAAGAAATATGTTTATATCAATGACCGAATACCTTATGCACGTTTAATCATAAGATCATTTTCAGCCTTTATCTATGAGAGCAAGAACACAATTATGTACGTTTTACCGTTTATTTTATTTTTTCTTAAATGACGAAATCTCGCATTTTGTTTAGTAAAATCATGAAAAATGAAATCTTGCAGAGTAATGGTTGATATCGCATTTCAAAAATTCCGTTTTTAACAATCTCGCATTTAAATCTCTCACTTAAACAGCTCGCAAATAAAAATCTAGCATACCGTTGTCCAAGAAAACTTATTTGACATAGGCGCGTGCCTGATTCTTAAAAGTTCAAAATTAAGCTTTGGAATTAATTTTATGGCATCACATTGTACATTGTACAACCTATTTGATAACAGGAAATTTTCAAGTGCGGAATTTAATTTTTTTGAGATTTTAGTTTGGAGGTTTTGTAATTGCGAGATTCTAAAAAGCGGGATATTGTATTTGCGAAATTATGAAAAGTGGAATTTTGTGTGTTGCGAGATTTTGCAATGCGAGATTTTGAATATAAATTTAAAGAAATTGTGGCCCGACATCGCCAGGGACTAGTGACCATTACTGTGTGCGTGTTATTTGTTTGCATGAATGGGACCTACAATGTTCAGCCTAATCCTAATGCTAGAGCGATATGCTCTTATTCATGACAAGATATACTCTTGCAGGATTTGGCACTTCCCCTCAGGAGGGAGTAGCTGACTTTTTTTTAGGTGGACGAGGCTGGGACTCGAACCCAGACTTTCGGCATGATAGTCCTACCCACAAACCATTACGCCATCACCACCGGCGAGATTTTGAATACAGGAAATAAAATAAAATAAAATAAAATAAAATAAAATAAAATAAAATAAAATAAAATAAAATAAAATAAAATAAAATAAAATAAAGTAAAATAAAATAAAATAAAATAAAATAAAATAAAATAAAATAAAATAAAATAAAATAAAATAAAATAAAATAAAATAAAATAAAATAAAATAAAATAAAATAAAATAAAATAAAATAAAATAAAATAAAATAAAATAAAATAAAATAAAATAAAATAAAATAAAATAAAATAAAATAAAATAAAATAAAATAAAATAAAATAAAATAAAATAAAATAAAATAAAATAAAATAAAACAAAATAAAATAAAACAATATAAAATTAAATAAAATAAAATAAAAAAAATCTTCAGAAATAAAATAAAAACAATAAAGTTCAAAATAATTAAAATTAATGCAAATCAAAACATATAGGTATACAATATCATAATAGTTTATTATATTTGAAAGCGGTATGAAAGCCGAAAGCCGAACAAGGGGGAGGAGAATAGTGGATAAAGAAACTGGGAGGAGGTGAGAAGGGCAAGAGAAAGGGCAGGAGAAGAGGGAGTGTAGAATGGGAATTGGATATGGGAGACTTTTAACCCTAAGGGGAGTGTTTGATAAACATCGATAGTCTATCGATAGTATCGATAGTTTTTTTAGATCGATGCTATCGCCGATAGATTGAAACTATCGATGCTATCGAAAAAATAAGCATTAAATACATTTTCTTTCAAAACAAACCAGTCTCATTTACTCACCATTAAATTCCGATGGGAAGTTTCGACTATTATGCATATTCTAAATTTTTGAATTAGGGAATCATTTCCAGGGTAATTTTGTTCGCGATAGCCCCCATTAAAGATGGCGCTATCACTATCATAATATTACCTTATTGTTATATTTCACTTTATCAAACAAGCAAAAAGAGGTAGGTATACTTTTTGGTAGGAAATGCGACTCGATTTTGTAAGGATAGTTTTTGCGAAAAACATCGATACTATATCGATCGTGAAATTCTTCGATATTTATCCGATACTACCTTAGGGTTTTGTTGAAATACAATACAAATAGAATAGTAGTTAACTATAATTAATCTAAAAATAATGTTTTCCTTAGTATACATTTCAGTTTAAAATGAATAAATCAACCTTGAAGACGTGTGTTCTCCAAAAATTCATAATTATAGTGAAATTCCTTAATGAAGGTTTTAAATATTCTTATTAGAATCAGGATGTACAGCGTAATTGTATATGCCTGATGAGGAAAAATGACAAAATCAAGTCCACGAAAACCAAGCATAGCCAACACAAATCATTTATTAGTGTATGAAATTTTTTACTCAACATCAAGGGCTATTCAACTGACACCGAAATAGAAACTGCAAATGAAATCATTCATCTGTATTTATTGTGTGTGCGTGTTTGTTTGTGCATACATCAGGGTAAATCCCTAACTATAAAAATTCCTAGAAAGGATGTTTATCTTTCCATTTTTTCCCATCTCAAGTGGAATTCGGCTCCCCAAATAAAAAATAAAGAAGAATTTATATCAAAGATTATGAGGAAATTTGAAAAACGATGATGGAGAGAATCTTAATGTTTTTATTTTTACTTGCTCTATAGGGCAAGTATTGGTTTCGTGTAAAAAAAAAAATTCGAGGTTATAATGAAAACTAACACTAGGATAATCGAGAAGTCCGAAAAAGTGGGTTTCGTCATGCCGTCCGTCGGTCTGTGCGTCTGTGCGGCTGTGCGTCTGTGCGTCTGTGCGTCTTTGCGTCGGTGCGTCCACTGTAATTTGAGCTAGAGCCTAAACGGGTAGACCGATTTGCATGAAAATTGGTACAGGGCATTTTTATGTGATTCTCTTTTTTTTGACACTTTTAATATTTACTCGTTCAGTATATACATCATGCATCTTCAATGTTGGGTTACATACAGTATTTAACCACAAGAGCAAGTTCGTGCGATCAAGTTGTGCATATTTTTATGTATTGTTTTGATATCATTGTCAATATTTTTGTTTACGCTTCTATCAGAAATAGAATAATAAGCAATCACAATATGGAAAGCCCTGACCATAATAATGTGATGTGATCCTTTTAAGGTTGCAATATAAGCCTGGTCCTTATGTCAAGACATATACAAAAATTCTTCTCTCCATCTGTCGAATATTTAATAATTTTCTATGTTGTTTTTATTTCATGTCTCATTTTAAGCCAACAAAGGATAACAAAATAGTTGTTTGTACATCTGTTTGTACTTCCATTTAGATGATCCCAAATTCCTAAAATTATCATAAGGAAAAGTATATTTACATAGGTACACAACACACAGATTGTACCTATGTATATATACGGCATGTTGTAATAAGAATAACAGATACAAAGGGTGATTTGTGTTAGATATGCGAACAGAAGCTATGAAGTGAAGGTAGTTTGAGTTGAAACTTTTTAAAAATCGTACGAGATCATATGTTTGTATATGAGCCTATGAGAAGCAGAGTTGCCTAACTTATTTTGGCTCTTATTCTTAAAAAGGATAGTACTAATATTAATTGGAACAGAAATATGCCCTTTTTGAAAGAGTTATAACTTTAAAAAAATATAATTTTTGTTTTAACAAATACTTCTTTTCGACTTTTAAATGTCAAAATCAGTAAGGCCACCATGACCACCGTCCAAACAATGAGATGTGTGGATGTGTTGTTTCTCAAAAATCACTCGTAAATTTTTTGAACCACAAATACAAAAATTTTGACGATTAAAAAAGCCATCAAGATGAACATGAGCCTCATCACTGAGGATTTTGTTTGCAGATAAAATCGCCACCAAAAGGCTTCACTATTTTTAAAATGTTGCTTAACAATGAAAATGCAATTTTGTTTTCACTTAACGCTCCATTTTTAATAACCCCCAACTGTTTTGTTTTTATTGGCAACACTTAACTGCACAAATGGCTTGAAATTCAAATCTGGCGTGAATGTTGGGACAACCTTTAGTATACAAAAATGGTGTAAGACGGATCAGTGGAGTCAATAAGTTAAAAACGGTATAAGAAAAACATAAAACTACATTAATTAAAGTGTGTATAAGAAAAATACTTAATTCATTCTTTATAAGAAAAGAAACTATATAAAGGCTCCGCCAAATAACTTTTTTTTTTTTGAAAATGGCGCAAAACATCGAGTAGCTTCGGCTGTGTGGCACGTAGCGCCATCCTGTTGAAACCAAATGTTGCCAATATCCTCCTCTTCAATTTTTGTGAACAAAAATTCGTTCAACATGGCCCCATAACGATCGCCATTGACTGTAACGGCCACTCCTTGCTCATTTTCGAAAAATGGCCCAATTATGCCTCTGGACCAAAATCCGCACCAAACAGTGACTCGTTTTGGGTGTATCGGCTTTTCAATGTATGCGTGAGGGTTTTCTGTGCCCCAGATACGACAATTTTGCTTGTTTACTACCCGCCAAGATCAAAATGAGCTTCATCTAAAAAGATGATTTTTTTGGCAAAATCGGAATCTTCTCTAAGTCGATCGCTGGCCCACTTAGCGAAGCGTATACACTAATTACCTGTCAAATCAGACATGAGCTAAGTGTTACCATTCACGAAATAAGCACTAGTTGAAAAAAAAAAACCTTAGATGGCGGACCCTATATATATTGTATCGTGTTTTATATGGAGCAAATAGACAAAATTGAAAATGTCTAACCTTTCGTTTACTTTAAGGTAAACTCTTTTCGGATGGTTGAGGAGTGGTGACGATGAAAACAATAAATAAAAGAAGAAATATTGCAATTTTTTTTTTACTGTCCGATTTCAGCAGAGTTGGTCGAAGTATTGTTTTCATTTGGATTTTTTATTTTCAGATCTGATGCAATGCGATGGGTTTGTAGCTTATGTCGAATTCCTTACAACCAAAAAATCGATTTTCTCGTCAAATGAAATCTTTATAATGGTTTATAATTAATTCCTTGCCGGACTTAAAGATATTCGAATTAATTCTTCTTTTCATTATTAAATTGTAATTTTTTGTTACTTGGATAAAAAAAATAATTGTTTGTTGTTTTGCAACTATTGACTAAAATAAATTTGTTTTTAACCCAATTAAAGGAACGCGATAAATTAATTGCACTTTGAAATTATGTATTTTTTGTGAACTTGTATGTGCACAACTTTTGTGTTAAAATTCCCGTCAAATAGCACACACACCATCACATAAAAAGAATCGATTTTGTTCACAAATTCCTTACAACCAATATAAATAATCGATCTGAAATGGTTATAAGGAATTCAACATTATAGTTTCAAATTTTGGTTATTTTAAAGATAGCCGTATATTGTGGGAAGTTCGTTGAATATTAAAGTCAAAAATATTGCGGGAATATAAATTATCTATTACCAAATGGATTTTTAAGAGATCTTGACATTTTTGAATAAATTTTTCAGTAATAAGCAAATGTTTTCGGTGCTATTATGTTGAAGAAAATAATAATGTATTATCTACCATGACATGGTAAAAGGGCTTTAAACAAAATGATATACCTTAATAAATAATGCAAAACAATCAGTGAAAATTAGTAAGTGATGTCTACCCATTTTGCATGAGTACGGGACATCCCTGGGTATGTAATGTACTTTCGAAAATTCCTTTGTTTCAATCACAAAATAAATCATACACCACGCACCACGCACGCCACTTACTTAAAACCCAATAATTTCACGAAGAAACTTATTTCACGGCACATAATGGGCCATAATCAAACAGTATCTATATACATAATTTATAACAAAACAAAAACAAACAAGGAAAAATATTTGATTTCAATTATAATGTTACAATTCTCAACCATGATTAAATAATGTTCATATTATGTTTACATTACATAATATTTGTGTAAATAATTATTTAAATTGTACATATGGAAACCAATAAGGTAAAACGCACTAATTGATTGCTTTAAAAGACTTTGTTTGTTAATTGAGCTATTTCTAATTCGAAAATGGAAAATTAATTTTATGTTGTAAAGCATAAAAACATTTGCCTAGAATACCATATGTGTACCCGGGTGTGTTCATTTTATAATTGATTCGAGCAACACGTGTGTATGTTTGTGTGTATAATGTTTCTTCAGAAGTGGAGTTAATCATCGTGAACAAGTTGTTTGAAATAAATACAAAATAAAACAGTATACTATTATGTTAAATGTTTAATTCAATTCTAAATAAACTAGTCTCGGAATTTATATTTATTTTTACTTTCTGTTTTAAATTAATGAGAATGATAAATCTGTTTGGATTCTTATTATGTAGGTACGCTTTAGCAATTAAATCTATAAATTATTAATACCTGCGTGATAGCTGATTTGCTATCGAATCGAAGGGAATAAGTGGAATTGTCTCTCTCTATAGAAAATGGTTAACAATGTCAAAAATACTTATATAAGAAAATGGATTTTTAAATGTAATAATGTTATTTGAACTAATTGGAAGCATCATATTGAATAATTAAAACAAAATCAGTCCGTCGATTGACGAAAATACACGCGAACAATCCAAAAATAAGACCATTTTCTCAAAAACTGTGCTGAATTGTTATTTTCGTTATGTATTTTTTTTTTTATGAAACGCAGTTTTCTCTTACAATTACTTAAGTCAAAATCCAGAGCTGATGAAGATTATAGAACTTATTCTGCAGATTACATTTTAAAAAATTGAAAATTATTTAAAATTTAACCCTAAAAGCTTTTGGAACTTCGTGAGTAGTAACAGAAAAATTGACGGAGACCCCAAATCTTTGCATTTCAATTATGTAAACAGTCATACCAAAACTTTTTTTAAAGATGCATTTGTAGTTTCCAGTCCTCAGGAATCATCAGACTTGTCACTTCGTAAACTTTATTTTTCACACCTAAATTCAATTAATTTTGCTATAAGTGAAGATTCTAACGGGTGTTTTTTTTCAATCTGGCAATACTTTCTTCGGAGTTAGGTTTTTTGACAGCTATCACTTGATTTATGCTCAATTCGGTTCGCCATTTCATACAGAATAGACTGACGCCTGAACAACGCTTCCAAATTGTGCCCAAGGCCAAATGGGCCCAAAACAAGATTGCCATTGATCCCAATTTTCATAAGCGAATTGTATTTAGCGACGAAGCTCACTTTTGGTTTAATGGATACGTCAATAAACAAAACTGGCATTTATTTGGAGTGATGATGATCCTCGAGTGTATGTTGAGACACTGTTACATCCTCAAAAAGCCACTGTTTGGTGTGCTCTATGACCTATGAGCAAAGGGAATCATTGGTCCATATTTCTTCAAAAATGAAGCCGACCATAATGTTACAGTCAATGGGGAACGCTAAAGAGCCATGATTTATGACTTTTTCGTGCCTGAATTAAAGGATGTGATGTGTTCGACCTTTGGTTCTAACAAGACGGCACTACATGCCATACAGCCAACGAAACAATCAATCTATTGAAGAAAACTTTTGGTGAGCGCATTATCTCGCGTCGTGGGCATGTGGCGTGGCCTCCAAGATCGTCCGATTTAACACCGCTGGATTATTTTTTATAGGTTTATATGAAGTCGCTTGTCTACGCAGATAAGCCAGAGACGATTGACGCCTTGGAAGAGAATATTCAGGGCGTTATTGCTGACATACGGCCCCAATGGCTGCAAAAAGTGGTCGAAAATTGGGCCTCTGGGCTGGAATTTATTCGAGCCAGCCGCGGTGGCCACTTGCTCGAAATCATTTTTAAAATATAATGACAAACTCTTATTTTTATAATAGAGCTAAATTCTGGCCATCACATTAAATTGGATGCGTTTTATTTCTTCTTAAAAATCACACGTCTAAAAAAAACACCCTATATTGCTTAACATATTCTGAAACTTGACGATTCTTTTAACCCAGGTCCTGATGGCATACCATCTTGTATACTAAAAAAATGTGTATCATCTTTATCTCATCCTCTATATGTTTTTTTCAATGTATCATTAAAGTGCGCAATTTTTCCTACTTTGATCAAAAAACGACATCACAACCTACCCACCTATTGCTAAACCCGAAATTGTTTGAGTCTATTGTCTGTATAACGTCTTATCTTTTAATTGTAGTCAGTGAACACGGTTTCGTCCAAAAGAAGTCATCCGTAACAAAAATGTTTCATTTTACATCTTTTTGTCTTGATGCCTTTGAAGATCGAAAGCAAGTATAAATTGTGTATTTTAACTGATTTTAGTAAAGTATTTGACAAATTATGTCACAAAACCTTCAACAACTTAAATATTAAGTTTAAAGAATGCTTTTTAATGTGGATTTCATCTTATTTAAACAAATAGAAGTTTCTGGGTTAGTTTTCGAAATGAGCTTTCGGATAAAGGCAGCCATTTAGGTCCCTTATTATTCATATTATACATTAATGACTTGACATCAATAATTCGAAATTCTTCTATTCTTATCTTTGCCGACAACATTAAAATTTTTAATTTTTAAAAGAATAAAAATACGAATGTTCGCAACTTCAAGAAGATCTTCATAGGATTAGCGAATGGTGCAATACAAACCGTATTATATGTTAAATATTGACAAATGTAAAATAATGACTTTTACGCGCAAAATAAAAAATATATTTAATTACGGTTACATGCTAGATTCTTCCTCTTTATGTAGAACTAGCTGGCCCGCCGGCTTCACACGGGTAGACAAACCTAAGCTTCGTATAAAAATTTAAAAAGAAAATATATATGTATAGATACATTTTTGAGCTACTTTTTGTAATTGAATACTACTTTCTGGGTTTTATCCCACTTAACGTGGGACAAATATGTTCATCTCAGTCCAACCTTTATTACTTTCCCAACACAGAAAGAATTTTTGTATTCGAAAACCATCGTTTTATTTTTACCCCATTTCACTCTATAAATAGCATTTATTTTAAATAACCTTTCAAACATAAAAAGGATTTCTTTAATCGGACAATTTTTATTTTTATCCCATTTTACCCTAAAAATACAAAATTTGAAAAAGAATATCTCTAAATCCATTTCCAAAAAAAAAACTTTCATATAAAGAAATATTTTCTTAAATCGGACTATTTTTTGTTATTTTCATCCCATTTCACCATACAAATTGAAAATTAAAAAAAAAATACCCTTGAACATATTTCCTAAGAAAAACATTTCAAACGCAAGTTGGGTTTTTTTTAATCAGATACGTCTTTTTCATTTTATACCCTTTCACCATACAAAGTGAATTTTTCAAATATTTTTATAGTAATTCTGCTATTCAGGGTGGAGAAATACCTAACAAATCAAAGATCATTAAGATCGGTCCAGCCGTTGTTGAGTTATGTGTTGTAACTAAAACGACTTTGTTTTATATATTAAGATATCAGTTTTCTCTGATTTAGGGATTATTCTAGATACTAAATTGACATTAATTGACCACTATAACTACATTATTAAAAAAGCCAATAAAACTCTCTGATTCATAAAATTATTCTCCCGTGATTTTCAGGCCACTTACGTCCTTAAGCTCCTTTATATATCTTTTGTTAAGTCAGCACTTAAGTACGCATGTTTACTATGCGCACCCTACTATACAGTTCATTAAACACGCTTGAGGGAATTCAAAAAAGATTTTGTCTGCGTTTTTTTCCTTGGTCCCAAACATTGACACTACCTCCTTACAATCATAGACTCATGTTTATAAACATTCCACTACATAGGAAACATAGGCAAAATCTCCAGTTGTGTTTTATTATTAAATTAATTAATGGTTCAATAAATTCTCCATCAGCTCTGTGTAGATTGAATTTCAGTTACAGTCTAGCTAGCTTAAGAAGTCAACTGCCTTTAAATATTTAGCAGAACAAACTATGGTGTGAATAGTCCTTTGAACCAATTGATTCCAGTTTTCAATAAGTATTATTTCTTAATTTCCTCGATCAATGGCAATTTTAAATTCAGTAAATTAAATGATACATTTTTTAATAAATCACTGTAATTAAATTAAATAAAACATCGAGTGTAGCTTCGGCTGTGTGGCACGTAGCGCCGGCCGTCCTGTAGAAACCAAATGTTGCCAATATCCTCCTCTTCAATTTTTGTGAACAAAAATTCTCCACTCCTTGCTCATTTTCGAAAAATGGCCCAATTATGCCTCTGGACCAAAATCCGCCCCAAACAGTGACTCGTTTTGGGTGTATCGGCTTTTCAATGTATGCGTGCGGGTTTTCTGTGCCCCAAATGCGACAATTTTGCTTGTTTACTTCCCGCCAAGATCAAAATGAGCATCATCTGAAAAGATGATTTTTTTGGCAAAATCGGCATCTTCTCTAAGTCGATCGCAGGCCCACTTAGCGAAGCGTATACACAACCATATTCGTTCAGCGGAAGGATAAAACTAATTATATGTCAAATCAGACATGAGCTAAGTGTTACCATTCACGAAATAAGCACTAGTAGAAAAAAAAAACGTTAGATGGCGGACCTTTTAGCATGAGTATATGTGGTTTGCCGTTCTATTTGAATACTTTAGCTCAAACTCAATGTCTTTGCACTGCATTACTGTCTTCCATGTTGCGCGTTTTTAGACTTGGCTACTTTAGCTAACATGGTTCCTCCATCAGATTAATTGTATACATAACCATACACCAAGTTTGTTATTGTCGTTAAAAAATTCGATACTTTGGTCTCCAAATTTCCATTTTTCACTGCGATAATTAGGACCATCTCCATTGCGAAAAATCATTACTTTTAATTTGTCGAGATTCACCTGGCTGGATCCTCCATTTGTTGCAATACTTTTATAATCTTTTAATAATCAATTGGAGACTCTGCTAGTACCACGATGTCATCGGCGAACATAAGGACTTTTACTAAAAGATCAGCTGAAAGTATTCATATCAGTGCTGGGGGATGATAGGAAAAATCCCTTTCTCTGGGAATTTTGGTCTCTTAATGGACAAAGGGAAACCAACTCATTCTGTGGCAAGGCAATTTATTGTTTAGAAAATGTTACTCAGAAAAAGAGATTATAACGGGTGTTTTTTTTTTTAAGAGGTATAGAACTTTAAATTGGCAACATTATTTTAATTGGCGGACATTTTTTCAGCTGTAAAGTAAAAAGTATCGTATTTGGAGTGATAATCCTCAAGTGTATGTTGAGACACCGTTACATCCACGAAAACTGACTATTTGGTGTGCTTTATGGTTTGGTGGAATAATTGGTCAGTACTTCTTTAAAAACGATGCTGGCCAGAACGTTACAGTTAATGGTGACCGCTATAGAGCCGTGATTACTAACTTTTTCATTCATCAATTGAACAACCATTATATGCAGGAGCTGTGGTTTCAACAAGACGTCGCAACATGTCACACAGCTCGTGCCACAATTGATTAATTGAAGGAAACGTTTGGTAACAGCATACTTTCAAGTTACGGACCGGTAAATTGGCCTCCAAGATCGAGCGATTTAACGCCGCTTGACTATTTTCTGTGGGGATATGTGAAGTCGATAGTCTACGCCTATAAGTCCGAAACTTGCCTATATACGGCCACAAATGTTGGAAAAAGTAATCGAAAATTGGACCTCCAGATCCAGATTAGACTACGTCCAAGCCAGCCGTGGCGGTCATATGCCAGAAATCATATTTAAATTATAATTTCAGCAGATTATCTCTCGCATAAAGTAAATTTCATGTCAATTTAAAAAAAAATCATCTTTGTTTTATTCCATTTCAAAGTTCTATACCACCCTTTACAATAAATAGATTCCTTAAGAATTATTGAAAAAATAAACAAAATACTAAGCTGATACGAAACAAAAACATTTATGTTCTATTTAAACGCTTATGTTCTACTTTTTCCTCAGCGTAAACTGTCATAAGATCTTATGTAGAACATAAACTCTTATGTTTCGTTTCAGCAAATGGACCCCTTAAACTCACAATAAAATTTATGAAGGCGGATAAAGTATCAACGACTGAATTTGTAGAAGTTAAGCAAACATCATATTATTATTTTAGGCCAACATTTTCAGAACTGTTTGAATGTATTTCAATTATTAAGGAGATGAAAAAATCACATTACAAAGTTTCCTCAAAGAAGTCTTTAATTCAACTGGAAGATTACATAATAGCAAAAACTAAGCAAACAAAATATTTGTTTAAAGGTAGAAATTTTTTGAAGTAAGAAAAAAATTCTTTCAATAATATTGGAGAATACTGGAATACAATTTTTTAATGAGAATTTAATTTAGTGAAAAAAAAAAATCCAATTACGTAAGTACTTAATGAAAATAAGTTTTTTATTTCAAAAATATTTGTGGAAAAAAAGGGAATTTTCCGACTGGCTGAAGGGATTTCTTTTAAAAACGCCCGCAGCACTGGTTCACACCCTTCTGCTTAACCAACGGAATTACTGAATATTAAGTTTTGTATTTCTCCATTTTTATCACAAATTTTGTTTAAAATTAACCTGTCAATTTTCCTTCAATATAGAATTATGTATGTAACGTTCATAGGCTCCTCTTTCCCTTGTTAATTTTTTATCAAATCATTCCGCCAGCAAAAGTCTTAATTTAAAGTTCTATGCTCAATTAATGGAAGTATTTTTGTTGGTAGGCATTAAAGCCATGAAAAGACTTTAATAGATTTGCCGCATAAGTATAGGGACGACAAATATTCTGCCACACGTTTCTAACATCTGCCAATGTTACCTTGCGTATATCTTCATTCTGTTGGGAGAGAATTACGATCCCATTGATGCGAAGGACATCGCAGATAAGATTCAGGTCCTTTGAGAGCAACACGAACGATGCAAATGTTTATAGCTGTTGGGCATTCGTATAGATAAAATAAAACTGGGGTTCTTTTTGTTAGAGATATTTTGTTGGTATAGGTTAGGTAGTTATAGACATTAAACCATGACCTGACAGGGACGTCAATATTGTAAGTTGAACATGAAGTTATTGTAAATCACTTAAATGTTTTGCAGATAATAATAAATTACTTCATTGAGCCAAGAGTTTTACTCCGATAGCCTATAAATTGTACGGTACCTACTTTAATTTAAGAGAAGAAGGAAGTTCTTGTTTGTTCAAGTTTTTTGCAGGCAAGCTAAATATAAAGTCTAACTATAGGATAGGTTAGGAATTTAGGACATTTGAAATAATATCTGATTTCTTTAATAGATACCAAATCATTTGTTTGTAAAACAAACATTTTTAAAATTTATTGGAATGGTATTTAAAGGAATTTTTCGGTATAAATACGGCGCAAGGAAATAATTCCACATGGGATATTATTCCGGTCGATATTATTTGCGGGAATTTATGCCACCTTTGAAAGTTGACTTGATTTCCACCAAATTGAATAATTTATTACACTTTTAAGTGAGCTAAAACTTCAGTTTTAAAAGTAGAGTTGTTTCCCACTTAGTGCGTGAGAATTAATTTCACTTCGTGATGCATGAATATGTATATTTTTACAGGTGCAGTGAACTAACGTAACGGGAGCTACCTTTTCATGGGAAATAACTTCACCTCTAGTGGGAAATTATTTCACGTTTTATTGGTGAATTTTTTTCTTATTATAAAGAGTGTTTTTTTAGATATGTGGTTTTCAAAAAGAAATAAAACGCATATTATTAATTGTAATGGCCAAGAATTTAGATTTACAATCAAGATAAAGGTTTGCCATTATGTTTTAAAAATGATTTCGGGCAAGTGACATCCGCGGCTGGCTCGAATAAGTTCAAGCCGAGAAGCCCAATTTTCGACCACTTTTTGCAACAATTGGGGCCGTATGTCAGCAATAACGCGCCGAATACTCCCTTCCAGAGCGTCAATCGTCTCGGGCTTATCTGCGTAGACAAGCGACTTTACATAACCCCACAAAAAATAGTCCAGCGGTCTTAAATCGCACGATCTTGGAGGCCATGCCACAGGCCCACGAAGCGAGATAATGCGCTCACCAAAGTTTCCTTCAGTCGTTGGCTGTATGGCATGTAGCTCCGTCTTGATGGAACCAAAGGTCGTCCACATCAACATCCTCCAATTCAGTTACGAAAAAGTCATTAATCATGGCTCTATAGCGTTCCCTATTGACTGTATCATTATGGCCGGCTTCATTTTGGAAGAAATATGGACCAATGATTCCCGCTGCCCATAGAACACACCAAACAGTGACTTTTTATCTCAACAATGGCTTGTGGATTATGATCACTCCAAATACGACCATTTTGCATATCAACGTACCCATTCAACCAAAAATTAGCTTCATCGAATATTGCACGCAGCACGCGATGCGTCGCGCGAACCGAACCATTATTTTGGTAATAAATTTGCACGATTTACAAACGTTGTTCAGGTGTGAGTCTATTCATTATGAAATGGCGAACCAAACTGAATGTATATCAAGTGACAGCTGTCAAAAAGACCAACTCCTAATAAAATATTGCCAGATTGAAAACAACACGTCTAAAAAAACACCCTTTATAAAGGTGAGAAATAACGTCAGTTTTGAATGGGAAAGAAAACTTATTTCGCCTTAAAGTCTAGTACGCTGGTGATGCGAAACGAAAAATCCCATACAAAAATGACACAACGAAATCATAAACGAAAAATTTCGTCCTCCTTTTCGTTTTGCAGTACGCTGTTCGATGAGCGAAATTGATAATTGTAGCAGATTATTTGGAGAGGTCTTTGCTCTTTTTTCGCACTCATTTAATTACCCGAACCATTAATTGTGTGCGGTAAAGTGACATTTGAGGTTTGTTCGTGTTTGTATTAGTTGTTTCTTTCAATACAACATGGCTTTCGGTGATTTTTTTTCCGCTTGTGTTTGTTTTTGTTTTTGCAAACGGTGACGCTTTCAATTGTCATTTTTTCACTTTGGTTTTCGTAAGCATTTCGCTGTCGTGTTGGAGACCACCGAAAAATTTCGTTTCGCATCAGCAGCGTACTAGGCTTAAGGAAGTACATAACGGGAACTCTTTCCGTTCATGGAACTCCATAAAGAAACACTTTGTTAATAAAAAATATAAAATTGTTATAGCCAGCTCCGGGAATAACTTTTGAAGAAAGTAATTTCATATGTGTTATCTGGAATTAATGCCCTTTTCAATCTATATATGTTTTATTTTATTCCGCTCTGGCTTTTTCGCCCATAAATTTTTGGGCATTCTCCTTTCCATACACTCTCTACACAAATTGATTTTCTTTTTAGGATAGTGCGTATGACAACGACGTTACCTATATTGGACAAAAGTGATGAAAGCAATTTATGCTGAATGCTTTTTTTTTTTAAAGTAGTTAATTATTTCTTTTTCGAAAGCTTTATTTAAATTGAAAATTTAGTTATCCTAAGATCTTAAGCCCATTTACGATAAGCAGCTTTTCGCATTTAGCTGACAATATGAATGTATTGTGACGATAAAATACTCGTACCTGATAAACTGGCCCACATCAATACCTCAGCACTACAACACGCTTGTCTACTAAATACAAGGCTGCCTAAAACTTCGTCCATATCATTTGCCACGACCGACATGCTCTGAAAACATACTATATTATCCATCCGCTTGTCCATTTTACTGCCACTGATATTCATTAATTTTATTTTTTGCCACCAATGTAAAAGATTGCAATCCTTAATAACATCAATTGGCATAATGATTGCATTCATTGCCTCCACTTTAAGGCTTTGAAATTCCTTTTCTCGATGACAACATACATATTATGTAGGTGACTCGTGTTGTCTTCATTAATAGCCAAGCCTATTTTCACCGCTTCCGCTTCAATACTTGCAAATGCCTCTGTAAGAGGTCGCTTTGTTTTCCAAGTACTTGAAAAGATTTTTGATAAATTGTACCTCCGTTGTTGTCTTTGTGGTCTTTCTCGACATCAAAGGGTTCGATGGTGTTCGTGCCAACTTTGACGAAGCAGCAAGATTTCTCAATCGTCATCCTGCACAAGTGGACGAGTTTTGTAAGGATGCCAAGATACGGCATTGCTCTGAAAAATTCGTCCTTATCGACGCTATAATTTGAGACTTTAAAATCCCATCGTATTGATCTTAAAATCCTGGGCTTTTTCCAATTTCTATGGGAGTGTAAACATAAGATCGACAAGCGGTTGATTTACCAGTCCTAAAACCACACCGATAGGAGCCGATCAGATCGTTGAAAAAGAAATTAGGCGATCAACACAATATAGATGACAAGATTTTATATGGGAATCATGCATTCTTGTATTTTTTTTTGCATACTTTCCATTCTTTGCATTGCTTTCCCCCTTCATAAACCTTACATTTACTGGCCTCTTTAATGTTTTCCCCAGTTACATGACAACATGGAACGATGCAACGATCAAAGAATGCAAACAAATGCATAGATTCCCAAAAGATTGCATTCAATTGATTGCTGTAAATGATAACAATCTTATTGATGTCAAATGAACGTTGATTGCATAACTTGAAGTCGAATTTTAAAAGTGAAATGAAGTCAATGAATGTAAGATAAGGTTAGCTAGAAGGGCTGACAGTTGATCATGTTACCGTCACACTTAGATCTATGTACATCCGTTGTGATACCCTAGGAAGTTGTATCCCACTTAATGTAAAAACCTATGTGTTCTGTTAGCAGTCAAGCCATTTAGAGGCGTTGACGAAGTTCAGAACGCCATTAGACGTAGTTCTAAGAAAATCCTCTAAGTCATCAAAGAAATGATTTCCTAGATGTTTCTTTCTTAAATGACAGAGTGCTGGGTAGTGACAAAGAAAGTATAAGGTATCCTCATATCGCTGCAGCGTCTGCAAAGGTCATCAGTATTGAGCCTCATTTTCTTTTTGTGGTATCCCAGTAGGTTGCCAAGGGAACGATGATATTTTTTTTTCATTTGCATAATTTTGTCTGTCCTCTGCTTATTGAAATTTGACCATAATTTTTCTTGTTGTGCCGCATGTTCCAAGCAGGTTCCATCTCTCAATGTTTTTTTCTGATATTTTGCTACCACTATCCCGTTTGATATGCTACCAGGGCCCTATTTTATAAACATTGACAATTGCAACAAGTTACAGGTGACAATTTATTTAAACTCGACAATTGTCAAGATCTGTTTCATAAACAATTTGACAATTTTATAGAATTGTCGGAAAATACCCGACAATTGTCAAATTTTCGATTCATAAAATAATTTTCATGACAATGAATTGTCAAGTATCTTTTATGAAATGAAAAAAAAATATACAATTTAAATATTTGTCCGTACTTAATTGACAATAGTGACAGGAAACTCAATTACGGTCAAGTGTTGACAAAAGACAGCAGTTGAGCTTAAATGTTAAATAATATTTTTTCAAGTAAAAGTTTTGACGATTCTCTGTTGGAGCTCCGTGTAATACGTCGACGCCCTCGACATTTTAAACAGCGAATAAATAATGATTTTGACACACTTCACTTTTGAATAATAAAATACAACTTCGACAACTGTGAAACTTTAAATTTAAAAGAGTGCCTGTGTTCTGTCACTTCTAACATTTAGAAAATCGGTCGAGAAACGATGAGAATTGAAACAAAATGCATTGGTTTTGTTCCATTTTTCATCGCTTTTCGACGTGGGCACTGCATAAAGTTATGTAGGCCTTGATAAACTTCAAGATCATACAATTACAAAATTGTCACGACAAATAATGTGTCAGTATATGAGAGTGACAAAATTGTCATGACAAATTTGTCATTGTATATTTCTGACAAATTTCTCAACTGTCAATATTTTATGAAATACAAATTTGTCAGAAAAGTGTGACAAATTTGTAGAATTGTCACCTGTCAATTTTTATGAAATAGGGCCCAGGTTGGTACTTTAATATTTCGTTTGGCTTGAATTGAATCAAGTGACCATCCGTTCTCGCCACCTCATCAGCTCTTTTGCTTGCCTGTACATTACTGTGACCAGGAACCTAGTAGAGTCTAATATTATGCTACATGCCAAGAACTCTAAGCTCTTCGCGTAAGCAAGTTACAAGCTTCGATTGTATCTCGGTGGCAGAAATGGCTTTAATTGCTGTTTGGCCACAATAAAGAGGGTGATATCAGCTCGTGGTATCGACCATCATTGATATTTGCACTGCCAAGACCTCAGCTTGGGAGAGGCATGCAAAAGTCTGGAATTCTGAAGGAGCTAGCTAGTCCCAGATTTTCCGAGAAAATTCTTGCACCAACTCCAGTGTCCATCTTAGAACCATCAGTGAAGACAATTATCGTAGATTAGTTACTGAAAGGTTGGTTGTTTTTCCACTCCTCTCTATTAGGAAAAAAGGTAGTGAATATGGACTGTTGATTAAATGGGATGTTGTGCAGACATTAATTCCCACTTGACTCTGAAGAATCTGAGCATGGCCCGTTGTGCTTTGTTTCCAGCAGTTAGTCTGGCTAACTTTCAAGGCACTGTTTTGTATATGCTGCATGATTCTTGAACGAACAGACCTAGGGGTTTCAAGTTGAGTATCGCTTGCAGTCCCGCAGTGTGGGTGGTTTTCAACGCCCCCGTAATACCTACGCATGCTAATCTTTGAGGTTTGTTGTTTTCTCAGTCGCGATCCACCAAACTAGATAACCGTAGGTAAGTATCGGTGTAACTATTGCCGTGTACATATCCACCTTATAATTTTGGGTTGAGTCCCCAGGGTTTTCCAAAAATCCTCTTGCAGGAATAGAATATGCGACCATAGCTTTCTTTGCTCTTTCTTTAGTGTTGAGACACCAATTCAGTTTCGTATCTAAGATCCCACCAAGGTATCTGGCCTGATATGCAATCTTTTAGTTTAATTCTATGAATTAAATAGAAATACGTTTATTTTCCTTTAACTGGAACTTTTGAATTTGTTTAAAAGGAACTTTTTTTAAGCATTCAAATGGCTATAGTCATCAAGATAAAGGTTGTATAATGTTTATTGTCTATTTTGACTCCACAAAAAATTTTCTTTCATTAAATTAGTCTTCATGATGGCAAGGCTGCTACTTCCAATGTTTATATAAGCTATTTCGTTATCATCTTTCCAGTAACTTACTTGTAACAGATGTTCATTTAAATATTCCTTGCCAGAATTGTATCTTTTTTCTCAACATTAATTTTAACATAATATACATTTGCATAATAATGATTTAAATTCCTTAAATTCAGTATCTTTTTAGGGGGAAGGCTATTCAAAATTAAATTGAAAGCGTTCAGTCATGCTCCGCTGGATTTCGGAGACTTTTAGTTACACCCACTGAACTGCACACAAAATATGATTTAAAATAATTTTAACAACTTCAATTAATCATACCTAATGTATAAGTCGATATGCATAATTTGAATTTCGGACCTGTCAATGAATTTTCAATATGAATCTGATCAATTCTATCACAATCGCTGTCCTATAAAGTGTGAAAACTGAGCATAGAACACAAAGTTTTTATAATTTGAAAATAGAAGCAAATGTATACATCTATAGATGTAGGTATATGTGTTTGTGCTTTTGTTGGATTAATTCCACAAATTAAATTAATAATAAATCATATTTTATTTGCAAATGTGCTTATGGAGGATATAGGGAGAGCATTAATCTGTCTCGGTTTGGTTTAACGAGCATTTTTCAAATGAGTTTTTATTATTTTATCTTATTTATTTGAACATTTATGTGCTTTTTGTGCTTATATTTGTATGTTTAAATTGACATGACTTTTATGAATATGAAGTGAATTAACTTATAAAAAATTCAAAACTCGTATGATGATTTCTGTATTAAAAAAAATCACAGCTGTGATATATCAAAAGATTTAAGCTTATTCCTTGTTCTGTTTGTGTTTATTTCGAACTTGTTTCACCAAGGGTGTATGAAGGTATTTTTTCATGAGGGGGGGGGGGGGGGGGGGGAGGAGGGGTGAACGTCATATTTAATTTAATTTTTTTTATAGAGATATCCGTCGGTTAAAAAATCCTGGAAGTTATCCAGATGGATTGGCCAATCAATTAAATGAACGCATTCCATTTTCAATTACCACAAAAGTAACGGGATGTCAAAATTTCATGACATTCCAAGAGTTAGTAAAGAAGTAAAGGTGGTTTTAAAAAATGTATTTTACTATAAACGATGCAGTGAAATAAACGACTGAGAAATGATCAGTGTACACTTTGTTTGCACCTCACTGTTGCGGAATCGCAACATTTGATGTGTAGTTACGTGTACAGTGTAATTTTTTTTTTTTTTTTTACACACAGAAAAGGCTCACGCTTGCAGAATTGGGCTACAGGAACTAAACCAAATCAGGGATTTCTATTCTCATCTATATTTAGTAACAAATTAACTCTTAACTGAAGTGCAAGGTTTTTGTAGCATTCGGAGAGGGGTAACTGCCTCTACCAGTCCCCCTTTGCGAATTTACTTGCGTACGCCGTTGTGCATACGTATGGGTATTTAAAAATATACATTAATTTTTTTTTATTACTTAAAAAAACCAGAAATATTAATCATGATTGATTAAATCTTTTATCAAAATGCCACTAATCAAATCACGTTTCCGATAAATTTAATTAATAAAAAACCATAAACTGATGACAGATAAGCAGAGGGAATTGGAATAATTAAAATAAGTTAAATCCTCCAAAAAATACCAGCTTATGGGGATTTTTAAAATCATAGGTATACATTTGTGAAAAAAATGTGATTGCTACTAGCCGAAACGCAGTTCACTCAGCTGTACCACATTTACTAAAACAAACAAAAATAACAAGTGATTTTTTAGCTGGTTTGGTTTTGGCAACACTGGTTTTGACAGCTGACGTATGTTTAGTACCTTGTGTCACTGTCAAACAGCTTCAGTTTGGTTTGCAATTTAACCATGGATCGTCTTACAAATCAACAACGCTTGCAAATTATTGAATTTTACCATCAAAATTCGTGCTCGGTTCGAAATGTTCATCGCGCGCTGCTTCCATTTTATGATCGGCATTCTCGACCTTCTGAGCAGTCTATTCGGAAGATTGTGACCAAATTTCGCACCAAATTTACTTTGTTGGACATTAAACCACCAACACGTTTACGTACTGTGCGTAGTGAAGAAAATATTGCGGCCGTATCAGCTAGTGTGACAGAAGACCGCGAAATGTCGATTCGGCGCCGTTCCCAGCAGTTAGGCCTTTGTTACAGCACTACGTGGAAAATTTTGCGGAAGGATTTGGGCGTAAAGCCTTTTAAGATACAGCTGGTGCAAGAACTAAAGCCAGCCGACCTACCACAACGCCGAATTTTTGGTGAATGGGCTCTTGGAAAGCTGGCCGAGGATCCGCTTTTTTATCGAAAAATTGTGTTCAGCGATGAGGCTCATTTTTGGTTGAATGGTGAACGCTACCGAGCGATGATAACAAACTTTTTTTTGCCCGAAATGGAAGTTCTTGACTTGCATGATATGTGGTTTCAACAAGACGGTGCCACATGCCACACAGCACGCGAAACAATGGCGCAATTGCGAGGCGAGTTTGGTGAACAGTTAATTTCACGTTTCGGGCCGGTCAATTGGCCGCCTAGATCGTGCGATTTGACACCATTAGATTATTTTTTGTGGGAGTATGTCAAGGCTAAATGCCCGCTTCGATTGACGCACTGGAAGCCAACATCCATGCATTCATTCGTGAGATACCGGCCGATATGTGTGAAAGAGTATGCCAAAATTGGACTAAGCGGATGGGCTACCTGAGACGCAGCCGCGGTCAACATTTGCATGAAATTATCTTTAAACATTAAATTGCAAGGTTCAAACTATCGATTCAAATAAATATTTCATTAATTTTTTCGAATTTTGTGTGTTTTTTTTTTAAAAAAAGTTCTACACCTCTTAAAAAATCACCCATTATTAATATACATAAATTGTGTGAGTTTCAAAAAATTTAAATATTATTTATTGTAAGTTTAGCTAATTTTGATAAATTTTGGTGTTCAGTGCTATCTTTCGAAAAACTTTCGTAGGAAATAAGATCCTACAAAAGGCTAGGGCGTGTACGTTGGGTCAAAACATGAAAAAAATCGTAAAGGAGGAGTCTATTTCCCCCTATTTAGGCAGGAGGGACAACTTTATGAAAAAAAATTGCCCAGAAATAAAACAAAAATCATTAAAAATCAAAAGTCTATTCCTTAACTCTGTTTTCTTAACATCAAATTGTTTTAGTGAATAGTTTTTTGAAAAAATAAATTTTAAACTCAAAATAAAAAAAATTTTGTTCAACCTAATGTTTTGGAAAATCTTATGTTATGAAATAGTATTTATGTTTTCTAAAAATAAGTACCTGTTAGTTTTAGCTTCCCAAACAGGGGTAAAAGAATTTTGATATTGGTGTAGCTTTTACTTTAATATTCTATACTCTGTTCAAAAAAAATTGTCAGTACAGGGCTTTTGGACGAGCTTTTTCGAAAGTAGTGGCGCCTGATGCACGCTCTCGATACTTAAGTTGGAGAAGAGCCCCTAAACAAATTAGCAACCCACTGACGTACGTATACGGATTATTGTTGTTATTAATTCCACCGTGATCGTTGTATCCAGCGTTGCCAACCACTTTGGGCAAAATAATGACTGACTCTCGAAAAAAAGATGACTTTTTCAATAAAAAAAAAGTTTCATCCAATTTTTTTTAAATCAAACACAAATATGATTTAAATAACGAAACAATCCTTTATTAAAAAAAATAAACTTGGATAAATCACAATAAACGTATTGTTAAGGAATATTAATTAAATCAGTCATTTAAATTACAAAATATATGCACATTTTTAATCGAGATCGTTCTGTTTCTTTAAATCATACTTGATTTTTTTTATTTATATTTCAGATCATAGCAATTTTTATTTCTGAAAATCGTCTTTCCGTGAAGAATTCCACTCAAAGTTTCTGTCTCAAAGTCCTTTTCCCATAGCTTTGTTTTATTTAAATTAATGCCTTTAACCGTCCGTCGTCGAGGAATGCGGCAAGCATACTCATTTTCAAAAAAAAGGAAACATATTAGAACCATCTCCTTTTTCCAATTGAAATGCCTTCCTCCAAAACTGTTAAATAAGTTCTCGTAAAGTCGGTAGCAAGATTTGAATTTCTCAAAGAAAACCACAAATAAAATTAAAAAAATATGCACGACTTGATCGAACGAACTTGCTCTTCTGGTTAAATACTGTATGTAACCCAACATTGAAGATGAATGATGTATATATTTAACGAGTTAATATAAAAAGAGTCAAAAGCACTAAGAAATTGATTTTTGTTTTGTTTATAAAATAATGTTTTCTAAAATTTTTAAATGTATTATTGTTTATATTATTAAGAAGAATCAGATTGCAAAATTATAACAAAATCGATTTAACCATGTCAAAGATATAGGTACGCGAATAACCCAAAAATAAGGCCATTTTCTCAAAAAACATTGAATACCTAATTCCGTAATGTGAATTTTTTGAGAAAGACCTGAAATACAGTTTTCTTACAATTGACTTGGTTATTACAGGTACGAAGTTTAATCAAAATCCTTAGAGCCGTTTTTAAGAAAACTTGAAGAAACCAAAATATTTGTATGGCAGCTATCCGTTCTAGATGAGCTAAAACAAAAATTCGAATTTTTCCTCTAGGGAATCACATAAAAATGTTCTGTACCAAATTTCATGCAAATCGGACTACCCGTTTAGGCTCTAGCTCAAATTACAGTGGACGCATCGACGCACAGACCGGCGGACGGCATGACGAAACCCACTTTTTCGGACTTCTCGATTATCGTAGTGTTAGTTTTGTTTATAACCTCGAAATTTTTTTTACACGAAACCAATACTTGCCATATAGAGCAAGTAAAAAATTTAGTTTTATGATATGAAAGAAAAAAGCCTTTTTAAGAAAAAAGCCCCAAAGTCTCAGGCAGTGAAATGATGCCTAAAAGGCATGAAAAAGCCTCAGTTGGCATCGCTGGTTGTATTTCACTGCTGAAGAAGTGAAGCTGAAGGGATTTTTATGAACGATCGTGCGTCGTCGTCATCGACGATGTGTGTATTGAAATTTTGCTCATATCCAAACAGAGTTACCTATTAGATACCTTTCCCTATTGTAAGCAAATTCAAGAGCTTCTTTTGTGGATTTTGTTAAGGAACTTTTGGGATTTGAAGCTTTTGAGAAAAAATGTATGAACATTAGTTTTTGAATTGTTAAGTGATATTTAGATGCGATTTTAATTCTAATTTACAATTTTGACATGATTTGAAACACAAAATTAAATAATAGCAAACGTATATTGAATTGGTTCAGCAAATTCGATTGTTTATTATATAAAAATACTATTTTTATTCTTCGATAAACTGTTTTTTATAAGCCAAAGCTTGAGACACGTAAGCGCACAGTAGGGTCCAAATTGATCCATTAAGTATTTCGATTGCTTTCTCCCTTTAAAGGATGGATTGGTTGAAGTTATATCTTCTTATTTCCTGGAGAATTAGACATATTGCCAAAAAGTAATAGATGTCCTCTTTTTCTCTCAAGCTACACAAAGTGCAATTTGATCGAAGAACTTCCCTGTACGGCCTGAAATTCAGAGGTAACAATTCACCTCTCGCTTTGAATATCGTGTTTATTTTATGAATACTATAGCTCTCATTGAAGTAGTTCAGCTCATTTAAACAAACAACTTGTAGAACCTGTTGTTCTCTCCATAATACCGTGGCGAATCTTCTCATCTAGCTTCCGAAGAATTTCGTCAAAGGCTGTACTCTAACTGGGTCGGTCTTCCCATCTCAAAGACAGCTCTACCTCATATTCCTCTGCTAATTGTTGCCAAGTTCGCTCTTCTTTCAAGAAGTTGTCTGAGCACTATTTTTTGGAGACGATAATCGGGAAGTTTTATTATTCTTTTAACGTATTGCAAATGAAGCCTGAGAGTGTATAACCAAAAGAAAAGGAAATATCGAATTTTCAAAAAATCATTTTTTAGAAAATTTTCATACGCACTTTTATTTATATTTGTTACAAGCTTCTATAAAAAATCTAGTTTTATTCGGTCAATCAGATATTGAGATCGTACTAATTTCAACACACAAAAAAAAATTTATCAAAATTGTAATCAAAAACGATTTTGAGCAAAAAAAAATTTTTTTCTTAACGGTTTTTAAACATTTGTATGGGAGGTACCGTTATGTTTGGGTATTAGAATAAGATTTGTCAAAAATCTTCTAGATAAAGTTAAAAAACTGCTTTTTACCAAGTTCAATAAAAATCGACAGAGTCATTTTTGAAATATTGATATTGTTTTGAAAAGTTTGGTACATAATATTATTAAGAATGTGTCAATAATTTTTCATAAAAAAATTGATCAGAATCAGTTGAACCATTTTCGAGAAAAGCAAAATCAAAAAAATGGTTCTGTGGGAGGTACCATTAATATCCATTTTTCGGAAATATTTTTTTTATATAACGGGAACTTATAACTATTTAAATTTATTGAGTTCGTATTCCTCGTAACCTGTCATGCATAGCACATATCTGATCTTGCTGTTTCTTCGAATAGCCTATATTTGAAATTGAATGGGACATCTTTTTGCCCAAGCATATTTTTCCAGGAGCCAGCTTAAAGCTTTCTTGGATTCTTTTAACATTTTTTTTTGTAGGTGTAGCTTGAATGTCAGCCTAGGTGTAAGTGTGACTCCAATATATCGGTACCTAAATTCCAATTTGCATCCCTCGAGTATCTAACAGTCTTGTTTCGGATTACCATAACTTTGGACTTCGCGGCATAAGTAACAAGATTGGAGCATATTAGGAGTCTCAGCTAACAGAACGATGACATCTGCAAATAGTAAGCCTTTCATACTCGAGCCATTAAATTCAATGCGTTCAGGCAAATTCGTGATAAGATCATTCAAAAAGATGTCGAACAAAAGAGGGCTTAGCTGGCGGCCTCTTTTAACTCCAGAAAATATTCTAAACCAGTCTGACATGGTATCTTCATCCCATACTGCTGCTTGGTTGTTCTCATACAATGTCTCTACAATCCGAACATTTCAAATGATATTCCCTTGTTGCTTAGTTTTTAAAACAGTGTGCTCCTATCCACCGAATCAAAAGCTGCACGAAAATCTATGAAAAATGTTTACAGTTTTTTTCCTTTATTGAGAAATTGCCTTCGAATAATCGTTATCAACTGTAGAGTAATTAGACCTAAGTCCAGCTTGATATTTACTTAATAACCTGTTACGCTCTACCCAAACTGTTAAACGAACAAGGAGTATATACTTGTGAACAATTTAAGAAGAGTATTTTGGAACGAAATTCCCCGATAATAACTTGGATCATTTACATAAAACGAAATCCTGGGGATCACAATGGACCAGTAGGCACCCGTGAACGCAACAACTTTCAGGCTGTGCACGCCCCTCCTCACCTAACCTATAACCTAACCTGCATCTCCTTTTTTAAACAAGGGAAAGATAATGCTTTAAAAAAAACTTTCTGGAACGGTTGCAGTTGAAAATATGTTTTTGAAGCCCTCAGTCAGATTTTTCACTAAACAATTGGGTGCATTTTTGAAGAACTCAAACGGAACTCGATCCTCCCCAGGTGCTTTATTATTTTTGTTTATATACTAAAAGCTTTTTGAACTTCTTTTAATGTTATTTCTCTATCAAATGATTCTTCATGTGAGGCTAGGTTGGCAAAATAGTATGAGGTTGCATTCATATTTATGTTAAGAAGAGATTTAAAATGAGTTGCTATAATATAGCTCAAGCTTAATTCTATTCACGGAAAACCTAGCTTTAACTATAAAATCTAAGTTTAAGCTTAGGCTTGTTATTATTCACTAGACCCTTTGTAAATTCGGGAATATAAATGCCAAATTTTAAATTTATTTTTGAACCACCTTCATGAAATTTAATTTCAATTTTTGCATCACCCATCAATCATTGCATCGTTTCGGTGAAAGTAAAATTGTGGCCCTCCATATTTCAAAAGCATTTGATAGAGTTTGGCATCAAGCTCTTTTATCGAAAATGCATGCTTTTGGTATTAATGAATCACTACTTCGCTGGATTAGTAATTATCTTTCTGACCGTTCAATCCAAGTTGTTTTGGACGGTTTCAAGTCAGAAGTTCACAAAATTAATGCTGGTGTGCCCCAAGGCTCCGTTTTGTCTCCGACACTGTTTCTAATTTTCATAAATGATATCTTGTCTGAAACTACTAATCCGCTTAACTGTTTCGCTGATGACAGCACCCTTAGTTTTTCATACTCCTTTCCAGATTCACCTCCCGGTTCTTCAAACGTGGAGCAGCAGCGACTGAATATGTTGAGCTCATTAAACTCAGATTTAAACAGCATTGTCAAATGGGGTTTTATCAATCGTGTAGAGTTTAACGCATCTAAAACTTAAAGCTGTCTTCTGTCGTTAAAGCGCAATATACCCCCTTTACCATTACACATGAACGGAACTTGCATCGAGGAAACTGAAAAGCTTTCGATTCTTGGAATGCGCGTTACCGATCAACTCTTATGGAACGACCATATACAAGATATCGCTAAAAATGCTGCGAAGTGCCTAGGTTTCCATAGACGATGTAAGAACTTTTTTTCCCCTTCTGATCTAGCTACCATATATAAAGCATACATACGCCCAAAGCTAGAGTATAACTCTCATATCTGGTCAGGTGCCTCTAAAACGTCACTGCTCCTACTGGATAGAATCCAAGATAGAGCTTTAAAACTGATAGGTGACAGATCAATCTCGGAAACATTTTTTGCATTGGAACACTGTCGAAATGTTTCCTGCTTATCTTTGTTTTATCGCTACTTTTTTAAACGTTGCTCTGTTGAAATAGCTAG
This sequence comes from Leucozona laternaria, assembly GCA_932273885.2. Lineage (NCBI taxonomy): Eukaryota > Metazoa > Arthropoda > Insecta > Diptera > Syrphidae > Leucozona > Leucozona laternaria. The sequence continues at coordinate 236,039,172 of OW026366.1, read as the reverse complement.
CTGCATTCCTCCCCTCAAACAATTTCAGCGTAATACCCGCTTTGCTGGGAATACTCACCAGTATACCCTTGAGCCTAACTTCGGACGTACCGTCAAGTATAGAGATTCTTTCTTTAGCCGTACCACGCGAATGTGGAATTCCTTACCAAACTCTGTTTTTCCTTCCCATTTCAATATCCAAACATTTAAAGCAAATGTACATCGCTATCTCCTACTCCATTCTCCCTCTATTTCCTAAACGCTCGCACTGTGTGAAAACATTTTAAGGGTATTCATAACCCCTTGAGTGCGGCGTCAATTATAAAAAAAAAAAAAAAAAAAAAAAACCCTAACAACACTTCGGGCAGTTAACTATTCCACTAATTCCATTAATTCATTTTGCATTAAACGCCTTTAGCAAGCTCTTCCTTATTTAGTTATACCTAATTATATTGAATATTTGTCCCCCTTTGTGGAGATGGAGAGTCAAGTGCTTTTGGTAACCTTGTGTGTACAATAACAACGCACCGAATCAAACGCCGCCAACAAAACTTGTTTGACCTTGAACTTGTAAAAAGGGGCCAACCTCATTCTAGTTTGCGGACAAATAGCCTTGTATTTGTAGAATGTATATTTTGTATACATACATATGTAAATCGTAAAAGTATCAGGAGTGCATGTCATTCCAATAGTGGCTTACATATAGTGGCCACAAATAAACCTAATGGATTGTTACATGTTGCCATTTTGGACGGTATGGGGCCATAACAAGAAGTAAATAATGGAAATACGAATTCTTCATCACAATAATTTATTGATGTCGTCACCTGTGAGGGTGAGCGAATAGTGACTTGGATTTCATAAAATGATGTCCTTAATAGCTGTAAGACTCATACTTTACGGAGCCCATTATGTAACTAATGCAATATTTCCATGCCTACATTTCATACAACCATTAAACATTTATATCAACCTCTCGACAGCCATTTTCCCTACCACCTGTACCACTATAGAAGCTAATAAAAATATATTTTATTATTGAATGACGCAGCTTGTCGCCCTGGGAATCCTTAAGATGGCTTTGGTTTCTCTTTGCATAACTAATTGTTTGCATTGAACAATGGGAGTGGGCTTAGACGTGATAACTTCTTTAATGTTATGCTAGGCTAGATATCTTTCTACACCTACATTATATTATAGACACACCAACCTCAGACAAAGGTGACAATTTGCTGCTTTGATAAATTGTAATCTTGGCGAGACTCCGAGACGGAGAAATGTTGAAGTGAAAGTGCTCCTCTGTCATTGTGTCCTATTATCCTTTTTGCTCCTTAAGCATTTTATTTTTGAATATAAAAATAGCAAATTTAAATTCTAGAATTTCAGCACTCTTCGAATTTAATTAAAGTGAGCATTTTTTTTTTTTTTAACCCAGCATATCCACTTCACCATCAGCAGTAGGTTGAAAGGAGGAGCTGGAGCAACCAATCTGCATTTCGAGAATTCAAGTTTAAACCATAATTGAAGGCTGGAGTGGCAGTTTTAGGTATAGGATTATTCCCAATTCGCTCTCAAAGAGTATTATAGATACTGTGTTTAATCTGTGGATCTACTCGTACTTATTTAAGTGCGTATAGAATAGAGTATGCAATCGAAACCGTCTGCGAGTGGGTTTAGATGTTGTCTTTGTCGGCAGATTTTTTGGGTTGGATTAGAGACAAGAACGTTTCTAAGTTTAATAGTAAAATTAGTTCTAAACTTTTTGAGGATTTTTCGAGTATGTTTATTTTGTTTTAACAAGCAGAGTATTAGGCAGAGTAATTTGTTTTGAAATGCTAACAAGCACAAATTGGATTAAAGTTTTGAAACGACCAAGTATATTATGTTTTATTGCAGACATATGGAAATGATAATGATTGTATCAGATAGTTTTAAGCATTAGGTATAAGGACGTTTGTATACGAAATGCAAATAGAATACAAATTCGACATATTAGTTACGATAGAAGATTTTTGAAATTTCTTAAGCGAAAATCATGGTTTGCGTAGTATATAATTAATATTAATATAATCATTAGAGTGGATGAAATAAAATCGAATTTATTTCTTCTTCTTAATTTGTCATATCCCGCTAGGAAGCAGCATGGCTTTCTCAAAGGTAGTTCCACAACTACCCTCTTCACCCTCTCAGCCTTAGAGGACGGAAAGGAAGTCAATGTTGTCTCAACCGACTTTAGTAAGGCCTACGCATATGGTAATAATACTTTTAAAACTGTCCACCCACGGCTTTGAACCTATATTCTTGAAATGGATTTCTTCCTACTTCGATAACCGTTATTACAATTTTTTTCAGATCAGTGCTCTCCAGCTTTTCCTTAGCTACTTCTGGGGTCCACCAAGGCAGCCACTTACGTCCTCTTCTTTTTATTCTTACCATTAACGACCATTGACATGGTTATTAAACATTCCCATATCTCACTCTATGCCGACGACCGACGCACGCCAAGTTTTTCAGAACTATTTCTTCGACAGATGATTCTAAACTGTTTCTCAACAATACCTCGATAATTTCTCAGTCTGGTGCTTTAAAAATTGCTTGGAGCTAAATATTTCCAAATGCCAATCAATCACTTTTTCAAGTAAATGCATCAAATCTCCTCCTCGTCCCTATCTTTTAAATATTATTAACCCATTTCCAGCGTGAAGTCAATTCGCGACCTAGGTATCTTATGTGAACGAGAGTTTAACTTTCTCAACACATATCGGCGACATAATTCTTAAATCCATCTCAGCACTTGGCTTTGTAAAACGTTGGTCCAAAGAATCGACCGACCCCTATACGTGACGCTATCCCTCTCTAAGTGTGGTGCCCTCATCAACATACACATATCCAAGTATTGAGGGCATTCAACGTCGTTTCCTACGATTAACCCTTCGTGGTATGTCCTGGAATCGAGTGAACTACCTGCAGCCTACACACCGTACATATTATTATGGCTCCAATAAACCTATTATTCGTATGCTGAGGAGGATAAATGAGAACTATACACTATTTCGACTTTAACCTTAGTTCACCCTGCCTAAAATTCCGTCCTCCCAATCACCCCCCCTACCTCATCTTAATTGTTAGTCTTAAATTAATTTAAGTTCTTAGTTTTTAAGTTAGCTTGTATAAAGTTGAATAAATGGGTCTAGAGTTAGGAAATATTGATTACATAAGTAATTCAACTACAATTACTTGTAATTGAAATCTCCAAACAATTTTTGAATTACTTTTAAATGTAATTGAAGAATTTAAATGTAATTAAAAAACTGTCAAAAAAGCAGTGATGTAATTAATTTTTTTTTGTCAATTAAATTGTACATGATATTGCACAAATGGTTTTCTGATATCAACGACATACGTTGAAAGTCTTTTTTTCTTTTGCGGGAATTGTGTAGCTACTCCTCGCCGACAAAACCTCAACAACACAAACTTTGGCATATAAGTGCTGTTGTAGGTCAACCAACTGTTCGTTCTGCTATAGTAGTACAGTCAAATTATGTTTTTTAAAGCACAAAAATCATTTACATGGTTTACTTTCCATTTATAAAGAAGTTCAAAATGAACATTGGTTTATAGTTTATTAGATAAAATGCCTTTTATTTACCTTCATTGTCATTTTTGTATTTATTTTAATTAATAAAAACATGTAATGAAGAACAATTCAAGAAATCAAATACCTTAAATGTAATTAACACAATGCTTTCCTTCAAGTACTTGCAAAAAACCATTACTATTTTCAATTGCATTAAATTTGAAAGTGAATTTTTTCCATTACAAGTAATGGAAATGTATTTTTTTTTTTTCAATTACTTGTTATTGAAAATATTCAATTACTAATTACATACTTTGTAATTGAAATGAAAGTTGAAATAAATTTCAAAAAGTAATCATTATTTCCCAACACGAATTATCTTTTGGTTTGCTAAATTTGTTTATTGATTTAGATAATTATTTTTTTTTGTTTAGATTGATCAACATATTCAATCATACTTTTGTACCTGTAAAATATTTAAAATAAATCCGAATTGTTTTATAAAATCAAAAGTTTTACGCAAATCTTAAGCCCTAAATCTTTTCTTAATCTTTTCTTAATCTTTTCTTAATCTTTTCTTAATAAAGGATGTTTATTTTAGATGTGTTGTTTTCAATCTGGCAATTCTTTTTTCGGAGTTTGTCTTTTTGACAGTTGTCACTTGATATATGCTCAGTTTGGTTTGCCATTTTACAATTAATAGACTTACTCCGGAACAACGTTTGCAAATCGTACAAATTTATTACCAAAATACTGGTTCGGTTCGCGCGACGCATCGTGCGCAGCGTCCAATATTCGGTCGACATAATCGCAAGATCGCATAAATTCGAGCAACCATGGGTTGGTTTCGCACCACGTTTACTCTAGTGGATAATGCGAATCCTCAGAGACGCCGCTGCCGTACAGTGCGCACCAAAGACGCTACTGCTGCTGTGGAGCAGAGTATCGAAGAAGACCCGAATGAGTCCATCCGCCATCTAGCGCAACAATTAGAGCTGTCAAAAATTGGGCCTCTCGGAATTTTTTCGAGCCAGCCACGGCGGCCACTTGCCCGAAATCATTTTTAAAACATAATGGCAATTTTTTATATTTATAATAAAGCTAAATTCTTGGGAATAACATTAAATTATATGCCTTTTATTTCTTCTTGCAAACTACCCGTCTAAAAACAAACACCCTTTACATACAAGCTGAGAAATAAATTTATATGAAAGCTTTAAAATTATCAGATTTGTAAAATAATAAAATAAAAATGATAAAATTCCCTCTAGAGAGGATTGGAATGATGACCTAGTGACGAGAGACTTTGACACAACTATCTACACTGACGGCTCAAAGATGGAGTGTGGTGTGGGTTCAGGAATCTTCTCTGAGTCCTTAAATATTTCCAAATCTTTTCGACTTCCTGACTATGCTAGCGTTTTTCAGGCGGAATTACTGGCTATAAAGGAAGCATGCAAAATACTCAAACAAGACCCAAACCAAAATCGAAATACTGCAATTCTGACAGACATTCAGGCGGCTGTTAAGGCCATTGCTGCGGCCACATCATCCTCCAAATTCGTCCAGCAATACTGGGATGAGCTCGCAAGTCTGAATATCAATCTTAGTGTCACTCTTATCTGCGGGTACCAGGCAACTGTGGCATTGAGGGAAATGAGCGGGCGGACGAACTAGCAAGTAAAGGATCAGCGCTTCATAGCTCACTTGCGGAAAGCGTTTACATTCATTTCTGAGTTATGAAGGGTAATTTACTTTCAATTTTCCTCACCAAATCCAATCGGAGGTGGAGCGTGGAGCAGTCTGAGCAACTATACGTTAAAATTAATTAGTAAACAATTGATGGTATAGCACCTTTAAGTTGTTGTTGTTGTTCAAAAATTGAATGAAATTGAGGGAATAGAGAATGATCAAGTCGAATAAACTGACATTCTAAGTATTAATAAAGGGTTTTCCAATAAGAGGTGTTATTTTGATATTCAAAGAAAAATGGCATTTTTTGAGATAAATGATCAGATGTTTATTTCATTATAAAGAGGAAGGTATGCCGTTAGTAATGGAGCACAACATAAGCCAAATGGCCGCCACGACCACGCTTACAGGACCATATCCTTTTCATGAAATTTTCCATAACCAAATCGCAAAGTGGCTGCCCTATGTCCTCGATAGCCTCACGAATTCCATCTTTGAGGTCTTGAATCAACGCTGGGCTGTTGGCGTAGACCTTATCTTTCACGTGGCCCCAAAGGAAGAAGTCGCAAAGTGTTAAATCACAAGATCTCGGTGGCCAATTGTGATCACCTCTTCGAGAGATAACACGGTCCGGAAACTTTTCCGTAAAAGATCGATGGTTTCATTGCTTGTGTGGCACGTAGCGCCGTCTTGTTGAAAGTAAACGTTGTCCAGATCAATACGATCCAATTCCGGCCATAAAAAATCATTAATCATCTCTCGATAGCGCAATCCATTGACCGTAACATAACGTTGCTCCAGCCTCATTTTCGAAAAAGTAAGGTCCAATGACCCCGCCGGACCATAAACCGCACCAAACAGTCACGCGTTGAGGATGGAGAGGCTTTTCAACAATAACTCTTGGGTTTTTCGAGCCCCAGATGCGACAGTTTTGCTTGTTGACGTAGCCTCCGAGGTGGAAATGGGCCTCATCAGTCAAGATGATTTTTCGATGAAATTCCGGATCATTTTCATGCATTTCAAGGACCCAATCAGCAAAGACACGACGTTGTTGATGATCAGCCGGCTTGAGTTCTTCTGTTAACTGAACTTTATAAGCCTTAAGACCCAAGTCTTTATGCAAAATACGGTGTAATGACGTTTGGGGAATGCCTAATTCCAAAGAACGACGAGGAATGGACAAACCTGGGTTTTCTTCAACACTTTGGGCTACAACAACAATATTCTCAGTTGTTCTTGAGCGACGTGCACGGGTTTTATTCTTCACATCACTAACTTGTCCCAACAGCTCGAATTTGTCCACCAATTTCTGTATTGCGGTCCGACAAGGTGCTTCACGACGACCCAAAAATGTTTTAGTTTTACGAACCGTCTCTGCCAAATTTTCACCATTTTTATAGTGAATTTTAATAATTTCAATGCGTTGTTGAAGCGTGTATCGTTCCATTTTTATTAATGGCGTAGTTTCTACTTGTCAAATGTCAAAAAATGACAGCTTCAAAAGTGACAGCTACTGAAATAGCGGGCTATTTAAAATAACACCTCTTATTGGAAAACCCTTTAGTACAATAAATAATAATAACAACTGCGTTATATCTAGAAAGATGTGGCCCACAATAAAGCCCGATCAAAAGATCTCATGTGTAGACCAAGACAGGACATAGCCAGGGTCGTTACAATATGCACCGGGCACTGGCCAATAGGAGAGTATGCGTTGGCAAAACTGGTTATTTCTTACAAAACCCACTTTCGTAGATGTGCGAACCAGCAGTAAAAGGAAACATTAGTTCACTTAATCTGTAAATGCCCTGCCCTAGCCCGTTTTAGGATACAATCACTTGGAAAGGCTTTCTTTAACGACCTTGACGAACTGAAGATCAAAGACTTGATCTCTTTCTTAAACGCGACGAAATGGCTCTGAGAGGATATTCGGCTTTCTGCTGTCCAACTCGGGGCTTGAGATTGTTGTTCCACAAACCCATTCCTCAAGCATAGGTTCAAACGAGTTTTGGAATCAAAACGGCGCTTTTTTGCTTTTTGTTGGCCGCCATTTCTACCTACCTACCTTAAAATTATCAACTTCGGGCTTGAGCTGGGGACTTTTGGTATGTTGTACCTGGGGGTCACCCCTACTACTTAAAACAATAACCCAGACTACATGATTTTTTGCATTTATTATTCCTTCGTTGACTGGACTATTTGTCTATTATACCTACTCTTCAATCTAGAGCAAATACAGATACTACATATCAAATCATCATCATTCTTGTGAAACAAATTGATTGCATCTTTTTTGAATGATGTTATAATGCGATTCGAATAAAATGTCTATACAGATAAAGGGTGATTTTTTAGCTGGTTTGGTTTTGGCAACACCGGTTTTGACAGCTGACGTGTGTTTAGTACCTTGTGTCACTGTCAAACAGCTTCAGTTTGGTTTGCAATTTAACCATGGATCGTCTTACAAATGAACAACGCTTGCAAATTATTGAATTTTACTATAAAAATTCGTGCTCGGTTCGAAATGTTCATCGCGCGCTGCTTCCATTTTATGATCGGCATTCTCGACCTTCTGAGCAGTCTATTCGGAAGATTGTGACCAAATTTGGCACCAAATTTACTTTGTTGGACATTAAACCACCAACACGTTTACGTACTGTGCGTAGTGAAGAAAATATTGCGGCCGTATCAGCTAGTGTGACAGAAGACCGCGAAATGTCGATTCCACTACGTGGAAAATTTTGCGGAAGGATTTGGGCGTAAAGCCTTTTAAGATACCGCTGGTGCAAGAACTAAAGCCAGCCGACCTACCACAACGCCGAATTTTTGGTGAATGGGCTCTTGGAAAGCTGGCCGAGGATCCGCTTTTTTTTCGAAAAATTGTGTTCAGCGATGAGGCTCATTTTTGGTTGAATGGGTACGTAAATAAGCAAAATTGCCGCATTTGGAGTGAAGATCAGCCAGAAGCATTGCAACAGTTACCAATGCATCCCGAAAAAGCCACTGTTTGGTGCGGTTTATGGGCCGGCGGCATTATTGGGCCATATTTCTTCAAAGATGATGCGAATCGCAGCGTTACTGTCAATGGTGAACGCTACCGAGCGATTATAACAAACTTTTTTTTGCCCGAAATGGAAGTTCTTGACTTGCATGATATGTGGTTTCAACAAGACGGTGCCACATGCCACACAGCACGCGAAACAATGGCGCAATTGCGAGGCGAGTTTGGTGAACAGTTAATTTCACGTTTCGGGCCGGTCAATTGGCCGCCTAGATCGTGCGATTTGACACCATTAGATTATTTTTTGTGGGAGTATGTCAAGGCTAAATGCCCGCTTCGATTGAAGCACTGGAAGCCAACATCCATGCATTAATTTGTGAGATACCGGCCGATATGTGTGAAAGAGTATGCCAAAATTGGACTCAGCGGATGGGCTACCTGAGACGCAGCCGCGGTCAACATTTGCATGAAATTATCTTTAAACATTAAATTGCAAGGTTCAAACTATCGATTCAAATAAATATTTCATTCATTTTTTCGAATTTTTTGTGTGTTTTTTTTAAAAAAAGTTCTAAGCCTCTTAAAAAATCACCCATTACTTAATACATAAAAGAATAATCCACCTTCCCACACCATTCAATAGCTTGTACCAGGTGGAAAGTTAGAGAAGGATACTTATGGAAGCTAGGTATGTAGGATGAATTTATTTTTATGGTGAAAAGCCAGTTGTTGACATTGAACGTCAAATGTAATTTTGCCTTAATATGTCGATTGAAGCATAAAACTGCCAATAAATGTTTGATACATTTTAATGTTTATTTTCTCACATTTTGTGTGTCTACCATAATACAAATATTGCTAGATATTTCCCATGCGTATCTATAGAAGCTTTCGCATGATTTGATTGTTTGTAAAACCTGCTAGTTAAGGCGATTCTTAGAATCTTCCTTTCGAAAAAAAAGAAAAAATTTTATAGCATTATCTCCCTATCAATATTTTATGAGTTTATTTTTTTTACGGAAAATGTGAAATTTTACAGCAATAAGGTCTTGTATAGGAAAATCGTAAAAATTATTGCACAGGTACACATGTAGATAAATAGATGTTTATTGAGGGCGAAGGGATGAACTTGAAACAGTTGTATAACTCCGATACAGCAGACAGCACACAAACTGATTTTTCTAAGTGGGGCGTCCCAAAATCGGTTTCTATAGGAATCGTTTTTGTTTCAGAGAATTTCAAGAAGTTAAGATTCTTTTTGTTCTTGTTGGGTTGAGGCACTTGAGGCGTAGATGCTTTTCAAGGAATATTGTAACTGTAACAATTTCTTTACCATCAAAACAAATTTACATTAAAATTGATAAATGTGGTAATTGATGGAAAACATCTATCTGACACTATGAATTACTTTAAAAACTTTAAGAGAAGCGAACAAATTGTGGCAACAAAAATATTGGTTGTATAAATGAAAATTTTGTTGATTGAAAATCTTGACTTAAATTGAATAAAGATTCAAAATAGCTAGACAGTTTTAAGTAAGATTCGATAAAATGTCAACAACCATTGGACAAACACCTTTGTAGTTTTTCGAATAAACGAGTGATTTATAGTGAGTGAGTGAGTGAGTGAGTGAGTGAGTGAGTGAGTGAGTGAGTGAGTGAGTGAGTGAGTGAGTGAGTGAGTGAGTGAGTGAGTGAGTGAGTGAGTGAGTGAGTGAGTGAGTGAGTGAGTGAGTGAGTGAGTGAGTGAGTGAGTGAGTGAGTGAGTGAGTGAGTGAGTGAGTGAGTGAGTGAGTGAGTGAGTGAGTGAGTGAGTGAGTGAGTGAGTGAGTGAGTGAGTGAGTGAGTGAGTGAGTGAGTGAGTGAGTGAGTTCTATTCTTATATTCCAAGCCTAGCCTTCTTTTAGCAAGAGCAAGTTCGTGCTTGTTGCAACATTCATTTTGTATTGCAGACATGAAAACCTCTGCTTCACTTGGCCAAAACATCTCTTTATTATAATGCGCTCTCGACAGAATATTTCCTTGTATTTTTTTCCGCATCTGTTGAAGGATTTTTGAAAGGTATTAAAAGCCAAGGTGTAATTCCGTACCCAGAATCTCCAAGAATTATAACATTTACGTGCAAATTCTCATTCATGGATGGATAATTGATGATCTTTTCAAGATCCATGAGTCCTGAACTGACCCTGGTGCCTGGTCACTATAGGCGTCGTCCTCCCTTGTGAATTCTTCGGCTGCATTGAATGTCGCTTGTACATTAAAAAATCTTGGGGGTTTGGAGATAGCAATATGGGTGCACTGGCAGTCTATTGCCCCAAAAGCTCCGCGAAACTTTTATTTTTCCGCCCATTTTGCCTTTTTTGTTTCGATTTCATCTGCGAATCGACAGAAATCTATTATGAATGTGAGCCTTTTCCATAATCTTGTTGGTCACGCCTGCTTAACAGTCTTGTATACAGAAGAGCGTTTAACTCCAAGATCTTATCCTACACCGCACTGAAATACAGGTTCACACAGATACAGTAAAAATATCTTCATTCTCTGCTCAGAGGTCAGTGCACCTCCTCTACGCTCTGTTGAATCTCCTAAAAATTAATCAGAAAGCCACTGAACATTTTCTTTTGAAAACCGAAATAAACTATGAAAACCCTCATCACTAATTTCAAGCCGTTTCTTATAAAGTTTTGGTTTTCTTACCCGTATAAGCTCGGCCATATTTGTACTATAACTAAACACAATACTAAAAATACGAACTAGTCAAAGTTTTCTAGACAGGTAAAAAAATCTTGATGTTTTTGTAGCTTTGCCTATAATATTCTATCTTAAGCTATTTTTATTCACACAAATTGAAGCTTAGGCTGGAAAAACAAGTTAAAACTGAATGAATTTAGCGTTGGCTATTTTAAAATAGCTACTACTAAAAAAACATCTTTAACTAGCTAGTTCAAGGTTATTTTTATTCACCAAAAACCTGGCTTTTAACTAAGAATCCAAGTTTTAGCTTTAGCTTTTTTTTTTGCTCACAAGTGCCATTATTATATCTATGTATATGCATACATATTCATATTAAGTCGAGTTATAGCTTTAAACCACAAGATCAAGTTCGGACAAAAGAATTATTTGCATTTAAATTTGCTAATGTAAAGCTAGCGTTAAGAAAGATTTTTATAGATTCAAAAAAGCCAATTACAAATTGTTTTATTTAACTACAACTTATTAGTTTACAAACAAAATACAAATAATGTTAATTCTTGTTTAAAAGCAAATAAATTCCATACTCACGGCTCATTAAAGAACAAAAAAAGAAAAATAATTAATTACAAATTTATTCATCTGCATTTTTGGGCATTTGTAAAATATTTATGATGTTTTTTTGAATTCAACATTCTGGAAAAACAAGTTGTTGTTTGCAAATATTTTAAATATCTTTTAATTCAAATGGTTTAGCTAATTAAAAATGAGTTTGACTTAATCATCTTTTGATTTCATAGATGAAAGGATCTTTTTGGCAATCCGTGTCCAAAGTTATTTAATGCCAAATAAAGAGTGTTTTTTTTAGAGGTATAGAACTTTAAAATGGAATAAAACAAAGATGATTTTTTTAAATTGACATGAAATTTACTTTCCTGCATAATAATTTAAATATGATTTCTGGCATATGACGGCCACGGCTGGCTCGGAAGTAGTCTTATCTGGAGGTCCAATTTTCGATGACTTTTTACAACATTTGTGGCCGTATGTTGTCCTCCAAGTGGTCAATCGTTTCGGGTTTATCGGCGTAGACTAGCGACTTCACATATCTCCACAGAAAATAGTCAAGCGGCATTAAATCGCACGATCTTGGAGGCCAATTCACGGGTCCGTAACGTGAAACTATGCGGTTAACAAACATTTCCTTCAACAAAACAAGTGTGGCACGAGCTGTGTGACCTGTTGCGCCGTCTTGTTGAAACCACGACTACTGCACATCATGATGGTTGGTTCAATTGATGAACGAAAAAGTCAGTAATCATGGCTCTATAGCGGTCACCATTGACTGTAACGTTCTGGCCAGCATCGTTTTCAAAGAAGTATGGACCAATTATTCCACACCAAACAGTCAGTTTTTGTGATGTATAACGGTGTCTAAATGTACACTTGAAGATTATTAATATCATCACTCCAAATACGGCAGTTTTGGTAATTGACGTAGCCATTCAACCAAATGGGACCAGTTGGGATCAACGGCAATCTTGTTTTGGGCCCAGCAGCCGCTTGTTGCAATTTTGGAAAAAAGTGGATTTTAAAATATAAGTATTTAACATTCTACGCAGGTGGAAATTTTAAATTTTTGACACAAATGATTGTGGGACTCTTACCGGTAATAAACCACTTAGAAATCAGGAACAATCTTGATGGAATATAGACAAAGTTTTCAATGTGTAGGTACATCTCTCAGACCATAAACCCACGAAGCTTGGTTCTCCTTAATTTACTAATATCATCTCGTACAATGGAGAAAGTATCTGTTTTGGAGTTTGTGTGACTTTGTATAACTGGGTTTACTGTGTGAAAACAACATATTTTCTAACTACTTCTGTTTAAAGGTCACAATATAAATCGCTATTCCTCACATCCCAAGACCCACGGGGTATTTTTATGCTCCGCAAAGAAAGAATTTGTTTTGAAAAAAAAATTTAACCAAATAAAAATAGGGACATAAGCTAAGTCGCTTCCGCTTAAAGTAGGTATCAGTCAATATAGACATTAAATACTATGTAACGCACGATAGGTTTTGGATTTTATTTTTCGTCAAAGTCTAAAACATAAATACAATTTTAGATGTAATCCTCTTCCCAGCTGAATATTTGTCCCTTACACACACTTCTTCTCTCTGCTCAATAGCATTTGCAATAAATCCATTTCAGAAATAAAAGGAAAAAAATGATAGGAAGTGCTTAAGGGGAATACGCCAAAAAAAGGATACTTATTGGAGGAACAATAAAATGCAAAGTCCAACCTGTTAAAAATTATTGTGATTCCAAAAACCTAGTTTGACTGTAGTAAAACTTAGGTGTATAAAGTTAGAAGCACACTTTTCAAAATTCGGCCTTTAAATTAAGTTGTAATTAGCTGCTATTAATGTGGTGTCTGTTGGATTGCGAGAAATTGGGAACTGACGTCAAGTTAGCAGAGGACACCGAATTTCTCTGAATCCGAAAGTGTCGTTAATTTTTTTTTTTTGCGTAACTAATTAGCAACTAAATAGCAGCTTATTGCCTTCTACTTACCTTTAATCCGAATTCTGAAATTTGTACACCTGTAAAACTTCAAATTCAGATCAAAGCTTAATGAATGCAACTAAAATTCATAACCAAAAATTGGATATTGTACATTTATATTAGAAGTGACACTGGATATGCCAATTATAACAGTTCTGGTTTATAAAAGTGCGGCCCTCAGCCGAGCGCCGGTGGGCATAATTCGGGCAACCAGAGTTTTTTTTTTCGTCGCGCGTTAACGCACGTCCTTTTTTAATGGCGATTGACTGTTATAACTGCTTTAAATTGGCATTTCTGTAGTCTTGTCCATTAATATCATAAGAGCTAGTGATGCACTATATGCAAACTGACCGCACTAAGTGAAACTTAAGTTTCCATATTGAGACTTAAGGGTCACTTTCATATAGCTTGAGTCCCACCTTATCTCTCTTTGAAATTGGGCCTATGAATTAATGAATATTGGTTGAGGGTATACGTTATATCTAGTTGCACTGCGACCTTTAGATCAATATTATTGTGCCCCCACTTATAGAGCTGAATGAGATTGCTCACTCTCTAACTCTTTCTCCAAATTTATTCCTTTGAGGAACTTGAGTACTTGGAGTATTTTCAAAGAGGGTAATTCCCTCTCTTATTGGGCCTAAGTTTCTTGAATTATTCTCCTTTAGAAAATAGAAATAGCTTCAAACATTGGCATGGCACATGAATTCTATTAAACTTACTGCGTTTACTTTAGTAATATAAATGAGGCTCAATTCTGGCTGAATGGCTTCGTCAATAAACAAAATATGCGGTATTGGTCAGGCAGCAATCCACACGTACTCCATTAGTCATCATTGCATCCCGAAAAAATTGCGGTTTGGTGTGGTTTATGGGCCGGTGGCGTCATTGGGCCGTACTTCTTCCGTGATGATCAAGACCGGCACGTTACTGTGAATGGGAATCGCTACCGTTCAATGATAACTGAATATTTTTGGCCCCAATTGGATGATATAAACTTGGAGGACATGTGGTTCCAACAGGACGGCGCCACAAGCCACACAGCGAATTTATTGGAAACCAAGTTTGGAGAACGTGTTATCTCACCAAATGGTCCAGTCGCTTGGCCGCCTCGGTCGTGCGATTTGACGCTGTTAGACCATTTCCTGTGGGGCTACGTTAAGTCTATGGTCTATGCCAAAAAGCCAGCGACGATTGATGAACTTCGTACGAATATCGAACGTGAAATTGCAGCAGTATCGGCCGATTTATGCTTGAAAACCGTCGAAAATTGGGTTCAGCGTCCGGACTTCTGCAAGAAAGAAATCGAGTTTCATACATAATGACATCAAACGTACTTTTACAGGAATAAGGAATTTAATTGATATCCAAAACCGTTTTTGTTTTATTTAAAAAAAACTTTTGTAGCGCTCTTATTGAAAAACCCGATAGTTTTAAAATGACTAT